>JAIUSX010000061.1:6720000-7920000 GCA_026573805.1 Hesperophylax magnus | reverse complement strand
TTCTCATAAATAAATTAGAAACAGTTTACTATCAATATTGATACAGCTGGATTAAGAATTTATTGACGACTTCAAATAATCCATTTAAGATTCACATTTGAGATTTTCACGGCCAAAAGTATTATATTGATTTATTTTTGGGGTATTACGCCATGTTGCCCTATATTCTTCTTCAGCATTTTTCAGACAACATTACAGTGTCTATCATCAGGGCAGATGTGTAATCTTATTATACACATCTGATGTGATTACACATATACCCCGATGAAGAACACTGTTATGCTGTCCGAAAAGTTAAAAGGAGGTAGTGCAACACAACATAATACCCCAAAAATAAATCACAATAATTTTTTTTGTTTATATTATTTTCATCACAAGTTTGTATATTTATTTTGACAATCTAAAGCCAAAATAGAAAAACTTGTTTTGATTAAATAAAAAAATATTATGTAATAATTTGTCAGATCATAAAGCTGTGTAGATGTTAAAATATTATCGTTTAATTGCTAAATATAAAAGAATACTCAAGAATATTTCAAGAGAAATATTATTCTAAAATAAATTCTACTTCTAAGTTGTGCCCTAACAATCAGATATTAAAACGTATTTCCACTGTTAAAATACCTTCATTTTGAAATGAATAAGTTGACTCAACAATTTAAACAAAATTACAGAAATATGTAGACGAAATAATTGAGTTAGGCTGGATGCAATATTTAAACAAGAGTAAATATATATTTAGCTCAATATTGTTACTAAGTGTGTTTTGCTATTTGCATTAACAGACATGTTTTATGAAGTTAAAATAGATGTTCGAGGTGCTCTTTGTTTGATAAAACAAATGTATAAAGTTGATAGCGCACAACATTATTTTAACATCACTATGAGATGCGATTAACGACAAATTTAATGCATCGGCATTTTGAAGAGCGAAATCGTGATGAGGAGGATTTTGGTTTTTTATTGGCAAACAGCATATTAGTGATTAATTTTCAAAAGACAATCAATTAAAATACACTATTTCTGAAGTAACTTCATAAGATATTTTTCATTATTGGTCGTATGTTGGTTGTTTTTGGGGATGCTATGTTGCAATTTCTCTCCCTTTTTCAACGTTTTGGCCAACCTGATAATGGACAGTAAAAGGCTGACCACAACAATTGCAAAGAAGAAGAGATATAAAACTAAACACACCAAGAAAGTTAATCCATTAAAATGATGCTTCAGTAACAATATTGAATTAAATATAGCTTAAGAACAACATATTCTGGTGTATTAAAAAACAAAGATTAATGAACATAATAATTGTAGATTCATTTTATCTTAGAATTGAAGGAGCAATTTCAAAATGGAGACGATTTAATATCCGTTGAGTGGGCAGTTGATACAAAATGTGATGATAGTTACCTGGGTCTGCGCGTGGGACGGAAGCCCATCATGCCCATGACCCCTGCGTAGGCGCCGCCACCCCCACGGGGAGCCCCGCGGCCCCGCCCCCGTGCCCCGCGCGGGAACCTGTTAGTGGTGCTTAGGCCGGGTCTGTTTGTCCTTTTGGGCATCACCTACGGGAAACAGAGGGTTATGTCAACTTATCTGTGTATTTGGTATAGATTCTTTAGAGCTGGAAAGTCATTTCTGATGAAAGGCATGTAGACTACACTATGAAGTTACTTCTAAAGATTCTTTGAGATTGGGAGTTGTTTCATGCTCCATAGTTTCTTTCATTTTCATACCAGATTTAGTTTATCATAAATGGAACTTAATCTGACCATAAACCAAAAAATCAGAAGATAACAGAAATTAACAATGGTCATGATAACCATTTTCAAGCCGTTATATTATGTATATAAGAATATAAAAAAATAACAAGGAATCTTTAAAATAAATGAACCTTTAGAATGCTGGCCTTTTCCAACACAATCTATATTTTTCATCACGCAGAATAACATGTTTGTACACAATGTAATATGTAATAAATGCATATGCAACTAACGCACACAGCGAGCACCTTCGATGGATCTCATATGCGACAGCTGTGTAGATAAGATTAAACATTATAAATTTACAAATATTGTCTATTATAGTTGTATCGAAACACAAAATGACTTACCTTGATCTGTCTCCCTCGGAAGAGTGATTCGTCCATGGCCATAGCGGTCTGTACACCATCTTTGTCACCAAACTCTATGTACGCAAAGCCCTTTGGGTGGCCGTCAAACTTATTGCATAATATGGTCACCCTGGAATAATAAATACAACATCAACATCCACTAATAAGTACATAATCTGTTGAATTAATCTCTATTCTTTTGTCAGAAAATGGATCTACTAGACTGTGCTATAAAAAGCCTTACAGGAACAATCTCTCACAGCAAACTTTGATGCAACATAAAAAGAGAAAAAGACAAAAAAAATGCCACAATCATAAGCTTTTGTATGAAAAATTCATTTGTGAATATTTGATATACAATATTTTATATTAACTGAATAATGGCGGGTTAAGCTATGTTGATGGCCTTTAGTTTTTATGCTTTTTTTAATGTTGCTAATATCATAAGCATTAATCCCTCAGGCCTCCGGTATATTCTGTCAGAAGGTCAGAGTATTTCAGCTTTGCAATAAGATCCAAATGAGCAAGAGTATTTCTGAACCTATCTGAAAACTAAAATACTTTTTTGAATGGTGATGAAATACCCCTTCAAATAAATTTATAATTTTCAAATATTAAAATTTTCAAACAACTATTTTTTTTTTAAATGGCTTTTTACGTTTTTGTAACCAAAGTTACTAATAATGAAAAGAAAATAAAAACACATTTTATTGAAAAAATGTATTACAAATATTGATGTCACCTCACTTCTTGGTCATTTCATATAAAAAAAATTCATAATTATTTTAAAATTGCGGTTGGAATCTTTGTTTTAGTAGAGGTATACATTTTAATTCTTCTGTGGTTAACTTCTAGATATTAATACAAAGTGTGGTCTTTTCTCTTTCTAACACTGATTAGATAATATTTCTCATCATGAGGGTAAGGGAGACACAATGATTTATGAGATCACATGAGTTGTTCCCAAAAGCAAATAAATTAGCTTGAGGGGTTAAAAGACATGAAAAACATGTACCTTGTTGTGGAATATTTAACTTTGGCCCTGAAATGTTGCTGTTTACACATCGTTGACAGATTTAAACTTGGGAAATGGAGTAATGACTAATCTGCCGTGGTAAATAAAAACACAGTGTCTTCCTTCAGAGTCTCAATGAAGAGACTTTGTTTTTAGTTACCGTGGTAGTAAAATATTCAAAGAAACCCATTTTCACCAGCAAGAAATTATGGTCCATACGCAGAGTCCCTGTCGATAAAAGAATCTGACAGTATACAGGCATGCACCTTGCACCATTTGGTGCGTGAAAACAAAATCTGCTTACGAATCACTACTTTTACAATGGCGCACAAACTGCTGGCGGCGTAAAAAACTAAACTACATATCCCAAATCGGGTAAACAAAAATTCAGGCTGGTTTTCAAAATTTTATAGATTACTAAAGTTTTACAAATGTGTTACATTTTACCGGCCGCACTCATTTTTAGTGTTGCTGCGTTAGGCGATTCGTTCAAGAACGAAAATTCAGATTCTGCGTAGAAAGTTTTCACAACGGACTGCGCTGCGAACCGTTGCCTTACTTTAGCGAACTTTACTTTTCTGTGCAGGGTCTGGTTATTTTAATGTGTGTTCTTCAGCGTTCAACGTACGACTGATGTCGTAGATTATTCAACGCATTTTCGAACTCTCCCTAACGGTGCCTAAAATATTGTCACAAGGTTTGTCTCCAGCTCGTCGAAATGATGCTCAAATTACATTTTAGGGCAAGTCTACCTCTTCTGAAGTCAGTGGGTCCATACCATTTTTCAAATTAACTTGCTAGATTTTGTTGTTCTTAATAAATTGGACTACGTTAAGTTAAAATACTAATATATATACCAAAAATATGAACCTTTGGCTAAAGAAGGAGGAGGAGCGACATAGCATAATAACCTAAAGATTCATCACAATAATTAAATAAACTTAATATTTACTATTGAAAAGATTAAATAGAAACAGTCGATTTGTAATGGAAAGCAGAAGTTTCACACAAGTCATTTGTGAAGAAAACAACACTATTTACCTTACTTACTTACCTGAGTGTGCATATTGCAGTAATGAGTTGTAAAACATCTAGATTGGAGAACTTTCACTATTGAATTTGATTACCGGCAATATTGGAATACATATATACCAAGTGAAAGTCCATAGACCATCAATAAAGACCATAGACCATCAGGGTAAAGTAAGAATGTTATTCAGCAAACAAAACCGAGGGGCGGGGAGAAGTTCTTCAAATCAATATTTTGGAAACATAAATTATTTCTCTGCCCTTTAATATTTTCTAATTCACACAAAACATTGAGAAGTAAGAGGTAAGAAGCTAAATAAAATAATTTTTTTTTTTGAAAGTACAATATTTTTTTGTATCCAGGTTGAGTGAAAAAGTAATTTTTTTCAAGATAAGCAAATTTTGGAGTTAAATAGATATTTCAAAGGTCCAAAGCACATAATTAAAATGACTGCAGACTGAAAATAGTTGAATTGACTATTGCATCAAAGATCACTGTTTGGGAGTTATCAATATTTTAAATAGGTACTTTCCCATTTCTTATCGAGATACATCGACATGCCCTGTGTAAAGTAAGTACTCTAGTTTTCAAATATTTACCACATGGGTATTTTTTGTTTTGTTTTAATTGTTTAGTTCTTCTTTATGAATTTTTTCTCACAAGCGTTCCAACTGTCTGGAGCCAGTGGTACTATAGCGTTCGCAATATGAGGAATGTTTGAGGATGGAAGAAATTGGAAAGTATCTGGCTAATCAGATCTGGTCCCAGAAAACACACTTAAAGCTATTTCAAGTAATATTTTGATTTATTACCAGGACAATACTCTTCTATCGGTAACCGGACAAAACAGAACATAACAAAATTAATAGGTTATTTTTTTTTCATCACTTTACATTACTTTTATTAGTGTTTTTTCGTCAAGGAACCTTTTCTATCGTATGGTGGGGTAAAAGGGGAACATCTGGGTCTGGTCCAGGGCGATACTGAGAGAATATTAATACCTGTTGATGGATCCACAGCCGTGGAAGTGTTCCTCGAGCTCTTCAGCAGTGGCTCCGTAGTCCACATTGCCCACGTACACGCTGCGGTTGTCCACCTCCCCCTTTTCCTCCAGGGACATGTTCAGGGGACTGGCTGTTCACACACAGAGGTAACGGTACACTTAGTAAATTTATACTATTCAAGGCAGCAAATTAAGAACTAAAATTAATTTGGTACCAAAAAATATTAAAACTCTATGTCATTGTCTGGACTTTTTAATTCAAAGGAGTTCAATCTCCCGGCTGTCACTACAACACTACAGGTTGATATACCAATCATAATCAAGTTAAAAACTGATTATATTGTACAAATTCCATCTTTAGCTTTATTCTGAAACTGTGCAAAAGCGCTATCATCACAAGTATATCCTGAATTGTTTCAATGTCAAGAAGTACTGATGTCAAACTCATACTGTGTATTTATTATGGTCGAATAGTTATATATGGTATAATGGATATCTTTTATAAGCGCAGATGGGCTACGTATTCAAATGACATTCTTTATCTTAAAAATCTGTTGCTGCTACGTCGCAATAAAACTCATGCAGGGTTAATGGACGTTAAATGAAAGTGTGCCAATTATTGTGCTATGATGGAGGAATGTACTTTCATACGCATTCGCATATGGAACCATAAAAACATTGTTTTTAATAAATGTCACCCACATAGGCATACATTGCTCAACTTAGTGTACTAATCGCTCGGGTGATTATTTTGATGTCACCCTATATAGGTGGGGTAAAAATCAGGAGATCTCACAGCACCAAGGCAACATTGTGACACTAGAGCTATGAACTCCTTTTCCCAAGGTGCAGTTGCAGACTACCTCACCTAGCCTTGTCTTACATTTCAGCAGCACAAAGTCTCGAGAACAATTTGCAAATTGAACCTGCCAGCACACCATTCTACATAACATTATAGTCAATTAATTTATTATAATTATATATATTAGTATAAGTTTGGCTGTGCGAGGAGGCCCTGCCGGGTCTGCTATGGACAGAGGCTGCCGAAGTTGCGCAGGACAGGGACACCTGGACATGATGTGTCGGTGCGGTGGGTCCCTAGCGCAAATTCGATGACGATAATGTATTAAAGTGTGATGTGCTTACTAATTCCGGGGCTGGCTAGACTGAGCTGCTTGTCCACCTCCGTCTGCAGCTGTTTCAGTTTCTCCGCTTCTTCCTCCATCTCTCGCATGCGAGCCTTAATGGCCGCCAGCTCCGGATCTTCGCCTCCCTCCGCACTGGCTCCCTTCTCCGAGCCCTGGTGGACATACACATGTAAGAAAAGGGGGGGTCTAAGGATCTGTTACCACTAAGATTCCTGACATGATTAACCTTGATATATATTTATGGTTGAGCTCTGAGAGCCTAAACTGTTTGTTGCATTTTTACCAGACTTTACTATTTAAATCTTTACTACTAGGATTACAATGTATTTTGGGATATTACCACTAATGTTGGGGATTGTGGTCTATGAGTCTGTTCTGTGGGTCTGTTCGGGGATGATATAACCAAGAATCTTGTCTACTTTTGGTATTTCACCAATAAGAATCTTATCTAATTTAGGTTTTTACCAGCAAAATCTTATCTATTTAAGCTTTACCACCAAAATTCCTACTTATTTGGGGCTACTTGGACCTTGACTAGGGATACTTGGGATCATGAAGATTCTTATCAATTTGGAGGTGTAATTATCAAGATTTTTACGTATTTTGGACAGGTCCAACCTAAACTGATAATGATTTGATATGTGAAAGGAATTTTACATTACAGGTCTGATATTGTGTCATGAATTGGTAGCCAACGGATTAATTATTGTTGTTCTAGGCCCTTTTTGTAGACTTATCGTTGGTGTTGTACAGATCCCTAAACCAATTATTAATATATTTATGTATACCAGTTTTCATCTAACAAAACTGTACTGTCCAATAGCATGTTGCTTAAATCAGATATATGTGAATAAATCAATAATTTTTCTGCTGCAGCACTAGCAATTATTATTATAAGAAAATAAACTAGTCTGATTGAAACAAATTACCTAGTATTTACTATACAGTATTAATAACCTATTCGAACCCGATCTTAATATGCATAATTACCGAATACAGCAAATTATCTTAATTACTGTAAGGCTGCGTATAAGCACTACAAATTTACCACAAGCCGAGCCACGAATTATGGGAAAGGAAAGAAGCAACAGAAAGCAGCGTTTCACGCCGTTTGCGGTTGCTTCCTTTCCCATAATTCGTGACTCGTCTTGCGATAAATTTCTCCAGTTTATACACAGAAAAAGAAACAATAATTATTAAAGTTACTGAAAATTGAAAATAATGCATTTAAACGTCAATTACATAGAAAGTAATAAACGCATAATTTTACATTTTCAATTCACGCCATCTTGAATTTACGACATTAGACAATGGCATCAATGTAGTTTTTTTTCTTCTCGTTAGACCCAAACTAAGTCTAATCTAATAATCTATTTCTTAAAATAGGTTCCTAGGTTCATAGTTTGGGTTTAATTACAAAAGAAAAAAAACTAGCCTAAAAACCTATTATAAACAGGTTTTTAAGCTAGTCTTTTAAGACAATCAGGTTATGAGAAAAGGGAACTCAAGCGAAAAATTGTATGGCTTTAAAAAAATATATTCATGTAGATATTGTAGATCAACAAATGCTGATTCTGAATATACGAGGGTGTCCGGGGGTAAAGTGCACAAACTTCGGGAGGTGATTCTACATGATAGTACCTACAAGTAAAAAAGGTGAAAAACTTTTTTCGAAATTTCCACATTTTTAGTTACAAAAGTTGAATTGTTTGTATGGAGAAAATAATATTCTTCAATGGAAAAATATGTTTGTATACAATGCAGTAGACCTGAGTGTTAAAGAAGTATTTATCTTAATGGTTTGTCCGATGGCATCAAACCATTTTCTTTCGACTCTCGATGCCGCCATACAAAATACAGTGCCTGTTGAAATAAAATGCAGGCTTTTAGAGACCGGTGATGTCATACAGACAAATCACAGATTCAGATCATTTTGTAAATAAAAAAGGACTCAATTTCATTATTCCGCTACATCAGTATGTACATAATATGCTTAGATTATTGTATAATATAATTAGTTGGGAATGCAATCAAAATGTCACATTGACAGCGCTTAACAATTTTCTAAAAATTAAGTGAATTTATATTCATTTTAACAAAATATTTAATTTTCCATCTCCGGTAAAAAATAATTGTTTCTTGCATTAATTAGGTTGAATCGAAGCATGGTTTTTTGTTATTATTCGTATTAAAAACGAGTACAAACAGTAAATATTTATCTACGATACTCTCATTCTTTAGACTTTTTTTTTTTGGTGGGTACGTTTGAAAGAAAATCTAATTTAATTAAATTAAGGCGAGTTGAGCAACCTTTTTAATGTTGGCCATCAAAAAGAGACTTGTTTTAAAAGAGCTGTCAGAAATATGCATACGGAAGGTGATGAAACAAAGCACTGAAAACAATAGCATATAATGATTTGGAAATGGGTTAGACATTCTTGGTGAAAGTAGCCATTGATTGAAACTATGTTAATACAATTAATTTATGATTACTGTAAATAAAATTACAGATTCAAAACATGTTGTGTGGGCCACAAGACATTGTAAAAATAAAATTGGTTAGGTTCTTAGAAATTTAAATGTTGAAAATAAATTTGATTTAAAACCTTATTTGCAGCAATGATGGTCTCCATAATATAACCACACGGGTTCACTTATAGCACACACTTAATACTAACTATGGTAACATTGTCAAAATATCCGAATCTCACTAAAATATTCAATGGTCGAATAAGTCAAATCTTAATGTTTGTTAAATAAAATAGTGAATCATATTATAAATTAATAAAATCTAACACAAATCGGCATTAGTAAAATGAGAGGATAATGTCAAATGATAAGGGTTATTCAATCTTGATATAGGTACATGTCTTGGTTACAGATAAACTTTTAAATGATTTAAGATAAAACTAATAAGTTGGCCATAAGTGTGATGAATCAAAATAAATGTGGTATAGTATGAGTTCAGAGAATGTAACGTATGTTTGGTGAAAAATGATACTAAAACAAAATAAAAAAACGATAACAAAATAAAATAAAATCTACCTCACTATAGCTGACATCAGCCATATTTACATTTCCATTCGTCTCCTCTTCCATGTCCCCAGCTAGCATAACATCAGAATCAGCCATTGTCCAGATTTAATTACCATTTGCCAGATAACCAGAACTTGAAAATACACAAAATTGCTGTGAGAAACTGATTTGTCCAGGCATAAATTTCGGATATTTCGAAAGTATGATCCCAGTCGATCTGTTCTAAATAAAAATTAAATTTAAAACATAAAAAACAACCAAAATAAAACAGAATAGTGTTAGAAAGTTGTATATGTGTAGTAAATATACAGAAAAAAGTAATATGATGAGGGGTAACTGTAATTCTTTTTAGAAACATGTAAATGTCAACATCATAGACGCCAAGTATCACCCAAAGAACAATACTTAATATACAAATAACCATTAATAAATGCGATACGAAAAATTAAATTGAAAAATTGACAATACGCGTATTTAAAAGATGTATTCACTTACGGATTATTAAAGATTATCGCGATAAAATAATACCGGCGATTCGACAAAAATCCGGCGACCGCCGCGCCCATAGACAAGTGTAAATCGTGTTTTCATCTTTTCATTTAGTACCATAAACAAACCACTCTTTAGTACACAGATAAAATAAATATATTTTTTAAATGCTGCAGTTACATATTAGTTTTCGTGTATTTTATGGATTGGAAGATACTGGCAACATTCAGTTTCCTGTCAAATTTCGTCAATCTGGTTGGTTCGCCGGTGACAGTTGTCGTAATTATTTGTTTCTACCTAAAATAAATAAAGTATTTGCAAACTCAATGTTGAACACATGATCTCGAAAATAGCAATTTGTTACTCGTGATTCATTATATAAACTAGCCAAAATTATAATTTAAATTCATGTGTTGGGGTACATTTTTTACCACAATATTGAACTGAAGATTTTCTAAGATGACTGATTACGCCCCTTTGAGCACAGCCTGTGTGCGAGCCCTGAATGACAAGATCTACGAGAAGACTAAAGCGGCTGCTGTGGAAATTGAAAAGTATGCTACTCGTTTTTTTCTCTATCATTGAACAAAACAAATTATAAACTTACCAGCTTTCTGTTCTAACAGAGCTCTAATACATATGTAATTCCATGAGCAATGTTTATCTTACATTTCCTTTATTTTTCAGTGTCACGCACGTAGAAGGTATTCTTTAATGCTAGTTCTTACTAAATAACCACTTGAGTGATCGGGTATTTATTAAATATATGCCTTGAATGATGGAGATATTCGGACATTCGGTTTTGGATTCGGCAGCGCTCATTTAAAAAATATACCTATGAAATATTAAAATGGGGTAAATTTGTTGAATTCCACTGCATGTAAAGGCTCTTCAAAAAGAACACTTGATTTCAACTTAAATATCTAACGGAGACAAGTATTTATATCGGGGGTTGAAATAAACATGCACAAAATAGGTTTTTAGGGTTTAGTTTGGGTTATTTTAATAATTTGTGCGTATTTCCTTCAAACTTAACTATGATTGAGAAAATGCATAATTAGATATATATTTAACGGTTTTTTTACCATCTCCCATCACATAAATAGTTATTTCTTGTAGTAATTATGTTGAAACCAAGTGCCATTTATAATTTTTTTTGCATATTAAGCATGCAGCGGAATTCAACAAGTTAATCAAATAAGGAAACATATAAACTGCTTACTGTGGCTTAAAGCCAATTAATCCGCCTATGTTTCATCGTTTATCTCATATTTGTAGGTTTTATGATTGAGCGAAATTTAAAAATAAATTTTAATAATCTGAAAAAATCGTCTACCTTAATTTAAGCAGCCATCGCACAAGCCCTGGAGCGATGAGACCTAAATATGGGTAGCCATCGTTCAACTGGTTATAAGTAAACATATTTCCTAAAACTTGACAACTACATTGAAAATTTTGAGATTGCTTTTAATTCAATTCCTCGATACATCATATACCTACATTGTGCAATAAGTATCTACCTTGTATTGAATATAACATTTTCTTCATTTTGAGCTCCTGCAAGCCATTTTTTTTTTTTTTTTTTTTTTTATTAAATATCAAAAATAATATACAAAAATCAAAAAGTCCCAATAAACTACTTTAAAGTAGTTTGTCATTGGGTGCTTTTAACTTAAACAGATTATATCAAATGTATACATTCATATCATGAGAGGTGTAATACAATAAAAATAAAAACAAAAAACAATTAAAACGTATGCAGTTAGAAATAGTTTGTATTAGAGTCTAGTACAAACTATTTCTTTCAGCTAGCCAATTTTTCAACAAAAAATTTCTTTTTATATTTGTACATTTTTTGATTTCTGCAGGTAACATATTTAAACAATTTGGTATCATGTAGTCTAGCGTTCTTTGTCCATATTTGTTTAAATGCTTTGGTACGATTAGTCCTTCATTTAATGTAAAACGAGTATTGTAAGTGTGTTCCAGTCTATTTATGTACATAGGGCTATTTATGTGCTGAAAAATTATTTTATACCACATAATTGCTCTTACCGAGAGGATTTTCAGATTTTGATAAAGGTATGGAACATTATGCCTTTGTTCATATAAACTTTTATGAGCTAATAATTTAACAAGAAAATTTTGAACTGATTGAACATGATTTATATTTGTTTTAGAGGAAAATCCCCAAGCTGTAATTCCATACCTTATGATAGATTCAGCTAGTGATAAATAAATTATTCGAAGTGTGCATATTGGAACATAAAATTTTAATTTATATAATCTACTAGTAATAGATCTCAGTCGTTCACAGACTTTATTTATCTGTAAATCCCATTTGAAAAAACAATCAATAATAACACCTAAATAAACATATTTTTTAACCAGTTCAATATTTTCACATGTACACAGCGCAGGGATACCAACATGTAGGCAATCTGAATTGTGTGTTTTAATTTCGGGTATAATAGTATTTACCTTGGCATTTGGTGATCTAATGTGTATCAATTTAGTTTTTTTTGCATTTATGATTAGGCCAGAGTCGTGAGACCATTTTAAAAGTTCAATGTAATCTTTTTGTAAAAGTTCAATACATAATTGCAAATTACTGCAAGAAAACACCAATGCAGTATCATCCGCGTACACAAAGTGTTTTACATGTTTAAAAATAAATTTAATAAAAGATACATAAATTATATATAAAATAGGACCTAATATGGAACCTTGAGGTACACCTGCTAAGATTTTTCTTTTTTTACTTAATGTGTTCAAAAGCTTTATTTGCATGTACCTGTTGTTCAAATAATTTTCAAATAGTTTTAGAAGTTTCCCTCTTATTCCTATGATTTCTAGTATTTTCAACAATTTTTTATGGTTAATAGTGTCAAATGCCTTGGAATAATCTATAAATAAGACTAATACATGATGTTTATTATTTAAATTATTATTTATCAAATTTGAATTTGATAGATGGCGGATATCAATACGCATAACTTTGTACTTGAGGAATTCAAAAATTAATATTATTTATTTCAGGATGGTGAGAGATTTCAAAGCCGCCAACAATACAAACCAGATAAGAAAGATATTGCGTGTTTTGGGGTCGGACTTTGCCACTTCCCAAAACCCCCACACCAGGAAAGGAGGACTTCTGGGCCTAGGAGCAGTCGCTGTCGCCTTGGGATCTGTAAGATTTTTATTTTATTTTTTTATATTGGGAAACCTTAGGGCTTTCGTCATATTTTAATGAAAAATAGAAATTAGCCCTAAGGAGGGGGGGATATACTGCCGTGGTAAGTAAAAACACTTATTAAAGAGTCAAGGAAGACATTGTTTTTATTTAAAACGGCAGTATACGAAAACCACGTAATTATTCCAAAATCGAGCTGAGCTGAGAACTTCCAAAACATTATACATTTGCAAAAATTGAGAGAGTTGACCACTAATGGTAGAGGGAGTCGTAAAAATGACCAATTCTCGTACTGAAATTAACAACCGTTCACAAACTGGTTCACAAAATATAATTGTGTGCTATTATTAATTATATTTTGAATATAGTTTTATCTCCAGAATATTTTAACCCCCTACAAGTGAAGGCTTCTACAAGACACTTAGAACAGGTTGTTTCACAGTATTTGAAAAAAATAATCAAATTTCAAAGTTAATATTTAAATTCTGTGACAATCCTATTTAAGTTCTGTTTTATCCAAGCACTGTGAAACAACTGGCTCATGATGAAATATTAGCAGAACCGAAATTTGATAAATTGTTCAAATTCTGTGATTAGGACAGGTTGTTTCACAGACTTTGAATGTTAATGTTAAAGTACCGTAAAAGTTCTATTCTAGTTCTGTTATTATTTCATCGTGGCCTGGCTGTTTCACATTACTTGGATAGTAACAGAACTTAAATAGGACTTTCACAAAACTTTAATTTTAACTTTGAAATTTTACGAATTGTTCTAATTTCAGAGTTATAATATTGAAGTTGTGTTATTCTTTCACCATAGGCCGGTTGTTTCACAGTACTTTGATAGTAATAGATCTTAAATATGTATTAACTTTGATTTGATGAATTTTTTAATTTCTATTTTATATTTTTTTATTATTTGATATATACATTTATTAGTAACATATTAGGCCAAATAATGTAATAGGATATTGGATATGTGCACAAAGACATGTAATAAAATGAAAAGTACAACTTACATTGAGGATAAGCTGCAATACAGGTGAATACATTATGGCCCAGTCAACATTAGTTTCCAACTGGGCAGTGCATGTTCTAAGAAACTAATCTAACAAAATGTAAAATAACCCTTCTTTAATAATAATTATGATTAGATCATTTCTACTTTTGTTAGAAAATCACCTCGAGGGCGACTTCTTCAAGATCATGCATAGACGCATGCATGGTGCATGTGGAATGCACCAATTGGGATATTTTTTCGACTGTCAATAATATAATTGATTATTTTATCTTTCATCTATATTCTCCCTCGTACTAATTATCAATGCTACCTTATCTATGTATGTGACAATCACAAACACTTGAAAATTCTTGTTTTTGTCTCGTGTGTGTATTATTTCTTGTAACGTTTGTGACTCAGTTTAAACAAATGCCTAACAACCTAATACATGCCTTTAAGAAACCTGAGACAATTTCTATCAATAAATTTATTTCTACTAAACATCTATTGCGATCATCCATTTTCAGATTGTAATCTTAGTCTTAATAAGTTTACAAACTAATTTTTTCGATTTCAGCCTAATATATGTTTCATAAGGAAGCATTTGAAATTTCCCTATAGCATTATCACGGTTTTTGAATTAGGTAACTTGACCTTTAATCCGAAGATCAGGGTTTGATTCGTAGAAGTACTGTAGAGTACTGTAAATGTCTAATTTTTCTGTCAACACAATTGCAGTGTTGAATAATTGTGCCCGTTGCGAAGCACTGCAATTGCAGTGTCGACCTTATACATTCATTTTGCCTTTTAATACTCCTTATACTGGGTTTGTTAAAAACAAAAATCAAAATGTCACTTTATTATATATTGTTTTGTCTTCATGTTGGCGTTAGCAAAAATGTATTTTTATTTATAATGATACATATATTCTTGCGGGCTCCTATGGGTTAATCCCAACTTATTATGTATTTCAAGATTCAAGATCAATAGTTTGAGTTGGTTTCTCGACTGTTCCGAAAAAATAACATTATTTAATCCCAATTCATTATGTACTTCAGGTATATGTAGTTTGAGTTGGTTCCTCAATTGTCCCAAAAAAATAACATTGTTTAAAATCCCAATTCATTATGTATTACAAGAATTGTTTGAGTTGGTTTCTCGACTGTCCCAAAAAAATAACATTGTTTAATCCCAATTCATTATGTATTACAAGAATTGTTTGAGTTGGTTTCTCAACTGTCCCAAAAAAATAACATTGTTTAATCATACATTTAACATTTAAAATTGTTTTTATTTATTGAAAAAATAACATTGTTTAAAATCCCAATTCATTATGTATTTGAAAAATAGTTCGAGTTGGTTTCTTGACTGCCCAGAAAAAATTGACACTAAAAGTAGAACAACTTTTAAAAATAAAAAATATTCCATTTTATTGATTCCAGGATAGTTCCGAGTACCTGACTGAATTGGTCCACCCAATACTGGCATGTTTCTCCGACACGGAAGTGCGAGTGCGCTATTTTGCCTGCGAGGCCCTGTACAATGTGGCTAAAGTAACTCGAGGCGCAATCCTCATTCACTTTACCGACATCTTCAATGCCCTCAGCAAGTCTGCCGTCGATCCTGAACAGACTATGAAATCTGCCTCTGAACTGTTGGACCGAATAATCAAGGTAAATTTAACTAACTTACCATAACGCCCTTTCAGGCGGACACGTTGAACCACCAAACAACCTTACCCCATGAATCGAGGAACCCCGCTAAGTCACCAAACGTAGCGAACCACTAGGGGTGACCTGACCTATGGGAGAGGTGTTGGTTATCCAATCAATGATTCCCGGGACTGCGCCCATACCCGCTTCCCAATGTTGGCATCCTACCGACTGTGCTATTTGACCACCTGTAAATTAAGTTAGAATATTTATTGATAGACAGAATGTTCTGATGGCATTTATAATGTAATAGTTTTAAGCTTAAAAAGCTATATCTTTTTTAAGTTTGATCTTGATCCCGAGGTGGAAGGTGGTTAGCTACACAGACCAAAGAATACATAGAAGTGTCCTAATGCTAAATCTGGATATCATTTCGACGAGCCGGAAGCAAACCACGTGACCATCTTTTTGGAAATCTTTCTTTGTTTACGTTTTCTGTAAATTAATCCAGTTCATGATGGCCATGCAGGATACTACCTTCCAGGGGGGTAAAACTCTGATCGAAAATTTGAACCAAAATATTTAGGATAATATAAACATGTTTGCCTAACTATATCCACCAATAAAAAACTGAAAATCTATGGAATAAACTTTCAAAGTTTTTATTGGTGTATAAGTAGGCTCCGAATGAGAATTTAACTGTCTATATATTGGCATATCTATGGTTTTTTAGGTCCAATTTGTTTCATATAAAAGCCCGAAGTAATCAATCTATAGAAGTTGATTTATGCTACCTTCAATCCCGCTTGAGTTTGCAAGAGCTTGGGTATAATTAGTATCGAATCGTATCAAAGTATCAAATCGGAATTATAAATATTATGGTTCCTACCTACCTGAAGAAAGTTTGAAAAAATAATTGTATAGTGATGTAACTTTGAACCGAAGAGCCAACCCCAACAGCCTACCTAGGCAATGAGTTGGGATAGTGCTAGGAAGAAGAAGAAAGTGATGTAACTTTGAACAAATTTTTAATTCCTTATTTGAAATAAAAGAATATTACATAAAATATTTGTGGTTTATAATTAAGTAGGTAGGTATTTAAGTACCTACTTACAAATCTTATGATTTCAGAAGAAACTTTGGGTTTATTTATTAAATAAGAGAAATTTACAAACATACTTAAAAACTGAACTAGAACTAGTAAATCATTTCAATAGTAATTTTGGTTTTAAATCACATCAAAGATGCTTCGATAATTAACTATGTTTAATTGAAATAACCACCTTTTCAGCTGATAACAATTTGACGAAATGATGACAGCTAGAGTCAGCGTTTAACTTTCAAATGTCAAAATCAGCGCTGATTAGCCATTTGATGACACTGTTACTTTTGAATTGTGTAAAATACACCAATCTAATAGTTGTAACGTTGCTTTTAGGATATTGTGACAGAGAGTGCATCATTTGACTTGTGCGCCTTCATTCCTTTGCTGCGGGAAAGGATCTACACTCGCAATACGTTTGCCCGCCAGTTTATAATCTCCTGGGTATCTGTATTGGATTCCGTACCTGATATAGATCTGGTTATTTTTCTACCTGAGATACTGGATGGCTTATTCAAAATACTAGATGACCCTATGCCAGAAATTAAGAAAATGTGAGTGCTTTTATTTGTACATTTTTCATTACAGTTGGAAAACATATCCTAATTCAGAAAATGAATTGTGAATTTTAAACAAGTGGTAATAGAATTTTCATAGAACTACTTGGCCAGGATCGAACTAGTTTTATTGGCAGTTACTTCAATTCCTGTAATTATATATATTACTTTGTTTACGCCCGAGTGACGGTTAAACGAAAAATGTATTAAAAAAGGGATAAACTAGTCGAATTCCGCTGCTTGCTTAATATGCACAAAAATATAAATAGCTCTTGGTTAAAACTTAATTACTACAAGAAATAACTATTTTGTCGTTGGAGATGGTAAAAAATGCATTAAAGTTCCATTTTTTCTCAATCAAAGTGATTGAAGGTTATGAAATACTCATAAATTATTTAAATAACTCAAATTAACACCCTAAAACCTATTTTGTGCATGTTTAATTCAACCCCCGACTTAAATAGTTGTCTCTATTAGATATTTAAGTTGAAATCAAGTGTTTTTTTTTTTTTTAAAGAGCCCTTGCATGCAGCGGAATTCGTGAAGTTTACCAAAAATGGACTGTAACTTGTTATCGAATTTAATGATCATTCGATCGACTTAAAAAGGGGCACAATTAGAAAGATAGAGAATCTTACCCTACTTGCTGATGCTTTCTGGTGAAGATCACAACATATGTTGGTATCGCAAGTGGAGAGATAGAGAATCTTACCTTACTTGCTGATGCTTTCTGGTGAAGATCACAACATATTTTGGTATCACAAGTGGAGAAATAGAGAATCTTACCTTACTTGCTGATGCTTTCTGGTGAAGATCACAACATATGTTGGTTGTCACTTTTTAAATTCTTATATTTAACACAACGACACTGAATTTGGGGATGCAATTTACACTATTCCAAATGGCCATCGAGAATAATGATACAATTTTAAGTAGCAAGATAAGAAACCACCATTAACAACGACAATTTTACAATTATGGAACATTTGCCATCCTGTCGATGGTTCCATGATAACTCAACACAGTGACAATTCAACACACTTTTAAAAAGTGATATAAAGTCATTAGTAACGATGAAAAAGAAAATTCAAACCTAACCTAACCTAACCTACTTAACCCAGTTAATAATGTTTTTGTTTCATCACTTTCCATGACTTTATATAACTTTTTAAAGATGTGATGAATTATCATTGTGATGATTTATCCGGTCACCCCTGTTGATTAGGTAGTTCTTGTTTTTTTTTTTTTTTCGAAAAAGTATTTTCACAATCATTTGAAACACATAATGTATAAAACAGTTTAATTTATAAAATTGTTACAATAATACATAGTAAATGGTATTAAAACAATATCTTTTCCTCTTCTTTCTTGTAGTAGGTAAGACTTTAAGGAAAGAGAGGAAAAGGTAGATGACAATACTAGACAGGACCTTGGGATATGGAATAGTCTCAAAGCTGTTTCAATATTAAACAACTTTGTACGGTATATTTTATGTAGTATTAGCGCAGACCCTTGAAAAATCACAAGCTAATCTGAGTTCTTGACAAATCAGTTCCAATTTTGAAAATGAAAATAATAATTTTCTGTTAAAAAAATAACATTATAGGTAAGCACATTATCACTTGTCTGAATTCTTCACACAGTTAGGTCTGCATTTTTTGCGTTAGCCTAAGGGCTCTCGTTGACCAATGTTTTTTTTACCGGATAACAAGCGGAGACGAAACAGGTGTTCTTATATACGATTAGTTCATAAAATGGAGACACTCTCGATGTCTACGATCTCATCAGTTTGAAACACAAAGTGAGTGTGAGTACATGTTTCTAATGACTTCTAGAAAAAAATTTAAATTCTATTTTCCACTAAAGTGATTAATAAATCCATATCAATGATGCAAAAACTGCCAACGGGTGCATGAACAAACATTCATACTTTATATACCTTATTAACACTAAGCAACGGGGACTGGTCAACACGAGCTCTAACGCTACTTCATGCATTGTGGCGAATACAATATCATTACTCTTATTGGAACGAATTCAAATACAGTGAAACCTCTATCTATCGTTCTTCCAATAATCGTTTTCCCGGATGTATCGTTTATTTCTCCTAGTCCGAATTCATTTCATACAAAAATAGATCGCATTGATCGTTTCTAAGTCCACCATTTTACCGCATTCATCGTAGGAATTACGTCGCGTATTTGATATATTTTCTCTGTGTTTAAACGGCGCCAGACGGCACTTGTTACGATGCGCGAAACTTTTTTTATTTATTTATTTAACGCTCAGAGGGCTTTTACATGGTTGGTAGTATAATTTTAATTTGACAGATACTTTGAAACATAAAAAATAAGAATAAAATTACATTTTAACAGCTATTTGTAGGTTTACATGATGTGTTTAGGAGTATTGTTGAAATAAATGTTTTAAATGATCCACAAAACTTGCCAAGTTGGTATTGAATATGTCAACATCACCTAAGTAATGATTTCCCATTATGTGAAGTCGTTGTATCGGAGAGTGGGCAATGTAGTTACGCTTATGTGTGCTTCTGTAGAATATTGTATTTTGTCATGTTGTTACTGTGGGTGTATGTATGTTTGAGAGAGAAAGAGAAAGAATAACAGTTTGTCGCCGCCATCAGTCGCTAGTTGTCGTCAGTTGTCGCTAGATACCCGAACTTGTTGGAGTGTGTGCAGTTATCCTTTTTGAGCTTTTAAACTATCTTCGAAATAAGCCGTTCGATGAAAAAAGTACGTACTATTCAAGAAAGATTGAAAATTATCGAAGAGGTGTAAAAAAACCCCGCTGAAAAACGCGTCGATATAGCCAAGCGTTTAGGAATCGCGGCATCTATGTTAAATTCTATTTTCTTGAAAAAAACGAAATTCGGGAGCAAATTCAAAAGTGCGGAAAATATTCGAAAACTAGAAAAACCAGTAAAGAATCAAAGTTTAGCGAACTGGAGAAAATTCTTTTCTCTTGGTACCAACAATCACGTGCCGTTAACATTCCGATTGATGGGAGCATTGTTCGAGAAAAGGCCAAACAAATTGCGGAGAGACTCGGCATTAACGATTTTGCAGCATCGAACGGGTGGATAAGTCGTTTTAAAGATCGCCACGATCTTGTGTACAAGAAGCTCGCAGGAGAGTCCGCATCCGTAGATCTGGAAAGAACTTCGCTATGGATAAATGAGCTTCCAAAACTGTTGGAAAATTACGAGCCTCGGAATGTTTACAATGCTGATGAAACAGGACTCTTTTATAATTGTCTGCCCGACGGCACACTCACGATAAAGGTCGAGCCCTGCCACGGTAGTAAGGGGTCGAAAGAGAGGATCTCTGTGTTATTTTGCGTTAACAGTGTTGGAAGTGACATGCTCGAGCCACTCGTTATTGGCAAATCGTTAAAGCCTAGGTGTTTTAAAAACACAAAAACTTTACCAGTAAAATATTACGCGAACAAAAAGGCATGGATGACCACAAATATTTTTAATTTGTTTTTAAGCGACCTTGATGCGGAAATGCGCGTAAAGCAACGAAACATTTTATTGTTCATAGACAACTGTGCAGTGCACCCAACTGAGATGACATTTTTGAAGAATGTAAAAGTTATTTTTTATCCTGCAAACTGTACAAGCGTTTTGCAACCATTAGATATGGGAATTATCAAATTTTTCAAAGGATTTTATCGGAAACAACTTATGCGGAAGGTGTTTTGATATGTGTGTGATGGATTCGGGCACTTCAGTAAATAAGGCAACTTTAAAGATTGACATTCTACAAGCGTTGCATTTCACATTGACTGCTTGGCGTCAGGTCAAACAGACAACAGTTGTAAACTGTTTCATCAAATGCGGTTACATAGAGTGTCAGAATCTTTAGATGAATAACTAGAACACGTTGAGGTTTCTGAAGATGATTGGCTTAGATTAGATACTCAGAGAAATTTTAACAATTTTGTTACTTTCGATGACAATATTCTAACGTGTGGGATAGAACCTATCGAAAACTTGTGTGACGCAAGATTGACGGAGACAACAAAAGAGGTTGATATTGATGAAGAGGAGCCGCTGCCTGTACCTTCATTTTCAGAAGCATGCACACTCTTTGAAAGATTGAAAATTTTCTACTACGCACACTCAATAACTGATGCCGAAAAGAATATCATTTGCAAAGCCGAAAATATACTGTTGACTTGCGGAAATAAAACAGTAAAAAAACAAATGTCGATGAAAGATTATGTATTTACAATGCAATAAACTTTAAAAAAAAATTGGTTCTGTTTAGCTTTGTATTTTTTTAAATAAATACATTTATTTACATCTAAAACTTATTTTCTTCTTATAATTTTAATCTACCAATGGTTATGCAGATTGGGAGGACGGTATCTTTACTGGATCGTATCTTCCTGTGTTTTGTCCTCGTAATCCTGCATTCATCGTTTATTTCAATAGGTCCCTTTAAAAACGATAGATAGAGGTTTCACTGTAATTCAAATTCAAATTGAAATCGCTTTCGTATTGCCTCCACACATTAGGCTAACGCAAAAAATTCCAATATTAAAAATGGCACTCAAATTCAAAGATAATTTGATTTCATTGAACCATGCAGGACGCACAGATTACCGAAATTAGGATTTTTGAAAATAATATCGACGCTGGAAAGGAAAAATGGCTAAACCGCCGTCTAGCCACACTGCTCCAGTGATTTAATGAATTTTTAATCTTTTTTCTTTATTGTGTCCCAGGTGTAGTGCTCAGCTTTCTTTATTCTTACAAAGCATTAAGAATGATCCCTCAAGAGTTGATTTTGCCAGCATGATCAATATTTTGATTAGTCACGCCCAATCATCTGATGAAGTCATGCAAGTAAGTTACTTAAATCTTTTGTTATTTCATTATATTTATACTACAGGCGAGCTCTATCGCAGAACGGAAAAAAACTTTGGCTTGTGTACATATTATCACCCTGGTTACAAACCGCTATTCATAATTGAAACTTTGCATGAAATTGTTTTAGCTGTATTTGGTAACATTCCTATTCCTCTTCTGCATTACCTTTTCCATTTCCTTCTACCTCACAACATTCATCAATTGGGAGTGCATTACGCTAGATCCACATAGTGGGACTCTTTACATTTTATTACTTACCAGCTGTACCCCGCCACGCGTTGCTGTGGCTCAGTCTGTTTGTGCAGATAGAAAAACAATAGCGCGTGTTGCTTTTACGTCCAACATGCAAAAAAACATGTTTGTCCAACAGATTACGCTGTTTTTCAAAAAAGCTTGTTTTTACCTGGTCACATATATACATATATAATATAGGTATATAAAAACACAAGCGTATTCGAATGCAATGTTCTGTCAACATTTCACAATCGGTGAAGAACTTTTGGAGATTTAAGATTTTGAACAAACGAACATTTACACTATTATTTATATAGACTAGCTGTACCCTACCACGCGTTACTGTGGCTTGTCTGCCTGTGCAGATAGAGAAACATTAGCGCGTGTTGCTTTTACGTCCAACAGAAATAATGTTTTTTAAAAAATAGGTTGTTTTTACCTGTCACAGGTGACATCTATATAATATAGGTATATAAAACACACGCCTATTCAAATGCTATGTTGTGTCAAAATATATTTTATATCCAACAGATAGCGCTGTTTTTCAAATGATAGCATGTTTTTTTTTACCTGTCACAGGGGACATCTATATAATATAGGTATATAAAAACACATGCGTATTCGAATGCAACATTGTGTCAAAATTTCAAAGCTATCGGTGAAGAACTTTCTGAGATTTAACATTTTGAACAAACAAACATTTACATTTTTATTTATATAGATATGTTAAAGATTATAAACGAATCTTACTTGCGGTTCACTATAGTACAATCCAGATTATTTTTGTCTTTATTTTGTAGCAGATCATTATAAATGGTGTCCCTAAACTAGTGGTACAAGCGGGAAACTGGAAAATCTACAACCCAAAAATATGTGTTTTTTCTTTTTTGAACATTTAGATCTATTTTTAAACCTTTTTTTTCTAACTAAAGGTTGAAAAAACTTTTGAAGCCACTTCGACGTGTTTATAAAGACAGTAAAAAGTTGATAGTAACCTCCTAGTGACCGATTTTATTCAAATTTCACCTGAAAAATTCCAACTTCGGACTCGATTTGCTCGAAAATGAAAGCTCAAATGATAAAAAGTTACAAAATCGACTCCAAATGTGATGCAAATTCACCAGTTTCCCGCTTGCACTACTAGTTTCCGGACACCATGTGTATTGGGTAACCGGGCAGTGGCAATTAAATACACTTCAACACACTTTTGAAAAGTGTTATAGTCATGAAAAATTATTAAAAACTGGTTTAAGCAGGTTATGTTAGGTTAGGTTTATAGGCAATGACGTTACAATACATCTAGACTTGATGTTGTCTCACAAAATTATAATAAAATGTGGCAAGTAAGAAACACTCTTATGTTTCCAGTAAATTCTTAATTAAAACGTTGTTCACGTCATCACGACAAAGAGACATTAAAAAAATATATGCACATATTTTTTGAATTGGTGGATATATATATTTATATATTGTAATGTCGTTGTTTATAGGCCTTTTTTTCATTGCCATTAATGACTTTATATCATTTTTCAAAAGTGTGTTGAATTGCTACTGTCCTGAGTTGCCATGGAACCGTATATTATGTAATGTTTTATTATTTAAATAAAATTAAAATGTTTATCAACTCCAATAAGTTTTCTCGATGAGAACTGTCTACAGGTACATTAATTTATGTTATATTTCTACAATGTTCCCTAATATTCCAGTTCACTGCAATAACCTGGATAAAGGAGTTTGTGCAGCTGTCAGGGATAGAGATGTTACCGTATATGTCAGGAATATTTACCGCAGTTCTGCCATGCCTTTCATACAACGGTGACGCCAGAAAAAGTATCCTTTTTGATTATTTTTGTTTGTGACTCACTGCATTCAGAAACTAACATCCAATCTGCATTCATAATAATGGTGATGAAATTTTACTAAACAACAAAATCTTATCGCTCGTTTGCTGCAATAATGACATAATTCAAAATATGCAAATTTTCCCGAAACGATTTCTGAATATTTTTAGTTACTGTAATAATATTGTGAAGCAATACTGACACTTGCTGCTGTCTCACATCAACTTTTGGTAGTTCAGGTATGTCATCCTACTAGTAAAAAAGAAAGTGGAAATTGACTAAATAAGTCATTATATATAATTTTTTATGTTTGATTTGTCATTATTGCATCAAACGAGCGTTGTGTTTTGTGGCAACATTTTAACCAATTAACTCATGCTATTGTATTTTGTGACAACATTTTAACCTCTCGGCGAGTGAGTGAGAAATTTTTTTTTTAAATTAAAAAAAAAAAAAGTTTTTATGTTTTAGTAATCATCAACCATCGATTTTGCAACACTAATCGATATATATATATATTTTTTATAACTTACCGAGTAAAACCTCAAAATGTAATATTTAATAACAAGACATGCACACTAACTACTAATACCAAAAACCAACACATCCTTTGGACAAAAACACTACAGATTCCAGGCTATAAAACTATACAATTCACTTCCAACACAATATAAAACATCTAATCTTACAGAATACAAAAAACACATATGGAACTGGCTACAATCCTTTTAATATTTATTTTTTTATATTTCACTTTTTTGGAATAACTATGGAAAAACTATTGTTATAACTATGGAAAAATCGATTTTATATTCTAATTTTTAATGTTTCTCTGTGTAACCAACTCCACTGTATTGGTTTAGAATTATATAACTTTACAATTGAAAAAGTCCTCCACAACACAGGTGAACTCCTAGCGTGGAGGACAATATACTATACCATTGTATAACAAATATATTTAAGAATAAAAAAAAAAATAAAAAAAATTATTGAAGATAATATTAGCGATTCTCAAACGAAAACATGAAACTGAAATATATTTAAAAAATACAGGTAAATCTGGGACTTGAACCCAGGACTTTCACCGTCTTCTCTTTGTTTTAGAGCACCATCCCGGCAAGACGAAAGTCCTGGGTTCAAGTCCCAGATGCACCCATATCTTTTTCAGATTTTCTGTTTGAGAATCGCTTATATTATTTTCAATAATCAAATCGGTATATTTCTAAGAATTTTTTTGTATTTTAGCTGCGGACGCCTCGGTGCGTCTATGCTCCTTTGGGTTTCATTTCGTCCATACTCGCACAGAGGTTAATGGTTAACCTATAACAATCCATGTTTTTGTGTTTTGTGACCAAATTTTAACCTATGATCCATGCTCTTGTGTTTTGTGACAACATGTTAACCTACAATCCATGCTATTACGTTTCGTGACAACTTGTTAATCTATAACAATCTGCACTATTGTGTGTTGTGATAAAATTTTAACCGATAACTATGCATGCTATTATGTTTTCTAACAACTTTTTAACCTTTAACAATCCGTGGTATTGTGTTTTATATATTTATATCGATAACAGCCCATATTATGTTTTGGTCCATGTTAACCAATAAACATTGATTATTATTATGGCTACATTTTAACCATAATAACTCTTGCTATTGAATTTGTGCCAACATTTTAACCAATGTCAATTCATTCTATTGTATTTCATTACTAAATTTAAATAAATAAACAACCAATTCGCTTGTATGGTGAGAACATCAGACATGGGCGACCTATTTTCTCAACCGAATGTAAATCTTAGGACACACTTGTGTTTTGTGTCATCAAATGTCTGCATTAACAAATAAACCTATAATATTATTTTATTAAGACTATTCGACTAGACTTAGTTACATTCATGGTTTCGCAGCAAACCAAATTATTATTTTGTCCAAATTAATTTATCATATTATATGATTTATGATTAAAAAAATGTTAAGGATATGTAACGTATTAACGAAAATTGTCATAAATTGAGCAATATTTTCCCTAATTTCTAGTGTCAGATATTAAGGAGACCGCTTTAGCCGTCAATTACAGTCTTATGAAGCTGATTACACTGGATGTGTCAGACCTAGTCGTGGAGAAGTCCGGTAGAGTGAAGAGCATCACTACGAAGGATGAATCAGCTGACGAACCCGCTTTGTCCAGTTCTGCGCTTCACGAGAGACTTAACCTTCCATCTGTGGTAGAAGTGCTGAACCAACTGCTACACCATAATTCCGTTCAAACCAAAGTGGCAGTTCTGAGGTGGATATTGCATCTTTATAACAAGATTCCAGCAAAGGTGTGCTTCTTTTGTTTTATGTAATTATCTTCGGTATGCGGGCCCATTTCAATGCTTTTCCGTGGTCAGCTGTTTGTTTTCGGACTTCGGACCCTTCAAGATGTGCCCAGGAGATTGGTGAAGTCATCAAATCGGCGATGGATGGCTTCATACAATCGACTACTAAAGAAACTGGTGTGGGCTCAAAGCCGTGGTTCAGTCGACAATGCTCCGAAGCAGTTCGACGAAAAAACGCGGCTTACCGAGCCTACAACACATCTCGAACGCCCGAAAGCAGATCAGCATACAACAAATCGGCAAAGGAATGCAAGAGAATCATCAATAGATCAAAATTCGAACACGACCTGCAGATCAGCAAAAAGCTGGCTGCCTGCCCGCATGGCAGCAGAGCATTCTGGTCGCTTGCGGGCTCAATAGGTCGAAATTTTTGCAAACCCAGTTTGCCACCTCTTACCAGACCTGACGGCTCACTAGCAAACACCGCCACCGAAAAGGCAAACCTTTTAGGGAAAATGTTTGCGGAAAACTCGACCCTCGACGACGGGGGTGCTGTTCCGCCGTCGGTTCCTCACTGCGGCTTCTATATGAAAAAGCTGAGGATCCGGCATCGGGATGTACTCCACGTCATACGGGGGCTCGATGTTAACAAAGCTAGTGGACCTGATGGAATACCTGCCTTGGTATTGCAGAGGTGTGCTGCGGAAATAGTTCCAGTTTTGACAAAGCTCTTCAAAATGTCCCTGAAGTGTGGCACTGTGCCCTCTGGTTGGAAAAAAGCGGTAATTCACCCTATTCCCAAGAAAGGTGACCGCTCCAACCCGGCCAACTACCGCCCCATAGCGATCACATCAGTTCTGTCCAAAGTGATGGAACGTGTGATCAACGACAAACTGCTCACATACCTCGAGAAGAACAAAATTATCAACGACCGTCAATACGGATTCCGGCGGAACCGCTCGTGCGGTGATCTTCTCGCGTATGTGACGCATGTTTGGGGGCGGTGCCTGGAACGTCACGGTGAGACCCAAACGGTCGCACTAGACATATCCAAGGCCTTTGACCGGGTCTGGCACCGAGGACTTGTCAACAAATTGCATTCTTACGGACTTCCCGCATCCCTGTGTACGTGGATTGCTGACTTTTTAAGGGATAGGTCGATTCAGGCGGTTGCTGACGGTTTCACCTCTTCCTCGCACTCCATAAATGCTGGCGTCCCACAGGGATCGGTTCTGTCTCCGACTTTGTTTTTGTTGCACATCAATGACCTTTTGAC
The DNA here is from genome assembly GCA_026573805.1 of Hesperophylax magnus. Lineage (NCBI taxonomy): Eukaryota > Metazoa > Arthropoda > Insecta > Trichoptera > Limnephilidae > Hesperophylax > Hesperophylax magnus. Next base: position 7,892,091 of record JAIUSX010000061.1, on the reverse strand, counting down.
ATGTGCACCGATTCATTGTTACGCGGATGACAGTACAGTTCATGATAGCTTTTTGTTTGACAAGCCCCCAAAGGGCACACAAACTCCAACGGCTCGGAGGGCTTTGAAGCAGAGAATGGACGGTTATCTCGAGAGTATTTCCTCCTGGGGTAAAAATAATCTCGTCGAATTTAATGTTTCAAAGACCCAATCCTGTCTGATTACGTCTAAAAGGGATCCAAATGATAATCTAGTCTCCTTCAACGGAAGCAATCTTCCGAACAGGCCTTCCATTGATATGCTTGGTGTAACTATAAGTGACCAGCTCAGGTACGGGGGCTCCATCGAAGCCAGAGTAAAGTTGGCCTCTCAGAAGCTGGGCGTACTGTACAGGGCCCGCAGATACTTTAATAGTACACAACTGCTCACCCTGTACAAATCGCAAGTGCGCCCTACTGTCGAATTTGGCAGCCATCTCTGGTCTGGAGCCCCAAAATACCTGAAAAAAACCCTTGACTCTGTGCAGAAACGGGCGGTCCGTTTGATAGATTCCCCAATCTTAACAAACGGACTGCAATCTTTAGAGCACAGACGTCGGGTAGGTATGCTGTCCTTGTTCTATCGGTATTACAATGGAAGATGCTCTGAGGAACTAGCGTCATTGATCCCTTCGGCGCCGGTGCGTAGTCGGGATACACGCCAAACGCGCGCCCAACATTTGTACACAGTTGACACTTGTCACATGAGAACGGGTCGCTTCTACGATTCGTTCTTAAGTTCAACAGCTCGGCTGTGGAACGAACTGCCGGCCTCTGTGTTTCCTCCCTCCTACAACATGGGACTCTTCAAGACCCATGTTCACTCCTTCCTCTCCACAAAAAGACCCTCCACACAGCATCCCCAAAGATGACATAGGCCCTGAGGGAAATTATTTTCTTCAGGGCCTCCTGTGTGGAGTAAATATAAAAAAAAAAAAAAAAAAAAAAAAAAAAATCTTGCAATTTGTCTTCAATGTGTGACGGTGGTTGATGTGTTTTGCTGAAATTCAAATATGTAACATTGTCATCAAATCGCCAATCAACGCTATTTTGTTTTTTTTGGCATTTGAAAGGTCCCTGTTAAATGCTGATTCTAGATCCGTTTCAAAGTTCTCTCAAATTGTGATCAACTGACAAGTATAATGAGATGTCAGTGGTACTTTTATGCCGATCACAATTTGTTAAAAAGCTGAAACGGGTCTAAAATCCGCGTTTAATGGGGACCTTTTAAATATCAAAAAAAAAAAAAAAACAAAATGGGGCTGACTGACCATTTGATGACAATGTTACATATTTGAATTTCCGCAAAACACACAAACCTATAATGATAGATGATAGAGACGAAATCCTGAATACCGATTATTGTAAATTTGCAAACTTTAATAAATGTTAAATTTTAATTAAGTTTTCACTAACTAATCTGTATTAGACCTTAATAGTTTTTCGTTTATTTTTATTAATTTGTTATTGTTGTATTTTATATGAATATAGATGTTTGCCCACACGGAACAAATGTTTGATGCGCTCTTAAGCAGTTTGTCCGACCCTTCAGACGATGTGGTAAGACAATGTTTGGCCGTTTTAGCTGAAATATGCTCCACACCCAGCACTTCTAATGCTCAAGGTAAAATAAATAATATTGTGATAACCTAAATAATCATATTTTGTGAATACCTACTTTATGTATAAATATATATATATTACAGGAGATGTGCGCTCAAGTCCCTACTACAGAAAATTCTTAGTCAATTTACTGCAACTGTTTAGCTGTGATGCCACATTATTAGACGACAGAGGATCTTTCATAGTCAGGTACCTTTACAAACTTTATTAATAAAAGCTGAAATTTCCTGCATTGCACGGGTTTTATTCTCTAAGGGGGTGGGAAAGTGATATAGGGGTGCTATTTCTTATTTTGAAGGTCAAGTGTTCAAAATTTCATCAATCTCAGAATAAAACTGTAGATTTGTATAAAAAACAAAGCCACACAAGGACACTCTTTTGTATATATATATATGTAGAATAATTTTCTCGGTTTACCCGCGTAACGTAGTCATTAAAAGGACTTTTTAATTCCAGACGTTTCGGACAGATCTCACTGTCCATCTTCAGAGGCCTTATGTCTTGAATTTTGTCTCAAACTGAACGCTTTTGGGTGTCTGTTCGATCCGGAAGTCAAGATACAAGTGGGTGCTTATCATTTCTTATGTCTAGGACGAAGTATGCGTGTTGAAAGTGATTTGACGGTAGAGGGGGTGGGGGCGGGGCTGGCAATATCAACGTCAGGAATTAAAAAGTCCTTTCCTACGTTACGCGGGTAAACCGAGAAAATTATTCTACATCTTACACCCGTGAAAACCTTAACCATAACATATATATATAATAATAGCCGAAGTTCCCGGCGTTGCCCGGGCTTTACGCCGAGTTTTTCGAAATCGAATATACATATACAGTAATTTTCCTCTTATTTTGAGCATCATGTGTGCAAAATTTCTTCAGCAAGTACCGAAATTCTGCTTTAAGGGGTGGAAAAAGGAGATGGGGGTGTTTTTTTGAAATCTCATGTAGACAGTGACGTTCTTCTTATTTTGAACAAGTATACAAAATTTCGTCAATCTCGTAATAAAATAGTAGATTTGTATAAAAAAACAAACCCACACGCCGCACCGGGTCACTCTTTATATATCTAATATATTATATACATTTTCTACTGCGGTAGTACCTGCTTACGTAATATAAATAAGATATTTTGAAAATATTGTTCCTATTCTGATGAAATTCAAATAATCTCTTACGATGATCTATATTTTATTAAGCCATTCCCTCTGAACTGCCACAATTTATGGCCGCGTAAATAGTAATTATTTATTAGTAATCATTGCCATCTTAATGTTTTTTTTAAAAACATCTATTTGAAGTTCACTTTTATTTTCGGTAATGAATGGATGCAAATCTTGGATACATATATTAACCTACTTCCCGACATCCGATCGTGCTGAAACTCGGCAGACAGACTCGTTGTCAATGGCAATACATTCTATCAATTTTTGGTATCAGTCACTTTCACACACAGGGCATTTATCTTAAAGCAGATTACAGCAATTAATATACTAAATAAATGTCTGTCTTACACGATCAGCATCTGGCGAGGTCGGTAGCGCAGTTCACTTCAAACCTTGGTAAGGTAGGTTCGATCCTCAGCCAAACTTTGAAAACTAAAATAAACTTTGTTTTCTTGCAGGTATTTTCTTTTATATCAATAAATTAATTTATTTGTTTTATAAAAAAGTTGCTGTGGTCAGTTTCAGTCAAAATAACTTTGGATGGGATGGGTTAATGATTTGACAAGTAAAAACGTTTTACGAAAAGATCAAAAAGTACAGGCACGTAATTATTGTTGAAGAGAATATCACATATCTCTAAACATTATAAAATAAAGTCGCTATCTGCGTCTGTCTGTTTGTGCTCTTAGTTCTTCTAAACTACGCGACGGATTTTTAAAGGCTCTTCGCTATCATTTAGATAATTTCTTCGGGAAGGTTTTGTGTATAATACATGTATATTATATTTATAGAAAGTAGAGAAAAGTCAATGTTTTGTAATCAAGTCATAAACAAAATATTTTCGGGCGCTTACATTGCTAACGATGGCTAAACCTTATGAGATACATCCAAATAATGTACTACCGAATTGTATATCTTAAAAATTCCTACAGAAAAGACCATTATGGTATAAGTCTATCTAAGAATAGCCCCCAGCAACGCTGGGTACACGTCAGCCAGTTATATTATAAATATGTATTGATCTTGTTTGTTACCAAAAAGCTCATGTTTATGTGTTGATATTTGTAGGCAGCTTTGTGTCCTTCTGAATGCTGAAGATATTTACACAACTCTCTCTGAAATTCTTCTGAAGGAGAAGAATCTTAAATTTGCCGCTACGATGGTGGAAACGTTGAACATGATTCTTTTGACTTCTGCTGAATTATTTGAGCTTCGAAATCAGTTGAAAGAGTTTGATACAGAGGTATGCTATATAATAAATATTAATAATAAAGGATTATAAATGTCAATAATTTTGTTGTATCACGCTTTGTTTTCATTATCTTGAAAAATTCTAATGATTTTGTGTTTATTTTCTGATTTCAGAGCAGCCATACACTGTTTGTGTGTTTGTATAAAAGTTGGAGTCATAATCCTGTAACGCTGGTTGCCCTATGTTTCCTGACACAGAACTATGGTCACTGCAACCAACTCATACGACTATTGTATCCTTAATTATAATAATTATAATGAACAACGAAAACAAATTTTGTAAAATCATTGTTGAAAATTGACAGTTTTTGCTAGGTTTTTTTTTTAATTTAGCTCCACACAAAAAGCCCTGAGGGGCATCGCTGATAAACGTGTTTTAAATTAACGAGATAATGCTGTCAAAAAATTATTAACGTAATTTTAAAATACGTTACGTACGCTATACATCAAACTCAAAATCATCTTATTCACCCACCATACTAATATAATATGTTTTAAATTTTACACAACTGATAAACAACCATTTAGGATACATAACCACTAGTATGCCAAGAAATTCACCGTGAATTTCTGATGTTTGTGCCCGTCGTGTGCTGGCGAATCCATGGTGGGTTTGCCAGTAGCTCACCACACTTGCCTCGATTTTAACGTAATTTGATCCTTCTGGCATGCCAAAATGTATTTTATTTTATTAGTTTGTCAACGAAATAATGCATCTTAATGTTATTTTAGCTTGTCGTTTCGTTTCGTCACTTGCAAATATTTTTATTTTAGTTTTGAGATAAATTAATTTATTATTTTTGACATTTTGTTACTTTCCTCGCAAACTAAGAGTAGTAACAATTTCAAATTTTCTGAAAGGTTCCTGGCACTCTAAGGAGTACTAGGTGGCAGGAGGATGGCATTCCTAGAGTTAATACTGATATATTTACCTTGAATGAAGGATAAATATGGGACAGATGATATAATAATGTATGATAATTATTAGTTATTACAGATCATAATTTTGCACTGGTTTACCCGTTTTGTACCCAGTATTGCTCTATATCATAATCAAAAACATGGGGTCTTCAGTTTATCTTTTTGCCGCTTGCAGAGATAACTATGACAAGCTGTATTATCTATCTTCTATATAAATAAAAATGATAATGTTCGTTTATTCAAAATCTTAAATCTCCGAAAGTTCTTCACCGATTGCTTTGAAATTTTGACACAACGTTGCATTCGAATATGTGTGTGTTTTTATATACCTATATTATGTAGATGTCACGTGTGACAGGTATAAACATGTTTTTTTTTAAATAGTGCCATCTGTTGGACAAATATGCTTTTTTTTTAAAACAGCCCCATCTGTTGGATGTAAAAACAACATGCGCTTTTGTTTCTCTATCTGCAGACAGACTGAGCCACAGCAATGCTTTGCAGGGTACAACTAGTTCATTAATAATTTTACTCCTTAACTCATTATCACAGTGGTAAACTAGAAGTAACTGTGGAATTCCTGACAGAAATAGATAAATTAGTACAGCTGATTGAATCACCTATATTCGCATGTAAGTAAAAAAATATGTTATATGTTAATAACTATCTTGACCGTAAGACAGATAATCCAATAGATTGTCTGAAGAAGCAAAAAACTCTCAAACCGAGAGGTGTGACATCATGAGATTTCGACCAGTCATTTTCTAAGCCAGAGCAACCACTTTTGGCTTGTTATGTCATTTTCATCATTAGCTATAGAGCATAAATAAACCACTCACTAGATCGATATCTTCGGTCTTTTTGTATAAAACAAATTGGTTCTAAAAAACCATAGATATGCCAATATATAGACAGTAAAATTCTCATTCGGAGCCTACTTTTTATACTATACACCAATGAAGAACTATGAAAGTTTATGTTTATACATATATATTTATAGTTTTTTTCCATAAACTTTCAGAGTTTTCCATTGGTGGATATAGTTAGGCAATCATGTGAGGTCTCATATTTCGGTTCCAATTTTCGATTGGAGTTATACCCCCCTGCTATAGAGCTTTGGAATTAATTTAAATTTCAAAATATACAAAAAGACGCCATATTGTTTATTGTATACTTTTCATTGAATGTTCAAATAAGAAAAAAAGAATGTTTAAACTCAAGCTAAGATTACTTACAATTTCATTCTAATTTCAAAAGTTCAATGAACAGAACTTTTGAATTCTCTTCAGTTGATTCCATTAAAAACCTTAAAATAATGAATGTATGTATTTTTGCCTAGACTTGCGGCTAGAATTACTTGGGGGGTGGGGGGCAGAGGCCCTTTGCAGCGCCCTCTATGGCCTGCTGATGCTCCTCCCGCAGACAGAAGCATTCCACACTTTAAGAAAGAGGCTGCAATGTGTGCCGCACACAGTTGTGACGGTTCAAAATCAGTGAGTTAAATCCTCAACTTAATAATATTATAAAATAAACTAGTTACCCATAAAAATATCATGGTCAATGATTTGATATGAAAAAATTAATTTTAAATTTTACTCAACGCACAGCTAGTTACATTAGTTCAACTTTAAAAAATGGACTGCTAAAGTAAAGCATAAATATTATATAGGTAAGTTCTATAATATTTAACCTCCTTAGAAGGAAACTACTTAATTGCTTATCTGAATTTGGAAATTATTATTTTTTAATTTGATAATTTCCTCAAGACCTCAATCAGTTCCTCAATTTTAATTTCCTCAATCAGTTCCATTTTTGATAAGAATAGATGGACGAACTCACAAAGGTAATACGTTGTATATTAATTAATTTAATTTATCCAGTTGTGCGAAAGCAAGTACCCTAGAATATTAATAATACATCCAACTCCAGTAAAATCTTGTCAGTATTGACTGGTAACTCTTGGCGCTAGAGGTGCTAGTGTAGCATGGCATAATCATGCATTTAAAAAAATAATAATGATGTGATTACCAAACAAGAGTCCCAACTGCTTCCAAACATCTGGAGCCAGTGAGATGGTGGGGCTGGCTATTCAGATCTGGTCACTAAATACGACTAAAGCCATTTCAAGCAGCTTTTCAATTCTGAATGGTGGTCTTATCCAGGGCGATACTGAGAGTATCTTCCACTTTGGAACGTACTGCAAATATACCTTATATTATTTAAATGATGAAATAAAATAAATCAATCAAATAAAATTTACTTGCACACGCCGGGACTGGAACCCGTGACCTTCGGCTTGCTAGTCAAGTGCCTTACCCCTCGACCACGGAGGCCAGCGGAGACATAAAATCCATTAAAATGTATTAAAGTAAACCAAGCCTCACAACCCCAGCAGTATCCCTTTAAATGTTAAATTTTTTTATGTGTGTGATTAACATTTTCAGAAGACCACACACATCATACAGAAATAGTAATTTTAACATCGCCCAAAATATGTGTGAGTTTGGGCAATTTTGATAACTAACATACAGAATTCAAGTGTTTATTTTTTTACTTTTACTCTTTCAAAAAACTTTACAAAAGCATTATTTTTGTTTTTCATCATTCCACGCGTGAAGGGAGCTCAATTCTGATCTAACCCTCCCCGTAAATTGGACTGATACAGAAGATTTAAATTTACAAAGGAGTATCGGAGATGTTGCCTCTTAAATAGAATACACGTATTATGTTTATTATTTTTTTCCAGAAATAATGAAAAGTTGAAGCAAGACAATGTCAGAGCCAAGCTGGACTTCAAAGGACTATTGGAACACTTCTTAAACATGCAGGAGCAACACAGAGTCTACAAGCTTTCGTACCGGGCCAAGAATATGACTCTATCTGATCAGGATTACTCTTGACAATTGATCAAAGACTGGTCGTAACTCAGTTTCGTTACATAGTCTAATTGATTTATATTTTTTTAGGTTTAGCTTTTGTTACCAGCTTATTGTTAGTGAACAAATGCATAATTTAAACATGAAATTTTTTATTTAAAGACCAATTCAAATTGTTTTCTGTTCTTGTGAAAATTTACGATCAGTTATTAGAGTTTTGCCGAAATGGAGTTTTTCAATTTCGAACAAAGGATTATTTTAATTACTTGATTGTCGATGGTAGCCAACCTCTGACTGGAAAGGGCACCAGAAAAATAATGAATTTTTCCCTTAAACAATCTTAATACATAATATATTATTTCCCTAGATATTAATCTAAACACAAACAAATTTTTTTACACAGATATTCGTCCATATTCAGTCTCTATAGTACAGTGGTTAATGCACTTAAATATTGATTATGCGAGCTAAATTTATTTTATTTAGTTAAATTCTCTTCATATTTAAAGAGTAATCATATTTTGTGTTCTGTGTCGATGCCTTCTCTTTCACCCATTTTATTTACGTTTTGTGCTCCCTATATTTGCCCTTTTTTATGACTTACCACACTTTCTCTCCAGTGGCAACACTGTAGAGACGCATATTTCAGGTCATGTGATGTTTATACATATTCATTAAATTCTTTTATAATATAAAAGAATTTAATGAATATATTATATTATTGTGTTGACTAATAGTTCAAATATTTAACAATCTGACAACTTACCAAACTAAATTTAAAAAAACTACGGAAAAAAAAAATTGGAGCGATTTCACACTATTTCTAGAAAACTGAAACGATATGTTGGATCTGACTCGACAAGAAATGCATAGTTCATTATATACCATCTTCAGACTTTTAGTACCTTGTAAATAATTTTCTAGCTTAAATTTTTCTCCCAAAAATAATTATGTAAAAGTTCTCAATTTGGATAAAACATTATCTATTCTACATATTATATTAATTTATGATTTGATTCTTTGCTTGTTGTTGTGTCAAATAACTTTCACTATCATATTTATATTTTTTAAATAATTTTTTTTTTAGAACTGTGGCTAAATACAGTTCCAACAATTAGGTTTTATTTTTTGATGCACTGAGATCAAAATTATACATATTATGTATCTCTATTATAATTTTAGGTAAACTTTGGGAATCACTGGCCACGCTTAATACAAATATTTTTTATATAAAACCTTTTGATTCAGCTTAATTCCCCTAAAAGGAAATATTTGCATTTAGGGTGGTGGCGTATACTGTCATCTAATTTTTTCCAATTACGTAAAATGAAAAATTATTTTCATTGTGTGGGATAATAGCCATTTACAATAATTTACATATACATAATTTCTGTCCATGACATTTTCTTATGTTGGTATTCCTGAAACTACACGAGGGGATAGAAGAGATGTTATTACCATTTAATCTATGCATATTAGGTACACTATTTTGGCGGAACTCTGAAAATAAAATTAAGTTAAATAAAGGTATTTAAGCAAAAAAAAAATCACTCAGGCAAATTTGTTAGTGTTTTGTAGAGTCAATTTGTTCACTTTTTGGAATAGTCTAAATATTCGTATTAAGTGTGGCCGGCGATCCCGAAAGATTACCCAATTTTTTAAAGCAAAAACTTAAGTTTTGATAATAATAATGCATATTAGAAAAATATTATGTTTATTTAAGTGTTTTATGGTACAAATTATGTTTTCTTAAATTTCATTTAATATATGTACACAATGTAAATAAGAGTCTATTTGTAACAATTTAATATAATATACAGAATACAACACTTACAATAATTGTTATTATTAACCTGACAAAGAATTAATGAAAATTTAACAGCACAATAATTGAAATAATAAGTGTTAGATTATTTACTTATTGTAGGCAATCTTTTAACAAAGGCACTTGATGACAATATTTTTGTCTCATTTATAACATTCGATCCAAAATACATTTAGCTTGGAATAATCGTGAAGTAGGTTTTAGAAGGGTGACATTTGATGTGTTGAAGGGCTAACATTAAAAATAAAAAAATTAAATCATTTAGGGAAAGTACCTACACAATAAATTGAAGGGGAAAAAAAATTAATATTTTTAATTAAAAAATTAATTAAATTTTTAGAAATAAAATAAATTTACAGCTAAAGCAATGTGAAGAGTCGCAATTTTTATCGTACCCCTCTTATTCTAAAAAAAAAAGTTAACTCTCCAGACCTCGGAAGGACATACAAACATCATATTCCATTATAGCCTCTGAAGTACAGATCTGACCGGGGCGTCAATATATTATAAAAGTATTTTTATCTTTTTTTTCATAATGCTACGCATTAAATCACATGTTTGTGATTTGTTCGTCATTGGAAAGATAAATAATTATTTTTCACAGTTTGTATCAAATATTTATACATTTTTACATGGATAAATTTTTTTTAAATTGTTGAAGTGCATGATTACGAATTGGCGGCATTTTTTCATTGACAGTTGAAAGTTAAAAAATTATTTATATTTTTTTTTCAAATTATTTTGTATAAATGGAATAAAAAGTGAAGTGACAGTTTTATTACTAATTACCTACAAAAAAGGAATATGTTTTATAAATATCGAATTCTTTCTAAATTATGGACGTTCCGAGTCAAAATGTCCTGGTAAGTTTTTGTTAACATTTTCATGTTTGATATAAATTTATTTTTTAGAAACATCAATGTTTTTTTCAAATACAATTTTATCTAGTTTCTTAAATAGTATTTCTCCTAACGATAACATAAACGATAAAAAATAATTAATATGTAGCACATTTTAGATTCCTAGGGAGCATTCCGAAATTCCAAGATAATTCACCACGTCGTTGGGACTTGTTGGTAAAAATATTTAAAAACCTGAAGGGTTAAGAACCTTAAAACATTCAAAAGGGTATTTTCAGTTTTTTTTTTATTCTCGAAAAAAATTACAATCATGAAGGTAGTTTTCTATAATGATTTAAAATATGCCATTTTCGATTTGCCGACAAAATGACAAGTTTCTTATTCGTAGATTCGGATGTTGGTGACGCCGTCTTACCAGAAATTGGCGATTCCTATATCATAATGACGTAGCCAGTAGGAACTGTTTCGGAATGTGACGTTTAGATCATTTTTTTAAATCAATAAATATTAAAATCCATATAATTTTAACAGCATTCATAGTTTGTGAAAATACCTCTTTGTTTTAAAAACCATTTATTTTTAAAATCTATAATAATGGAAGGAAGACGAGAGTTGGTTGGTGTTTGGTAGAAAGGATGAAATCTCAAATTACAATTTTACCCGTTAATTACTTTTTACATCGTTTTGTAAGATGATAAGAATAACCAAATTAGATAGAGCCTAAATGATTTTTTTTTATCATCTGTGCATTTTACCATTACAATAAATGCATTTTTCCACAAATGGCTTGTTCACATTCACCCTTTCCACGTAACACCGAGAACTTTAATTTAGAAAATACAAAGTGGACGTCTCTTAAAAATATTAATCATTACTTATATAAGAAATATTAAACTAAATAATAGGTATATTACATTAAATTAAAAATTACCTTCAATAAAAAATATACATAATAATGGATAGGATGAGATCACAATAGGAATCATAATTAACTCTCGTCAAATAGAACATATTTTTAACTTTTGAGTCATGGTTTTGGCGGGAAAAATATATAGAACATTGATCTGAATAAACATTTATACCAAAGCAGAGAATTATTATTATGACATAATATAGTAAGGGGTATTTTACCATCCTTTTGATAACTTATCCGTAGGATAACGATTTATTTATTGGTAAAGTCTGAGTTTACTGTTCGGTACTCGAAACTAAGAATAATGGCTATATATTGGATAAATTAGCTGAGTTTTCTACCTGTTGTGAGTATGTATTTATTTGTTTATTTATTAATATAACTTATCCTATGGATGAGCTATCAAGAGGGTGGTGAAATACCCCCTGAATGTAATATTGACAAGAAATGCAGCCCTCCAACTGGAAGATTTAGTCACAAAAACTCCCTTTTGGAAGTTGGAAATAAATTCAGTCCTGGACCTTACGATACCAAATATAAATGTTACACCGTGTTCCACACTCATACTGCGAAACTTTGGGGGTATTTATTAATGAATTATTACCTTTGGGGGTATTAATGAATTAATTATTATTTTTGGGATAATTAATTCATTATAATTTAAGAAAAAAATCCTAAGATTCGGAGACAAATTCTGGTTTAAAATATAAATAAATAAAAGAGGGTAAATTCAAAATCAATGTAATTTATAGAACAGCTGATCCATGAGTGGGAAAATAATAATTTTAATAAAGCGACTTTATACAAGTTTTGTGAACCACACAAAAATAAGAAATTCATCATAACTTTTTTATTTGGGCACTAATAAAAAAAAAATATGTCCCCAAAACATCGCGGTATGAGCATGAAAATCGGTACATAGAAGTATACACATATTTTACATAATGAATGAACTGGCAACATTACTAGGAGATACATTTTATATTGGAGGTTCATATTCCTTAGTTATTATAACACCAGTAGGTTTTATCAGCCCAGCAGTGTTATGTACTTATAATTTATTTTAAAACTAAATTGCTACCAAAATCCAAAATATCTGTGAATAAAAAAATGCTATACGTAACCACAATAGTGCGGTATATTATAATAATACATTATTATTTATTCTACTTACTTAAAATAAACTAGGATATTATGGATTATTGGCGTAAATAATATATTGTCATATAGTACAATTTATCTAGATCACAATTGGAAAATTATTTTATTTTCATAATAGGTAATTCCAATGTCCAATTCTGTGGGAGTAAATAATTATGCGGTAACGTCATAACATGAAATCTGGGTTTCATTTCGACGAGCTGGAGGCAAACCGCGTGACAATATTTTTGGCATCAGGAGGGTTCTAGAATGCTTTGAATAAACTATAACATCAGTCATGCATTAACCCCCGAAGAGCGCACATTGAAACTTTTCTACCCAGGATCTGAATGTTTATTCTTGAACGAATCGCCTGGTAGCGACACAAAACTTCAGTGAGGTGGATAAATTACAACAAATTTGTAAAAGTTTCTAACTAAATAGTGTAACAAAATATTAAATTATTATAAATATTAATATTTTGTTACACTATTCCGAATTTTGTTTACCCGATTTGGTTTTTTTTTTGCACAGCCAATTTGCGCGCTCGTAAAAGGACTAGTAATTCATAAGAAGATTTTTTTTTTCGAAGACCGGATGGTGATACTGCAATGCCAGTTGCCTGTGTACTGTCAGATTCATTTATCGACAAATCACCGAAAGTGGGACGGTCACGCCGCCTCTCGCGCTCCTCGCAAATTGGTTTGTTCCCCTTTCCCTGATTGGCTCATCTATTAATTTGGATGTCTATGAGTAATGTACTAAAAATTGCAAAGGCGAAATAACTAGATATCGAACAATATTAAACAGAATGTGAAAACCCTGACATAATGTCACCTTGCTCCAGTTATTAAAAATTCATAGAATAAAGAAGAAAACTAGAATAAATCTAACTAAATTTGAATGAAAAAAATGTCTGCCACTGACTTAGTACCTTTTGGTTCTAAATCATTTAAATCGTAATCAAATATTTGGATTACGAACAGGCCCACAAGGCATTTCTTATGTTGTTCTTTGTTATATGTTCAAAATGATCCTTATCGGTAGAAACAAATGGGAAGAATCGCACAATAGATTCGCTTTGATGGAATGTCCATACACATTATACTAAAATGAATTATAATCTCCGAGTCCAACATAGACTCAGCTATGAAGCTTATCACATTTGCAAATCATCTGAAACTTGTAGAGGTACTTGATGAGCTCCGTGTTCTGGGTGATGACTGAGGCCAGTTCGTCTTGCATGGAGAACATGTTCTTAAGACCCATGTTGGTAAGGACTGCCTGGTTTTCTTCTGCAATCTTATTAGTTTGCGACTCAGCCGACTTTTCTTCTTTGGGCGTACTGCTGGTCTCTGTTTTTGTGAGAGCTAAAGTGGTGTCCTTTCGAAGATTTGTCACCTGTAATAAAAAAGAATATGATACATTGTCAAATCTACGGTTTGTACGAGAAACAGTTATCACTTGTGATGATGATTAGCGCTAGCCAAACATAAAACATGAATGAAATATTGCATAGAAATTTGCAATTCCTAGGTCAACGAAACCATTTTCAGATCGCAATATCATTTCCACCTTTAGCTACATATCCATAAAACAGTCAAAAAAGAAAACAAGATACCATATACTGTAAATTCAATATATTTCAAAAGTTCAATAAAAACTAAAGAGTGATGAAACTCGGGAGATGTCGGGTGATGAGAGAGAAGTTTATCAATAAATGAATGACCTGTTTTACAGCCAAGTCGAGTTGATCCTTCAGTCCGTTGACACTGTCTTTCATCTTCTCTCCCAGGGCACGCAATTTCAAATCAGCATTTGTAATATCTTTGTCCAGTATCTGAGATTGCAAATACACTGTCTGTGCTACTTTGTACCTGGAACAAATTTAATACAAAAATATTACCCGATTGAACAAAAAATAACAGATGACACAAGTTTAAATTGAGAAAACCATTAACAAATTAAGGCGAAGCACTATAAAATAATACAAAATAATGTATTTTTGGTTTGAAAATTTGATCGTTTATAATTAAATACAGCGAGTAGAACACATCCTGGTCTTTGAAATAATTAAGTATCTTTTTGATTAAGGACGGGTTGTTTCGCAGAATTTGAACAATTCATCAATTTTCAAAGTTGATTTTCAAATGCTGTGAAGGTTCTATTCAAGTTCTGTTATTATAGCATTATTGGCCAGTTGTTTCACAAAACTGAAATAAGCCCAGATACATAAAGTATCAGACCTATAAAAATTGCTTTAAAGCTCAACATCTACTTATGAACCCCTTTTCAGTTATGGTTTTATTGCATAATTTAACAATAACGATGACAAATTAAATTCTTTAGAAAATTATTGTAAAACATTTAAATATTTTTGTCTGAACTTTACAAAATAAAATAAAGCACACAAAGAAATCTAGATACGGTTCAAACGCAAAGGACATAATTAGAAAATTAGACGTAATTGGACATTCCGGTATTTTATTAATAATAATATGTATTTATGTTCTTTAATGAGCGTGTTTGTGAAAGGAAAAGCAAACTTTATGCTGGGCGGGGCCAGAGTACAAGGTTTTGATCAGAATTCATCTTCCTAAATGTGATCCATCCCTCGGTATAAGTTAGATTTCATAATAATATATGCAGAAATTGTAATTGCCCTCAAATGTTCTAAAATATATAGAACGCTATCTAAAATGTCTATTTTCATAATTAAGCCCTTATGCAAAAAAACAACTTTATCGAAATAACGCTGTTTTTGTGCAAATTCCATTCAAATTATGCACTATTTATCCATCCATTTTGACACCAAAATCTTAACCACGATGACAGCTCCTATGGTGACAGCCGGTAGCACGCTCTTAACCACGATGACAGCTCGAGGCCTATGATGACAGCCGATAGCACGCTCTTAACCATGATGACAGCTCGAGGCCTATGGTGACAGCCGGTAGCACGCTCTTTTTCCATACAAATGTGAAGTCGGAAAACAAATCGGCCATTACTTAATTGGCGCTTGGCATATTTGCCATTGCATGGTGATAAAGTTTTATTTCTGCATTATTTTATTTGTAAATATCTTTATGTTGTAACATGTCTGGATTTTTTGATTTTTAAACTTTTGTAATTAAATGAAAAAATATTGACTTGGATGGAAAAATTGAGTTATTTTTTTTTCTTTGATTGTACTTAAAATTGTGTTTACGTTGATTGCACTTAAAACTTATAAATAAATTAAAAGTGTTGTCTATCAATTGAAATACAGCGGTGTGACCTACAACAGTGTAACCACAAAGGTGTGACCTGTTCCAAGATAACTCAACACAGTGACAATTCACCTACTTCACTACTACACACCTTTAAAAAGTCATTAAAAGCGAAGCAAAAAAACTAGCCTATGTAACCTAGTTTTTGTTGCATCACTTTTAATGGCTTTTTAAAGGTGTTTTGAATTATCATTGTGAAGAATCATCTGGTTACTGTTGTGACCTACAACCTCCAACAGTGTGGACCTACAATGGTGTGACCTACAATGGTGTGACCTGCAATGGTGTAACTTACAATGGTGTGACCTACAATGGTGTAACTTACAACGGTGTGACTTACAACGGTGTGACCTACATCGGTGTGCCCTACAACACTGTAACCTATGGTTCCACGATAAAAACAAAAAAGTTTAAAAAAAAATCTAAGCTCAACCTAAGCATACTTCACTGTGTTCTGTTTTGTCACAATGTCAAGGCCACACCGTTCAATGTCACAAGCAGTGGTCGATATGAACTCACCAGTCTTCGAGCGCCTCGGCCGTGGCTGCAGCGTGTGGGGCGCAGTCCTGGTCTAGCAGAGAGCGTGCGGCGCGCCCCGCCTCCGCCACCTTCACCCGCTCCAGCGCGTGAAACTGCTCGTCGTTGTAGGTCAGCGAGCGGGCGGCGCGGTCTCGCACCAGGTGCTGCCATGAGTCACGGAGCCTGGGATACATACAAAAAGGTTATTTAACAATATGATGATAAAATATGAAAAGAAATCTGAAGATGTGTGTGTAGTCCTGGAGCAGCGGTCACAAACATCGGCTCGCGAGCCACCTGCGGCTCTTTAGCTACTTGAGTGTGGCGCTTCGATGAATGACGTATATAATATACATTTTATTTTATTATTATTTAATTAATAATATTTTAATACAATTTTTAATCAGTCAGTGTGTTCCTTCCTCTCTTTCCATTTGATGTTCAAAAAAATTCTGACTATGATTAGTTGAAAAAACTAATATTTCTATACAATATTGCGATAAAAAACTGACATTTCTATTCTTTCACTAAACGGCTCTACATATTAATCAAAAGTAAATTGTCTTATTAACAAAATCTGGAATCGTGCGTGAAATTAAAAACAACATACAAACTTTACAGAGCACAAGCATCAGCTTTATCAACAGAGTTTATACAATATTACATAAACCAACATTATTACGTTGTAATAAAATTTATGACGAAATTATAAAATAAAATGCAGGGCCATTGTTCATATTAAACATAACAATGTTTTAATTTTAATAATAAAAATGAAACATTTATCAAAGATTATTATACAGTATCCAAATTATGTAGTTTTACTCAGTATACCTAGTTTTAGCCGATTTATACGACACCAGGGTTCTAACAAAAGAAATTTGGCTCTCAAAAGAAATTTTGACTAACGAGTTTGCCGACCACTGAATACCAGATCTGAATACGGTAATTCCCAACATTCCCCCATCTAGCGCCCCTCCCCACTTTTTTCTAACTGACAACACTCGCGATATCGGGGATACAATAAGCTCACAGGCTCGGAGCAATTGCAACTTTGTATTTGTAAAATTTTATTAAAAATAAATAAACATGAATATATGTAATTTTTTGGAATAACTTTTGAAATTTATGTAATATTTAATAAATCTAAACGGAACAAGACACAGAAAATAAAACAGTTAATGATCGTGACAGGAAATCGAACCCGGGATGTCTGTCTTAAATCGGTAGTAATATGGCAAAGGGTGCCAAAAGGGGATGGGTATAACCTTCAAAAGTTATTAAAAAGTTTCCAAATTACAAAAAAAAAAAATATTTATCCTAGACTAAAAAAATTCAAAAAGTGTCCCATATAAATAACAATCGGATGGGTATTGATGGGTATATCTGATGGGTATATAATTTATTTATAGGTTACAAATAAATTCGTGCAGAACTTTATAATCATACAAAAAGGTAGCTGCCAAAAAAATATGGGAAAATTAGTTGTAGATACACAATACTATAGTTAATTCCGAGTTTGAAATAATAGAAATCGAACATAATCACATTAAAAAAATCAGTTCACAATGGCCAAGTGGTTAGAGGCGTTGTCTCGGTAAGACAGAGATCCTGGGTTACCTTTTTATTTTTGGTGCCTTGTTCTGTTTCATCGTTTAGATTTATTATTATTTATATTTATATGCTGTAAAATTCACAAAAATTGTTAGCATACAATAAGAAATTAAGTGAATAAAAGCAATCAACTATGGATTCATTGATACATCATCATTATTTTCACTGTCATGATTGTCAGCACCTCCTATACCTCGGTGCAAAAGCTGCAACCTTTTCTTAAGTGGGTTCAATTTTCCGCGAACAGAAGCAAATGCAAATGGGTTATTAACATATTTCAAGCAGGAGAAAACAAGGGTTCCCATTATACAGGTTCTTCCCGTCTTAAATGGGTTAATAATTACTCACTTGTCGACCAATGTCTTGGCCCGGTGCGGCAGACGCTGCTTGTGGGGACAACGCACCTCGGCGGTGGCGCTAGCCCACTCCGTGCGCAGCATATCCCCGGCAACGTAGCGTGCGTGGAGCTGCAGCACAGCCGCCATCCACCCCGCTGTCATCTCCTCAGTGAGTGCTTGCGACTCGCGGCACCATTTGCTGCCACCACTGGACTCCTCTTGGGGCAGGTTTGATATCTAAAAAAGATAAATAAAGCCATTGGTAAGAAGAACTCAAATTCAATGGGTTGGCCGATCTACGATTTTTAGTACAGTTAAGAGCTTCATAGATGCACTCATAGAGGGCAGTGCAAAGAGCTTGCTTGGAAGTTCATAAGATGGCAGCTAGTGGCCACTAGCCGCCAGGGCCAGTGAGAACGCTCCCAGACAAACTTACTGTTCCGAGATCCCATTTAGCCAGCTTCTAGTTAGGTCGACTATCGAGTCACCATTATAATACGCGAAGTATTAATAAATCCCTGATTTGTCACAAGAACCTATTATTTAAAATCTCCTTCCATGACGAGTTGGAGAACTGTTTGTGGGAACACAACAATTGTATTCTAACTACTCGTTCAGGCGGTAGCCATGTTTATATTTCGAAAGGTGACATTTATGTTTAATCTCAATTTCCGCACCCTTTAACAGGTTTACAACCGATTATGCGTTACTTACGATAACAGTATGTTACTTCTAAAATCTCCCACTCTACACTCTTGTCGGAGTGGCAGTCAACCTGATATGTAAATGTGTTTTTTATGTAAATTTTGAAGTTATGATAATTTGAGACCTAATGTTGTTTCAAATTAACATAGCAATAACTTCTAAAGTATTGAAAAAAAAACAACAACAAACTACAATAATATTTTTTCAAATAATTCTACTAGATTTTATAAAGCGTCAAATAATTGTTATTACTGACAATTTGACAGACAGGGTTTTGGAGCAGACTTTCCTCTCTGCCACCTCTACGGAGAAATGGCATGATAGGTAGTTAGATTTTTTTATGTAACATAATATAAATTAATTACAATATTTTTAAGTATTAAATTCTATTGCAACTTACAGTACAGTTAATCTGTTCAGACGTCAGTGTTGCCGCGTCTAATACTTTGGCCGTGTCGGCTTGCAGGGCCGAGAGTGCGCTGAGCGAAGTGGCTCGAGTGTGAAGTGCAGCGAGAACCCTCCGCAGCATGGCCGCCCACCGAATCACACACTCGCTTGTCAAGCGGGTGCCAGTAGACAAAATCTCCACTCGGCGCTTTATGACATGGCCCACACTGCAGGCAACCTGACAAACGTATAAAGATGATATTATTTGAGATTTTCAAAGTACATGCACAAGTGCTGGTTCTATGGGGTTAACGTAGAAGATACATGAGGTCGAGTAGCGTCTTCTACGTCATCATGGATCATCATCACTTCTGAATTTTCTACCGTCATTTGTCAGTGGCTGAGTTGGCGTTGCGTTTGGGTCCCACCCAGGCGTCGTACGTTCAATTCTGCCTAAGCCCTCCATCACGACAAAAGCAACATTTTCCGCTTACTGTGGTGAGATTTTCAAATATTGTCAGGTTATTTGTAACCCGGGAATGTTTGATTTTCTTTTAAAAAACTCAAATTTAAAAATTTGCAAACTAGAAGTCAATGTGCTTTAATTGTAATAATCATTTTTAGATATTACTTAATCAATTTTGCCATCACTTATAGGTATCAAAAAAAATATTAAATTCCCTTTTTTTGTTACATTTTCAAATTATTTTTTCATAAACATTTCTTACAATTAACGGTAACATTGTTGGTATATATTTATAATCCTTACAGTCTTGAAAGTAACTAAAAAAGTTAATTTCAAAATTTTGTTTAACACGTTGGGTGCTGAAAACGCGCCTAGCGCGTATTACGTAATTTTGCGTGGTGCTGAGAAGGCGCCTAGCGCGTACGGATTATATAATACAGTAAATGATAAGAAAACTTCATGAGCATCGTTAGTTAGTTAGGAAAAGATGAATTTGTATCAGTTTTATTCTTTATTTAAATTTGATGTAATTTGCAGCATCCAGTGAATGTTTTAGAAAATACGTCGCAGATAAGAAAACTTCATGAGCATCGTTAGTTAGTTAGGAAAAGATGAATTTGTATCAGTTTTATTCTTTATTTAAATTTGGTGTAATTTGCAGCATCCAGTGAATGTTTTAGAAAATACGTCGCAGTGAATGTGTTAAATAAAAGTTTATCTTCCTAATTAAAGTCAATTTTTTCCTAAAATAATATGTTCCAGTTTATTTTTTTATTTTTAAAAATTGGTATTGAAATAAATGTGTACCTACTTCTATTTTGGTAGTTTATTATAACCAATATAAATAAAAACACAAGAAAAATCAGGTTGGCACTGGAATAATGTAGATAAAAAAAAACAAAGTTAGACGCAGGGGGTATAACTCAGATCGAAAATTGCATATGATTGCCTAATTATATCCACCAATGAAAAACTCTCAAAGTCTATGGAATAAACTTTCAGAGTTTTTCATTGGTGTATAGTATAATAAGTAGGCTCCGAATGAGAATTTTACTGTCTATATATTGGCATATCTATGGTTTTTTAGGGCTGATTTGTTTCATACAAAAAGCCCGAAGATATCGATCTAGTGATTTATTTATGGTTAGACGCGAGTGCTCCCGGGTTAAAAAGTATTTCCTTTTAAATATTGTTGAGCAGGTGAAATAAACTACAAAACATACAACAATAACATAACTTTAAATCTGAAATATAATTTTCCATATTACCTTTGCTTGACTAGCATCGTTTTCCACCGAAACTAAACTAGGGAAGACGGGGAACTTGGGAATTTCATTCTCAGAGGACAATCCTATGGAGCAGCAGGTTGTATTATTTCTACTGAACAACATCAAGGGTTCTTCTTCAGTTGTAAGAGGATAATTTTTCCCTTAAAATGAGATAATACATATATTGAATTAAAAAAGACAAGTAATAAAATGCGAATTTAGTACCTGACTTTACCGAAGTTGAAATACTTTATTTCTATTTTGTTCCTAAACAATAATTGAAAAAAGAACAGACCATGTGGATTTTTGTCAAAAAAAAAAACAAAATATAATTGAAAATGTAAAAGTTGCATAGCTCGTGATGGGGCAAATATACAAAAAATAGGGACATGTTTAATACGCATATTTTATTTTAAAACACATAGCATCGGTTAGATAATAATGAGAAGTAAGTATTTCAGTTTCCGGAAATTGATTTATTCATGTTTTCCATAAAAGGGTTAAGCACCAATATATACGGAGAAGATCACAAATTTAGGTACATGTAAGTATAAAAGGTCACAGAGGCAGTTTAACTATTTAGTAACATATGCCAAAAGATAGTTGCTGAACTTCCTGTAAATGATGTTGAAAAGTCAATGGTCGATGCAGAATCGTTAAGCAATTGAGTCGCTCTGTTGATTGGTGAGTTCTGATAGGCAGCAGTCCTCGCTTCTGGAGTATGAAAAAGTGCATGGGATCTTCCACGAGTATACTTGTTGTTATTAACCTCTTTTAATATTAGTGGATTGAGTAATTAGTTCCAGTTATTAGTTTTAAAAAAAAATTAAAATAATGCGTTTTGGTAAAAAGAGAAGAAAGAAAATTAACCTTAAAACTATGAGATCGATAACAATGGCCGCCAAGTGAATAACCAATTTTAATTTTAACGAAATAACTATTAAAATGCATAATTTTCCATTTCCGGAAACTGAAATACTTATTATCTAACTACAACAATGTGGTTTTTTTTAAGTGCGTATTAAGCGTGCCCATATTTTCCGTATACTTGAATACCCAAGACGGAAATGACATTGTGATCTGAAAATAGTTGCATTGACCTATAAATTACAGACAAAACAGTTTGCAAATTCTGCTTGAGAAACAGAAATTCAGCTTTGTAGATAAGATATAGCTATAGCTAGGTAGATAATTTAATTAATTGGAAATATTAAAAAAGATAGGTGTAATAAAATATTTTGCATTGTTATCAGAAAACTTATGAACTCTTGGATCTATAATATAAAGGAAATTAAGTTTTATTTAAGAACAAGGTTGGAAATATTACCAGAAGTAGTTTCTTCTATAACCGACTGTAACAACATGTCCTTGTAAAGTAAAATTTGATTATTTGGCAAAACTTCAGTCTGTTCACAAATTTGATATTGCAAATTCTTCAAGAAATCTTCGTTTTTCAGGAAAACCTACGAAAGGAAATTTTTTAAAGATTATTTCCAACAATTTTTCAAACTAACACTCATTGGTAATATTTATATAAAGGAGTCTTTTGTTATATTAATTCTTAAGAGATTTGTTAACCCTTAGGATACGACCAACTACAATAGCAGTTCAGTGAGATCGTGACTACCTGCAGGAGCACTGCAATGTGCAGTGTATAGAGCTAGGTTTTACAAGTTTTTGAACGCATTTCAATATTGACCATGAAAATTCCCAAGTAAAACGTTGACATTGTAGATGCCTGTCAATTGTTTCAAATATAATTTTCAATATTATATTTGGATTTGAGATATTTACAAAATATTAGCCGTATTCTAAGGGTTAATCAGTTCCGATATATGATTGTCTAAATGATAAAAAGCACTCACTTTAATACAACTGGCTTTATTTACGAAGAAAATATTAATTGCCGTAGAGTTTAATCTGTCCTGGACCTCAGAGAAAAAGCGATCAAAACTCCAAATCTTCTCGGGATCTACTTCCAGGAGGCCAGCTAGCAGAGGGGTAATTATTTTCTTCAAGCCTGCAGTTAGTTGACAATGAGTAGGTAACTCTCGATTCCACTCTATGTGACCATTCTCTGTGGTCTGCGTCCCTGATATCACGCCGGATGCTTTCCTTGTTGTGATATAAAACATTGTCTCTTTATTTTTCCTGCCACCAAATGGACGAAACGGTAGATTTCCTGTAGCCACATGGTATAAGGTCACTCCTATGGACCACAGATCTACGGTCGCACCAAAAGTCTTTCCAACTGGTCTTCTTAAAACAGCCCTTTCGTACATATCTGGATGTAGGTATTCCTCCGTTCCGTAAAGAGACATGAATTGCTGGTCTTCTTCCAGTTCACGCGCTGCTCCAAAGTCTGTCAGTTTATAAATTGTTGTTCCGTCATCATTTATGAATTTCATTATGTTACCAGGTTTGAGATCCCGGTGCACAATATTGTTATCTCTCAGATGCTTCATTCCGGCAGATAAATGTTCCACAACAAGAAGGAACTCCTTTTCTTGGAGGCCATAGGTATTTTCTGGGTCATCCAATATATTGAACAAGCTTCCCCCAGTGCAGAGTTCCATTACAATCACTTTCCCTCTGCTCTCCTGTTCCTCTTCGATTGCTAATAATTTGACAATGTTTTCATGTTTGACTTTCTTCAAAACTTCGAACTCTCGGATCTGAACTTCATGAGGACGCATGTGACTCAGCTGATTGAATGTTTTTACAGCAACTGGTTCCCCGTTGTTTTTATTTACACCTTGGAAAACAGCTCCAGTAGCTCCTTTTCCCAATACACTCGTAGTGCACCATACATAATTAGCGGATCCCCTCAGAAAAGACATATTGAAAGAGTTGGATATTCTAATTTTATTACTTTTACTTCGTTAATTTCGCAAGTTTGATCAAATTTGACATTTCAATGCATGAAAACACAATTCGCACAAACGTCAAAAATATTTGTTTTTATTTTTATGGCTAAATAATTGGCCAATGCACATCAATGTGGATTATTATTTCGTCATCGCCCTAATCCCTCGTCTCTTCCTGCTTGCTCATCGTAATTTTTACTACTGGCCGGTTTATTTACGCTACTGGCGGACTGGCAATACTGAGTGCGATACTGCGTTGACATTTGACAGTTCTATTTTTTATTCTGCAGTTGTGTTTATACTTTGAGAATCGAAAAGTATTTTTTTTACTATTTTAACCGTTCGATGTTTAGAAAAATCGTGTGGTAAAAGTGTAAATGAGATAAACCGTTGTTAATTCATTTTCCCAAGCCATGATCTTAATAATAATAACATTGCATAATACTTAACCAAAAAACGTCATAATAATCAAACATGTTTTCTTTAAAGAATAATTTGAAATACTCGTTTATGCAGATGGATAAACGAACGTTGTATTCTGTTATTACACGAAATATTCTAAAATTAGATGAATCGAAATGCCTTCAGAAAATGAATCTAAATTCAAGTAGAACGATTTCGAGTGCAGCAGTCCAACAAACGACCCAAGTAACACGAAAACTTTTAAATAACTTTCACAATGAATATAAAGCTGTATGTTCTTTGCTCCATCGATCTTTCGGTGTTGGGATGCCGAATTCACTAGTAACATCCAGTAAATTCCATACTTCAGCAACCAATCATCACGAACCTCCTCCATTTGGCCCTCCGAAGAATGATAAAGACAAGGATAAATCCCAAGATCCAAATAAAGACAAGAAGGATGATGAAGAAGAGAATAAGATGAAATCTATTGTTACCAAAGCAGTATTCTGGATGCTCACAGCTTACTTACTCATTGCTATACTCTCCCTCATGTTCCCTGGCAACAATCAACCTGAATTACTGCGATACGTTTCTTGGAACGAGTTCCTTTATCAAATGTTAGCCAAGGGAGAAGTTGAAGAAATTATAGTGCGGCCAGATCTGGATGTGGTCACAATTATTCTGCAAGAAGGAGCCATTGTAAAGGGCAAGAAAGTGGAGCAACGTGTGTACCACATGAATATTGTAGACATGACCAGGTTTGAAGACAAGCTGAGGGAGGCGGAGGCGACTTTAGGTGTCAAGGAAGGTGTACCAGTTATATACGAAAGGGGCAACGACGCGGCTGGGAGAATATTAATAACCCTCCTCCTCCTCGGATTACTGCTATCATTTGTTTCCCGAAGTAAAGGCCTCAAGTCTCCCATCAGTTTTGATTCCTTCAATCAAATGGGACGAGCCAAGTTTACTCTCGTGGATCCATTGACTGGGTCTGGAAAAGGGGTGAAGTTTGAAGATGTAGCCGGTTTGAAAGAAGCTAAAATTGAGGTCATGGAGTTTGTGGATTATCTGAAACGGCCAGATTACTACAAGAGTTTAGGAGCTAAAGTGCCTAAAGGAGCTCTCCTCCTAGGCCCTCCGGGCTGTGGAAAAACCTTACTGGCTAAAGCCGTAGCCACAGAAGCCAATGTTCCCTTTCTGTCCATGAATGGATCGGAGTTTATTGAGATGATCGGCGGGCTGGGAGCCGCCCGCGTGAGGGATCTCTTCAAGGAGGCAGGAAAACGCTCGCCATGCATCATTTACATAGATGAAATAGACGCCATCGGACGGAAGAGATCGGGCCTGGGGAGTGGAGGACAGACAGGAGGTACCAGCGGAGAGGGAGAACAGACCCTCAACCAGCTGTTGGTGGAAATGGATGGGATCTCCACGCGAGAAGGAGTTATCATGTTGGCCTCCACCAATAGAGCCGATGTCCTCGACAGAGCTCTCCTGAGGCCCGGAAGGTTCGACAGACACATCCTCATCGACCTTCCTACTTTGGAAGAAAGACAAGAAATATTTGAAAGGCATTTGAAAGCCATAGTTTTAGAACACGAGCCCTCGTATTATTCTAAGAGATTATCGTACTTGACTCCTGGATTTAGTGGAGCCGATATAGCCAATGTATGCAATGAATCCGCTTTACACGCAGCAAGATTTAAGCAATCCATAGTTAAAGGGGAGAACTTAGAATATGCTGTGGAAAGACTAGTTGGCGGAACAGAGAAGCGCAACCACGCAATGTCCATAGTGGAAAAAAAAATTGTGGCTTATCACGAATCTGGCCACGCTCTTGTGGGGTGGCTTCTCGAGCACACTGACGCCTTACTAAAAGTCACCATAGTTCCTCGCACCAGTCTGGCTTTAGGCTTTGCTCAGTACACGCCATCGGATCAAAAACTTTTCTCCAAAGAAGAATTATTCGACAGGATGTGCATGGCTCTCGGAGGAAGAGTTGCGGAAGCCGTCACATTCAATAGCATCACTACGGGGGCGCAAAATGATCTACAAAAAGTTACAAACATGGCTTACGCGCAAGTAAGACAGTACGGAATGTCTGAAAAGGTGGGCTTATTATCTTTCGAGGAAGAAACCAAGGATTCGGGAAAATCACCCTACAGTAAAACTCTGAAGAATCTTATAGACCTTGAGACCAGAAACATGGTTGCTAAAGCATACTTTCGTACTGAGAAACTTTTAAAAGATAATAGGGACAAATTAGAATCAATGGCAGAACTACTACTAGCTAAGGAAACGTTGAATTATCAAGATGTAGAAACCCTCATTGGCCCTCCCCCACACGGCAAAAAGAGACTTATTGAACCGGTGCAGTTTGAGATGTCCTTAAAGGAACTATCAAGGCCCGGAGAAAGACCAACCAAAGAAAAGCAACCCAAGCCTGATGAAAATAAAGACCAACAAAATGGCGAAAATAATAACAGAGATTAGAAAGTTTCAAGTAAATGTTTATTCACCCAGTATTGCTGTAGTCACAAGCTCCCTGCTACCAGAAGATATTTAATATCTTCAACCATTGTTTGCTGTACTTTATTAATGTATTTAAGAGTTTATTTGTTATTTTTTTAATCCAGTGAAGAATTAATAAATGAGTTCATAAACATTTTTTGCATAATTTATTTTGTCCTGAAACTCTTAGCAGAAGCGGGAAACTGGTTAATCCACATCATATAACCCAAAAAAACTTTTTTTGGATCTTAGCATTTTTTTATTACACTGTTTTCTATTTTTTTCGGTAGCTAAAGGGTTAAAAAAATCCATCTAGATTTACTTGAGAATTAAAGCTCAAATCCAAAAAAAATTTATATCAAAATTGAATCCAAATGTTTTTTTTTTTCATATAAACCCGACAGGCCCTCAGGAAAATAACTTCCCTCAGGGCCTAGGTCATCTTTGGGGATACTGTGTGAAAGGTCTTTTTACAGAAAGGAAGGAGAGGACGTTCTGAGAAGGAAAAGGGCTGGGTAGGAATCTAAGGATCAGTGGATCCAGGAGTTACGGACGTATGAATATATCCCTCCCGCTGCGGCGCAAGGCGATGGGTTGCGAGATCATTTGGAGGGGTCAAAGGGTTTCCCCAAACCAGCATCTTCCTATCTGGCACGCTACGCAGCTGGTGGGCAGGCGCATCCTGAATACACCTTACCCAATGAACCTGGGCACCCCTGCTAAAACTTCAAATGTAGCAAACCACTTGGGGTGATCTATGGCAGAGTGTTGGTTATTCAATAAGTCGTTCCCGGGGTGGCGGTACCCAAACCCACCTCCCAAATGTGTTGTAGATCCACCCGCTTGTACTACGAGTTTCTGGACACCGTGTATTAATATTACCTAGGTAACTACATAATAGAACGACAGGTTATTTGCAATGATTGTTTTTAATTAATTCAAGAATAATATACACAGCTGGTGAAGACTTAAAATATTAACAAACCAATAATTAAAACTAACAATAATTATTATTAATACAATTATAAAATCACAGATTGGCAAATAACATTAAGATTATTGAACAATTATTATCATTGATAGTTGCACCATAATGGTGGCGTGAGAAAACTCATTAAATGCATGGTTTTCATTAATTTTACATGTTCAAAGTTAGTAAATTTTCAAACAAACAAAAACAAAATGTTATAAAACTAAGTAAAATGGATAAATAATGAAAGAGTACATGGTTATTGTTATTTTACAGGGTAAGGCCTAGAAACTTCCTAAGGCAAATAAAATAGAAAAGAGTCCCAGCTGCTCCCAACCGTCTGTAGCCTGTAGTCTGTAACCGGTATCCCCAATTGAGGTATGTTGTGAAGTTGAAGGTAGAGAGGAGGGGAAGGAGATGGAGAATAGGAAGGTGGAAGAGTACCTGGCTATTGAGATCTGGTCACCAAACACGGCTAAAGCCATTTTAAGCAACGTTTCAATTCTGAATGTTGGTCAGTGTGATACTGAGAGTATCTTCCACTCTTGAGTCGTGCAGTTTTAAAGAAAACATCTGTAAAGTGGTGCCTATCCTTCTGTAACACTGATGCAAGCGATTTATGAGTTCAAACAAGTTCACCAGAATTGTAGATGTGTTCTCTCAGTAAAAATTACAATTAAGTTTAGCATAATATTTTTCTTCTGCATGGGTTGTAATTTTATTTTATTTTAATTCTATCTATGTAATAAATCTATGTAATTTTAAAAGAAAACTTTACTTTGGATTACTGTTCCATCGAATTATTTTATATATCAATCTTTCTCAAAGCGGGCGCTGGCGGCTTTCAGAGGGGCTGTAGAAGACTCATAGAAAATTAGGGGGCGTTAAAGAAATCTAAATCTATCGTGTATAATTCCAGTCATCACCTATGGATGCGAAACTTGGGCACTCACCAAACGCCACAGAGAAAAGTTGGAACGCTGCCAGAGAGCCATGGAGAGAAGTTTGACAGGAATAAGAAAACAGGACAGAGTGAGATGTAGCAAAATAAGGGAGATAACTAATGTTGCCGATATAGTTACCCGAATAGACCAACAAAAATGGAGATGGACAGGTCATATGATCCGAGACCCACAAGAGAAATGGTGTAAAAATGTCACTGACTGGTATCCCAGAGATGGCAAGAGAAGTAGAGGACGTCAACACTTGAGATGGGAAGACGACCTAAAACTCACGGCTGGACATCAATGGAGAAGAGTAGCGCGTGACAGGTCCCAATGGAAATTGTTAGAGGAGGCCTATGCCAAGAGGCAAACTGAGCTAACAAACAAAACATTTCTAATATTAATATACCTAACAGAAGTTCAGAATAAAAGGCTTATTATTATTATTATTATAAAGAAATCTAGAGGGGCGACGGCAGATAAATTCTATCTTTAAAAATCCGACGAAATCCAGCTGAATTAAATAATAATAGTTTGTTTTACTTCCTTATTACAAAACTGGGTAGTCGCCACTTTGTTAGTCTGTTTTTAAATTAACTAATAATGGAATTATATCTTTTCTATCACAGTTATTGGTATTGGTTCCTCACATTGCATATGTTTTAAATTCAAAGCGTTATTTTAATGTTAATAAAAATACTTCGGATATGATTATGGATGTGTTTCATTTGCTCTCAATGAAACATTCTTTGATCTCAGAAATAAGATATGGGTAACACCCTATCTATACTATTCATGTGATAAGCATGTTTAAAAATAGCAATAACTGTTTTTAAAATACACAACAGATAGTAATGTAGAAAGGTAAGTTAAAAGATATAAGAGGGGGGGGCCATAGGATTTGTTTTATAAATAGAATTCGGGCCATCTTCCGCCTAATAAGATAATTTTTTTTGTGGGGATACTCGAGGCAGAGGTTTACAAACACAAGCCTGCTTTAACTGAAGAATCTTATTTTTCAGGAAATAGCATGAATTTCAGTGGACATGTTGGAACGTGTAGAGGGGAGCTTCAGAAATCGGTTGCACCAGTTCATGGAGAACGGTGGGCACCAACTTTAACCCCTCAGGGTAATATGTTCACTTTAGGGATCAACTCTCATCATAGAAATCTTTGCGTCTCCCTTACTGTCGTGGTGAGAAATATGATATAAACGGTTTTAGAAAGAGAAAACACCAAAAACTAGAAGTTAACCACAGATGAATTAAAATGTACACCGCTATGAAACCAAAGTTTCCGACTGCAATTCGAGAAAAATTTATGATACTTTTTGAATTTTTTATTAATTATTTTTATATTAAACAACAAAAAGAGAGGTGACAGTAATGTTTAAAATACATTTGTCTAGCAAAATGTGTTTTTTTTTCTTCGTTATCAGTAATTTTAGTTCAGTGTTTAGACGAAAAAACGGGAGCCATTAAAAAAATAAATCTTTTTGCATTCAAAATTTGAATATATCAAAAATTATGTTTAATTCTGACTAGCTGTACACCGCCAGGCAATCCTGTGGCTTAGTCTGTCCGTGCATATAGAAAAAACAATAGCGCATGTTGCTTTTACGTCTAACAGATCACGCTGTTTTGAAAACAAAAAGCATATTAGTCCAACAGATGGCATTTTTTTAAAAGAAATCAGGTTTTTACATGTCACAGGTGATATCTATATAATATAAGTGTATAAAAACATGCGTATTTGAATGCAACGTTGTGTCGAAATTCCAAAGCAATCGATGAAGAACTTCCAGAGATTCAAGATTTTGAACAAACAAACATTTACGTTTTTATTCATATAGATAGATAATAAAATTTGAAAACTTATGTCATCACCTTTCAAAAACAGTTTTTTGTTTTCGGATAGATTCAGAAATATTCCATTTATTTGGATTTTATTACAAACCGGAAAAACAGACAAAATCTCCGACCTTCTGACAGAATACGCCAGAGGCCTGAGGGGTTAAAGATGTTTGCTTTAAAACTACATAACTTAAATCTTATAATGATGTTCTTTCAAGTTTCTAAACCCCACCCTGTAAGTTTTGAGGGAAGTAAGTAGTTTGGCTAGACCTCACTATACAAAAGACGAAATAATGTAGTCTTTCATTAGTCAATAAAACATGCAAGGGTTCACTGGAGAAATAATTTGAACAGAAATGACAGGCAATTTCACAAAATATTACAATTAAATATAACATTAACATTCGTTATAATCTACGCGATCATAGACGGCGCTAATTTAATTATCTTATGAGAATACACATTTTAATACATTAAGAGGAATTATTTGTTTACGCCTGTACATATGGAAATAGAATTAAGACAATTAAAGCGTAGATTATAACAAACGTTAAATTTACCCTTAAGGACATGATATTATTTTAGTAACACTCCGTAACTCATAAGTCCTAATAATACTTAATTTTATCACGGTGTTACAACATATATTAACTGGTCAACAATACATTATCAAGGTAACAATGAGCTGTGTGCAAATACATTTTAACTAACCTAACTAAATCACTTATCCATAAACTTCTTCTTTAAGAGGCTGTCTATACTCGATTGGTTTGCCGGCCTAACTAAGCCCTTCATCTTGTTCTTGGATATGACATGCTTCTTTGTTGGAGATGCAAAAGGTTTCTTAGGTACGGGAAATACATCTATTCGGGAGTGACCGCCGAAGCCATCGTAGGACGTCTCGAGGGCCTGGCTCTTCTGTCGCATTTCCTTGAAAATGTCGGAAGGGTTTTCCAACGATTTGTGACTTTTGAATATGGTAAATTGAGACGTCTGTAAAAAAATATTAATTATTATTTTTTAATTCCAAAATGGCCACTTTCGTTAATTAAGCTGAAGGATCATTCAGTTTTGGGTTGAATACACAAATTCAGTTTCACCAAGATGAATATTAACCGTTAGAGTGCCGACGAGCGCCATCGCGCGCGTGCACGTACTAACTAAATTTGCCACGAGCGCGATAGCACTCGCGAAATCAGTTGCTGTTTAGCGCGCAGTAGGGGAGGTCGCTCGCACGCATCGCTAATTTTTTATCTTTCTACTTGTTAGAGTTCAAATTATAATATTATTAGTAATTACAATATAAAAAGGGTTTAGAAAAAAGACAATTTGTAACTCAAAGTGTCGGAATACGAAAATAGTTGGAGTGAAAATTAACGTTGTTCAAGTTGTGAAGAAAGTGATAGTGGGAGTGACATTGTGGTGCGGTAATACCGGTGCAGCAGCAAGGATTACAGAGCTGTGAAGAGGAGCAACTTGATTTGTGCCTGCTGTAGGAAGGGGCTCCATGGAGTCTGTGCGGGAAAGCACACATGTTAACTTTTATATTCCAGTTTTTGTTATAATTTTTGTTCACAATATATATTTCCATCATTTTTTTGTATTTTATTATCCTTGTACAAGTTTTTATTAAGAAAACGCCGAAAAAATTATTAAAATTGGTAAATTTTTTGGCAAAGATACAGGTTTTTTTCGAGACAAGGGTAAATGACATCAAAAACAAAAGATTCCTTTGGCATTTCTAAGTATATATGAGTAAAAAACAATGGCACTAAAAGGTTAAAGACTAATATACATTAAGTACTACAGTTAAAGCTAGGTATTGGCATCATTGATGTATGTATATTATGTTATTTAGATGAGAAATGAAGCGAATAAACTGGATCCACTTGGTTGGGGGTCAGACCTCCAACGCTCGATTCCAACCAGTTCAGTTGATGTGCAATCATCGATCGTGGTTGACGTGTGACTGAAAAACATGTGGGAAGGGTTCGGACAATGAAAGGAAAGGAGGGTCGGATGGATGAGCCTTTCGGCGCGGTGACTTCAGTTAACATCCAAAGCTGCTCTGATCGCTCAGCGAAAGATGGAAACATCCAAACCCGGTTCTCGCTTACCGCTCACGGTGCTCATGTGGAACCCGCTTCGACGAGATATTATTTACAGAACGCCAAGTACATAAATATTAACCATCTTACTAATTAGATTATTACACGCCCGTCCAACATTGGCGTGGTAAAGCCGGCCTTGAGCCTGGTTTAAGACCACTTTAACCAAATAAACGCCATGGTAATAAGTCAAGTTTTTCACTCTTCAGATCTTACTGATCTTGCTAAACCTGTACAAATCTCAAGTACTTTCAACAATTGAATTGGGGAGACACCCCTGGGCTGGAGCCCCAAAATACTTGATAAACCTACTTTATTTCTAAGATTATGGCGCTCTAGGGGCGGCCGGCTGCTTTTTTAAGCGCTCCGCGTTTATTTTGAAAAATCTTGGGAAGTTCTCAATTTTTTCGGTGTAGATAAAGTGTAAAATAACCGCAATAATTTTTAAGTTAGATGTATAAAAATAAAATAATTTTAATGTCGCTGATTCGAGATTAACTCAAGTTTTAATACAAAATTTCAAATATTTTAAGTTCAAATCTGCCACTTTGTTCCAGAAGTGCATAATAACGCTGCAGCATCGGTAAAATCGGTCGAAAGAATTGAACACATGTGCAGTGTGAAAGACAAGCGAGCAATCGTGTCAAGTGTAAATGCGTCAAGTGATTTATAATGGGTATTCTTTGAACTATGGTGACTGTAAACAATATCCGATACGACAGGGCGACACTACTACATCTCAAAAGTGAAAGTGTTTTTTTGGACCCTAAATTAGCCGCAAAAATATCATTATATGACCTTGGACGCGATAATTATACTACTCGTAAAATTAGATTTCGTGGTTGCCGTGCTGGACGATATCATAAAAAACATACACTGTGCATCAGAAAGGAACAGTATGACACAATACTTTGTGATGCAGCACAGGCCGAAAACACTCCTGCTGTAAGTGATCGGGCTACACTCCTAAGTTTTAAAAGTGATAGTGTGTTGAACCCTTCAGTGACTGCAAAAGAAACCATATACAATCCAGTCCGTGATCCGAATGTGAAATTTAGATACAGGGGGTGTCGCGGTGGACAAAAAACAAAATATTTTTGCAGGGAGGAACAATACGTTCCAAAAATTATTAATAATAACAATGGTAATGAAAATAACAATAAGTCTCCGTCAGTACAGGATGTTCAAGTAGTCGAACCGATCGACAAACAGAATTACCTACCGTCTAAAGCCCTCCGCGATTTTGATAAATTCCACAACAACTTAAATGAAATTAGATTAGAACGACATGCCAACTATAGGAGCAGACAGCTTGCGATTGGTTCCTGGAATGCTCGATCCCTTAACAACAAACTAGAGGTGGTGGACGATATTTTCAGAGACCAAAAACTCCATATCCTTACTGTCACAGAAACTTGGCACGAGAACAGTGATTCGTACTCAATTAAGAGACTCCGAGCTTTAGGGTATGTGGTTCTTGAAGAAGCCCGACCTAGTAGGGACCTACCATCAAACAATATCTCACACGTGAATCACGGGGGTGTCGCGATAATAGCCCGACCAGGATTACGGCTAAACAAAGTAGCTCTCGGTACATTTAACACGTTTGAGTATATTGGATGCAGGGTTTCTTCTTCAGGAACGTCGTTCATGTTGTGCACCCTTTATAGGCCCGGATCGAAACCAATCTCTGTCGAATTTTATAATGAGTTTTCACAGTTTTTGGAAGTTTCAGTCGGACTCTCCGACACACTCATTATTACAGGCGACATTAATATTCGTCTCGAGCGCGTGACATCACCAAACACTGTTAAATTCTTAGATCTATTAGCCAGCTTTGGATGCCACCAATGGGTCGACGTCCCAACTCATGATGCTGGTGGTACATTAGATGTACTAATTTCAAAGAACAGTGATCCACCGCTTTCAGCAGATATTCGTGATATAGGACTGTCAGACCATCGGCTCGTTTGCACTGATATTGATTTTAACCCGCCTAAAGTACCATATAAAACAATTGTATCAAGGGAATGGCGTAAATTTTGCTTTAGCGATTTTCTGGAAGAGTTACAGACCTCTCTCTTATGTACACCCAATGTTTGGGAAACAAAGACCCCTACCGAACTTGTCAAGACATATAATAAAACACTTTCATGTCTGTTAGATAAATATGCCCCGACATCATCAAAAACACGGAAAGTTCGAAAGTCTGACGGCTGGTTTGACGATGAATGTCGAAACCAGAAGAGACTTATGCGGAAATTAGAGAGGACCTATAGGAAAAACTCTTCTGTAACTACAAGAGACGAGTGGATCCTTTCTCAAAAACAGTATACGTGTAAAATTAATTCCAAAAGATCAGACTATTGGAAAGAAAAGATTAACTCTGAGCGAACCGACCCGCGACGTCTTTGGAACTCAATAAAGACAGTAATTTCCGAAGTCACTGTTCCAACGAAAATAGATATTACCCCGGAAGCTTTCTCAATTTTTTTTCGGGAAAAAATTGAATCCATTCGTGCTTCCGCATCTCACGCCTCTCCGCCAATATTCACTTTAAATTCTAAAGGAATTTTGTCTTCCTTCAAACCCACAACGCTGGAAGAAGTAATAAAAATTATTTCAAGCTCGCCTAATAAACAGTGCAGTCTTGATCCCATACCGACATGGTTATTAAAACAATGTTCTACTGTTTTAGCTCCATTCCTAGTTCACGTTTTTAATAAATCACTTAGCACGGGTGACTTTCCTGAACCACTCAAGTCAGCTGTAGTTACACCAATCCTGAAAAATTCAAAACTAGACGCCGATAACTTAGGTAATTATCGGCCCGTTTCAAACTTACCATTTATTTCAAAAATCCTGGAGAAAATTGCTGCCGCACAAATAACCAGTCACTTGAATTCAAATAAATTATTCGCAAAACGTCAATCTGCGTACAGAAAGTTCCACTCAACTGAAACCGGACTACTTCGTATGCTATCAGACATAACTCTGGCCGTAGAGTCAGGTAAGTTATCACTTATCTCACTCCTAGACATGAGTGCAGCGTTTGACACGATTGATCATGAATTCCTCATTAGGAGATTAGAGGAAACATTTGGTTTGAATTCCGACATAAAAAATTGGCTGGTATCCTATTTATCCAATCGCTTACAAGCCGTGAGGGTTGGAAATAAATTGTCCAACTTCGCAACACTATCTTCAGGGGTACCCCAGGGATCCGTTTTGGGTCCACTTCTCTTCATCCTTTTTACAAATGATGTCGCCAAAATAATCGAGTCATTTGATCTCTTGTCTCACTGCTACGCTGACGATCAGCAAGTTTATTTTTACTGCGCTCCAAATGATATCAATAGTCTCAAAATCCGTATAACTGAATGTCTAGAAGCAATAACTCGTTGGATGTCTTCAAACAAGCTGAAGCTCAATCCATCTAAGACTGAGTTTCTCTGGGTAGCCACAAACAAACGTCAACATTTCATAGACAATTCACCTATTACTATTTCCGGCAGCGATATAATCCCAAAAACAACAGTCAAACTTCTCGGTGTCAATTTAGATTCAGACTTTTCGTTTAAAAGTCAAATAAATAGGACTGTGAGCACCGGTTTTTTTCACCTAAGACAACTCAAGTCTGTCCGAAGAAACCTTCCTTCAGAAGCAACAAAACTACTTATCAACTCTTACGTAGTCTCACGTCTCGATTACTGCAACGGCATTTATGCCAGCCTTCCAAAATATCAAATTGACAAACTTCAATCAGTGTTTAATGCAGCAGCACGGCTCATAACCGGGGTTTCAAAATATTCGCACATTTCAGAACACCTTCGTAACCTTCACTGGCTCAAGTGCCCTGAAAGAATCCAGTACAAACTGTGCTGGATGGTGTTTAAATCCATCAATGAAATGGCCCCACCCTACATCTCTGAACTATGCTTCCCGGAAAACACTGGTCTGAGGCAGTCAACGCTTAGATCAGCAACATCAGCAGCTGTAGGCAGACTGATAGAACCTATGCGCAAGCCAAATACTAAGTTTGGTGATCGCGCTTTCGGAGTATCTGGGCCGAAGGCTTGGAATAATCTCCCTCCGGAACTAAGATCCATAACAAGTCCAACAGAATTCAGGTCTAAATTAAAAACTTACCTTTTTAAGCTGTCGTATCCTTAAATTAAATTAAATTAAATATACCAATCCTAAGAGAAAGTCCAGTTATATTCAATTTTTCAATTAAGTCCTAAATCCTGTATCTAAATTTCGCCAATAAACAATTAGATAATGTTAATTAAGTGTTAATCTCAAGTGACCTATCAGGTAAGTATTGAACTGTATATTTTCTCCATAAATAGTTAAGTAATAACATAGACCACTGTACAAATGTATTATAAGTTTGTACAGCGCCCTTGAGGTGTTTTTGCACAAAAACGGCGCTATACAAGTCATCCAAGTATTATTATTATTTCGTGGAAAGGAGATTGACATTGACAGCTGATTGACAATTCGTTGTTAACAGACCAATTGCCATCTCTACTGCACAAACGGAATGTAAATATGCTGAGTCTATTCTACAGGTAAAAATTCAAAAAACACAGTCGTTTTATTTAAGAAGTTTGCAAGAAAACTGTCCCTTCACTTTTCATCTCGTTAACACAAAAAAAAATTTTGGATTTGCTTTTAATTTACTGGAAAAAACAACAAAAAAGTGAAATGTTTAAAGCATTGCTTGCAGATTTTAAACATTTATTTATTCGATACATGGTTACGAACATGTGCATTAGGCCTATATGTATGTCAAAACATCACTTTAAAGAAGTTCTTGTAAAGTACTGCATAAAATTCAATTTGAATACTGGCATAACCGTTTAATCTAACTTTATGACTTAACATGAAGGTTGTTTTACAAATGCTATTATTATATAATTACTTGTCTAAAACTGATGAAAAATAACACAAATATGTTGAATTACACAAATATAATAATAAATTGATCATTTTATGAACAAAACACGATTTGTGAAGATATTTCAAGAAGACATAAAAACAGCTGTAAACCACGGCTTCTGAGCTTAAAGAATATCATAATGCGCATGCGTGAAGTCATTCCTAAACGCAAAAAATTTATTAAATGATTTAAAAAACAGAGTTACAAATATTTTTTTATAACTTGAATCTTAACTTTCACATCTTTTCTACAATATGTAATAAAAACACCGTTTAACGAATGTGAATTGGTTTTTCTTTAGTAAGGCTGTTAGTCTATTAACGTCGTTCTAAAGGAGATGGGATATGACAAAACATACAATGTACACATATATATAATTTTTTGTATTGTACATAATAGTATGTAGACTGTCTATTTGTGTCACAATGCGAACACTTCTATACTTGATAGTGTCAATATAAGTATAAATTTGTTATTACTGATTTTCATCGACTTCACAAAACACATGTGTCATGTGACAGCATGTGTCGCGTACAAATAAAATTAATATATAATAATCTTAGTATAATGTAAAATATTATTAATATAATCTACCTTGACCAAGCCACTGTTGGGTAATTTCATCCTATATGCGCCTAATGGATTACAACTTTGTTTCAATTTCAAGTACGGAGAATAAGATTCTGCGGCGGCTTTCACACCAAGTCTCTGAAAATATAAATTTACATTATCAACTCTTAGTGAGTCAGCTAATATGCCGCGCGGGCCACCATACGCCAGCTTACACTATTTCATAATAACTTACTTGTGTTTAGCCAAAATATGTTTTTGTAAAATTGTACTGTCTTACCAGAAAATGTGTTTACATACTCATAAAAATCGTATCATAAGATGGATATATACGATTTCTACTGACAGAAGTAACAGAATAGCTATTTATATTCTGTTACTTCTGTCAGTAGAAAGCGTATCATAAGATGGATATATACGATTTCTACTGACAGAAGTAACAGAATATAAATAGCTATTCTGTTACTTCTGTCAGTAGAAATCGTATCATAAGATGGATATATACGATTTCTACTGACAGAAGTAACAGAATAGCTATTTATATTCTGTTACTTCTGTCAGTAGAAAGCGTATCATAAGATGGATATATACGATTTCTACTGACAGAAGTAACAGAATATAAATAGCTATTCTGTTACTTCTGTCAGTAGAAATCGTATCATAAGATGGATATATACGATTTCTACTGACAGAAGTAACAGAATAGCTATTTATATTCAGAGAAATGTTTTTTTCTCTCTCTAATGATATAAAAAAATATGATATAATGAAGAAATACGAAAATATTCTAGAGTTAAATTGTATTTTCCAGCTAAATAAGCGTTCTTCCCAGTAAAAATAAGTCATATGAGGTTTTCCCGTAAATAAATACAGTATTACAACTTTTGAAAATGAAAAATTATGATATTTTACATGGAATTTGCGATGTGATTTTTGCAAGTGACAAAATAACAAGCTAGAATAACACACTTCGGGCAGGAGAGGTAGCTCTACCCGTTCGGTCAATTGATGCTTAACGGCGGGCCTCATTTCAATGGCAGAAAAGATGGAATTATTCAATGTTTTTATGTGAATATTATACATATACCAATCTCTTTATAAAGGTCCCAACCATATGTACATAATTATCGAACCGTAATGCAAGTCTACTTTTTATATTTATCTTCATGCCTTTCGTTTACATCGGTATTTCAACAAAAGTGTAGTATATTACTTATATAACATATTTTGTTATTGTAACAATTCAATTCATGGAATGAGGGTTTTTATGACCGTGAAACCAGATTCGAATTCAAATGTGCAAGAGAGCGAGAGATGTCAGGCGTATTTAAAAAAAAAGCAGGTATTGTCAAACACTGATAGGCGGACCGTAATAAACATATTACAAGGTTAATTGAGTTGCATTTCAAATAATATTCGATTTTCATTTAGTACTTTTATAGCTTGGGTATGCTGACTTACTACGTGGAAATTTTTATCAAAATATTTTAATTATTTTCGAAGAAATTCACGCAAAACCTTTATTTTCGCCCTGAGACGGCGTGGCGCCAGCGCAAAAAATTCCAGCCAGAAATGTGTCAAGATACATTATTTCCTATAGTATGCTAGGAGGCAAGTGCAGTGAGTCAAAATGCTAACTATGTATCATATTTTATTGAAATTTTGTCAACTGCAAAAATTTGTGGCTTGATCGCCTATAAATTAAGCAAATTTTTCAAACTGTCATATATATGTACATATTTATTTATAGAAGCAAACTTACTTGCGAATCAACAAACATTTCCTTGACTGGCCGATTTCCTTTAATTTGCATATTGGAGGTTTTACTTAGTTTAGGAGGACTTAGAGTCAAATCAAGGTCGTCAGCAATATTGTATTTTCTTTTGCAGTTTTCACTCGGCGGACTCTCATTATTATCACTTGCTTGGGTGCAGCCGCTCTGCAGCTGAGTTTTCAATTCACCCACTTCGCTCTTCAGTTGTTTAATCTCTTCTTCAGAATGTTCGAGGGACTCTTCTAAAGTTCTAAAACATGTTTTAAAGGTGGTTAAAAATACCTCTTTAAGTAATGGCACTTGGCAGAAAAACTCTTGAATGATGAGCTCCAGAGCCATGATATTATTTACACAGCGTATGTCAATGTTATAGTTTTCAGCTTGCAAACTTTATTTCCATCATAAGCATTAAAAAATCCATTTAAGTAACTGTCAAAAAATAAAGCAAGGCGCCACACTGAATATTCCTTATTTTTCAATAAAATTGTAAATGGTACTTGCTAAGAACTTAATTATTAAAAAAAAAAAATGAAATGGAAGATTTATAACAGAAACATACTTAATTTTAGCTTGGTGGTCCATATTTTCAATATTTGCTTTGGATAGTTGGTTTTTTATACTTCTCAAATGTTCTGCTGAACGTTTTTTCTTGCTGTGCAGATCAGCAGAAATCCTGAAAAATAGCATAAAATGTAATGAGGGTGTGTAGGTGTATCACTCCGTTGTGACTTCTCGCTCTTTCTCATAAATGGCACATGTAACAGAAAGCGAGGTCACAGGGGAGCATATTATGGATGCAGATGAGACAAAATCTCTAAATACATACTAGGGTAAACATTAGCCTTCTGCCTCACAACATATTTCAATTGGGGGTGCCATAGTCTCACTGGCTCCTGACTTGCGTGATATTCATGATACACATTTAAACTCACCGTTTAAGGGCTGTTACATAAGTACACATGACAGCGATGTCTGTTTGGCATTTCACCATCTCCTCAACTTCAGAGGAAGTTGCATAAATAATTTGTTCCAGCCTGTGTGAAGAAAACAAATAATTAATATTTCAAATTCAGTCAAACTTGGTTATAATGTAGCAGCCGCGTCACCGCTGCTAAGATCATCATATCAGCACATGTAGGATGGCGAATAAAAAAGCTGAATCAACAATCAGACTTAGGAAACATCAATTAAAATATCGACCTCTGATACCGCGATACGTAAACTGCTGATAATGCGAATGTGAAGGAATGCAGGATGATGCAAAACGTTCATACAATGAACCGAGTAAGCGATCCTGCGGATTCGATGTCCAGACGCTGCTCCAACCCGTGGAAGACGAGAACAAAGGAATCAGCACCTATATAAATGGAGAAGGACCTAAGTACAACATCATTCCACTCGAAAAGTCCGACTCGCGTAACGGAGAAGTCGGCCGTTATGGCCGGTTCCCCCCGCGTCGCGCCGCTTCTTCACCTCATTGCTACAGGACCTACTCTCCTACACCCGGTTTTGCACGGACTACAACCATGGAATCCTCGGGATTCACCTCAGCGCCCTGGCCCCGGCTATCATTCCTGGCCAGCGCTGACCTGACGCGCCTAGACCCTGCGACCACTTCGCTGGTCTGCGCCTCGGCCCCGCGGCATCGTCGCCGGCCTGCATCTCCCGCCCAACTGTCGACCAGGTCCATCGCACCTTCGGCTACCTCGTTCACACCGGAGTACACCTCGAGCATGAGGGGACTGACTAAATTTGCTCCTTATAACCATTACTTGTTATATCCCTAATAGGTTTTTAAAAGTCTACCAATATATTCACACATGTACAGTATATTTTCAAGACACAAGTAAGTATTGCTTAGTAAAAAAATAAATTAGAAAAATACACTTTTATTAACC
The DNA here is from genome assembly GCA_026573805.1 of Hesperophylax magnus. Classification (NCBI taxonomy): domain Eukaryota; kingdom Metazoa; phylum Arthropoda; class Insecta; order Trichoptera; family Limnephilidae; genus Hesperophylax; species Hesperophylax magnus. Next base: position 7,850,094 of record JAIUSX010000061.1, on the reverse strand, counting down.
AAATTCATAATCGATGATTGTTTTAAAGATTTCGCTTTCATACTTCTCAATTTCCCTCTCAAAACAATCGAAGCATTATAGCTATCATCACCTGGTTCAAGTCTTCCAAGAAAAATATCACTAAATTGTCTATATTATTATCAATAGCTTGTGCGTATAGTACCGCTTGTAAAATCTCACTTGTCATAAATAACTAGCTTACCGCATTGTTATGGTTTTCGGCTGCAAAATTTTACTTGTCACAAACCAGTGATGCACAACCCGTGGCCCAATTCTTGCGGCCCGCATGTCAATTTCATACGGCCCACCTGGCTAAAGAAAAAATCATATTTTTTTAGGTAATTCTCGAAAACCCTGGCCTAACATTTTTTTAGAGTTTTGGTTAATTTACACTGCATTTCCTAAATGGAACCAAATCTGAATAACCGGTTTGCATAACACCAATTTACAAAAAATCAACAGAAACCCTCAATCTTGAATTTTGCTGTTAACCCCCTCCCCCTCAATGAAAACAAAAAAATCCACTTGTAGGTTGCTGGCTGTTTGAAAAATAGGCAAAGCGGCCCCTCTACTAAAAAAGTTGTGCATCACTATCATACATTTACCCCTTGCAGGGATGTAGGTACTAGGTACCAACATAAACATATTTTTTGTTTTTTAAAACAAAATTAACATTGAGTTGTAATGCAAAAGAAGACAAGTAAAAAGAACAAATATGCAAAGCTCAAATTTCTCACGACTTTCGCAGACTTTATAACAATTCTACATGGTGCTCGATGGATAGCATAGCCGACAATCAACTACATAAGTAGTGCCATAAAGTATGGATCCGTCCCTAACGGGATAGGAAATTCTCGCTAGCCGTCATTGTGCGCCGGTCACTAACCGCAGCGTCATACCGCCCCTTTGAGTGTTACTACTACTTCGAGAACAATTCCCAAATATTTCAGACCCAACGACCCATTCAAGTATTCAGAAATTGTGTTGACAAAATTATTTGCATGGTCGTTATAACCAAGATCGCCTGTATTATAAAAAAATTAAAAACATAATTTTCAAGAAACATTATGATGAAAAATTTTACGTCACGAAAAAGTCATGTATGTACATAATATATCTTTGCCATTTATCGTTTCCAGTTTTGATTTATTTATTTAGACATACACAGTACATTATGATATAAGCATATAATATAAAGTACCTACTACGGTGACCGGATAAATCATAAAAATGATAATTCATCACATCTTAAGAAGTTATATAAAGTCATGGAAAGTGATGAAACAAAAACTTTATTAACTGGGTTAAGTAGGTTAGGTTAGGTTAAAAAAAAAAAAATTTATCGTTTTTAATGACTTTATATCATTTTTAAAAAGTGTGTTGAATAGTCACTGTGTTGAGTTAGCATGGAACCACCTACTACATATGTCCATACAAATTTAGTAATTTGGTCTGGAATGAAAACGGTTTTTCATATTTTACGGGGTGTCCGGGAGTAAAGGACGCTAAACCTTGGGGGGTGATTCTACAAAATAGTACAGTTAAAAAAATAATCGAAATTCAAACTTTTTAAGGTAGTTTTTAGGCAAAAAATTTGTATGGGAAAATAAATATTCTTCATGGAAAAATATTTTTGTATGGGAAAATAAACATTGGTATTTCGAAATAAGTTATTTATGTATTTTACTTATACTACCATGTAGAATCACCTCCTGAAGTTAGCACACTTTACCTCCGGACACCCTATATGTATTGTGTTGAAATCAGGGGTTTTTATAGACTTTTTTTGAGGTAAGATTGAAAAAATATGACATTATTGATGTTGTTACAGCTAGAAAGTAACTGAAAAATCTTCCCAAAAAATTTGGAAAAAAAAATATATTTTCTACAATAAAAACACATAAATTTGTTTTTGACCACTATAGCGGTCAAAATGTCACTAATGCGGTCAATTTGTTTTTGACCTAACACTTTTTGACACTAATGCGGTCAATTTGTTTTTGCGGTAAATTTGTTTTTGACCACTATAGCGGTCAAAATGTCACTAATGCGGTCACTATAGTGGTCAAAAACAAATTTATGTGTTTTTATTGTAAATTATGATGAGCCACAAAGTGAATGCTTTTTACAATTATATATATTTTCAGCTACAAAATCAATAATGTAGTATTTTCAATCTTACCACTATAGCAAACTGAAAAGCCACAGACCGCCACTGGTTGAAATATACTAACCCCTTTAGTAAAGCCAACTGCTTTTCCAGATCTTTCTTTTCCTCGCGTAATTTATTGGTTTCCTTGCATTCAAGCCGTAAGTATAGAATTTGGTCCTGTAGTCCTTTGATGGCTACATCCTGTGTTTTCAGTTTCTCCTTTGAAGCCAAGAATGTTTCTCTGCATCATGAACAAAATACAAAATACAGATTATTACAAGTCAAAGTGGCAGAATATATTATCAAATTCTTAATAACCTGCCTCACAACGCTGCCCTACCGGGTGGCGACATAGCTCCCCTGCCTTTACACTGTCAGGGGCGCTCATGTGAGGAGACACATTCGACATAGTTGGGAGAGTCGACGGAGCAAAATACTACTCAAAACGCCGCAAAATTAGGGACCGAAAACCTACTTATCTCCCGGTCAAGAAGGATGACATGGATGGAAGCAAGGAAAACACAGGCCATACATAACTAGAACTCACTCGGTTTTACGAAGCAACGACTGCAGACATTGATTTCCAGCTTGTTCTTTACTGAGTTTCTGTTCGTTTTGCTTTAATTGGAATTCCACATTATCGAGTTTCACCTGCAACGAACCCGCATCTAGAGTCATCCCGTCTGTGTTCAGGAAATTAAAGTAAATCCGGAATATTGTCTTGTCCGTTGTCTTCGTTCTGCATTGTGGACAAGTCTTTGACCTGCGGAAAATCATTACGGATTAATGTTGTTTTGAATATATTTTTTATATACTAGCTGAAGGACATCAGCAATACCGGAGACGGCGCTGTCCTCGCTTTTGATGCAATTTTTTTCGAAATTAGATATAGACAGTAATTTCCTTTTATTTTTAATGACAAGTGTGCAAAAATTCCATCAAGAAGTTTAAAAATTGTGCTTCAGGAGGTGGGAAAAGGAGATAAGGGTGGTTTTTCGAAAACTCATGGAGAGCTAACTCTTGTTTTGAAGGTCAAGTGTGGAAAATTTTATCGATCTCGGAATAAAACTGTAGATTTGTTCAAAATACAAAGTGTTTTGAAAGACGGCAATATGAAGGTAGACTCAAGGAACTAAGATTACCAATGTTAAAAGAAGGAAGAGAAAGGGCTGACTTAGACATTATAGTTGCCCTGGCATCTAAGAAATCTTCACAACTAACAGAAATATAAATCTCGGAGGACACTCAAAAAAAATTAATAAAACACCTTTTACATCCAATCCTAGGAAATACATCCTTGCAAATAGAGTAGTGGAGGTATGGAACAAACTTCCACAACATGTCATCGATCCTACTAATATAAACCAATTTAAAGCTCGATTGGATTCTAATTTGGAGTGAAGGATTAAATTATTTCAAATTTAAAACAACTCGATTACAGTTGAACTTGTTGTTTTTTTTTTTTTTTTTGCATATAATTACATTTAATACAATATAAGATATGGGTAGTCCCACAAAGCTGTGACAATCAGCTTGTCTGTAGGTTCTACCATTTAATGTTATAACATAATACACATTAGCTTAAGTTTAAATATTAATACCAAATATAATGTTTAGGATAGATAAACGTTTTGTTCATTTATTAACCACTTTTTTGTCAGTTTAGGGCAGGGTTCCTCATTATTTTTTAAGTTAAAGTTTTCGTTAAATTTGTTATAAATCACAGGTATCAAATAGTCAAGTGTTCTGTTACCATACTTATTTGATATTAGTGGAATTTTTAGGCCTTTTCTTTCAGTTTTTTTTTTTATTTTTATTTTTTTTTATTTATTATAAATTTTTAAATATACAAGATTTATGCAGTCCCACAAAGCTGTCACACATGACGGCTTGTCTGTAGGTTCTACAAATAATTTGTAAGTTTTGTATATATTTAATATAAATATTGCTTGAGTGCCCCCAAGTTCGTATGCCATATCTGAGTATGGATTCGACCATAGAAAAATAAATTATTTTAAGAGTACAATGAGGCAAAACAAATTTCAGTTTATAAAAATTACTTGCAAAAGATTGGAGCTGGTTACAGATTTTAGCCACTTGTTTATCCCATTTAAATTTATTGTCTACTATTAGTCCCAGATAAGTATATTCGTTAGTAAAGTCAATTGTTTCACAGTGGCAAATATTTTCAATTTTTCTATGAATACATTCAGAATTATGAGCAATTATTTTGGGTATATTCCATATTCCCAGGCTTGGTGATTTTATATACATACATTTTGTTTTTTTAACATTAATAATTAAACCAACATCATGAGCCCATTTAAGTAGCTCGTTAAAGTCACTTTGCAATTGTTGAATAGCTATGATAGGATTTTCATTGGATACTACAAGTGCAGTATCGTCAGCAAAAATGAATCTAAAGGCCTTTTTAAAGAGTTTTGACATAACAATAACATATATAATGTACAATTTTGGACCTAAAATTGATCCTTGCGGTACTCCTGATTTAATATGTCTTCCTTTACTCATATCATTTAAAATCTTTACGTTCATTTTTCTATTAGTTAAGTAGTTTTTAAAAAATGAGAGGAGTTTACCCCGGATTCCAATGTTTTCAAGAACCTTAATTAATTGGATATGGCTGAGAGTGTCAAAAGCTTTTGAGTAGTCAATAAAAAGCACCAGTACATGTTTTTTAGAATTAAGTTGAGAATTTATAAAATCAGAAAATTTTTCCAGCAATTTATCACAACTATTTTTTTTCTGGAACCCGTACTGGCATTCATCTATAATATTCAAATATTTATCTAAATTTATCGAAATATATTTTTCTAAAATTTTTTCTAGTGCCGGGAGAATAGAAATTGGCCTGTAATTGTTAATTTCGGAGTGATCTCCATTTTTGAAAATAGGCCTTACAATGCTATTTTTTAATTCATCGGGGATGAGGCTCGTATCGATTATTCTGTTGATAAAGTGAGCAATAACAGGGCTAAGTAATTTGACATGTTTTTTTAAATCAAACATACGAATTAGATCTATGCCCGGTGACTTTGAATTTTTCATACCTCCGATAATATATTCAATTTGCTTAGCATTAGCTCTAGGTAAGTACATTGAATGCGGTAGGGATTCTTGCAAGTGTTTAGACGCTCGGAAATCACATTCATGTAACAACTTATTAACTCCTTCATCAAAAAAGTTAGCAAAATTTTCTGCCACTGCATCAGAAGATTGTGACTTTAGGAAATATTTAGATAAGACTTCATCGCAACCAGATTTATTTTTCCTACCCAAAATTGTATTAATTTCATTCCATGTTTTTTTAATGTCCTTGAAACAGTGATTAAATTTGTTATTATAGTATGCCTTTTTTGTGTTTAATATTTGTTTATATTATAAGTTTATTTCTATATTTTTTGAAAGCGATTTCATATTTTTTATTATTAGGCGTGTTTTTCCACTTTTTCCACATGGCATCTCGTATTAGAATACTTTCAGCGAGACTGTCATTCATCCAAGTTTTTTGGTTATTTCGAAATTTTTTTTTTTTTAATTTTGTAAAGGTACTTTTTTCATAAGTATTTTTAAAAATCGATTTTAATTCTGCATAAATAATGTTTGGTTCAGACAATTTTAACATTGCATTCCAATCGGTGATTTCGATCAATAAATCAATCCTTTTGTCCGATAGTGCAGTGTAATACTCTTGGTGCGATTTGTCGACGGTACATTTATCATAGTAACAGAAGTTAATACTAGCTGCAGTTAGGTAGTGGTCAGCTATTATTGAATCGCATACTCATGAACTGATTTCGGTCGTCTCCTTCACTCTTACATAGATATGGTCTAAACATGAAGCCGTTACATAGTTAGTCAATATCGCTTCTCTAGTCACATCATTTATACATCTGGTCATTCCAAAATGAGACATGAGGTTTTCATATTGCATAGTTATGGGGTCGTGTACATTTAATAAGTTAATATTCGTATCACCTAGAACCAATACGGATTCTTTTATATCAATATTTCCCAATATTGTCTCCAGCTCATCAAGAAATATATTTTTTTTTGTAATAGGCGGTCTATACAGGGTGTATCGGCACGTACCCGACAAACTTTAACCAGCTATTCCTTAGCACATTTGGAGTAAAAAATGTTATGGGCACTTTGCTGTCCGGTAACATTTTTTTTGTTTTAAAAACAAAAAATAAATAAAATTTCCACACTCCGTTACTGCTCCAGTATAGGGGTAAAGTTCTTGGCAACGCCGCGCTACTGTCATCTCTTTCACACGTATTCTGTCTCAAGTCCCGTGTGGGCTTTTATAAGCAAGTGTGTCGAAAACCATCTTCGCTCTTTCCTACACACTAAATAATAATAGTTAAAAATGAGATGAATGATGCCATACCATTGTTATTGTAAAAGCGCGCCAATACGTAAGTATACAACGAAACTCGAATAAGAATTGCCAGGTGGGTTTTTTAATCGCTTTAATCTGACTTCAAACAATAATTAAACACGTAAAAATTATTTAATATAATATTACAGTAGGTACAGTACTTTGAACCTTCGCAATAAATTTATTTGATTTTAAGTTTAGTTTGTAGAACTCCATTTCAATTTAGAGATTTTTTTAAATTTTTAACAGTCTTATTATTAAATTTATAAAAACAGTGTGTTTATAAACAAGTTCTGCTAGTTGTAATTATTATTACGCGTGACAGCTGTTTCACCTTCTGACGGCAGTATCAAACTGTGGTGAAGCCACTTACAGACGACGTAAGTGATAACTTTCTATTTTTATTATCCTGGCTTTATTGATTTCCGAGTAAATTGTCGTAAATTATTATTTGCTAATTCCTATTATTGCATTGTTTAAAATTTCACTTAATGTCGTTGGTATTTCCAACTGATGACTCAGGGGTTTATTTCCCTGAATAATTAAGTATTTTGGGGTCTAATTATCATGCATTTCATAACATCCGATATATCTACACAATTTTTATGTTGAATTGGGGAAAGTTTTATGGCTAAGGGAAGGGGTGGAAGGTGAGGAAGTACCTGGATATTCAGATCTGGTCACCAAATACGGCTAGTCATTTCAAGCAACGTTTAAATTCTGAACCTGGATATTCAGATCTGGTCACCAAATACGGCTAGTTATTTCAAGCATTGTTTAAATTCTGAACCTGGATATTCAGATCTGGTCAACAAATACGGCTAGTTATTTCAAGCATTGTTTAAATTCTGAACCTGGATATTCAGATCTGGTCACCAAATACGGCTAGTTATTTCAAGCATTGTTTAAATTCTAAACCTGGATATTCAGATCTGGTCACCAAATACGGCTAGTTATTTCAAGCATTGTTTAAATTCTAAACCTGGATATTCAGATCTGGTCACCAAATACGGCTAGTTATTTCAAGCATTGCTTAAATTCTAAACCTGGATATTCAGATTTGGTCACCAAATACGGCTAGTTATTTCAAGCAATGTTTAAATTCTGAATTAATTAATCAATTACGAAAAAGCGTGGGGTTAAGAATATTTTTTTAAATTATAGTTGTAATTTATTGTCGATTTTTTAAAAAAATTGCGATATTTTAAATAAAATTTAATTATTATTATGTAAATAAATTAGCAATCTGGCAGCATTCATTTGCAGGTGGTCAATCCAATGCAGTCATGACGTTTGTGTGAGTGCTTTCCTTTGTGTGAGTGTGTTGCGCAGCAGTTTTATATGAACTGTTTTTTGATTCATCGGGATTGTTTTTAAAACTATACATTCTTTGTACCTTCAAATTAGTGTAAATAAACTTAAGTGTGTCAAGCTGCTCGTTATATTCCGGTAATTCTGGAAGGCTTTTAACATAAGCAATAATATTCATAAATCACATTCCGCGAAGTTGTAAATAACTAAATTTATTAAAAAATATACGTTGTAGGATAGCCTAGCAAGTAACATTTTGACAGAGCACTTACGGTGATTTAAAAAACAACGGCGCCGTTCAAATAATCCAATTATTATTATTGATAAGTACCTAAGTGAGGAAAATTGTTTTTAAAAGTTCTCAGAATTATTGGACTTAATTATAAATTCAGGAAATCTACTAATTAGTTTCTTAGTTTCAAAATTAGACTATTTAATACGTGAAACGCGTAAGAGGTGAAACCAGAGCATTCCAGAGGTGAAACAATTTAGATACAAAAATAAAACTGATGTTTACAATACAAGAAGACAATCAGTGATTCGCATACGAAAAATGTGAATAATCATTATTGTTAAATAAAATATTTATTTTCTGGTACTGGATTATGTAATACGGGCTTCGTTCGCAGCGACACGCGAGTTAAGTTGCGATGTTGCTTTCAAATTTTGACAAAGGATAAAACAGTGGTGACATGTGGTGAAAATATGTTTAATTAATTTTTTATTAAAAAAAAACGTTACCGGACAGCAAAGTGCACATAACATTTTTTACTCCAAATGTGCTAAGGAATAGCTGGTTAAAGTTTGTCGGGTTAGTGCCGATACACCCTGTATATTGCTAAAAGATGTAAGCGAATATGTTTGTTTACTGAAATAGTTCCGTAAACGCATTCAAAATTATTAGTCATAATATTTATTTTTTCAAATGTAAGGTGATCTTTCACGTACACAATAATACCGCCACCCGATCTTTTTGTTCGACAAAAATGGTACGAATTAAATCCCGGTAATTTATAAAGATTTATATTATTTTCATTAATAGACGTTTCGCATAGCGAAATTAAGTCGATGTTTCTCAAAGAGCTAGAAACAATTAATAGGAAAGTGTCCCAATATTTAGATAAAGATCGTATATTTAAGTTGAGGGCAGTTATTTTATTATTTCCTAACACATGTTTTTTTGTAGCTCAGTTTTCAAAAATTGACGTGCGTTCATAATCTATTTCTGCTGTGTCAAAATCACAGTTCAATTCACCCATATAGAATAATATTTTAATTTGCAGCAATAATATATAAACATGTATTGGGATTTATAAATATAAATACGATAGATACATAACAATATAGCAGTAAGTATTTCCGATATGTTCCAGGTTAGATTATAGTTTTGTACAGAACAAGGTAGGTTTACTAATTGGCACTAATAATAAAAATTTCATTATGCTCTTGTTAACACTTTGGTAATAGGACAATACATTTAAATATATGTTTAGTGGTAATTTTCGCATGGATATGAAAAGTTTGTACTTGAGAAGTAAAATATAAAAAAAAATATTTTTAGGAGAAGGTGATAAGAAGTAGTAATATAAAATAATAGTTATTAACATTATTTTCATTTTAAATAAATCTTGTTTTGTGACTATGCACCAATGACTTTTTGCACGCATTTTCTCCCGCATTATCCATAATTATAATAAACCAGAGAAGCCCTTTAATTGGAAGTAGGCCCTCAGAGCCATACAGTAATTTTAAGTTGGTTCTTTGTTTGTAAATGCTAGGTTTAACATTTTTTTAAATTATAGCAGTTTGTAAATTTTGAATGTATTTAATATTAATATTACTCGAGTGTCCCCAAGTTCGAATTCCATATCTAAGTATTAATTCGACCATAGAATGATATAAAGTTTGAGAGTGCATCGAGGCAATACAAATTTTAATTTATAAAAATTACTCGCCAAACATCGGAGCTGGTTACAAATTTTGGTCACACTTTTGTCCCATTTAAAGTTACTGTCTACGATTATGCCAAGGTAAGTATATTCGTTTGTAAAATCAATTTTTTCACAGCAGCAAATATTATCCATTTTTTTATGTATACATTCAAAATTATGTGCAATTATTTTAGGTAAGTTCCACATTTTCAAGCTCGGTGATCTTATATACATGCATTTAGTTTTTTTGACATTAATAATTAGTCCTACATCATGAGACCATTTAAGTAGCTCGTTAAAGTCTATTTGTAATTCTTGAATAGCTATTTCAGGGTTTTCATTAGAGACAACTAGTGCAGTATCATCAGCAAAAATGAATCTACGGGCTATTTTAAAAAGTTTAGACATAGCAATTACATATATAATGTATTATTTTTTGTCCTAAAATTGACCCTTGTGGCACTCCTGATTTAATAAATCTAAAATTACTCATTATATTCAAAATCTTTACATACATTTTTCTATTTGTTAAATAGTTTTTGAAAAATGATAGGAGTTTACCACGGATTCCTATGATTTCGAGTACCTTGATTAATTGTGTATGGCTGAGTGTATCGAAAGCTTTTGAGAAATCAATAAATAATACTAGTACATGTTTTTTTGAGTTAAGCTCTGAATTTATATAATTGGAAAATTTTTCGAGCAGTTTATCACAGCTTTTTTGTTTTTGGAAGCCATACTGACATTCATCAATAATGCCCAAATTATTTAAATATCTATCAAAATTTATAGATATATATTTTTCTAATATTTTTTCTAATGAAATCAGAATGAGTTTTCTATAAAAATTTATAGATATATATTTTTCTAATATTTTTTCTAGTGAAATCAGATATGAGCGCATCAACAGAATGCTGCCTGCTCATTAAATAATAACAATAAAAAAAACTAAGTATTAAATAATGATAGTAAAAAAACAAAAATTAAAGGAGACATGCAGATAGCACAAGTAAAAAAATAAATAACTTGAAATTCCAACTTTTAGGGGTACTTTTCAGATAAAAAGGTAAAATTAGTCTGCCGTGTGAGGCCGGCATTATCATTTCACATTCAAAAAAAAATTCAAAAAAATATTTATTGCACAAAAATACAGAGTACAAAGGGTATAGTTTATAGGTTACATCCTATTTCTTCCAGCTAACCCAACAAATATACATTATATTACATAACCCAACAATCACATGTTAACAAATGTATGTAAATAAAAAATAAAAATAAAAAAGAATTTAATTTATGTAAGGTATTCATTTAAGGTGTAGTGACATTTGTTTAAAAGAAATGTTTTTAGTGATGATTTAAATTTAAGTATGTCGGTCATTTGTTTGATGCTACGTGGAAGGTTGTTGCCAAATCTACCGACACGCGTCCCACGTCAGTCCGTGTTAAATTTCAATGCAACCTTACTTGCTGTGCGTTGTGTCAATAACTTTTATTTTATTAGCAAAATCTGATAATTTAATGTACTTGATTTAAGTAGTGTTTGATTTAAAAAACTTGATTGTAATAATCAAAACACGGTTAATGTAGTGTGCCTTAATCTAGTGGGTATTTATATATTGGTTTATTGAGACCTTCTTAAAAGAACATCATTATTCAGTGCCTGTTTTCTCCTAAGACGTACTTTTAATATTGTGTTTATTTAGTTGTAGACTTACCTAACTGTTAAAATTGCTTCTTTTGTGCGTAATTGTGTTATTTAATTACTGTGACAATGCTTGGCTTTACCCACGAAGAAAGGGCAGACACTAATAATGTTCACGGGCTACATAATAAAAAAATGCAAGTGCCGCGCACCGAGAATAAATACTTTAACTACATTTTGTTATTTTAATGAATTTGGTTAAAAAATACGATTTTGTAGCACATTGTAAATGTCAAACTCTCAGTTTAATGTTATTGTTCACATGGTTTCCATGGATATGGGCCAATCACAAATATGCAACGTTGCTACACTCGCTATCAGCAAGCTTCCAGTAAATTTTTCGAGGAAGTTACACTATGGATTTTTAGTAGGTATGTTTTTTTGTATGGAATTTTGGAAAAAGTTATTTTTCTTTTTTAATCTTACCTTCATGTAGAATCACCTCGCGAAGTTAGTGCACTTTACCCCCGGACACCTGTATATTACTAGCGGAAGACTGATTTTTTTATTCTGTTCCGCCATACAAAATTTTTGGAAAAAGATTACGCTGATACAAACGACTGTATTTTACAAAAGCACACATCCAGGACAAGGGCATATATGTTTGGATTTCGATATTGTTCTGCAGTCATGCGAGGGATAAGTGAGGAGACGGGTACCTAAAATACCTAACGGCGATGAATGTATAGTTTCAGAGGCTGCTCGTAAACTTTCCGTTGCCGTACCCAAAATCTTCAAAACTACTTTGTTCAGTGTATAATTTTAAATAAAAAAAAAATGTATTTTTTATATTCTTACAAAACCTATTAACACACAAAAAAATAAAGTTTTTGATTAAAACACATTTTTTTCAAATATGTAGGTAACATTCCTTACGGCAAATAATATGAGTTGATATGTTTCCACCATTACGGGCGCACAGTGACTGCCTCGTGGATAACGCGCACTATCTCACTCGCTCTAGCTATTACCAAAGCTGCGTGATGGGGGTAAGGTAAAATCAGATGGAGTAAGGCCCATCGTAAGTGGCATCCCCAACCCCAGTCGTTTTCAGGAGGCTCGTTGAAGTTTGTTGATGAATGAAGAATTTTTTTTTACTCAACATAAAAATTAACTACAGTTGAACTTAGTTATAACGATCACAGCTATAGCGAGTTCACGGTTATAATGAGCAATTACAAAACGATATTTTAGTTCAGCCTTATCTTCATATAATTGTTGACTGTTATAACGAGGTCGATTCACCGATATACCGAGCAAATAATTTTGTCAATACAATTTCTGAATACATGAATGGGTCATTGGGTCTGAAAAAATTGTTGGGAATTATTCAAGAATTTCCTATCCCGTTAGGGATGGATGCATTTGCTTATGGCACTACCCGTGTAAGATTGTCAGCTATGTGAAACATTGCTATCCACCGGGCACAATGTAAAATTGTCATAAAATCTGCGAAAGTCATGCGAAATTTGAGCCTTGCAAATTTGTTCACTTTTTACGCCTGCTTTTGTATTACAACTCAACGTCAAATTTGTTTTAAAAATCAATAAATATGTTTATGAAGATACCTAGTTACGAGTATCTACCTCCCTGCAAGGGGTAAATTTATGATAGTGATGCACAACTTTTTCAGCCGAAAACCAAAACAATTCAGCAAGCTATATTTATTACAAGTGCGATTTAGATACAGTACGCACAAGCTAGTGATAATAATACAGACAATTTAGTGATATTTTTTTTGGAAGCCTAGAACCAGGTGATGCTAGTTAAAATGCAATGATTGTTTTGAAGAGGAAATTGAGAAGCATGAAAGCGAAATATTTAGAACAATTATTAACCAGTTAACCGGGGAATTCCGTTTTGAATTACGCAGCATACAACGGGAGCGAACTCCTTCACTAGGACGTATCAGTACGTCACGCCCGGAGGACGTAATTTCAAATTATTATTTTTTTTTCATTTATGCATTATAAAAATAAAAACATCGAATTAAAAAAATAGAAACTTTACAAACAATTATAAAGATTACAAAAAATATTAAAAAGGTTATAATTACAGAAAAATAAACAAAAGCACACAGATAAAAGAGAAACATTGAGTTTAAAAAATTAAAATATGTAAAAATTAAAAACTCAATTTCCGTGTGATAGGCTCGGAAATATACGTCCCGCTCGTTCCAGGGCGCAACATATATTTCAAGGACTTATTAATATGACCTACCCGTACCCGATACTGTTTACGTTTGACGTATTTATACGTCCCGCCCGGTTAATAATAAATTTGAGTAATAAAAGTTTATTTTTCTAATTATGTTTTTAATAAGTAATACCTACTCGTATTTTGAAAATATACTGTACTTCTGCGAATATATTGATAGTAGAGAAAGGTAGGTAGGTACATACAACTTTTAAAATACCTATTTTGGATAAAACGATTAACGGCAATAAGGTCCCATCATGCTCGTTATAACCAAGTATGAATGTATATTATATCAAGAAAACACTTTAAATGTTAAAGCCATAAGAATAATTTGCAATGAAATTTATAAATAAAATTTTAAAAAGGCATAAAAGTGAAAAAATGCATAGGGTAACAGAGTCACCCCTGATGGCATTCCAAGTTTTGTTTTGCACCTTGGCACGCCGAAAGTTAAATGGTAAAACTTTACACTATCAAAACTGACGAGGTTACTAGAGTCAATCTACACAAACATTAAACATACAAAATACAATAACCGCCTCATAACAGACTTTGTCTAGAGAGAAAAGAAGTAAAGAAAACCATGTAATAAAAAGTAGCAATAAAATAAACGCCCCGGTTGCCAGCACTGAAACAAATTAAATTTGAAGGGCAATGAAAAAAATTATCAATGATTATTTACCTTTCTATCCATTGTAGCAAGCAAGTTTGATGGAAAGCGTGTCCACATTGGGTAGCATATATTTCATTAGTTGGACCCAGAAGGTCACTACATATGATACAGTTCACATTCATTGTCAAATCTGCTGAACTAAGAAAACACAAGAGATTATGTGAATTGAGAATTATATTGTGCTGCAATTTGACAGTTGTCGCGACAAAATGTACAAGAATATAAAATAAACTTTATAATATTTGCCGCCCTCCGATTTTAGAAGTAAAAACACTTGGCAAGCACCAAATAATGTGGGAAAGGTACATTGTAAGAATTTCTAAGTGCAGACAAGATTTTGTATCAGAAAACAATTCCATTAGAAAAAATGTATGTCTTATATAAACTTTGCTTAGCTTTACACACCAAAATGCTATGAAATCATTTTTTCCCACTTTTTGCGAACAATAAATTCAAAAATACCACGGACCACATTCTACATATCTCTTAGTGAGGGATTAAATTAATAATATTGTATAATAAATATTGGCATAGATGCATGTTCATGTGTATTCAAATATTTACCCTGTTCATACACAAAATGTTAAGTAGTATATACTTTTAATTTAAAATTTCCGACTCGGCGCGATGTCACAATAATAAAAAATCAAACAGCAACCTGCATCAACATCACCGTGTCAAAAAATAGAAACCATAGATAACTGAAATCAATTTCGGATCTTCGGGATGACAGTTTAAAGTGTTGCCACTTTGGAGTTTTTTTTTTACCAAATTTCTTTCAAAGAAATCTCAAATTCGCTTTGTGGCCTCGTTTTAATTTAATGAAAATAAATCACTTTGTATATGCACCACGAGAGTGGTATATTTATGTTCACCACTATTATACAGGGTTTTCCAATAAGAGGTTGTTATAACTCTACTTAAGGGAAGTTAATAATTATTACTATTCAAGTAAAAGACAAGGAGGAACGAGTAAAAAAAAGAAGTTACTTAGTTACAAAACACTCTTAAACACTCTTAACACCCTAAAGAAGGGTTAGTCTTAATCTAGGATTAATAATAGTCTTAAATTATAATTCTTATCTGGAACCGCGGATCTCCACGTTCGCGCTTATCACCGACATCACACAAGCGGCAACTTGGGTTGGATCCGAAGGGCGGAATTAGTTCAGCCTGGGCCAAGGCTCCGAAGGGCGGAGTCGGCAGGCAGCGACTCCTGAAAGGCGAGAGCGTCTTGGTAGGAAGATCCTCGGCGCCGCTCCAAGGGGGAGAGCAGGAAGTTTCTCAGTGGAGGCGAGACGGTAACTCCTGCTAGGGCAACTCCCTGGTCGGAAGCGCCTCAGCGCCGCTCCAAGGGGGAGAGCAGGAAGTTTCTCGACGGAGGCGAGACGGTAACTTCTGCTAGGGCAGTTTCCTGGTCGGCAGAGCCTCGGCGCCGCTCCAAGGGGGAGAGCAGGATGATGACTCCTAAGATGATGACTGTCGAGTGCGGAATGGGAACTGTCGAGTGCTGACTGGGAACTGTTAACTGTTGAGACGAGATGAGAACTGCCGAGAGGGCAGCTTCCTCGGTGACCGCCCCAAGGGGGGGGCGAGATGATGACTGTCGGGTGCCAAAAAATCAACTGTTGGTTGCGGAATCTGTCTTTAGCTGTTGAGGCGAGATGAGAACTGCCGAGGGCAGCTTCCTCGGCGACCGCCCCAAGGGGGGGGGGTGAGATGATCACTCTCCAGTGCCAAAAAATCAACTGTTGACTTGGTTGCGGAATCTGTTGAGCTGCGCAATCCGGCGACTGTAGCGCGCCTGTCGTGGGGTGCTGGAACTAAAGTGGTTCCGATTTACACCACTTCGGTACGTTGTTTGAGTCCATGGCGCTGGCATCGACACTCTCACCGCTAGAATTATTATTATTTTAAAATATGTTAAAATCACATTTGTACAAAAGACCTTCAAACAATTACAATATAGCCTAGCCTTGGGCGAAGGTTTTTATTGCCGGGTCGCTGGTTTAACAATACACCCATTTCGGATTACGACTTGATGGGTGTATTTCCAAGTTGGCTTTCTAATTTTTTTATTGCGGGACCGGTGAAACTATTCACTAAATACTTAAGGTCTAATAATTCGAACTGCCGCCTCCATCTGCGTGTAAAATCACAGAGACAAATGCTGGAGCACGTGTTCACTTTGGTCTTTCTGTGAATTCAAGTCACGTAGATACCTAGGGACATATCAATCGCCCCCGGTTTGTTTGACTTGAATTCACAGGGAGATTAAAATTAACTTATTAGCTATTATTAACCTTACTATTGCTACGACATTTAACCTAACAACCTAAATTTAACATTATTACGATATTGATATTGGCATAGTTTATGTGTGGGAATGGAACTAGGTGTAGCCTGACTGACTTCTGCTGTGGCCGCTCGCGTAGTCCGGGTGCTAGCTGGCGCCATTGTTCACAACATTCTAAATTGTCTAAAATTAAAATCTATACCTAAATTTTAAAAAAAATCTATACCTAAATTAATAAAAAAAACAATACCTAAATTAATTAAAACTACACCTAAATTAATAAAAAAAGCAATACCTAAATTAAAAACAAATCTGTACCTAAACTATTACTAAGATTTTTGGGCGCCAAATACTCTTTTGATATGGGAAGTATTAAATCCGGATATTCATATTATAGAGACGAAAAAATTCTGTAAAACATAAATCAAAATTGCCACTTAAAATTAAACAAAATTCTAAATAACCTGAAAATCTATCCTAGATTCTAACGAGGCTGTGGGCGAATAAATGATTTTACAAATTATGAAAATTGTTCCTCCTTTTGAATTAATTGCTCTAATCTCAGGGTCGGGAATCGGAAGTATGCACTTATACTTCTACCAGCCTAAAAGCCGGTAAGCCCCACGTTCAGGGCCGCCAATTGTTATAACTCTACTTAAGGGAAGTTAATAATTAATATTATTCATGTAAAAGAAAAGGAGGAACGAGTAAAAAAAAGAGAAGTTACTTAGTTACAAAACACTCATAAAATTTATTTAAAACAAAAATGTATAAATAAGGGTTAATCTTAATCTAGGTTTAATAATAGTCTTAAATTGTAATTCTTAAAATTAATTGTCCTTTTTCTTAATCCTAAATTATTGTTCATTCAATGTTGCTTGAAATGGCTATAGCCGTGTTTGGTGACCAAATCTGAATAGCCAGGTAGATTCACTTATTCAATAAATAATACCCGTTCTGCGGTCTAAATTTAAATAATGATTTGTGGTCTTTCATCAGGGCGATACTGACAGTATCTAATGCTCTGAAAAATGCCGCAAATATAATACTTATGTACATGTTCGTTTCAAGAGACAGAAGGTCAGCGGTCCTATATCGATTTATTATTGTTTTTGTAAATTATTCTCAAAAAACATGAATGAAAAGACCAAACACAAATAACCTGACTGCCATATGTTGTGGCTAGAGTATTTTGAAAGTCTAAGCGAGCAAGCATAATTACTAGTGCCACGTAATTATGGTGCACGTGTGAGTCAACACAACGTAATTATATTCATATTTAATTTGTTTTTTATACTACATTACGAAGGTATGCCTATAATTGTAAGATGAAGTACTTGAACTATACATCTATGGATATTATTATGGATACGGCACTGGTTCCATGTAGTACGGTGTATTTTTAATTTGTTTATGAATTTTGTCTCGTTTCCCTATGTTATCCATAACATTGTATTAAATTTATCCCAGGATTTTTCGACATTCTTATTTGTGCTATAATAGCACCGTTACTTTCTACTAATATTATTCTGTGCTATAACAGCACTATTATTGTTAATTTTTGTTCTCTTTTCATTACCTTGTATACTCGTATACTGCATATTCTTTATTTAACATTATTTTATCAATATTTTGTAAGGAGCACTGTAGGATTAATTTTTAATTTTGTTATAGTTTTAAGCGCACTTGAAATGAAATAACACAAAACTGCGCTATACAAATATTACCTTATTATTAAATTTTTAAAGCAAACCATTTCTCATTACACACGACGGCATTTTGCCACTTTTTATACATTTTACTTAGTTGTAGCAGTATAGTTGAATACATAAAATATTGTTGAACTAATCTCTCGCTGACATCGGATTAGCGGGTACTCATTGTATGAAAATATTATAAAATAAAAATAAATAATAGTGGTTCAAGATTTGAAGACAAGATAAAGTATTATATATTTTAATATATAATGTAACATTATATATTTTAACATATAATGTAATGTTTAAATGTTCTAAAAAAATAATATATATATACATCATCATACACCCGTGAAAACCTTAACCATAATATATATATATATATATATATATATATATATATATATATATATATATATATATATTTCATTTTATATAGGTCATTGTTTTTTATGTAATTTTTAATTTAAATAAGATAAAATGTTTGCCATCATATCATATATAAATATATATATTTGTTTGTATGCAAATGTATGATTTGTTTGATTATATTTTTTAATTGTTTGTACCTATTTATGAATTAACTGAATTTTTACAAGTGAATTGTTCTCACAAAAGAGGGAACATCTAATAAATAAATAAATCATGTTTGTTTTTATTATTTTGGCAAAATAAAATGTTCATGTAAAATATTGTATGAAAAAGTGACAGTATTAATTTATAAACACATTGAAACGAAAGGAACGAAGCAACCGCAAGCAGCGTTATGCGTTGTTTGCGGTTGCTTCATTCCTTTCTCAAAGACAAATACATAGCACTATCTTTTTTATGTCAATACAAACATGGGATGCTAGGAAGAGGAATATGGGAAAATACCTGGCTATACAGATCCGGTCACCTAATACGGCTAAAGCCGTTTCAGGCCACATTCCGATTCTTTTTTTTTTAAATATATTACTTTGAAAAAGTTTATTTGTATTTATTTTTGATCCATTTCCATAGTACTCAATAAGTTTTATACCTGTTCTGAGGTCTAAATACTACAAACTGAAACATGAGTATGAAAATTAGTCAAGTTGAATATTTGCCAGTTTCGTTCCAGATGCGATTTGTTGAATACAAGCGAATTTTGGGCCCGATGGCGTTTCTCCATATATTTGTAAAGGCCGGTCTCCTCCGATCAAAACACGAACACATTTTGTGGACGGTTCGGTCGGAGCCGCAATGTTTTTTTTTTTATTTCTGTGGGCCTTAGAAAACAATAATGTTATTTATAACGGTTATTGTTGACCGAGGGAGAACGAACACAGGTTCTCTGTTTTTTGACCAGATGTAGGTATATTTTTTACAATGCGTGCATCTGACGGCCGGCGTAGTCCGGTGGTGAGGCTTTGGACTCCCATTCCGAAGGTCGCGGGTTCGAACAAGGTGTACGCAAATAAATTTTATTTGATTGATTTGTGTTATTTCACAATTGATTAATTAAAATAATAAATACTATGTATGCGGCACGTTCCAGGGTGGAAGATACTCCCAGTATCGCCTTGGTGTAAGACCACCATTCAGAATTGAAACGTTTCTCCAAATGGCTTTAGCCGTGTTTAGTGACTAGATCTAAATAGCCAGGTACTTCCCCACCTTCATCTTCCCCATCTCCTTCCCTTACCCACTTACCTTCAGCCAAACAACATACCCCAATTGGGGATGCCATAGTCTCACTGGCTCCAGACCGGAGCAGTTGGGACTCTTGTGAGGTATTCACTATAAAAATAAAAATAAAATAGTTTTTTTTAAACCTAGCTAGAAACTAATATCGACCCGACAAGAAGTATTAGCATTTATATCTGAACCTAGATATTTATTCTGGACCACAGAATCAATAAAATTTTATTTTGTTAAAAGTATTTTGGTATTTAAAATTTTAAGTACTTAAAAAATTATGTATTTATATTATTTCATTTAATTCATTGTTATCTATTGAATTTAATGTGTTAATTATTGTGCATAAAACTATGTAAAACCAAATGCCAAAATGTTTTTAATAGAGATATACATAATTAAGAAATTGGCACATACATCATCATACATGTCATAATATGGAAAATCAGGACTAAAGATATATGAAGAAATAATAATATAAAATGAAATGTCAGGCTTTCTGTAAAAATATTAAAATACATACAATTAAATTAAATGTTACCTTGTATATATTCGTTTATATTCTAAAGTAGTACAAAAAAAAATAGTGCCATCTGGTAACTGAAATTCATAACTTTTATAACTTATTATTTTTTTTGATAAACTAATGTTTAAGACAAGATTTTTTATGCATAGCACAAAGGGTAACAATTATTTTACAAGCAATAATTATTCGCCTGAAACACTCATCCACATTGAAAAATCTCCTGATAAAAGATACATGACGCCAACGGGGCTCGAACCCGTGTCCCTTCGATTTCCGGTCGACAGCTCTGACCACTGAGCTATGGCGGCTTATCTCTTATCCGCGAAATAATTCAATATATATTAGTGTTTCATTCAACATTTACTGCTTGTTACATTTTTTTTTCCTTTCATTCAACAATTACTGCTTGTTACATTTTTTTTCACCTGAAAACAACCAACTTTATTTTATATGAGAAAGGCATTGTAAGTGCTAACTCTCTCACTAGATTGCGTCGAGACAAATTGTCTACATTTTTAGGTGAAATACTTGAACTTGTCAAATATTAATTATTATTTTTTTGATAAACTAATGTTTAAGACAAGATTTTTTATGCATAGCACAAAGGGTAACAATTATTTTACAAGCAATAATTATTCGCCTGAAACACTCATCCACATTGAAAAATCTCCTGATAAAAGATACATGGAAAAAAAATGTAACAAGCAGTAATTGTTGAATGAAACACTAATATATATTGAATTATTTCGCGGATAAGAGATAAGCCGCCATAGCTCAGTGGTCAGAGCTGTCGACCGGAAATCGAAGGGACACGGGTTCGAGTCCCGTTGGCGTCATGTATCTTTTATCAGGAGATTTTTCAATGTGGATGAGTGTTTCAGGCGAATAATTATTGCTTGTAAAATAATTGTTAACTTTTATAACGATGATAACGAAGATTTACATTACCGCCATCTTACTGTTTTCAGGCAAACGTTTTTAAAATAAATTCTAGTTAGAAAAAATATTGTTTTGGAAATGAACAACAGAGTTCGTGTGTGTCGAAAATAGTTGATTTTGTCAGGTATACAATCCGTCTTAAACGAAGATGCCAAGTTCATAAATATAAAAGTCTTCTTTCGCCAAGGGACAAGGGACACAAGAAACTAAAAATCGCAAGTGAGTTGAAGAATGTGTTCACACGTGTCGATTGAGTGTAAAACTTGAGCGATGACTCATACTTGATCAACAAAAGTAGTAAGGTTTTCCACTCTAGTTGCTCAACTAAGAACTTCACACTTGTTGATAAGCTTTCAAGTGTCGTTCAATGGAGAGTTGATCAACATCAATCGAAACGTCTGTATCGATATAATGTAATATTACCATAGCCAATTTCCGGAAGTCCGAAGAAACGTCAAATATTCATTGTTATCTATGTTATGAAAGGCATGTAAACATGGCGGAGTCTTGCTGCAAAATTTGTTTTATGAAATGTTTATTTGCTTCATTGTACTGATTTCATTGTATTTGAAAAAACGTGAGTAATTTAAAAATAATAATTACCGTTCTTGTAATGTTTTACATTATTACCGATTCAAAAACCATTTAGAATCCCAAAAAAATCGTATGTTTCAATCAATTTTGTTATTAGTTTTATAAACATTTTGACGTATTTACAGAGCATTTCTGATAGAAAGCCTTATTATAAGCGGTTAAATGAATTATTTCTGTTTAATATAAGTCCATAAGATAAGAACTTATAACCGAATGCCTGTAAATATTTAAATAACCTAATAATGTTTGATTCAATGTTAAAATATTTTCCCGTCATAATAACTATAATTACAGCATTTATACTCTTTTTTTGCTTCTATTTTTCACAGTTATTAATATATGTACCATTTTTAAAGATTTAATTACATTTTCTCATATAGTGCTGACAATATTGTGCCCTCCAATGCCTACAATTTCTAGTCATATTGTGCCAATGTTATCAAAGAAATGCATCAGATTCCCTTTATATAGATAGATGATTAGAGCAGTAAACACCATATATATTTTGCGATATTCACATGGCTTTACATTTTTTATTGTATGATATTGACACTAACTGTCATTAACCATTATTTTGGGGCTACATGCCAATAAACAATGTTCATAATCTTTTTGCTTATATTAGTAACTCATACTTGTTATAAAAAATTGTCAGTAATTTAAAACCAAAGTGCTTTTTATACATTTGATATCTTGAAAAATATCTCAATCTCGTTTCCTGTTAGATCCTATAGTATTTGTTTGAGGATAAACAATGCTATGAATACAATAATATTGAAGTCATCTATTACCTAGCATTCGTTTCCACACAAACCTTCACTCTGTCAGCATTTGTTTTGATTTTCCTGTTTCTCCCGCCTTCCACTTTACCAGTGCCCATGAGCTTCACCAGAAATTAGTTATTTAACCAGAGCACTCGGGCATGTGCAGTACCTAATTTTTTTGAAGAATGAAATCCCTAATTGATTACTTAAAATACGAACAATAGTCAATATTTTTACGGCAAAGTTATTTGTTAACATATGATTTATAATCAAATTACTGCGGTCTATCAGCACATTTTGTGTTGAGAACTTCGTTCAAAGCAGGGCACAATTCAAAAGTGTCCAGAAATTGGTGATTGGCACATTCCTTTCCACATTGTAGTCAAGAACCAATAATTTGTTTGGGTTTTGGAGTCAAACAATTCTTGCCACTGACCTTCACCGTAATATAAGATAGGCCTCTGTGATTCCAAGCCTTCGAACTGTCTGACAACTGGTGACAATAACTGCCAGTACCGTGTTGTTTAAGATTGTGATAATATGGGATAATAATAGAATAGGGATGGTCCGACACTTTGTTAGGGAACCCGCTTGCACAAAATTTAAGCTTAGATTTGCGGAATTCAATGGTTGGTTTATGTGAATGCGCTATGAAACAATACATGATCGTGTATGTGTTTGTTGTTCCAGACGTGATGATGAGATGGTCGGTTGGGCAGCGGTAAGACGTAGGGGTGAGGGGGTTGGGAGGTGAGGGAAGAGCAGGGGTGAGGGGAGGGGATGCAGGGCGCCGGCGGCTGCACGCGCTCCGTGAGCGAGCTGTACGCGGCCGACGAGGTGGAACTGCTGCTGGAAGAGCTCCGGGGGCTGGAGCGCCCACCTCCCGACGTACAGGACTTTGAGATCGCCGGCAGCCAGACGGCGCCACAGGGCTCCGTGCATAGCTGGGACAGCCACCCGCACTACCGGCGCACGCCCCCGCCGCCACCTGCGCGTGTGGCACCGCTCTACTGCCACGCGGGGCACCTAGCCACCAGCGTGGGAGCGCTTCGACTCTTTGTTGCTGTGAGTGCCTATTGGTTCCCTAAACAATTTTATCTTTATTTTTTTTCCTTTTTTGTGAGAATACCGCAAGAGAGTACCAACTGTTTTTCCTCCGTCATATAATCTGGGATTCTTCACGACCTGCATTAATAAATCTCTTCCTACAGCCCTTACCTTAACCTTCACATGACTGCCAAACCGGGTGGCGATGTAGTTCCCCTATTTTTACACTGTACAGACATGGGCGCTCTTGTGAGATGTCACATAAAAAAAAATTAAAAATCGTCTGGATCCAGTAAAACTATGACATCCCCCAATTGGGGTATGTTGTGAGGCTGAAGGTAGTGTGGAGGGCAAGGAGATGCGAATAGAAAGGTAGAAAAAATACCTGCCCATTCAAATCTGGTCACCAAACCTGCTAAAGCCATTTCAAACTGCGTTTCGATTCTGAATGGTGGTCTCTCACCAGGGATATACTGAGAGTATTTTCCACTCTGGGGAAATATATGTAAAAGTAACACAAACTTTTCTGGGTTAAGAATTACCTGACAATATTTGAAAAACTCCTGCTACATCATTATAAGCAGCAGATGTTGACTGCAAGCTTTGACAAGAGACGACCGTGTACCTCCACAATGTATTTACTTATTTATTTAACGCCTATAAGGCTTTTACAAACATAATACATGTCGAAAATTTACAAAAAATCATACAGAAATATTATATCAGTATACACATATAATACATGTCAGTACAATAACTTGTCATTTTACAAACCTTTGGGGATTTGGTAAGGAGATTAAAGATTTAGGTTGTAAGGTGACAGCGTTTATCTGAGTCAGTACAGTTGTGAGATGACTCCGGACCGATGACAGCACTGTCAGCACTGGCGAAGACTTTGAGTCTTCCTGGTACTCCAGTGTGGAGCAGGATAGCCGAAGGTATAATTGACCTAGTCGGATATGCGCGGGAGATGCAGACCGTCGACAAGGTCGCGGGGCCGAGGCGCAGATCGGCGAAGGTGTCGCAGGGTCTAGGTGCGTGGGGAGCGCAGTCCAGGGATGTTATCCAAGGCCAGGGTTGTTATCCAAGGCTGATCTAATCACGCGGAGTTGATAATCCATAACCTCTCCTTTAAGGTCCGTGCAACGCCGGGCGTAGTGAGTAGGTCTATGGCCTGTAGCAGCGTGGTGAGGTAGGAAACGGGGCGCGGCGCTCTCTTTAGGCAGCGAGCATTCGCTGTGCTTGCAGGTTGGTCACTTGTGACTGCTGATTATGGACTAACTAAATACGTCTCGATGCGCCCTGTTTTTATAGGTGTCTGGTGCATCGAGAATCTTCGTCCGTGTAGGTAGATGTGCCTTACCTAAAATGCTAGTATCGTATCTAGAGAGTTCTAGCTACGATGCGTTTTGTATGGGTGAACATTCCCAAATATTCTAGTAGTATCGATACAAACCTATTACATAACATAAAATATGTCAAAAATTTACAAATATACAGAAAAAACAAATTCTTCCAAAAATAACTTTTAGCTTGTGGTTTTCCCAAAAACATTTTTCAATGGGCTTAAATCCAGCATTACAGTAAAAAATGGGTTATAGTTGTACTTCAACATTATATAAATATTTTTTATATTCTTTCTATTTTATGATTATGGTTATGTTCTGAAGGGCCAAGGAGTTGTTATTCCAGGATGAGTTATTCAATCTTTCTACTTATTCCATTAGCTAACAATCTTGCATTACAGAGAACAAATCCAAGCATTTCGTTGGCGTGAGTTATTGTTACAGTGTAATCTATATTATGTGGAATTTACTTTCAACTTGAAAGGTTTGCTTCGAAAATCATGCCGAGAACCCTAATTTTTTCTTTCCTTAATTTTATCCACACAGCTGTCGCATATGTGATCCATCGGCAGCTATCGCCGTACGCGCATGTTGCAGATGTGATCCATGAAGTTTCACTAAATCTCATACATTGTCTTTATAGGCGCATAGCTGCTGCATAGTTAAAAAGCTTAACATGTGTGTTAAAATTCCAGGTGGCTTCTCTGTGCTGCGTTTGTTTGGAGTATGCGGCGGGGGGTGCGGAGCTGTGGCTGCTACCGGGCGCCGGACGACTGCGGCTTCTCCTGTTCACCGGGCTCTTCTCGCTCATGTCCAGTTCCGCACTCCTCTTCCTGGACATCTCCAGGCTGGTGCATCTGTTTCCGTTCAACTGGGCCAAGCTTGTAAGTCACTTTTTGGGTAGTCGTTACTTTGTCGCTTTCTTCTTGCTACGAATTGTTACCACGGGATTAGTTAGCAACAAATAAAATATACTGAAATGTAGTAGAAATGTACTACTGCTCTGAAAACGGATGGGGTTTTTTTACAACCAAAAGCAATGGCATCCTAAAATTAATGGGGTTATGTATGATGTCATACGGGCCACGATTTTGTCGGTTAAAATTAATGTCAGTCCCTCTCGGGTAGGTATGAAATCAACAAATCCAAATTTAAATATTTAACAGAATTGTCAAAAAACTTGAATTCTTGTATACCCGTGTAGGAGTCTATGCATAGCAACTTTGCACAAAATTGTCCGCCTTCTAATACAAGCACCTGTCCGACCCATGAGGTAGCGGTATAAGATCTATCAGAACCCGCCGACCAAACACAGAGCGTTTGTCTCTTACGGTTTTAAATGACGATTTGTAAATTCGATTTATGATGTATAATTAGGTGTAATAAAACTTATATGTGTATTCAAATTCAGCATTTGCTGATCTGTATGCATATATGTTTTTAAGCCATAATATTTCTGACTCGTTCCTCATTGGCAAATTATTCTGCAAAATGTTCCAATATTAATAATGACGTATTTTATTTAATAAATGTGCCCAATTAGGTTGTCACGCGGTTGCCTCCAGGCCGTTGAAACGGTATGCAAATTTGGCTATAGGTCAAGTCGATTTATGCTAATATCAGTGGATAATAAAACCTACCAATAACATTGTTATTTTGTTTCCATTCGTGCCTAGAATTCATTATGAGAGAGCTATCTCTTTCGCCCTTTTTTATTTACGATTATTACATATTGTGTATGTGTATGTATGAACCCTTTTCCTACAGAATGCCTGGCTGTATATTTGCGTGGGGGTCATGTACATCATCGCGGGGTCCATAGCCCTGGCGGTCGTGGTGAGCGATGACTACTGGTGGGTGCCCGTCCACACTACCAACATGCTCATCGCTTCTTCAGTATGCATTACCATTCTATATTATTACAATTCAGTGAATCTTTGAGAGAAGATTTCGCACATGGTTCTAGGTTAATTACCCCCACAAAACTCCTCATATTAAAATTAAATCCCCATGTAAAAAATAATTGAAAATTCAGTGACACAACCTAACTGCCGGAGAGGTTATTTTCTCAACTTTGAATCAGTAAGTTGTGAAGTCAAATATGAAAAAATTCAAATCTATAATTTTTTTTAAATGATTCACAATAATTATTAATTTTAAAATAAAGTTTCGCTTACTTGAAGCACACTCCAAATTGTCCTGGTGAAAGACCACTCTTCAGAATAGAAACTTGAAATGGGTTTTGCTGAGTTTGGTGAACAGTTCTGAATATGTTGAGTCTCGTACAAAAAACACAAGAAAATGCACCGAAATTTCAACAATATTAATAATTTTTGCGTTTCTTATAGTCGTTTGGGCTGATGGGTGGTTTGTGCAGCGGCGTGACGGCGCTGGTTTACTGTTACCGACGGCCGGTGCCATCGCTGGACTCGGCTCTGCTGGCGCCCTCGCCCTCGGGCTCGTTATCGCCGGGACACTCGCCCTCGCCGCCCCCGGCCACACGCTACTTGCCCGTTCCGCTTGAGCCCGACCCGCTGCCGTGCAGCTCCAAGGCACCTTTATAGTGACCGGCTCACAGCGACGGCGAGGCCACCGCCAAATAGCGGCTCGGCGGCAAACCGAGAGACACAGATCAGATCGCTTTTTGAAACATTGCATTAATCATGAATTGAGTTATTAAATTGCGAATTTTCATTTTATTGCTAGCAACCCGGGCTTTTATTGAATTTCAAACCGATCCACGCGACTATCCCCATACGCGGATGTCGCTTATGTGATCCGTGAAGTTTCATTAGAACACAGGCACTGTGTCAAAGTGTGCCGCGTGATGGGATAGATTACATTTAAAAGGTCAGCATTGTAAAAGTTAAGTTTTTACAAGTAAATATACTTTATCCGCCACACTAGACGAAGTCTGTCCTGAGACGGGTTATGTTTGCATTGGTATTTTACAAACTTTAAACTGACAATTCCAAGTGCAGGCAGTGCGAAGTAGAGGAAACATCTTTAAAGGTAATTTTTCTCATCAAACGCTGAAACTGACTGAAAATCGGCATTTAATGGGGGCCATGCAGATGTTCAATTTCACAATGGCACTGTGTGTCGATATAATGTTCGTCAAAAATGTGTTGAGAGTTTGAAACAAACCGAACCTTAATAATCAGCGTTACTAGATCCAGACCTAACATCGCCCATTATATATTTAATAAAAAATCCAAACCAACTGACTAACTGTCATGCTAATTCTGCAGTGGTAGGCAGAGAGGATGGACCGCCGCACTACCCTGTCTTGTCACACTCTCCTTGCCTCATTTATATTTAGCTATACTCTTCTCTTGACATGACATCACTCAAGTAATCACTTGATCAGATATATCTTCCAGAATTTTTTCTTCTTGTGGCGTCCCCGACTTCTTTTTCTATTCACTTGCGTGTCCGACTCTTGACTCTCTTTCTCTGTCCGTATCGTCCATAACATGGTTTTTACCACACATGCGCCTCAGGGATTTCATTTCTTCTGCATTCAGTCTACTTCTGCCAGTCATGTCTCAGTGCCATATATCAGGGTTGGAATCCCGACTCTGCTCTGACTCTCCGACTCCGACTTTATAGCTGTCATACAAATATGTATGTAATGTAGCGTGGAGTAATTAAAATGAATAAAAAAATTCAATGAAATCTTCAAACACCGTGATTTTTCATGAGTAATAACTAGTCATTTCATATTAATATTTCAACTATTCCAGTTGGGTTGAAGGCTGTATTCCCAGGAGAAAGACTTAATATTCTTTTAGATGTCACAGTAAAATCTAAAACTAATACCATTTTTGTACCTCAGTTAAATATCATTGTCTACTTTCTTTTTTTTCTACTTGTTTCATTTCACTTTTCTTATCAAATTAAATATCGAGTATAGTAATAGTAATTGTAATAAGTTCAATTTATATCTATGTAAAGTTGATGTTTTACGCGTAAATGTAAATAAAAGAAATATAATCTGTGTCTCTTGTAGTTAACCTAAAAGTGGTAAAAGAGTGTTCAGTAGTAACTTTGCGCTGTTAGAGCCATAGTCAATGTCGTTATCTGCAGCCACCGCAGCGGACTTCTCAACTGTTGGCTGCAGATGACCTTATTAGAAGTTAGTTAATCAATAGGACATTGATAAGTGTAATAATGTGCTAAGGCATCCTTAGCGACCATTCTCTAGTGAGTGATATAATGAACTGTTGGTGATACGGTTAGGTGGGGGGTCGTAGATGGTAGCTATAATCCCCCGCTGTCTATTGTGACCTTATGGTAGCTAACCCAGGCCGGCTGCTAGGACTCCGGCTGGGTTTACTGGTTATGCTAATACTAACACTAATGGTAATGGTAATGAACTGTCTGAAGTAACCAAAGCAACAACCGTTATGGACTAATTGCGGTGTCATCTTCTGACTTTGCATGATGAATTGTGATTTATCTTTTATCTGTAAACTTTCTTAATTCTTTTCTACGTAGAGAATGTTTATTTTTCTATTTCAAAGTCACTCATTAAGAGAGATATAGCGTCGTACAATATACAGTCGCTGTCACATTCTAAATCACAATTAATCTGTAAGATCCACTTGGTGCCTAAGAGGCCAAGTAAGCATTTTTAATAATGTGTCGCTTCTAGATTTATTTTTGGAATCTTAAATCATTTTAGACCCTTGATAATTTTACTATTTATTATTTACCGATAGGATGCCAAAGGTATTGTACTCATTTTCATTGTGATATTTTGTTTTTCTTGTTTATTTACACCCGATGTTCAAAATTGTTGTTTGTTTTCAATAATTATTATTTACGTTTCTCAGTTTTAATTATTTATTCAACTTTTCTTTTTTAGTGTACCGTAATACGTAGAAAAATATATTCTTTGATATAACTGTTGCCTGGTATTTCAATTCCTCAACCACTCGAGCGATAGCTACCCGAATTACAATTACAATTTACCCGGTAATTTTTATGAATTAAAAGGATAATTTTTTTTTTTACAACCTATAGCTTAAACATATGGGATAAACAGTAAAATGTAGGTGGATTAATTGGTTTTAAACAATATTTAATATTTAATAGTTAATATTTGGAGGTATGATATTAATTAAATCAGAAACTGAACACCCGAAAATCTCTATCGTTCGAGTGATTAATGATGATGATGATGCATATTTAATTGAATACGTAATGAATTTTATATGTAAATAGTACTTTGTAACATATATTCCTGTTTGTTATTTTTTTTTTAACCCAAAATTCCAAGTCTGAGAAATTGGCGCAGTAATTTAACTTTTTTTAAATTATTTTTGTGATTATTAGTTAACATTATTTTACCTGATATTTTTGTGATTATTAGTTAACATTATTTTACCTGATATTTTTGTGATTATTAGTTAACATTATTTTACCTGATATTTTTGTGATTATTAGTTAACATTATTTTACCTGATATTTTTGTGATTATTAGTTAACATTATTTTACCTGATATTTTTGTGATTATTAGTTAACATTATTTTACCTGATATTTTTGTGATTATTAGTTAACATTATTTTACCTGATATTTTTGTGATTATTAGTTAACATTATTTTACCTGATATTTTTGTGATTATTAGTTAACATTATTTTACCTGATATTTTTGTGATTATTAGTTAACATTATTTTACCTGATATTTTTGTGATTATTAGTTAACATTATTTTACCTGATATTTTTGTGATTATTAGTTAACATTATTTTACCTGATATTTTTGTGATTATTAGTTAACATTATTTTACCTGATATTTTTGTGATTATTAGTTAACATTATTTTACCTGATATTTTTGTGATTATTAGTTAACATTATTTTACCTGATATTTTTGTGATTATTAGTTAACATTATTTTACCTGATATTTTTGTGATTATTAGTTAACATTATTTTACCTGATATTTTTGTGATTATTAGTTAACATTATTTTACCTGATATTTTTGTCATGTATCCGTTTAATCTTATTTCACAATGATTGATTCTTATTAAATAAGTTTAAACAATAATTATTTATTAATATTTATTAACCCATGGTTTGGGCGAGCAGCCGTCCGAAAAATATCCATTTGTGCGCAAACTTATCGCGGCGCCCGTCATTATTGTCGCAGTCGGGATAAATATTTTTATACTGAACTATATTATTATACTACGACAGATATAAACAAGTAATTAGCCAAGTCTTATTGCTTATTTACTATTCAAGTTAGGTGCGTGAAATCAATAAATTTTATGTAGAAATAACTAGGTGAAAATGAAGAATCGAAAAAAAAAGTTGTCTTGTAAATTGGTAAAATTGACATTTTTTTTTTCCTTGAAGTTCAGAAACACAAAGATTGCATAGATAATGTAATATTTTTTACTTAATTTTTTTGGCATTTTCGTAAACACACTCACGATGGGTTATATAATGAATACTGAATGAATGTTTTTTTTTCAAAAACCCCCGTGGCATGAATTTAAACACATTGACTAATAAGAATGCTTCATTTAGCAGGTCATATCTTTGAACCAATTCCTTGACAAGTCCCTTTCCAACCAATCAATGAAATCCATCAGTACTTTCATAGGACTCAATTTCACTTTTGCGAACACAAAGGAGAAAATTTTTACAACTCAAATTCAAGTTACGCGCAAACCATGGTTTAATTTATCTCCCTACAAAATGGCACATTTACGACATGAATATTGTTTATTTTATTTTTTAATAAAGCAATCTAGTGCTGAGTGTTCTATTAATCTTGTCTTTGTAAACATTTGAAATTTATCCTTTAATATAATGCACAGTATGTAACTAATTAATAGTTCCGTGACTGGCTTTACCAAATTTATTTAATACAGTTTACAAGTGTAGTCGACAAAAAGGTGTATTTGATATTAAAATGATCACATTCTAGTTTTTATCTAGTCACATTTTGTTGATAGCGATTTCAAAGTATATTTTTATAAAACAACATTAATTTTAAGGGTATTCAAAGCCTATTTGCATTCCCAATGGTTCATTAACGTGTTCAAGTAGAAATCTTACGAGTAACATCTACTTTGCAGCACAATTTAATACTTAAATACATAATATTATGTGTATGTTGTTTTGTGAAGAATGTATTGTAGATTTAGTGATGAAAAAATATTATAACAATTTGGTAAATACTTCATTATTTGTTTCAGACTGTTTGCAAAATGTGTACAGGTACAGCATTGCCTTGATGGTTAGATGATCTTGAATTTTCCTTATTGTTACATGCACTTTTCTATTGTTCTCTGACTTTGTTTCTAACTCGTCATTCCTAAAAAACAGAAAAAAAAAACTTTTCCTACGAAAACAGTTGTATATATTGTTTACAATATTTGGATTTGAATGTACCAATTGTATGGGCAAGGCATTGCTGTTTCATGTATCATTCCTTGTAACATTTTAAAAATAATTTTAAGATGAATGTGTTTACTTGAACTGAAGTTAACTCGATTTATGGTGAATTTAAATTTAATTTATTTTGGTAGCGCTGCGTACGTTGTGTCATGCCAGTTGAAGGATTAGTATAATGTGGATATCCTTTCAGGCAAAAGTCACCAACCCAAGTACATTTTTAAGAAATCTGAATTTAAATGTTAGAGAAATAATCATATTTGAATGCTTTTAATTTTTTTCTATTATGCTGGTAAATAAAACTTTGCAATTTCCATTATATCAACTTTAAAACTGAATTTTATAGTTAATGTATCATATTTTAGCTTTCAAATTTGCACTATCTCAACAATGTGTGTTGTGGTTTGGTGACTTGCCCAAATGGCGACGATATTACATACATATATTTGTCTTATTTTGACTCAAATATCATTTCAGTTTCGATTTAAGTTTGGTACGGCAAAAACTAGGAAAAATGTGCTATTGATCCATCCTTGTTATAATCGGGTGATAAAATATTTGATGTCCATCGGCAATGTATTTAAGCCAAAACAATTTGTGGAATTTTTGGCACGTGTTGCAGTTTGTTTTAGTTAATTTGAAGGAATAAGTTGCAGTGTTTTCCTTAGATACAATGTTAATGTAATTGAGATGAGCCCATCTCCCCCGTACCTCGTACCTCCAAAACCGTGTAAATCTACAGTGTAAAGGTAATCCTGAAGGAAGGGTAATAGTGTATAATGTTAGCCTCGTCTAAATATATTCTGTCCAATGCCCGGTTCTCTGGTGACGGGGTAATATCAAATGAGTGTTTGAATTCTTCCATATTTACTAGTGACCGTTAGTTTTTCTATTATTAGAGTAATTTTTCCACTTTGTAATACAAACTCAGCTTCATTTACCCTTTCCTTACGGTGCTGATAAAACCTAGACCTGCACATTGTAAGACTTAGTAATATCATTCTCACATAGGATATTATAACTTACTTTTTGGTAATTCACTTGAATATCTCTTGCCTGTATACATAGACATTAGAATTAATAGACAGTCCGATCAGGTAAAGGGGAACAAACCGAGTTGAGCGGAGGGCGGCAGGCGACGTGACCGTTCTCCTTTCTGTGATTTGTCAATAAATAAATCTGACAGCATACAAGCAACTCGCATTGTTTACGAATTACTAGTCCTTTTTAGAATGGTGCACAAATTGTTGGCTGCATAAAAAGACTGGAAATCCCAGAACGGGTGAACAAAAGTTCAGGTTTGTTTCCAAAATTTAATATCTTGTTATATTATTTAGTTAGACACTTTCACAAATGCGTTATGATTTACCCACCTCACTCAATTTTAGTGGTTCATTTGACATTGAACATCCAGATTCTCTGCTGAAAAGTCCCACAATGGACTGGGCCGCAAACCTTTAATTTACTTTAGCAAACTTTACTTTTCAGCCAGGTTACATGTCCAATGTACGACTGATGTCGTAGTTTACTCCAAGCATTCTCGAACCCTCCTGGTGCCAAAAATATGGTTACGTGGTTTGCCTCCAGCTCGTCTAAATGATACCCATATTTCATGTTAGGGCAAGTCTATTAATTTAGATGTCTATGCCCATATTATACTTTGGTTGCACATTAGGAATACGTACCATAATAATGAACACTTTTTTTTAAATATATAACAACATAAGTTCTGATACATTCAAGTCGAAAGTAATATGTAATACTGTTTGTCATTACTTTTTTAACAACTGGGCTGATACTAAATAAATACAAAATCATATTCAAGAGAATTATCAATAAGTTTTGGTAGCACCGTTCGGGAAATGTAAAACCCATTGAAACGGTAACATTTTGGACTGTTAGCGTCTCATTGAATATTTGTCTGTCTATGTAGTTTTTTTGAAATACCTCAGTAATACAAAATGAGTCTGATAGTGAAGTGAAGAAGCTATTAACCGTGATGCCAATCTATCATCTCCCTTGATGCTAAGTAAACCCTCCCTCGATATTAAGTAGAGTCCCTGTAGCTGTTTCTTATTTGATATTATCCCGTCGTAACAAGGATCCAAACAATCAGTATCTGATAAATCTAGTTATAACTGAAGCCAGCACAACCTCGCAAATCCAAACTATTCTGACCTCGTTATAAACCTTAACAAATATCAAGTAATGTTAATGTATGTTATGTAGATTTGAAACTATGTTGCCAAATCCTTCGCTAGACTTACCATATTGGTAAAAATGTGTACAAAATAATTCAAAGCTCACATTTTTTGCGTGTGACATGGGTTTTTGCAGTAAGCTAACAGTCAAATCTCTTACACAAGTAAAAAAAATTATTTGTTACAAATGCTACCAACTGAAACACCAAAAGTCATAAAGATCTGCATTCCAGTAAAACTAAGAAATTGTTTTTCAATTTCTATAAATTATTGAATGCTAAATTGCATTATAAAATTCAGTAACTGATAATCCAAATTGCTTTAAAATGGACTGGTTGGATTAGCGAGGTTGCTCTGAATATAATTTGTTAGTCAGACTAGTATTTACGATGAATGTAGTTAACACTCGCTTAATTATGACTTTGACCAATGTATGAATGGCTAGCTAATGTGTAGATCAAAGAACGTAAAGATTTGTGTGGGTTTTTATGTTATTTAACGGTTAATTCCTGCCATTTCTTGCTCAATATTTAAGATTTCCTTACACTTAATTTACATTATTTACCACAGTAAAATTTTACTGTTTTCGCTGCATTATTAAATTTCATGTATACTTTCCGTGTTCCGATCTCTATATAAGCTGTGTATAATTCCTTGTTTTGTGGTAAACTTGTATACAAAAATGGTCAGATGACAATATTTAGATGTTATACGGATTATAATTGTTGAGATTGTAAATGGAAAGATAGCATCTTACAACATATCTATTCACGTTAATTAAAAAAAATAGTTTTCGAAATTTTAATCTAACATGTTTCATAAGTATCAAGATTATCTCAGTTTATCAAAAGTGACTAATTAAAATATCTTGTAATTCTTGGCCATTAGTTTATTTTACATGTGTAACTTAGATTTAAAGTCCATCATTCTTTCTTTCATTTTTAGATAAAGCCTTTTCTAATTTACATACTTTTTTATCTTGCACAATGTTTATGATTTGTAGAAAAACAACATAATGTATTTCCACGTTTAACACTTAAGAATCATTTTCATTACTTCTGTAAAATTATTGTTTTGAATAAGATTCATTTTCATTACTTTTGTAAAATGGTTGTTTTGAATTAGAATCATTTTTATTACTTCTGTAAAATGATTGTTTTGAATGGCCAAAACATAGTTTAATCAGTTTTATGAACAATCTATTTTCCTTGTGAATTACTTTATTTATTAATCTCTCTCAAAGAGACATGATCTCATTTAATGTAACTCTTTTAGATTTTTGACGATAAACGCTTTGTTCTGATCAGTGTTTGTATATTTTCCACTGCCCTTGAGATTTGGTTCTAAAACGGCTGTATATTGGTTTATTTGAATAAGTGTATCCATTTACAAATAGAGTTTTATATCGATGTACATAGACTTATACTTTTTATCTATAGGTTCTTTTTTTATCTTAGCTTTTAAATATTTATTGATACATTTTCTAGCATTTTTTCCATATCATCTTAATTAATATTTTATTATATAGAGTGTAATGTATTATTTGTGCTTATTTTATTGAAATCTTAATTTTGAAAGATGAATCCAATTTGATATTGAGAACCAATAAAGTTTTTTTTTAAACATGAAATTCTGCTTTATTTTTAACCATAATGTACAAAAAGGACAAACGTACAAAGAAGTACGACAAAATAAATAGGATTCTGCCATTCAGTGAATACAGGTACCGAAGAACAAGGAAAAATAATCTTAAAGTGCTGAGAATGCTTTGGGAATGTGAAAGTGAACATCAGTATCAACTACTCTAGTAGTTCTGTGAACAGTAGACCTCGCATCCAAAAAACTATATTTCTAATTTTCTATTTAACCCCTTGAATGCCTAACGCCCTTTTTTCTATTATTAGTCCAAACTATAGTCTGGTCCCTGTTTTTACCACCAGACAAAACCTCATTAACGAAAATACAGTAATGAAGCACACCGTTTATCCGTCCACCACGAACTTCGTGCAGGTAGGTACTATAAATGTTATTAAAAGTCAATAATCATAGACCGGGGTTCACTATAATTTTGTCATTATAACCTATTTAACTGACTGAGCATAGCAAGTCCTGATTTAACTTGACTGTTCTGCTATTCGTTTGTCTGTAAATTTGTTTGTACATTCCGTTTCAAGATGGTGTCCGTTTTAATGGTTCAGTAAAGATTCTTTTTCAAATGTGAAATTGTCATATTTATTTGCATTTTACATTTTTTCAATATTATGGTACCTACCTGCCCTAAGGAAGATTGAAAAAGAATCATCGGTGAGTAATAATAATAATAAAAATAATAATTGGATGACTTGTATAGCGCCGTTTTTGTGCAAAATCACCTGAAGGGCGCTGTACAAATGTATAATACATCTCTACAGTGATCTATGTTATTACTAACTATTTATGGAGATAATATACAGTACAATACTCACCTGGTAGGTCACTTGAGATTAACACTTAATTAAAATTATCTAATTGTTTATTAGCAAAATTTAGATACAGGATTTAGGACATAATTAGAAAATTGGATATAACTGGACTTTCTCTCAGGAATGGTATATTTAATTTAAGGGTATGACAGCTTAAAAAGGTAAGTTTTTAGTTTAGACCTGAATTCTGTTGGACTTGTTATGGATCTTAGTTCCGGAGGGAGTTTATTCCAAGCCTTCGGCCCAGATACTCCGAAAGCGCGATCACCAAACTTAGTATTTGGCTTGCGCTTAGGTTCTATCAGTCTGCCTCATTAGTAGTGATCATTTTGAGTGACGTTTCCGGACCTTTCTTTGGACAAATTGTATAACGCCTTATTTCAGATTTAAAAAATGTTACATGAAATATAAAATGGTTTATAATTAGTAGCTAGGTATTTAAGTACCCATCCGTGTTTTATATAGTGCTTACCTTCTTATTTCACGAAATGCGCGTAACTTCTACCGTTTAGCCAGAATTTGCAATTGTTATAACATTTTAAACCGATAAAATTGGAAAGTGAAGCCAGAACGAACACTCTCAATGCAACCGGAGATTGTATATCTGGCCCCTCAAGTGTCAAGTGGTGTCATTAGTTCGGGATTTACGGGACTTCTTCAACCGAGGATATCTACCTATAAAACAGATAAGCCATATTTTATTTAATATTTTGTTTTTTGTTTCAGATGACAAACATACATTATTTTCACTTTGATTTTGGTTAAAGATTTTTGTTTATGATAGCCTATGATACGCGAGACCTCTTAGTCTGAGACAGAGGTATACAGTCGTTGGACCACGACACAATAGAATTTATTTAAATTTTATTAGGTATTAAAGCCAGGAAGAGGCAAAATAGGCTAGGATAAGAAGTCAGCTAGAAGAGATAGGAATAGACTAGAAGTCGAACCTTAAAGGGTCGAGAAAATGCAGTAAGTGGCATGAATAGCTAAGAAGTGACTAGAAGACACTAAAATAGACTAGGAGGGATGAGGTTATTTTGCACAAAGACGGCGCTGTGTAAATCATCCAAGTATTATTAATAGAGACTAGAATTAGAAAGTCTCAGCGGTGCTGCCAAGGTCTGTTATCTATGTGAGGATATTGTGTCAGCGCTTTATTAGCAGCAGACACATACCTGAACGGATGACGAACCTCGTGCTGGCACTGTTGGTGGACTCGGTGGACTCTCTCGCTGCAGCAGTTGGTCCAGTTTCTTCACTACCTAGGATTCTTGCTGCAGAGTCTCCATCTT
Source organism: Hesperophylax magnus (assembly GCA_026573805.1). Lineage (NCBI taxonomy): Eukaryota > Metazoa > Arthropoda > Insecta > Trichoptera > Limnephilidae > Hesperophylax > Hesperophylax magnus. The sequence goes on along the minus strand of JAIUSX010000061.1, from coordinate 7,811,478 downwards.
CTACCTTCGTGTCACCTGTTCCTGTTCTTCATTTTACTTAACTTAACTTCTTGTACTTAACTTTTTGTAATATTAATATTTTTTTTAATACCTGCATCAACTGTAAATCGCCCCTGAATCTCACAAAAGTGGCGCTGTACAAATTATCCAGAAATCTAATTAATAATTACAATTCTTATGATTTCAGATGAATTTTTATTTCTGAATTATTTAATAACTAGTGTACCCCGCAATGCTTCGCTATTGCTAATGTCTTTCTCGGGCGTCTCAGACTTCTTTTACTATTCACTACTGTATACCACAATGTTACTGTTAAAAAAACATCATCGATGCATTATATTTAGATGAGACATGAAGCGAAAAAATAGGTTCCCTTTTTTAGCTCTGACTCTACCAAAGTTCTAACTAAAACCACCTAATCTGGTCTACATGCACAGCTTATCGCAATCTAATAGTAGTAGAACAATTTTCGACGAGATATTAGTACGCGGTAACGCCTCTAATTGTAGCTCTATGCATTACATCCTCGGGAGTCCCCGGCTTCTACTATTCAAACCACTCTCTAAACACTCCTCGTACTTCTTATTAGTGTTTTGTTCTTACAAACTTTGAAACTTTCAGCGACTTCGGTCGACGACTTTTTGAGTTTTGCGAGCGCAAACACACGCAGGTTGAATTTTTATGTATTTAAGAAGATAGAAAAATTAGAACCATAGTTTTACGGCAGAAGGTCTACTGTTCACAGAACTACTAGTTAACTACCATTGACTCTCCTACCGTATGAAGAAAAACAAAATTTTACAATGTTATAAAAAAAAGTTACGTAAAAACCGTGTAATCTATATCTTTTAATGAAAACCATCATAAGTGAATAAGGCAAAAGGATTTGATGATAATCTGGGAGATAAAAACATATGGAATGTAATAACTCTTGAATGTAATAACCATGTAGTATTTTTAGACATTGGGTTATTACGCACATTCTATTATCTAAAGTAAATAAGAAATTCTAAACAATAATTTGATTTCTGTCAGCAAGTAATCTATATTTTGCTATAAAAACTTTATCGGTCTGATAAGATAACAAAATGTATGTTCGAAAAAGCAATACGTTTTTTAGTAATTGAAAGAAAGGGATCGTAAAAGCATGTCATTATGCTTTCTAGAAAATGTGAATATTATAACAGATATTAGTCAAGAAATTGACAATTCAAAAGTGAAGTTTAAGACAATGCGAACGGTGCTACATTAGAATGAACCGACAATTCTCAGTAAGTCCTGAAGAGGCCCTGAGGCAACGATTTTCAGGGCATCGGTTTGTTGTGTCAGCTGTTGGGTTATTGATGCTTCTATCAACTGTGAGTATTTTCACTTTGTTTTTTTAAGAGTGTGTTTAACACTTTTCTGGTTATATAATTATTTCAATATCTCTGTAAATTTACCAACCACAGAGTTCACATGGCCTAAAAAATTATCTTAGCCTCCAAGCTTCATGTTCAGACTTGACTAGGTTTAGGAAATTCGACTGTTAAGGTGTTCTTCAATAGTACATTAATAAACATGAATAAATAAATCTAAACAGATTAAAAAAAAAAAATTAAATGCAACCGGAAAAAATGTGTTGTTGAAAAATTGGAAAAAATTTGTTAATATATTCATATGCCTGCCAAGTGGTGCAATTGTGAGTGAGAGGGGTATGGGTTTTATTCACAGTGCCACTATGTGCATTGTCAGTAGTAGCTCCGGTTATCTGTCGGCTGTAATGGACTTATCATATGTTTTTCCTCGTTTTCAGCACTAATACATAATATTTTTCTTATGTCCATAATAAGTACAGTTAATAAAATGATGTACGTAAGTAATAAATATAAACTGTTCATTTTTATCTAATTTAAAAATGACAAAATTCTAAATAGTGCAGTGAGTATTTGATATGTATTCGAGCGATTTTCTAGCACTATAAGGGAAGGGTTAAAGATAAGTCTCCTTTGGCATTGGGGCCATAAACAAAAGATAAGCCTCCTTTTGCATTGGGGCTATAAACAAAAAAACAGTTTTGTCATAAAAGTTTTATTTTTATTGCCCACTGGCTTTACCTCCTTGCTTCCATTATTTTAAAAATTATGGAAAAAACAATATACATAGCATCTTGGGTTGAAATTACATTTTAGCTGTAAGCAGTTGGTATTTCATGACACCAGAGCTCACTGTTCAAGAGTTTGTTACTTTGGCAACAACATTGTTTTTACATTAACCTCATACAGGAGAGGCCCTGACGAAAATAATTTTCCTCAGGGCCTATGTCTTCTTTGGGGATGCTGTGTGGAGATTCTTTTTAAGGAAAGGAAGGAAAAGAAGTTCTAGTTAGGAAAAGGTATGAGGTGTGGGTAGGAATCTAGGGTGTGTCTATTAGTTACTCGTAAGTAACATAATTTCTTTTGCAAATTCATCACCGCAAGTCATCCTAAAATGGCATTTGATGATGACAAAAGCCCTACAAAGGCACCTATAATACTTATTATGTTTCTAATTTGTTAAGATTATTTCTTCAAAGATAATAATAGTATCACGGGAAATCTCAAATACTTAGTAAGTTACAGCAAATTTCTACGTTTCAATTCATTAATAATAATAAAAAAAATATGTCATTTGTGTAAAACAATAAAGAAATAAATGTGATTTTATATTTTTATCAGTTATGCTGGACGCTTATTACTAAAATTATAAGGCTGTGTATTCTTGCGAAACATGATACGATGATAAAAAAAAAACAAAGTTTGGTTTTCATTAATGCTTGTCAAAACATGACACAATAATCCCGAAAGTAATGATTGATTTTCATTAAGGCAGCATGAGACTCTAATAACGAGGGTTTGCTCGATGCTCACATTTTTATTATTTCTGATGAGCGTATTACTAAAAAAAATATATATATTTATATTCGCAATCTCACCAATGAAGAAACTGGTTCTTGTGCTTGGTGAGCGAGTTACACTAATTATAAAGAAAATAGAACATTATGCAATAGGTAAGTATATATATATATATAATAGGAACAATTGAAACTTCTTGATTATCTTTATGTGTAGTTGTACATATATAGGATTCTGTTACATACTAATTATTGAGTAATTAGGAACATTTAAATACAGTGGAGATGAGTATAGACTGATAATAAATAAAATAAAGGGAAAAACAGGCAATTATTTCTGAAAGTGTAACTTCAGTTTTAGTTTAAGTTTGTTGATATCCTTTAATTTCTTTATTTCAATTGGAAGGTTGTTGAAATACTTTATTACTAAATAGGTTTAGTTATTTTGCATTTGTTTGGTGTTACATTTTGGTATTTTGATATTATATTGATATCTTTTTGATAGGTGAAAATGTCAATTTTTTCTAGAGGGATCCCTACGGATGTGAGTTATTTATATTTAAGAATAATGAAAACAAGACATTACCATTAAAATATTCAATTATAAAATTAGCGGTAAGCACCAGATTTTATTTTTCTAGTCGGTGAATTAGTAACTTAATTTTTCCTACCCCTGCGGGGAAACGGCGCGATGGTTAGTTAGTTAGTTAGTTAGTGAATTAGTAAGGAATCAAGGGATCCCCCTAGAAACATTTGATATTTTAGTAGTACTTTCATCAGAGAAAATTAAAATAAACCCCACGGAAAGATTGATTTTCTAGACCTGCTAGGGCAAAGTCGACCGTAAGTCCGTCCATTCCACCGGCTTTTACATGACTTCATCACTTATGTCGTTAAGTTATTTTAAATAATTGATAGGGCAAATTCAACCGCAGGTCTCTCCAATACACCGGAGCCGCGCATCGCATATTTTTAAGTCGCTAAGATTCTGGCTTTATTTTAGGGATTGTCTCGTCCTAATGCTTATAAAAATATGGCATTGTAATCTACAAACTCATTTTGTCATCTGTACTGATAAGAATTCATTGATCGGTTAGTGGCTGAGGGGTCCAAAGCATTGGGTTGTCACCTAGGTAAATCTGTACTGTTGAGAAATCAGTACTTAATGTTACATGTTTTTTTTTCAGATATTGCTACTAATTGGATCTATTATATCTTTGACGTCGGATGTTTGTTCCCAAGACAATAATTGGCTACAAATAACATTCCCGACTGTGGCTGCAGTTGGTGGGGTGGTGGTGGCCATACTGTACGCCTCCTCAATTCTGGGATTGGCCAAGAAGATTCCAAATATTTGGGTTAAAGTGGTAAGCCATCATTTTCCATTCATATAACAAAAACAAATAATATCAAAACCATTTTTCCTATATTATAATTAGTGACCGCACATAGTTTCGGTTTTGGTTTCGACCTATAAACATTTTTCGGCCGCGGTTTCTTTTTCAACCAAAAATTTTCCCAAACTTTGCTCAGTTGAAATCTGTGTTCATGATGTGTCAAGATTTTGTTCTACTTTACTCGGGCGCAGGTGTATGCCTACAGAATAATTTGAATTTTATTTAAAAAGAAGCAATTAGTTGAATAGTAAATTCGGCAGTGGTTTATTTATGGTTTGGCAGTAGTACTTGGGAAGTTACTGACCATAGAATAAGGAAGAAAACTAGACGTGCCTTCTAAACAATTTTGAATGGAAACAAATGTTCCAATTCACCCAGAAGTAGCAATATTTGTCAGAGAATTGTTTCGTTTTTTTTATACTTATGCGGTCTTACTAATTAGATTCTTACACGCCCGTTCAACGTTGGTGTGGTAAATTCGGCCTTGAGCCTGGTTTAAGACCGTTTTAACCAAACATATGCCATGGTAATGTCAGGTTCTTCACTGTTCTCAAGTTACGCGCTGCATAATATTTACACCGTGTTTATAAGTAAGGGGGAAGGCGGACTGTACTAAAAAAATGACACAATTACGGGAATAGTGAAATTGGGTAGGAATTTGGCCTACCTAATTTTTTTTCACTGAGGGATCACTGGGTTGATCACTGCACAAATTTCAGTAATAGACTCACCGGTATAATTCTTGCAAGTTCACTTAGGTATGTATTCCAACACTGTCAAAATGGGACAGGTAATTGGGGAATAGGTGGAGTGGGGGAATGAGGGAACGTAATATGTTAATGGGAGATACATATAGTTGCGTTAACAAGCCCAATAGCCCAGCGCTCTGTCTCATTTACAATCGCCTGACATTGTACATCTCCATCCCATTTGAATTTTGTAAACACAGTTTTGCATTGGAAATTTAAGCCACGATTGGGCAAATATTTGGATCACGAAACACGCCCACAAGGCATTTCTAGTGTTTATTCTTTATTCTACGTTACTGACAATATCAATAAAACCTGTGTCAATGTTTTGCGCTGGGTTGCTTTTTTATTCTTTATTCATATGAATGTTTTTGTATTAAAGTTTTTACATGATTTTCGACTAACAGATTAGATTCATGCTCGTATTAAGGTAGTCAAAATTTTATGTATGTATAATAAATTAATGTACAAAGAAATAGAGATAATATAAATGTATCATAAAAGAGTGATAATGATTACAAAATCATATACATATGAAGGTAAAAGTAAAAGTCGGTAATAATTTAATAAATTATTAACATTTTGTGAAAAAATAAATTTTCAAAAAAAAATAAAAAATTGGCCACAGGATGCCTGGTAAATGTAAAACATCAACATTGATTTTTATTGAAAAAACTGAAAATGAAAGTAAACAAGTCTTTAAATTTTAGATAAACAATTATTTTATTATTATTAAAATATACATAAAGAAATGTATTACAAATTAAAAATATACACATTTATATAATGCGGTTAAGTTGTATCATAAACAAATCATTTTTCAATAAAGAAATATACAAAAATACAATGGATTACTCAAGAAAATATTGATGACTTTAGCGAAAATTGTTATATTGAAGAAAGCCTTACTGCACAACATCAATCTTTACTTTGGAATGAAAAAAATATTTGTGATTAGCTTCAGGACAATAAAACTTTCCACAAAGTTGACTCTTCAATGAGCCTTCCCCGCACGAGACTGGCCGAATGAAGCGTCGTTCCTTGAAAGAGCATCGATATATATATATTTTTTTTTTTTTTTTTTTATATTAACTTCACACAGGAGGCCCTGAAGAAAATAATTTCCCTCAGGGCCTATGTCATCTTTGAGGATGCTGTGTGGAGGGTCTTTTTGTGGAGAGGAAGGAGTGAACATGGGTCTTGAAGAGTCCCATGTTGTAGGAGGGAGGAAACACAGAGGCCGGCAGTTCGTTCCACAGCCGAGCTGTTGAACTTAAGAACGAATCGTAGAAGCGACCCGTTCTCATGTGACAAGTGTCAACTGTGTACAAATGTTGGGCACGCGTTTGGCGTGTATCCCGACTACGCATCGGTGCCGAAGGGATCAATGACGCTAGTTCCTCAGAGCATCCTACCTGACGTCTGTGCTCTAAAGATTGCAGTCCGTTTGTTAAGATTGGGGAATCTATCAAACGGACCGCCCGTTTTTGCACAGAGTCTAGGGTTTTTTTCAGGTATTTAGGGGCTCCGGACCAGAGATGGCTGCCAAATTCGACAGTAGGGCGCACTTGCGATTTGTACAGGGTCAGCAGTTGTGTATTATTAAAGTATCTGCGGGCCCTGTACAGTACGCCCAGCTTCTGAGAGGCCAACTTTACTCTGGCTTCGATGGAGCCCCCGTACCTGAGCTGGTCACTTATAGTTATACCAAGCATATCAATGGAAGGCCTGTTCGGAAGATTGCTTCCGTTGAAGGAGACTAGATTATCATTTGGATCCCTTTTAGACGTAATCAGACAGGATTGGGTCTTTGAAACATTAAATTCGACGAGATTATTTTTACCCCAGGAGGAAATACTCTCGAGATAACCGTCCATTCTCTGCTTCAAAGCCCTCCGAGCCGTTGGAGTTTGTGTGCCCTTTGGGGGCTTGTCAGACAAAAAGCAATCATGAACTGTACTGTCATCCGCGTAACAATGAATCGGTGCACATGTCAAAAGGTCATTGATGTGCAACAAAAACAAAGTCGGAGACAGAACCGATCCCTGTGGGACGCCAGCATTTATAGAGTGTGAGGATGAGGTGAAACCGTCAGCAACTGCCTGAATCGACCTATCCCTTAAAAAGTCAGCAATCCACGTAAACAGGGATGCGGGAAGTCCGTAAGAAGGCAATTTGTTGACAAGTCCTCGGTGACAGACCCGGTCAAAGGCCTTGGATATGTCTAGTGCGACCGTTTGGGTCTCACCGTGACGTTCCAGGCACCGACCCCAAACATGCGTCACATACGCGAGAAGATCACCGCACGAGCGGTTCCGCCGGAATCCTTATTGACGGTCGTTGATAATTTTGTTCTTCTCGAGGTATGTGAGCAGTTTGTCGTTGATCACACGTTCCATCACTTTGGACAGAACTGATGTGATCGCTATGGGGCGGTAGTTGGCCGGGTTGGAGCGGTCACCTTTCTTGGGAATAGGGTGAATGACCGCTTTTTTCCAACCAGAGGGCACAGTGCCACACTTCAGGGACATTTTGAAGAGCTTTGTCAAAACTGGAACTATTTCCGCAGCACACCTCTGCAATACAAGGGCAGGTATTCCATCAGGTCCACTAGCTTTGTTAACATCGAGCCCCCGTATGACGTGGAGTACATCCCGATGCCGGATCCTCAGCTTTTTCATATAGAAGCCGCAGTGAGGAACCGACGGCGGAACAGCACCCCCGTCGTCGAGGGTCGAGTTTTCCGCAAACATTTTCCCTAATAGGTTAGCCTTTTCGGTGGCGGTGTTTGCTAGTGAGCCGTCAGGTCTGGTAAGAGGTGGCAAACTGGGTTTGCAAAAATTCTGACCTATTGAGCCCGCAAGCGACCAGAATGCTCTGCTGCCATGCGGGCAGGCAGCCAGCTTTTTATAGTTTCATATTTAGCATATTTTATTTTCACATCAATAAGACCAGATTATGAGCTCTAACTAGATATTTATATACATTTTTATATTATTAAACATTGACTATTGTCTTTATTACCTTAAGATTTGTCTTGCTTTATCGTGATCTCAGTATTGACTATTGTCTTTATTATTTTAGGATTTATCTTGCTGTATCGTGATCTCGATATTGACTATTGTTGTGTCAATCCTACTTTTGGCAAACTGCTCGAGTCAGGGAACTATTTCCATTGTACCTGGTGTAAGTATTATTCAAATATTCACTGAAAGCCAAATAAATCACATGAAGAGATTCAAACAATGTAATATTTTGAAGTCTAGCGAAATGGAAATTGAAATAATCCGACCAATGACGTTACAATACACCTAGACTTGTTATTGTCTCAAAAAATTAAGAAAAAATGTGATAAGTAAGAAACATTCATGTTTCCAGTAAATTCTTAATTCAAATGTTGTTCATGTATGATAATGTTTGACATTAAAATAATATATATGTATGAAAAATAAACTATAAGACCGGGTGGTGTTTTCATATTCAAAAGTTGTGTCGAATACTACCTCAAGGTCGACTAGAGTTTTGAGGTCAGTGCCATGCCATAATTGAGCAACGACAGCAAATGGCGGTGACTGTTGTTGATACTTGTTATTACTGCTGATTTTTTGTATGTTGTTTTACTGCAAGCATATAAATGAACAGTGATTAAGACTAGTTTAAGCAGTGAAGTTTACTTAGCAGTGACTTCGTGAACTGGCAGTTGAGCACCCAGACCTATACTCTATTCGGCCTTGCATTTTCTCTAACGATATACTCTATACGATGCATAAAATCTTCAGGCGGGAAACAATTGTATTATTTATAATAATAAATAATTTGCGTGTATTTACAAATGAAATGCTGTTCCTTGGCTTATTGTGTTTGCTTAGAAATTAAAACACTTTCCACTAACACTTTAGTACTAAAACTACGAAATGGAAAGCACTACAATTGACTATTTTTTGCTTGCCACTTGATTTCTGCAACATCTCTATATATATTGACACGTCTTTATTTAAAAACCATTAGCGAGCTGCAAGGACATAAAACATATTATGTATATATAATATTTCCTCTTAGTTGGCAATAGCATAATGCAATCTCACTGTTATAGTAATATTATACTGGTGGAATGGTGGTCATTTATGGTCTTGATAATTTGTTCTTTTTTAGGTTTTGGGAATAGTTGGTGCAGGACTCTTGATAATAAGCTGTGCAATCATATTCATAACCTGGCGAGAAGCAGATGACGATGTCATAGAAATACCCGAACAGAGGGAAATCACTGATGACAAACGAAAATCTGTATTTATATAAAGCAAAAGAAGATAAAAAAAAAAAAAATTATTTTATTAGTCGATAATTTTTATATTGTAAGTAACTAAGTACTTTTTAGTGTAATTATAATATTGTTATCTCAGTATAAATAAATTACTCAAGTATGTTCACTATGTACCTACTCTTAGTCAATCTCTAATCTTCGCATCCATGGAATTAAACTTATAATAAAGTAATATTATATCCAAAAAATAATTATGAAACTTTTATTTGGGTATTTATCAAAGATAATAGAATATAAGGAATTTATCTACGAATTTTGTTTAGTTTCACTTTTATCTATTTAAATATGCTTATTTACTAGATAAGATTATTATAATTGCACAATTTTATAAGGAAACTTGACATCCACGAGCGGAATATCCGTTCACAGTTGATGTTGGCTTGTTTTTGCGTAAGACGGCTCGTATGTGGCATCTGTTTTTCCTCCTTTATTATAATCCAGGCCTCTTCAAGACCCGCATTAATAAATCCCTTCCTACAGCCCCTACTATAACCCGCCTCACAATGCTGTCCAACCGGAACATGCTCCCCTGCCTTTACACTGTACAGATAGGGGCGCTCTTGTGAGGTGTCACATTAAAAAAAAGGTGAGATGTTCAATAGGTTGGTTTTTCCAATCACTCTTTTGTGCAGGCGAAAACTTTAATTTAAAATTACAATGACAAAAGTAATACATCTGCATCATAGAATGAAGAAGAACATTTGGTGATCTGCATCATATTGTGATAACAAAGTCAATCGCAATTAAAGATACATTATCAACAAACTTATCAAGCGCAATGAGGAGATGATCATTAAAGATTACCGAAGGGTAAAAATCCCAAAAAAGAAAACTATTGTTTTCGGATTACCAATTATCTAATCCTGTGTATCTACACCGGCAGTCGACAGAAATTTTTTTTTCACATTCAGTGGCTTTTGGCGCTTGAATAGTTAATAGTTGTTATTTATTATTCCAATTATTGATACATAATAATAAAGATTATTCCATTTAAGTAGCATCAACATTAGCCGGGTGCAGTAAGTTTGCGTGACACCAAGAGCGCTCCGTTCCATATATTTCTATTGGCTCCTGTACACAGATCTGTGCGGTGCGGGAGTTGTGCTGTGCACTTACATTGCCCGCATTTTTAATGTATACAGGCGATGTTGATTTCATACAGACCCGCAAGGGAGCAGCCAAGGGTAGGGAAAAGATGTAAAGATGGTAAACCGAGCTTCGACAGTAGCCTGAAAAAGTTCCACATACAATAAGTAGAGTGCAATAATAATAATGGAATTTGTTTCTCAATATAAATACAGGGTGCAGCAAAACAGACAGTGCAGTTTAGAAGGGCCGGTACATCCCATGTGGTGGGGGTAAGAACATGGGAGGGGTCTCATTGTGTAGGGGGGGTCGTGCTGCTTTCAGTCGTTATCATGGTTTGGTCAAGACAACATGGGATTTCGCCGTCCGCACGTTTCTTGAAAATGGCCATTCTTTCATCGTCACCCAGCGGGCCTTCCAGCTGCAATTTGCAACTTCTTCTTCTGAAAATGTTTTTAAACATCAGCTTCACACCTTGGAAGAACTCATGGTTTGAATTCGGGAGGAAATCACCATTATACCCGTCGAGATTGGAAAAAATGTGTCACTTCACTGAAATCGGCTTCATTAATGTATCACTGCTGGGGGCCATCATCTTTCTGATGTTATCTTTAGGACTTGATGCATAAAATGGTAATAGCCCGTCAAAACTGCACTGTCTGTTTTGCTGCACCCTGTATTTATGGGTTAACAACAAATGAAATCCATCTCAAAAAATAAGGCTTAGCATCGAGAGGCTAAGAGAGCCTTTATCAAGAAGAATTTCTTCATAAGTAGGTAGCCACCTAAATGCTAATATTTAAAAATTAAGAATGACAGGACATTTCTTCACTTGAAAGCATAAATGTTAGGGAATTTTATTTAGTAAGTGCCATTTATTTATGGTCATTGCATAAATGCCACTGGTAGCGCTGGCAGCTGTCAGCATGTTGACAGCATAAAACTGTACTGACATGATATATGAATAATTTGTCATAATTGGGAAAGTCAATGGTTAGAAAACCAGGCATTTGAATATTTATTTTGACAGACTAATTGGTTTGCTACTAACTCCAGGGCTTTTCTAATAAATAAGATGAATAATACGAATTGTATGTAATCATAAATAAGATAAATTATATGTTAATAACCCCATGGCACAGCTGTAAGCTCCTTGGCTCTAGGCCTAGAAGTCGAGTGTTTGAAACCCGCTGTCGCACATAAAATAATACTTAAATACGTAGTATATTTGCACCTCATTATAGAATGGGAGATACTCTCAATGTCGCTCTAGTGCACAGGTTCTCAAACTTATTTCAACCACCACTTAAAGATTAAAAAAAAATCTAGTTCCCCTGTATTTTTTTACCTACTTTTTTACATTACCATCTGTTAAAACAGTTACTGAAAATATAATTTGTAAACATGCATATGAACAGGATAGTTAGGGTGTGACCCACATCCTATTTCTGAGATCAAAGAATGTTTCAATGATAGGAAATTAAACTCATATTTATTTTTTGGTTTCACAAAGGTTTACATTTTAATTCTTCTGTGGTTAACTTCTAGATTTGAAAATGAAGTGTCATTTTTTCTTTTTCTAACACCGTTTAGATCAACAAGGGAGACACAACGATTCTATGAGACCACAAATATAAGACCATACCATCTGTTCCCAAAAGCGAACAAATTAGCCTGAGGGGTTAAGTGACCAGATCTGAATAGCCAGATATTTTCCAACCTTCCTCCACTTACTTCATTTTCACAAAATTCCCCAAATGGGGTTGCCATAGTTCCAATGGAAAGATAAAAAATTATGTCCATACAAGTTTTATGCCAATTTATCTTCCCGTCTATATATTCATACAGATTAAATATCTAAGATAAATCTAAAGATGGGTATCTCAAAGTCGAACTGTAAATGACTATTTTTTTTCTTTTGAATTTATTGTAAAATGAATTTCCTGACCTTTCATCTCCGAGGTACAGATACTACAGGGTGCGGAAAAACAGTCCCACAGGAAGAAGTCGCAAATTGCAGCCAGAAGGTCTGCTAGATGGCAACAGCCATTTTCAAGAAACATGCAGAAGCGAAGCCCCAGTGTTGTCCAGACCAAGCCATGGTAATGACTGAAAACGACACAACCCTCCCGACACAATGAGACCCCCCCCAGGTTCCTACCCCCTCCACACGGGATGTACTTGTCCTTCAAAACTGCACTGTCTGTTTTGCTACACCCTGTATATTAAGTAGAAATTAATACATGACTCAATTCAAATCCAATTTGAATATTTTGGTTATCTTTACCAAATACCTGAGCTGAGTCATTTTCATAAAACATATAAATATAATACGTAATTAATAAGAAAGAATTATAAAATTGCGCTTAATTCCGAAGATCTATTAGTGATTTCCAATTATTAGCTTTAGTAGAAAATATCATAAAGAAGACGTATGATAATATTTAAGATTGTGCAACCCTGTTCAGTGAAAATATATAAAAATGTTGACTCGGGGAAAAATAGTTGTTTATCATTTGGTGAGTTCTGATAAATTGTTCTGGGCAGATTGTTTTGATTATTGTCTGAGCAACCTACGATAGGAGAAGGAAACCAGAAGAAAAGATAAAAAAGCTATTATTTTAGAACTTATCAAAATTTATTAAAATTGGTGAAAGTGATCAAATTTGACAATGATGATCTTTATTGTATGTTTATGTGTCCTTTTTTTAACAGTAAAATCATTTGAATTTGATATTTTAAAGGATTTTTTTGAGGAAAAGGACATCAAGGATGGTATATTAGTTACTTGTCTCTCTACAACAGATACCGTTCACACATATAAACAGCTTGTAGAAAATGGTCTCCAAATCAACATATTTAACCCGTCACAAATTAATCTACTTGAGTCAATAATCCACATTGATAAATACGAAAAGATAGGTATTGTCCTTGACTTAGATTGTGAAAATTCTGATGAATTTTTGAGAAACATTCCAACATTATACAAGAAAAATTCAATGTTTAGTTACAATTATCATTGGTTGATGTTGAACAATAAAAATGATAATGGAACATGGCAAACACTCTCAAATTTAGATTTGAATATTGATGCAGAAATTTGGCTGGCCGTTTCTCATGTCACACATATCGAATATGATATTTATGAAGTCTACAACACGGGAATATATCACAGTGGGAATCTAATATTAAACCTGTTTGGAAAATGGCGAAAAGGTAATGGTTTTCCACCATTACAACTATACAAATATGTGAGGAGATCTAATATGACAGGGGTCCTACTGAGGTGTATGATAGTAGTGACAAAAAAGCTCATTAATGAAACCTTCATTGATTACATATCGAAGCCGGTTCAGACGCATATAGATTCTATGAATCGTTTCAACTATGCCTTGTTGTTACATTTAAGGGATATATACAACTTCAGGTAAGCTTAAAAGATATTTTAGAATTGAAAAATAACTACTTTTAATACTCAACTTCATCAGACATAATGTTTTGTTCTATCGAACAATTGGTTCCGAACACATATAACGTGCTGAGCCACGAGAACTAGCAAGTAAGTTCATAAATACTAAGTAAGTCAGTAAGGAAGGCTCGTACACTTTATTTTGCTAGTTGGGAACAGCTACTGAGCAGTTCCCAACTAGCAAAAACACAACGCACTGGCATTGTGTGATTTCATGTGGAAGTAACCATTGAAATGTATGAAACAAAGTTTATGATGAAAATGAAGTTCATTTTCGTTTCAAATAATGTTTTTTTAATAGTTACGACATGTCCCGAACAAACTCTTGGGGGTATTCTCACAACGGAACTTTCGATGGAATGGTAGGACAGTTGGAGAAGGGCCTGGTTGATATTGGAGGTTCGCCCATATTTTTCAGAATTGAAAGGCAAAGGGTTGTGGATCACACTATTCAAACATGGGTTTCCAGGTTGGTAAAATAAAAAAGGACTTATTATAAAAATTCACTTGTGGTTTTAAAATGATACATTTTTAAATTATTATTTAATATTTATATTTTTTACAATAAATATACAATGTTTACATGTCATACAGTATCATAATGTAAAACAAAATTAGCCTTTCCTCACCATAAACAGACAAGGCTATTGTATTTGGTGAGGGAATTCTTGCTCAATTATAAAAAAATCAGATAAGTAATTAATAAAATATTGTAAATATATAATAACACAAAGACATGTAAGAAAAAAGCAACACGTTTTATCATCTTTCTTTTTTGTAACAAATAAAGATAATGATATCCTCACAGGGATCTCCCATGCTGAGGATTTCATTTACATATTATTAAAATTTAATAGTAAATATAATATATTAGATACATGGTGTTTTATAGTGCAGTTTGGTGGTTTCGGTTTCAATCTGTATTTGGTGCCAGTATATTTTATATTTCAATTCTTCCTATGTTTTGTATCCAGCTTTTTATTTGAGATTTAAATGTTTTAATATTGTTGTAAGTTTTAAATGAGAGTGGGATATTGTTGTAGAGTTTAGTACCATAGAATAGGAAGCTTTTTTGCCCAAATGTTGTATTTGTAATTGCTTATTGGATGTGTTTTGATCCTGAGATCTCTAGCGATTCTAATATATGTGTTAGTGGTTATTTCTTGTATTTTGCATTTATGATTGTTTTAACGGAATTGTTTAATTGACGCAATGTTGAGATTGTTTAAGATTTCGTCATTGTTAGTTCTTACAGGGACTTTCAGAATAATTTTCATTATGGCTTTTTATTAATGATTTTAGGATATTGTCATTTGTACTGACTCATCCGATTGTACTGTATTCTAACAGTGATTGGCAAAGATCCATGTAGATCTTGATTAAGTCTTTATTTAATGAGGACACTCTTGATTGATCTATTTTCAGGCCTTGTTTTATCTTGCGGAATCCATCACAAAACAAGACAGCGTTTAAAGTGTATACCAGCCCTTTTGAAGACCGCATTTGGTACTTGGCCATGGCTTTAATTTTGGTCGTTATATTCTGCTTCTTTCTTCTAACCAAATTACAAAACAGGATGATTAAAACCTCTGAAGATTCCAGTTGGAGCCATGCAATTATATACACATTGGGAGCCGTATTCCAACAAGGTGAAATTCATTTAATACAGAATTAGGTATATCATTTCATAATCTAACCTAACCCAACGATGTTTTGCCTTTTCAAGATGCTTGTGATCATCTGTATAAATAAAAATGTAAATGTTCATTTGTTCAAAGTCTTAAATTTCCGAAAGTTCTTCACCGATTGCTTTGAAATTTTGACACAATGCTGCATTCGAATGCGTGTGTTTTTATATACCTATATTATATAGATGTCACCTGTGGCAGGTAAAAAAATGCTTTTTTGTTGGAGAAACATTATTTTTATAAAAAACAGCACTGTTGGACGTAAAAGCATCATGCGCATTGTTTCTCTATCTGCACAGACACACTGAGCCACAGCAACGCGTGGCGGGGTACAGCTAGTTAATAAATTTTTTCTCCAAAACTATCTTAGACGACCATGTATTTGGGATGGTTCTTCTTCATAATTCTCATTTAAATAATTCAATGAAATGAAAGAAAATATATGATTTATTAATAATGATAAAATAAAATATAGATTTATTAATATATTTTCAGGTTTGCAGACAAATCTAATCTTGCTATCTGGGAAAATTCTAACATTGGCAACATTTATTTTCGCCATTTTATTTTACCAGTATTATTCAGCTAGCATTGTGTCTTCCCTATTAATGGAGCCATTGAAGACCATAAGAACACTTGAAGACCTGCTACAAAGCGACTTAAAAGTTGGAATAGAAAATATACTGTACACATTGGACTATTTTCATGTATGACTACACATTTATTTGATTTATATGTATTACATACTGTTAGAGAAAAATTCTATCCTAAACCAACTTTCTTTTAGAACCCTCTTTTAGCTTTCCCTCATTAGTTTATTTCAAATGTATTCATAAATAAGAAAAACCAAGGTGATTTGAAACTATAAAGATAATTTAGTTACAAAAACGGCCACCAGGGGTGAATGAGAACTACAATCGGCATCACAAAAATCGCATAATCTTATGAGACAAAAGAGCGATCGTCTTTTTCGAATGTGCAGCGTAACCGCCCTGATTCACGCCTCCAGATGAAGCCACCAGTCTCTTGAAACCGTTGGAAAACCCGTTGAAAGGCAAACCAGCTTAAGTTTAGTTGCCGAGCAACATCACACTGTCGCATCCCTGTTTGCAGTAGTTCCACTACTTGAGCGGCTTAATTGTGGTGTCCATTTTAAGTGGTTGTTTTCTAGCGCTAATTATTCACGTGTGTCCTCTTCAACGCTCGGATAGTCAATGACCCAGTAGTTCAGTTCTAGCTCTATTTTAGAGCAGTCAAGTTTTCGCTCCTTGCCGGTTATTTGTATTTCAAAAAATCTTTGTGAAAACTAGGAAAATCTAAAGTTTTCTTATGGTGCTTCTCTTTTAATAACCATTATCGATAGTATGTTAAAAAAAAACAGTCAATAAGAATTTTTTCAATACTACAAAAACTAATGCCGTAATCCATGTTTAAAAACAATAAAAAATTGGTGAGGGCCTATTTTACTCCTATTGAGAAATATTCTGGAAGATTCTAGAACATTCTAGAACTTTCAAGACGTCGATAGTGGTACATTCGTTTCGCTTCTCAGTTCATTTTCTGTTTGTTCAGTTCAGTTGGTATAGTCAACCCGAACAATTTTGCCGGTTTATATTAACCCAGGTGCGTAAGTATCCAACCATCTTGTTGTCTTAGTTTTCTAACTCCTGGGCCCCGAACAGGTTTGTCTTTTTGCTAATCAAAGCTGTGTGGGGATCTCCCCCACCCGGGGAGCGTAAACACCGCCATCTGTGCCACCTGCAAAAAAGTTTTCTGAGGAACTCCTAGGCCCCAGACGGGACTGTTTAATAATTTAACTTTTTTATTTATATTCAAACAGGTTTATACATTTAAGTTTTCTAAGATACCCCAAGGCCCCAGAGGAGACTCTCAACTGCGGAGTGGGGATTGCATTCTCCGGCACTTCGTCTCCTGTATATTTATATTTCCTTTTTCTTATACCGAGTGTATGTTGTTAGCCCTGCAGATGACTATTAAATTATTGCCTAGGAAGGCTGCTACTCATCGACCTTGAGAAAATAAACTGTTTCACATGTACTCTACTGATAACGATTTACATTTTATTCATTTCGGTAATTTATTGGCCATCAATAAAAAATTCATTCAAATTCATATCTCACGGCTTAGCAAATTCATATTGTGTATCTTGGTTAATCCTTACGATTGCAACACTTGTATTTCAGAAAACCAATGACCCCACAGCCTTAAAACTCTTTAAAACAAAGATAGCAAATGGCAAGAAGCACAATTTCTTTCAACCAGCGAAGGGTTTGGCAATGGTGAAAAAGGGAGGGTTTGCTTTTCACGTGGATATCGCAACTGCCTACAAAATAATACGAGAAACATTCACCGAGAAAGAAATATGCGAGCTGACAGAAATTCAACTGTTCCCACCACAAAGAATGGTAGCCATTGTACAGAAAGGATCCCCATTCAGAAAACTGGTAACTTACGGGTGAGAAATATCATATTATTAGATAATTATTCTTAGACGCCACTGAAATATATAATACGAGAATTTGGCATCGTGCCCCATGTATCATATATGAGATTTTAATAATTTTTACAAGAGACTGTTGCAAATATGATGCATCAGTTTTCACCGATTGGAAAGAAGACCTCAAAACAAACTTCTTCATTTTGTCATTATAACCACCTTTACTAAAAATTTGATGTGATGTCAATTCTTTGAAGAACAACTGCTCTCAACTGTCTGGAGCCAGTGAGACTATGGCATCCCCAATTAGGGTATGTTACGAGGCTGACTGTAGTTGGGAGGGGAAGGAGATGGGAAAGTACCTGGCTATTCAGATCTTGTCACCAAACACAGCCAAAGCCATTTCAAAAAACGTTTCAATTCTGAATACCGAGGCGTTACGGAGAGTATTATATTATGTGAAAAAATTTATTTAACTTGGTCAACTCATGGTAGTAATCAGCACTGGATGAGTTATCCTTATTTACGCAAACTGTGCAACGAATTTTCTTCATATAGAAACCACAAATTTAGAGCAACATTATTTTTTATTATCTGCACTTATTTTATCAGTTATTAGTCATTTATGTTAGTATTAATAAACATCACAAAATACTCCATACCTTCAGATATGAAATATTAATATTTTTATCATAGCGTATTTAAAAGACAAAGCTAATGCGTCCATTGATTACAATCTTAATTGGTATAATATGGATATTACTTGTTATTGATTGGTTACAGTTTTTTTTTTAAATGGTATTTAATTATTATTGATGATGATGTTTATGATTTATTGTTTTATTCGAAATGCAGTTTTAACAAATAATAGGAATTTGAAAAAATACCCCTGAAAGGATGAATTATCCGTTGTTTCCTCCCTCATTTAATCTGGGCTTCTTCAGGGTAATTTATCAACAAAAAAATACTTTTCAAAAAATTGTACCTATTATTGAAATAAAATATTTGCAAACTAGCCTGGAACTAAACAGGATATCCCTAGTGAGAGAGGCACGGTAAAAAATATGTGTAAACTTATACAGGGTGTTAACCCATCCGTCCGAGCCGCTTTAATTTAGGGTGTGTTTTATTTTTACGTCAAAAGCAGTATGCATTGACATCTTACGCGTTTTATTAGTACTAAGGTAGCTTAAAGAAAAGGGTTCTTTTATTCTAGATCAGAACCAAAGATGTTTCTTTTTTTTTCAACCTATCGGTAATTCTCGCGGGCTGTGATTCATTTTACTTTGTATACATAGAAAACATAGCTGGAAGAAGATTGAACTTAAAATATAATCGAGGATATTCTGGCAGAGTCTGATGAATCAGACATCCAAGACTGTACCCTTGACGACCTTGTGAGGGCACCAGTGATTCAGAGTCAGAAACAAGTGGAAATGCAGATTTGCCAATGCCAGTTGTTGAGAGTACAAGTTATGTTCTCCCTTCTTAAGTGCGAACAAAAGGATACTGGAGTGTGGAATGTCAGTTTTTGAGAGTACAAGTTATGTTCCCCCTTCTAAAGTGCTAACAAACGGATACTGGAGTAAGGAAATGTCAGTTGTTGAGAGTACAAGTTATGTTCCCCCTTCTAAAGTGCGAACAAACGGATACTGGAGTGTGGAAATGTCAGTTGTTGAGAGTACATGTTATGTTCCCCCTTCTAAAGTGCTAACAAACGGATACTGGAGTAAGGAAATGTCAGTTGTTGAGAGTACATGTTATGTTCCCCCTTCTAAAGTGCTAACAAACGGATACTGGAGTAAGGAAATGTCAGTTGTTGAGAGTACAAGTTATGTTCCCCCTTCTAAAGTGCGAACAAACGGATACTGGAGTGTGGAAATGTCAGTTGTTGAGAGTACATGTTATGTTCCCCCTTCTAAAGTGCGAACAAACGGATACTGGAGTGTGGAAATGTCAGTTGTTGAGAGTTCATGTTATGTTCCCCCTTCTAAAGTGCTAACAAACGGATACTGGATGAATGTGGGAATGGAGAGATTTGT
This sequence comes from Hesperophylax magnus, assembly GCA_026573805.1. Taxonomy (NCBI): domain Eukaryota; kingdom Metazoa; phylum Arthropoda; class Insecta; order Trichoptera; family Limnephilidae; genus Hesperophylax; species Hesperophylax magnus. The sequence continues at coordinate 7,791,396 of JAIUSX010000061.1, read as the reverse complement.
GTGATCCCGCGATATCAAAGATTCCATTCGCGGGAACACCAGGATTGTCTAGAATTGCCACCAAGACCTTGGAAGAAAATTGCACAGAAAAAAAAAATTCAAAATGCTGCTGGGAGTGCGAACAAGAAGCACTGCATGTCCCAGAGTGCTTCAAGGAGTACCACACTGTACAGAATTTTAGCTAAAATAGTGTATTATTATAATTCATTTTTATTTAAGGTTATATGTTTTTTGTGTTATTGAATGTTGAAAAAAAAAACTAAAAATTTGACTATTTTTTTATAGTACCCTCATAAATAACATTTTTACTGAAGTTTTTTTTACATAAATACCTTGAGTGATTTAACCAGAAACATGAAATAAAAAACATCGCCATCTAAACTAGTAGTTAATAATTTTACTTTTTAAAATTTTTGATAAAATGATAGGATTTTTTTATAAAAAGTGTTTAAAAATCAGATTTTTTTAAATACTTTATATTCAAAGTTTATACATTTTTCAATTAAAATATAACAATTTAAGCATATTTAATTTTCCTCATTTATACATGATATTTCTGTAAATTCAAATGGGGCTGATGATCCTGGTGTGTCTGCTTGGATGTCGATCTCTGTCCATTGATCTAAATCGGGAGGCCGGCTGGAATGTGCTTCTTCTGATGCGGAACTCGAAATTGACGAAGAGGAATCATTTTCGGAATGTTCAATATTAATATATTCACTATGAATATCTTCATATTCACTATCACTCTCCATTTGGAATCTTATTTGAAAAAAATTCTAATTCAAATTGATACGATATGATATATATATTTTTTAAAACGATGCATTCATACATACAAGAAAATGTGAAAACAATATAGTAAAAAAGAAATAAGCAGCTCAAAAACACAACCGATCTTTGAGGCAAACTGCAGGCAAATTCAAACTGCGTAAAATACATCGCTAACTTTGACGAGCCTTCGTGTTAGCTAAAAATAGAACACTGCGAGTCGAAACCGGCGAGCGTCACTCGGGCTAGCATTTAGCGCACGATCATGACTAGTTCAAAAGCAGGAAGCGAATTTAATATTTTGTAAAATTATTAACCTCAACACAGGCTTGTCCTAGTGAGGTTAAAAATTATAACTTTATGAAAAAGATACAATGTAAAGAATCAATAAATAAATAAAAAAATAAATAATAATGTCAACATAATGTAAAAAAAAAATTAAATAGAAAAAAAAAGTAATGACATTTTTACTGCAAATGAATTCAGGGCAAGTTAGCACCAAAATGAATTCAGCTGCTGTGGTCAGTTTCAGTCAAAATAATTTCGGATGGGATGGGATAAGGGACGCACCTGACTTACTTTAATCAATGATTCCTCACATTATTTGGAGGAAAAAATATAAGTGAAATTTTGGTTTCCGGTGACTTTTGGTGTTTTTTGTTTTTTAAAAATTTTTTTTTTTATATTCTTTTCAAAAATTGGTCACTCAGTGGAGAAACCGCCCAATCCCTCACATCCACCGTAACTATAATAATGTAATACCTACTGTTTTTCTATGTTTTTAGTTAAAAAAAAAACGGTAAGTATAGTTAAGCCCCCTAACAGTATAGATGTACTTAATAATAAAAACATCCCATCCTAGAGTGTAATTTTTCACCACTCACAAAATCAACGATAGTACCCCTAGTTGTACACAATACACACAGGGAGAGAGAGGCTCTCGTCACATTCAAAATGATGTTCATTGTATATTATTTCTTGTTTTAGACTGCGCAAAATATCTGTTTCCGGTCTTATGGATCATCAGAAAAGGATTTGGCATGAACCTAAACCTCGTTGTTTGAAAAGTATAGAATCTACCAAAGTGACCATCAAACAATTTTCTTCTGCCTTGGAGATTTTAGCAATAGGGATGATGGCTTCTATAATAATTCTTTTGATTGAAATTAGATTCAATAAAACCAAATCGCAAGCAAAGCGTAAAATAAAAAAATTAACTAGTTTAAAGGCACTGAAAAAAATGTAATTTGTTTATGGTATGATTTAAACATAAGCTTAAAAATCTCTCACAAGTTTGGTATTAGTAGAAGACTCGTTAAAGAATTATTTAATATCATTTCACCATCTTTTTAAGTACTGGCAAAAGTAGCCACAGTAAATCATTTGATTAGTTAATAAGTTAAATACTTACTACATTGTATTAAATAAATAAACTTACCATATCGTTTTTGGCACAATGGCATCTCGAATTGGATCTTTATAAAGTAATTTATAAAGATCCAATTCGAGGTTTCTATATTGGCAACACTGTAAATTAGAAAGTTGTATTAATGGCGCACGTTTAACACATCAAATGTTAGTTTGATACAACACATTTACTAAATGGATCGTGTGACCAAGGTTTACGGGAAGACAAGCTATTACTGTATATATTATTATATATTATAGTTGCGGTGATGAAGATCATGCCATTTAACACCATTGGATTTTTTGGTGGGGTTTTCTGAAGACGCTTCTACGCCAACAAAGCTGCAACGTTGGAGCACCTAAAAACTAACATCCGCCAAGTTATAGCCAAGATAGCCCCTGAAAAAATCATTGAAAATTATCTCAAATGAATCAACTGCTGCAGAAGTTCCAGAGGTGGCCATTTGCTGGACATCATTTTACATAATTAATTAATGATACCAAATATTCAATTAATAAAAATAAAATATGTGTATGATGATGTAACATTTTGTGTGTTTCTTTATAAATAAAAGATAGGAAACTGGAATTGAATCACCTTTACTGTTGATAGTGAAAAATAGCCACTAATTGACTTTTGATTTTTTTTTTATTTATTTTTTTTTTTTTTATTATCAATATAAAGTTTTTTTACAGGTTTTTTTTATCGATGTCTGTCTCACTAGGATAAACCTGTGTCGAGACAGACGTATTTGATACATGAATTAATGTTTACATATTTTTTGATACATAAAATATTTCATTATATTCAATGACATTGTAAAAAAGATAAAAATAATAATTAATAATAATAAATGATAAATTTGTTAATCAGCATCTAGTTGGAGTACATACTTATGTAGGGATTTTTATAAAATTTTTGATCATGGATCTGTCTTGGCTGATGATCCAAGACTTGATGTCTGTTTTATATTTTAAAAAAAAATTCGTTCAGTCTAATGGCTAGTGGGAGAGCATTATATAGCCTTGTTGCAAAGTATCTAAAATTTCTCTGGCCAAAAGTTGTTTTAGCGAAAGGGATTTGTAAGAAATTATGTCCTTTGGTTCTAGTATCACGAGCAGTTTGGATATTGTCAAAAGTAGTTTTGTGTTTGAAGAGGTATGTTAGTATGTTTTTGGCATAAAGTTGCCTAATGTCCATAACACAGATTTTCCTAAAGATTTCATCCGAACTGCTTGTGATTGGTAGTTTGAGGATAATCTTTATTACAAGTTTCTGAGCTTTAGATATTGGATCAATGGCGGCAGCGTTTGCTCCTCCCCATGCTATGATACCATATTCTATTAAAGATTGACAAAGTGCATAGTAGATTGTTTTGAGCTGGCTTAGGTTGAGAAAGTTGCGAGTTTGTCTAAAAAAGTAAATGAATTTAAATTTAAAAAGTTTGTTTGCTGTAGTGGTAATATGTTGTTTCCACTTTAAATTGCTGTCAAAAATAATACCTAAGTATTTAATTTTAGTTACCTGTTCTAAATAAGGGCAATCACATATTATCGTATTTGTCAGGTTGCAAGCACATATTTTAATTTGATTTTCTGGGTTTCTTAAGGAAGGATTAATACTAAATTCAATGTATTTAGTTTTGGTCACATTCATTGTTAGTGTATTATTGTTTAACCATCTTTTAACCACAGTTATGCCCTTGTTAGCTTTTATGTATACATCATTCCAATTGCTTGATTTGAATGGGAGAATCGTATCATCAGCGAAACTTACAATTTTGGCATCTATTTGAAGATTACATAATTCATTTATGTATATTAAGAACAGGGTAGGACCTAAAACACTTCCCTGAGGCACGCCGTAGCTAATTGGTAATTGATTGCTATTGCAGTTGTTGATTTTCACACTTTGCTTTCGGTTTGACAGGTAATCGCTAATAATAGTAAGTTCATCACCATTTATACCAATATTAGATAGTTTTTGTAAAAGTTTAGAGTGAGAGATAGTATCGAATGCTTTGCACAGGTCTAAGAATATTGATATGCATTTTGATCCCTTGTCTAAGTTTTCATTTAGAAAATCGGTAACTGTTGCCAGGGCTTCGGAGGTGCCTTTATTTTTCCTGAATCCAAACTGGTTGAGTGATAGTATGTTATTTTGTTCAAGGTATTCGATTAGTTGATTATTAATAGTTTTTTCAAAGACTTTAGATAGTGAATTTAGTAATGTAATTGGACGATAGTTAGTTATGTCCGCTCTAGAGCCTCCTTTATGTATTGGGATTATGATTCCGTGTTTTAGTTTGTCAGGGAATCGGCCTTTTAGGATGCTTAGGTTAATAAGATATGTTAAGGGAGTGGTTATTTCTGATACAAGTTTTTTTAAGGCAATATTTGATATATCGTCCAAGCCAGTTGAAGACGAGTTTTTTAATGAGTTTATGATCAATCTAGTATCTTCATTTGAAATTTGTTTTAGACTAAAATGCAAGTTGTTGGGCAAATTTGTATTACAGCTTAGTGAACTGGAGTTGGTATGGTTTACATCGATATTTTTTGAGAGTTGTTCACCTATTTTTGAGAAGTATTTATTTGCATGATTAACAATAATATCGGGATTACTAGAAAAACTAAATATTTTATCATTTACTTTTAGTTGTTTTAAGTCATTCGTAGGATTAGGTTGAGAGTGGGTGGCTTCTTTAAGTGTTTTCCAAAGTTTTTTAGGATCATTATTACAGTTTTCTATTTTCTGTTTGTAATATATCTCTTTAGCCTTTCTTATTATTTGGGTACAAATGTTTCTATATCTTTTATAAAAGTTTCGAAGTTGTATATCATAAGGATTGTTAATAACGTTTTTGTGGAGTTTGTTACGTTTACGGATAGATTTAATAATAGTGTGGTTAATCCATGGCTTAATTGGTAAAATATTATTTGGTATATGTTTTATAATTATGTTTGTATGTTCGTTAATGGTAGTCTGTAAGTGATTGATAAAGTACGTCCAGGCCTCTTCTGGATTTATGATGTTAAGTAATTCTGACCACGATTTACTCATCAGAGATTGACGAACACAATCATAATTGATTTGAATGATTTTTTTCTTGTTTGTTGTGTTTTTATGTTTGTCTTTTCTGTTGCATGTTTGTATGGAAAGAATAGTGGTGTAGTGGTCGGTAAGTGTAGATTCATATACAATAGATATTACTGGGCAGTTGGATTTGACCATGATGTGGTCAATGCATGAAATGGAGTCTAATGTAGCACGTGTAGGAGTGTTTATGGTGCTTTGGAATCCATGGTATGTGAGCGTATTTAAGTATTCTTTGCACTGAGAATGTTCGTTTGTGGGCAGAATATTTATGTTGAGGTCACCAGCAATAATACAATTTTTAATATTACATAATTCAGTTAAACAGTTATTAATTGATTTTAGGAATGGTGAAATATTATAAGAGGATGGAGAACGGTATATTGCTAAGATACATGTGTCATTATTGAGAGTTATTTGCAAACAGTTTGCACCGCTAACTTGGATTTCCTTGACAGATAAACCAATCAGGTCAGTTCTGGTATAGACAACAACTCCATCATTTTGTTTAGTATGTATTGAAGTGCTGTAATGATCATACCCTTTCAAGATTTTAGGAGCATAATTTTTTGGTATCCAGCATTCAGTAAGAATAATTATATGAAAAGAGGTTCCAATATTATCAAGTTGTAGCAAGAATTCATCAAAATTCTTGGAAATTGATCTAATATTTTGCTGTAAGATTTGAAGAGAGGATGAGTGTGTTTGTAGTACATTTTTACAGAATTTAGGATTTGACGTCCTATAATTGGTAATACAGTCCATTTTTAATAATATCCATTAGAATAAGGGTTTTCTCTAGAATTAAAAATCTACAATACCATTTTTTTAATGTCACTTTCATGTTTGATTTGAATGATTTTTTCCCCCGGACCCTTACGAACAAGTAATTTATTGGCTTTAAACCACACAAATTCGAATTTTGTTTCTTTAGCCTTTTGTTTTGCTTTCCACAGCAATTCCTTATAATAAGGCGTAAGCACTTCACTAATATAAATAGGTGATTTTGGGTTAAGTATTTTGGCTGTATTTTTGAAAGATAAGACCATATCTCTCGTTTTCTGGTTGTAGAAATTAACTTGCAGTTTATCGGGGGCGTTAGTTCTGCGGTCCTGGGTCCTGGTCACAAGGCGTAGATCCTGCTGCAACAATGGCATACCAAGGGAATTGGCTACCCGAAGAACGGCTTCAGCTGGTTGTTCTCCCGGCCGCAATTCAACACCCGCCATTTCCACACAGTCGCAGAGATTATTTTGTTCCATAGTGGCTAGTCTGGTTTCCAGGCTTGAAATTCTTGAGTCATTCTTTATATTTATTTCACGGAAGGATTGTGTATCTTTTTGTAGGTCTTGTAGTACTTTAAAATTTGATAACAGATCTTCATATTGATTACTTATAAATTCGTTGCTTCTCTTCAGTTCCTTAATTTCGTCTTCGAACATTTTTTTAAGTTCAGTGACCTTTTGGTCAAAATGTTTGGTCAGACGAATAAAGAGAATATCATCATCATCGGTATTTGCAGCCGAGGATGTAGACGGTGATCCCGGTCTGATTAGGCATTTTGGACATTTCCAAGAAGTTTTATTTTTTTCTGCCATTTTTTTGTATTTGGAATCAGAGATGTTGAGGCAATTATTGTGAAATGTTATTTTGCACTTGGTACACGTGAACATATACTCATCTTTATTTATTGGGTTGAGGCAACCTTCACAGTTAAACATTGTGGTTAATAATCCTCAACGCCTAAATAATAGTTTTCCGCAAAATTTTAGCACGAAGCGACCTAACTCTTGACCAATAGCGAGATAGGTATATTGTTTTGAATTTTGTTTAATGTCAAAGTAATTATGGACACTGATAAGATGCTCCTAAATTTCACTTAGATATAATCTTAAAACTTAAATAGGTGTTCACTTTTCACTTATCAATATGGGTAGCCACAGAGTAATTTTTAGACCGTTAGGTTTCACCGTATTACACACGATTGCAGTTTTACTTTCACTATTTTATCACTTGACTATTTCGATTATTTTATGCTTAATTTGTTTATCACATTTATATTTGCAACGCGAAACGCAGCGATGACACTGTGAGTAGAGTTTGACACTTTTTTGGTTTTATTACAGTGATTTTGGTGATGTTTTTTTAGATTTTTATGTAGAGCGTTTGACAGTCGACTTGTAGGTAGGTAGGCTAATTGTATTGATGATTCTTGTAGTTATTTCAATTCTTGTAGTTAACGATGCTCCCTTTAAAATGTTTAAATAATCAACTATTTCTATGTTGCACAATGAGGTTTAGATTGTTAAATAAAAAGAAAGAGTCCAGTGGAAAATGTTTCATTGTTTTAATGTAGCATCCGATAGAAAATAGCATTTGGTAGTATTATACGAAAGAATATAAACCAATTATTGATTAAATAAATAGATGAATCCCTCGGAGTTCCTTACGGGGCGATGGGCGCAACTATCGCTCCTCCAGCATTACCGTTTCCTGTGGACAGAGCTTTAAGTCTTGGAGAGTTTGCTGGTCATCTATGGCAGTCAACTGGAAAATAATACACAAAAATTAAACATCTAAGCCATGCATCATTGAGGCCCTACAGCTATACTAGCCACAGGCATCCAGCTCACCGGGTACCTCTACCCCCAATTGACACAGGAAGAGAAAGAAATGTTCCCTGGCAGTGTTTAAAAATGTAACAATACAATATTATAAACCAAACGGAATGATCTTAAAAAGAGCAATGATAATTTTTTTTAAAGAAGCATTTAATAATTATATAACATTTGGTGACAATTTATTTCATCAATAATTGATTTAAGGAACTTCATCGACTTTTGGCACACATAATGCATGGTGCCACCAGTACCTAACCAGCGCTATTATGCTTCACAAGGGCCCCTCTAGGCCAACATTTGGAAATATAGCGGCATTCTTGGAAAAGAAGAGAGACGTACAAAGAATACGGCGTGGCGCTAACCAAGGAGCCAAGGCGCTGATAAAACCACTTACAAGAGAAAACTTACCAGTTAGCGACCGCCTTGTAGATGGTTACAGGAATTTACAAATATTATTTACAACTTCTCACTTCCCTGTGTTAGGTATTATCAGCGCCGGGCACCTTTTGTCTGAGGGCCGGCCCTGAATTTTCTCATACAATAATATTTATCAAACATTGAAATAATATTTAGAAGTTCCTGTAACCAGCTATTAGGCGTCCGCTAACTCGTTTTTTCTTGTAAGTGACTTATGTCGATAGCTTGTGGCAAAACCAACCAACGTTACCAACGTAAACGACATTGTAAGTTACTTACCATAGCATATATAGAAACTTACAGAAGTCCATAAGTGACTTGAGTTTTTGACAGATCTTATCGTGTCCACGCGAACTTACAGCCTAGTCACAGCTTATAAAATCAGTTTGATAAGTAAAGACACTTACAGCAAGTTTGCAAACGCACCGATGCTAAAAATTAAATGGAAGGTTTTCATAGATTTCTTCCCTATAAAATCCATTAATTTTGTTATTTTGAACTAAAATCTGAAATCAACTACTTAAAAAAACTTAAGTATTAACTTCTCAAAAACTTATGCAAGCTGTAAATTTAATTTACGAGTGAAAGGCCGAGTTGAATCGATTAGATATGTTAGTTTTATTATTTTATTACATTATTTTTAAATTTTACCACTACATGCGCTTTACAAGTAGAACATAGCAGAACTTACGTCTTTTCTGGGCCAACTGGATATCACCTTGAATTCCTCAGAGGGGAATCCTTCCACCGTGAGGTAGTCTAGTAAAGCCTACAAACATTAAAGTATATTCAAAATTCATAATAATTTTTTTTTTTTTTTTATTTATTTAAGGAAAAAGTACATGTAAGTAATAATAATAATAGGTTTACAATTTACAATGACAATATTTAATACTACTCTTCCAGAGAAGCATTCGCTTGTGGTTGGAAAAGGAGTGTACATTATGTTATTGTAGATATACATATAGAATCAAGAGAAGTAGGAAAAAAATATATATTGTAAGTAAAATGTACTACTAGTAGATATAATATATAAATAAAAACATGATGTTATTAGTTTCTGGGATAAAGACAATTACATATTATTATTTTTTTATTAATATGTATACTATATTTGGAGAAGAAGTTGCTTCTTAAGTAGACTATTTACTAATAATTTTTTTGATAATTTATCTTTAAAATATTTTTTCAAAATGCTCAAAGCTTGGCTTTTGTCGTTTATGATTCTGATTTCCTCGGGGAGTTGATTGAAAAAGGTTCTTCCTTGGTATGTATAGTAATTTTGTGCAAAGGAAGTGTTTAATTTTGGACATGGAAAAATGTATTTAAATCTGGTGCGGTTTTCAGTTAGAAATTGGTACTTTTCTTTTTCTTTTATGATTTGAATTAATGAATTTTTAATGTACAGATCTTTAAAAGGAGGTACTTGAAATTCTTCGAATAAGCGATCTGTTGGGTAGTCTGAAGGTTTTTTTTAATATGATTTTAATAATTATTTTCTGCACGACTTCTATTGGAAGGAGGTTAGTTTTATAATTAAAACAAAAAAGTAACAGGGAAACCAAGAATGTATGCAAAAAATACACAATCATTGGGGTTGGTTATCAAAACCATTATAAGCTATTTAGTGATTATAAAGAAAAAAATTTAATATGAAAATTGACTATTTGCCATCAAATTTCATTACATTAGGGTAGCAGAATCAATCAATCAAATATCGAGAGCAAACTTTTATTCATTTAGTGTATTATATAAATAACTGTATGGAGTTTATAATATAGTTACCCTTAGCGGTGTCACAACTGTGAAACGTCTTTCCAAAAAGCGTCCCTGCGGCAGTTTCACTCTGATTTTCGTTACAGCTTCAGCGCTGTCTACGGGGGGCTCCAAGGGTAGCCTAGATAATGCCGTCTGACGAATTGCCTGGATTTTAAATAATGATGAGTTATGAAAGAAAAATACAATTTTTTTTTGTTAACCACTCAGAACATTAGAACGTCAAAAGACATAAATATGATAATAGCGGTCAAGACATTAGAACATCTTTTCACGTAAACGCGTGAGATTTTACAAAAATCGATTTATTTCCATCACTAGTATACGGATTGCCATGATTTAAAAAACAGAGTATCGATAATGAATAACGCTACGCGTCTGTATTCAAGAATATCTATGGAACGTAGAAGTGCATTATCTAAGCCGATTGAAAAATATTTTAGTTTGGACGGTTAATATTTTGAGGTGACTAATAGTTTTTAATTATATTTCTTCAATATATCAAGTGTTATTTCTTTATGATACTCAGAAAAAAGTACATTTTTCACGGCTTTGAAATACATAATGGTAAGCGATTCTTACATATTTTTGACGTTTTCATAAAATGTATATTTAGAAACGCAAATATTTACGTATAACAACACAATGCGATAGTGGATTTCATAATCTTTCCAAAACATTTTTTAGAATGAGGCTACGTTTCCCAAAACGTGAGTTATGAAGCTTTTAGCAAAACTCGTAAATAACACAAAAATTATCACGTTTTGACAGTTCTCAAAGGAACACATAGTAAGTAAAGATTACAAGAATTAAAAAGTAAAGTTACTTCTCTCTTTGCGTCTGCTTCTTGTTTTTCCGACTCAACTCGTTGTTTTTCTTTGTTTTCGGCCATCTCTTGTGCCTTCTTGAACTCTTCTTTAGCTCTGAAATGTTAAAACATTTAGACAAAAGAATATGTACTGCTTTAAGGATAGTAATGTTCAAAAGGGGGTTTTGATTGAACCTACTGAACGAGAGAGTAAACACAAAAGCCGAGATGTTGAGCACAATAAAGAGTCTCTAACGTAAATATTTATTGTGTTAAAATAATTTATTGCTTTTGGTGTCTCCCAAATTTGCCTCGGTGCTGAAGGAATCAATGATGCCAGTTCTTCAGAACACTTCACACAAACAACACACTATTCCTGATGCCTGATGTCTAAATTCTAACAATTGCATTCCATCCATTGCGATAGGAAGAGAAGAAATAAAAAAGATGCGGCGCTGCCAGAATAGGGTGCACCTTGTGATATTGTTTGTAAGACTAACTGGATTTACAACAGAACATGATAAAATAGTAGGCCACATAACCTAGTCAGATCATCATAACGCGGGTCAGTCACGACCTAATGGCAAAGTGATTCAAGATGCCCAGTTTAAAAAATGAATGCATCTAGGTCACTCGCCACGCCCATCACGGATGCTGACTGAGCTGACAGCTCATCGATCAATTCTCTTTTTACAAAAATGAACTCATCGATCCACCCAGGACTGATTTAGGTCAAGTTTGTTTCCTTCTTCACATTTCTTCAACGTTCTGTTTTGTCATGGAATCGTTTGCTACCTATCGGCTTCCAGGCTCTGACGGTAGGCCTCGTCCTGTTCCCACTTAACCCTCTGGCGGTCCGCCCTCTCTTCTTCTTCGGCCACCTCCTCCTCCCTGCGTCCCTGCCACCGGTCCACCCCCTCCACCAGCTGACCCAGCAGCTCAGCCACGCTCACATTACCTGCAACATGAAAAATTTGTTAAACTAGATTTTTACAAATTGACAAAATAAAGTAGACAAAAATGGAGGGCGCTGCAGTAATTTAAATGGCAACACCAAAATGGATGAAAAGAAAATACATAAAATCAACTTTTAAAAAGCACCATGTTTCAAGTGAATCTTATTCTAAGGAAATTTAATATTCAGGTCAATGCAACTATTTTCAGCTCTTCATTTTCATCATAAGTAATGCAGTTTTGAAATATTCATTTAGATATTGTAAAACAAAAAGTTTTGCGAAGAAACAAAGAGAAAGGTTGTTTTGTACATAAATTGATACTTTTGGTTCTAACATCTTAAACTGAACAATGCACAATATTTTACAAGCTTGGTCAAGAACGTTGCGAGATCAATGAACAAATTCAATAATACAGGTGAGATTAAAAGTCAATATAAGAATCATTAACTTACCATTGATAACGGAGAAGATTTCAGTATTGGAACGAATTCTCATGATGATTATTAAGACGGGCAATTTCTCCAGGGGAATACTTCTTACAGTCATACTGGCCACGCTGCCCAGGGAATTTGATACTGCCGACAAGAGCCTGAACAACAATTATTTCTCATAAATTTCTTTTCTATTATAATTGCGTTAGAGTGTGACGGTATTTCACGGGTTTCATCATATTCTCTTGATTCATGGTGGAATTTCAGTGTTACTTCATAATGATTAAAAACACCTTTTTTTTAATAGTTGTAAAATTAGTCTCTGGCGTCATTTGGATTATATATACATATGAAACACTTTGTTTACACCACTTATAATCAACAATAATCTCCATGTTGTGGTCATTAAAACGGTTGGGTCAAAAATATAACTTTCAAAATTAAGTGTATATATATAAATTAAACACTTAGTTTTCACCACTTTCAATTAATAATAATCTACATGTTTCAAAGCCAATGGGCTCTTCGTCAGGATCGATCTTAATTTTTATCAATCGATCTTTATCCTTATATAATGTTTTGCACAGTTTGCTTGCAACTTAAGGTATATAAATATGAATGATATTAAGTTGAAGCATAGCCAGAAGTAAACAATACTTACATATTTTTGTTAGCTTCAAAGGAGAGATCCCAGCCATAGACAATGAAGTTGTTAGCGAGGATTTGTAAAACAGAATCACAGCCAAGCAATTGAGCGCAGAAGACGTTAGAAAGCACGCTGCCCTCATGATGGAGGTACACGCCCAACAGACGTCGCTACAAAGTTTACAAAATTACATTACAATGAGTATTGTACTTTCTTTTATAGTAAACACTCCCTAAGAAATGGGACAATGACATAACCCAGATTTTAGAAAATACTTTAATGATAAACTAATGTTTACAAGAAAGGGTTTTTTTTATGCATAGCACAAAGGATAACAAATTATTATAAAAAATAATTACTAGCCTGAAACACCCATACAAATGGAAAAAATCTTCTGAGAAAAAATACGATAAGTCAGCTCTCTCTTAGAGCAGCTGACCGGCAATCAGAAGGCTGCGGGTTTAATTCCCGTTGGTGGCATGTATTTTTCCACAGAAGATTTTTTCAATTTGTATGTGTGTTCCAGGCTAATAATTATTGCTTATAATAATAAATGCAATTATTTACAATTCTATATATATATCGGAACTATGACATTAACCTATTACTTTTGCTGTACTTTTTTTTATACGCAGCTTTGAAGCCTATTTATTATGTATCACCAATAAACACGGCTCTAATTTAACTATACATAATTTATATGCTAGTTAATACTGGTATTTGTGATGTTTTCCATTCAATTTAAACAAAAAGTCAACTATCACAGATTATTTCCACTCACTTTTACTACAAATAATTATTTCTTAAATAACTATGCCACTCTTTTGGTAGAAACATCACTTAGGACGTGTTGTTTCGGAGAATTTGAACAATTCATCAAGTTTCAAAGTTCATTTCCGGGGTATGTGAAAGTCCTATTCAAGTTCATTATTATATAATTATAGGCTAGTTGCTTGACAGAACTGAAATAATAACAGAACTTGAGAAAATCTTTCACAGAACTTTAAAATTAACTTTGAAATTTGAAGAATTGTTCAAATTCTTCGAAACAACCCGTCCTTAATGATTACTATTCCTTTTTAGCAACTAATGTTGTTTTATTTAGCAACCATAATTTTAGTCGGCTTTTTAGGTTGTTTTTTAGTTGCCAGTGTAGGGTAAATTATAGGGAGTTTGCATCTCCCGAAAATAACTACAATATTATTTTTACGCACATTCTTGTGAGGCTGGTATCATTGTAAACCTGCGCGCGATACCTCGCGCGGCAAATAATATTATTCTGTCTCCAGCAGTCTAGCCGTCGGGTTGACCCTAAACCTTCTCTAGCGTACGCAATTTATTTGTTCGTAAAATTATTATAAGTGAGTTTTGTTAAAATAAAAAACTAAATTAGAATTATCCAAATTCTCGTTATTTCACACTGAAAGTAATCACGCAACCGTTTAGCCAACAATCCATTTAAACTAGCGATGATTACCAATCCTCCAAACCAGTATTGAACTGAGCACCGCTAACAAGTCGTATGTTGATACCAACATTCTCGACAGCGCGGATTTCAGGTCCGCCTGATTGTGTAGGTGCACCAGGTGAATCTGGCATACCTACACAAACCACTTGTACAGGAATGCCAGAAGGATTTGCCTGAGCGTCTGTAGCCGGCCTAGCCTAACCACATAAAATTTAAAGAAGAATCATTTGTGGTATTGCTTGAGGTAGCAGACTACAAGGTGATATGCTATTTTTTAGTGCTGAACCGTAAGTCATCTTGGTTTGAAAATTGAACATTGTGCAATGATAAAGGTACATATTTATTTATTAATTTATATATAGATACATTATTATGAAGAGAATTTTGAATGTAAATAGGCACAAATACGAACCAATTAGAGGATATTTATACTTACATCCTTGGCAGGCTTCATACACGCCTCCTTAATGGCATTCTCTAGTGACCCCTGGAAGAAAATGGGGTGCTGGGGTCCGTACCTCTCTTGAAATCTCTCTGCAAACTGTATACAGCCAAATGTCTCATCATCCACATTATCTGGAACTGAATACGGAGCATTATTACAATTAGTCAGGGTGACAGAATCATCCTCTGAAACTTTTCTCTGTCAGCAGTTGTGTACTACTGTAATATATATCTGCGAGATGTGTACAGTAAGCTGTACGCTGGCTTGTCACCCAAAGTTGCACTGAATATTTCAATTAGAAGGCTTGTTGAATACAACTTCCTATAAGAAGGAAAAGATTGTACTTACGTAAAGGTTCTATTCTTCTCGATTGTACATTATCCACAAATATATCATCTTCCACTGTAAAGCTCTCTGACGCATCTTCGAACTCTTCCACGGAACTGATTTCACTATCCGAATTATCTATTATCTGGAAAAAAAACAGAATTTCAAAAAATCTATTTATTGTATGTTTAATTTGATTTAAAATTGTTAACTGCACAGCAGACTGAGGAATGAGTTATAAAATAATAATTGTTAATTGTGTGAATGATCTTTGAGGGAAGATATTTAAACATAAAATGATTAATTGTGTTAAAGTATTTGGAATAATTACCCGTTTATAAGTACTTGGAATATTTACCCTTTTACTTTCTTTATTAGGTGGCTTTTGAGGTGCCCTTCGGACCTTGAGGTTATGTTCGGGATATGTTATTCCAGTTAGAGCTAACACCACATCGTCCAAATTAATTGTCATAGGCCAACCTGTCCAAATCTGAAATCAATACATAAATACTTGATAATAATAATATGTATGTTATTGTTTTACCCATAGCCCTTCCAATATGTTGTGTTTGCATGTTTTAGCTTTCAGAACATAGTTGTGTTGCAACTAGAGTAAATAATAAGTGTTACATATCACTAGCATAGCATTACCTGATGTCTGACTGGAATGTCTGTAAGTGAATATAGATCTGTTTTAACTTGGAGAACAGTCCGGGTTCCGGGGAAAGGAAGCTTATAGGTCTTGTCCTCATTTTCTATGTTAAGTGTGTAGGTCCATGTTAGGCGTTCGGCTAGAGAACTGAAAGTAACCAAGAAACACAATAAGTAAACATTACTTCATAATGAAAATGGGCAAAAAGCAATCCGAATTCCTTGTTCACTGCAGTGACTTGCTGATCCCGCTCCTATGTTGTCTTCCAGGTGCTCTCCTACCAGTCTTTTCCCTCTAGTGGGCAAAACATTGTTGGCCGGCACAATAGCAATCATTCGCGTCAGTTTTAACTTCTTTTGTACGAAAAATATTAGGAGTGTAAGCTTAAATTGTAACTTTCTTTGAGTACTTACACCCCAAGCCATGAGGGAAAAAGATAATAAAGGATCACTGCCGGTGATGTCTATGATGGTACACCTCAAGCCTCAAAATAAAGTAGTAGCTTCTGATGAAGTGAAGACTGTAACTATGTAGATCTTGATACTTAGATCTGTTCCAACTACTATTATTCAACAAGAATTAAGGAATTATTCTACTTAAAATACTTTGTAACACCAGTCTCAACAAATTTCCAACTACGTACTACATAACATCAATTAAGATCCAATACATATACCGAAATCCCTCCTAAACATTGAAACATAATGAACTAATTAACCACCACGCTGTTTCTCAGCAAGGGTAGGTTAATAGGACAAACTGCCACACAACTCTGTCTCGGCACAGACACCTTGCTTCATTCACATTCATATAAGGGCCATTTGAAAAGTTGCCAGCCTTATTAAGAAAAAACACATATTTCGAAGCAAATAAAATTTATTTCTCGACATATTCTCCCTGCAACTCGATACATTTAGTCCAATGCTGGACAGAATTCTGCTAGATTTTTTTGATGCAGGACACTCGCACGACATGTCCGTCGTATGCGCTTTTGGTCGATTGTAGCCAAGCGCGCACCCGGCACGTGGATAATTTTCTCGTATCCAAATCTTGATGTAAAATCTTACACACCCATTCAGATGATATCCCACAAGCCTCAGTAATATCGTTAACAGTCTATTAACAATCTTCCATCACAGTTTGATACACTAAATCGACCATTTCGGGTACCCCGAACGTTAAATATATTCGTCAAACTGATCTTTTATTTCCTGACTCTTCTCCCTTTCAAATGAAGGAATTTTTACACTGCTTGATACTCAATTTTCTCCATTGCTAACATACAATGTCAGCTGACAACTTTGGAGAAGTGCCATAGGCAAAGTAATGATCAGAACGACTTGTCTATCGGACTGCGATAGAAATTTTTTCTACTTACTTTATGTCGATGAGAATGGAAACTTTTCAAATTACCCTCGTACATCGTCTCATACATACTCTTCTGTTAATCTGACTCTTGGCATGACCCAACTCAAGTATTTGATTCACTTGATCATGCCATGTCTCTCTCGGGCATCCCCGTCTTCTTCTACATATATATATATTGTATATATATATATTCTCATTACACTTTTTTTGTTTGTTCATCCACTCTACATGCCCAAGCCATCTAAGCGTCTCTTTCTTAATTTTAACCATTACGCTCATTAAAGCCTTGCTTTCGTTCCGGATCTCCACATTTTAAATGTGGTGATAGAAAATTTTACCACTTTCAGATTTCTCATTTTTAAAGCATTTTGTCAACATTAAAACAAGAATATAATATAGCTTACTCATCGTCCGGTATAAGTTCGTCGGGCGCAGAGAGGAACAGATGACACTCGTCGGGCAGGTTGAGCGAGGCGAGGGGAGCATTAGCGGGCGGCACCTGGCGCTGCGGCGACCCCAGGCCATCTAGTCGCTGGCGACAAGGAGCGATGCCGCTCAGGTCGGTCACGCGTAGCCGCAGGTCACCTATGATATATCATTGAGTTATGCGAATTAAACATAAACGGTTAAAGTCATTTCAAGCAACGGTTGGATTCTGAAAAGTGGTCCTTCACCATTGAAGGGCAATACTGATTATATCTACCACTTTATATGCCCAACTACCGTAAGACTTTAATATATTAAGATTTTTAATACACACAGGTGCTTCTGCTATTTTTTGGCCAAACTAAATGTTAATCGGTGGTAGGTAGTGCACATAATATGAGGAATCAGCAAACTTACTAAGATTTAAGCAATGCTCGCCTTTCTTGCAAATTATGACACCAATTATCGTCACCATTGGATTTACAATATTCTGAATTCTCTCTACTTACGAACGGTTGCGGTCTCCGCTATTTCGATGATGAACGAAGTCTCTTGATAATGTACTTGGAACTTTAATGTCTTTACACTAGAACTATTAGATGTGGATGGCGCAAGCAGATCATCATGTATGGTAACTACTAGAAAAGAAAAATTACAAATACAGTACTCTTTCAATAATCCGCCACCCCAAAACCGGGCAAGTGTCCAATTTGTGAAAGCGGCAGATTATAGTGCACACACAAAATTTGCTAAACATTTGAAAAAAGTATTTCGTAAAAACAAACCAACACCGCTATCGATCTTTTGTAAAAATACCATTTTTTGATTTAAAGTTAAGGTGATGTTTACACTATATTTTGTGAACTAAAAGGCAGAAACCCACTGGGTCGCCGTAAGCTGTGTAAGCAACGCATTAAGATATCTGGACTAATTACAATCCATACATTTTCTATGGAAATAGAAACACATTTGTCACACGCAATGCAAACCCACGCTTCTATGTGTAAAGATGGGAGGGGTGGCGTCATGCCTCCAACAATTTGATTTCACATCTATGTGTGGTATTATCTGTGCATCTACTGTTATTTTTTTAATTTTATTTTATTTAGGAAACAAACAGTCATTCATACATTTAGCATAAACAGTAATTATTCATATGTTCTAGACCAATAAAGTTCCATTAAGTTTAGTTGTTGATTTAGTATTTGTACCTACACAATATATTTATAAATGATAAAGAAATTTTAAAAAAATAAACATTATAAGGAATAACAAAAAGTTATAAAACAAGTAAAGACAAGTAAAGTTAGTAGTAATACAGTTTTCGCATGATTATACTAAAAACATTAAATAAGCTATAAAATAAACTAAGATAATAGAATTATTTCACTAAATAAAAAATTAAGATTAGATTAAGGATTCAACAGATCTGATGAAGGAGATATTCTGGTCAGCTTTGACGTTGTGTCACTTTTCACAAATGTGCCTCTAGAAGACTCCATGACAATGCTCAGGGAGATATATGAGGAAGACATTTGCAAACTTTTTGAACACTGCCTCAAAACGACCGGCATAGTCCAGTGGTAACGCATTGGACTGCCATTCCGAAGGTCGCGGGTTCGAACCCGGCGTGCGCAAATAAATTTTATTTGATTAATTTGTGTTATTTCACAATTAATTAATTAAAATAATATATAGTATATTTGCGGCACGTTCCAGAGTGGAAGATACTACCAGTATCGCCCTGGTGTAAGACCACCATTCAGAATTGAAACGTTGCTCCAAATGGCTTTAGCCGTGTTTAGTGACTAGATCTGAATAGCCAGGTACTTCCCCACCTTCCTCTTTCCCTTCCCCACTTACCTTCAGCCTCACAACATCCCCCAATTGGGGATGCCATAGTCTCACTGGCTCCAGACGGGAGCAGTTGGGACTCTTGTGAGGTATTCACTATAAAAAATAAAAAAAAAAACGGGATACTTTGCGTTTCAGGGTGAACTATTTGAGCAATTGGAGGGAGTTGCGATGGGCAGTCCGTTATCGCCAGTACTAGCCAACTTTTTTATGGAGAAGTTTGAAGAAGTGGCACTCGACACAGCTTCGGCTGTCCCTAAAGTATGGTGGCGCTACGTCGACGATGTCTTCGCCATTTGGCCTCATGGAACGGAGAAACTTAACGAATTCCTGAGCCATCTTAATTCTCTCCACAGCAAAATTAAGTTCACAATGGAACTGGAAAACGAAGATAAAATCCTGCCTTTTCTAGATGTGGAGGTGATGCGTAAACACGATGGTAGCCTAGGGCACACTGTATATAGGAAACCAACCCATACGAATCGGTACTTACACGCTGATTCGCACCACCACCCAGCGCAGAAGAGAGGACTTATCCATACATTGGTGACCCGAGCGACCAGAATATGTGAAGAACATAAAATCGGAGCGGAACTTACGAAGCTGACCGATGCACTGGAGCGCAACGGTTACCCAGCAAGTCAGACAAGGCAAATCATAAGAGCCAAGTCTGCACCAAACGAAGACAGAATTGAACAAGAGTCGAAAGGCTGTGCCTTCCTGCCTTATGTGCACAATGTGACAGACAGAATTGCCAGGCTATTGAGAAAGGAAAATATCAAGACTGTCTTCGGAACAACAACAAAGATACAGGACTTACTGAGGTCTGCAAAGACTAAGTTTCCTCTGGAAACAGATGGAGTGTATAAACTCAGCTGTTCCGGATGTGACAAGGTCTATGTAGGCCAGACAGAGCGGACTATCTCCAAAAGGATTTCAGAACACTTCAGAGCTTGTAAACTCGACCACCCTGACAAATCGGCAATTGCCGAGCATTTGATTGACACCGGGCATTACTTTGGATTTGTTCCTGAAATCCTGGGGAGACCCAAAACTTATAGAGCACGGCTGATTACGGAAGCCATTGAAATTCATAAAAATCCCGTAAACATTAATAGAGACGTTGGAGCTAAGCTCAATAGTTCTTGGTATCCGGTAATTGACGGCTACACCAGAGCTAAACGAAGTAAACCACTTTAAATAAAAAAATTTAAAAAAAATGATACGTTAATGTTAGCTCAGAGGGTTGGAGCTGGCAACACGGTATCACAACCTCATACATAAGCTCACATTTTAATACAACCTCAAATAACACATCTGCCCTGATGATGGACACTGCAATGCTGTCCGAAACGTTGGCTAAAGAAGGAGTTAGCGCAACACGGCATAACACCCCAAAAACAAATAACAAAAATACTTTTGGCCGTGAAAAT
Source organism: Hesperophylax magnus (assembly GCA_026573805.1). Taxonomy (NCBI): domain Eukaryota; kingdom Metazoa; phylum Arthropoda; class Insecta; order Trichoptera; family Limnephilidae; genus Hesperophylax; species Hesperophylax magnus. Next base: position 7,770,493 of record JAIUSX010000061.1, on the reverse strand, counting down.
CTTAAATCATATTTTACATTTTATATGTTTTCAAGCTATCTCGTAAGGCATTGTGAGTTTTACAGATACGTTCTATTAAAGATTTTTGCACATATTTGGCTTTACAGTGTGGTGTTCTAAATAAGTTGTTCGATCTGGTGTTGTGTTCAGGGCAACGAAATACAATCTTTTCTAACAGATATAAAACAACACGATTTTGTATAAAAATAGGGCATTAGAAAATTTTCTGCATTTATATAAAGCGGTAGGGTCAAACCGATGATCACTAAAGCGATACGATAGGTGTGTAATAAATTTGTATTGGATATTTTCAATTCGATCAATGTATGTTTAATATTGATGATTCCAAATGACTGAGACAAACTCGAGTTGTGACCTTACATATGACATACAGAATTAGTGTGTGTGCTACAGTGAAAGGCTTTGTAATGCATATAATAAAGCCCAATTGTATATAAGCTTTTTCTAAAATATTTTCGATATGGTCCTTAAATAACATTTTAGAATCTAGCAGTACTCCAAGATCTCTGATTGATTCTACTCTTTGTAGGGGTACAAGGTTTAATTTGCAAGTATAATTAATTGGCTGTTTTTTATGTTTAAAGGTAATAACATTACACTGTCTGTATTTAGATAAAGTTAATTGTTGTTCCAATATTGTTTTGTGGAGTCATTAAATTTATATAATTTCATGTCACCTGCGTAAAATAGGAAAGAAGAATGACTAATAACACGTTTTATGTCGTTTATATATAAAGTAAACAAGAGAGGCCCTAAATGGGAGCCTTGAGGTACCCCTGAAGGGATAGTTATAATTTGTGACATGTAACCTTTTAAGGCAACAGATTGACTTCTATTTTTAACATTATAAGAGAACCATCTAAGAAGATTTCCGCATACACCGATTTTCAACAGCTTGTTAACAGTATGTCGTGATTTACTTTGTCAAATGCCTTTGAAAAATCTGTGTAAATGGAATCAACATGTTTCCCACTATACATAGAGTTGAGAACAAAATCAGTAAACTGTTGTTCGAACAACGAACAGGGGTTGGAATAGCCGCACTTTAAAGGGCTATTCCACACAGATAAAGTATAAATGAATTATAGCTTGTGACAGGCGATGCGAAAACACAATGCATAACGTTAATTCACAATCAACTTACCGGGAGGAGATGGTGAAATCTGCATAGTGAGCATCATCTGTCAGCACTGGAACGTTTAGCGTGGTTGTTAGCACTCGTTATTTTGGTTAAATTGCGATAAAAAATACGTATTATGATTAATCCGATAAGACAACCGGGGATCGATATTTGACAGGACAAACGGTTTTGTGCTACTGCTCGGCCCACGGCCTCCGTGGATCCAGCTGACATGTGCGAAATTTAAACTATACAGTTTAAATTCAGACGGTACGATTGGCTAGTACACAGCCTGTCAAAAGCAATCAGCGTTACGGAACATTCCGCCCACCAAAATACAACAACGTGTATTTTAAAGAAAATTTAGAAACCAAACGGGCAATGCTGTGGAACGTTGCGTGAATGAAGAACAGTGAAAAGAAATAAGAAAAAAGAAAAAAAAAAATATTAATAATAATAATGAAAATGATAAGAAAAGAAAATAATGAAAATAAGAATAACGAAAATCGATAAGAGAGAATGCGCCGCGGAAGCGAAGATGATTAGTCACATTGACTAGGCAATGGACATAATTTGGTTAATGGTCTCGTGAGAAGAGAACCATTCGATGTACGAACCGTAGCGATACGCACAACGCCGTCGGGACCTGGGTGCAATTTGTCGACTCGCGCGAGAGGCCAGTGCAAAGGGACAGTATTTTCGATTTGGATTATCACTACATCATTCACCGAGAGTGAATTGCAATTTTTGGTCCACTTGGCGCGCTGAGTTAGCGATTGGAGATATTCAAACTTCCAACGTTTCCAAAAATCCCGTTGGAAACGTTGAATGAGTTGCCAGCGACTCAGACGGTTGATTTGTAGATCGGTATAATCCTCCTCCGGAACGGAAGTCAAGGGTTCTAAAGTAACAAAATGAACTGGAGTCAACACGCGCAAATCGTTTGGGTCAGAACTCAACGGGTAGAGAGGCCGAGATTTTAACATGGCCTCAATCTGCATGAATAGTGTCGTCAGCTCCTCGAAAGTTAACGTTAGGTTACCGATTAAGCGATAGAGATGAGTTTTAACCGATTTAACATGAACGGCGGGTAGGTCACTAATGAAAGGTTCCAGAGGTGCTGGATGTTTATGCTCGACTTCGAGCCCAGATCGAGATAACCTGCCACCCACCCTGAGCACACGGTGATCTTCAATGAAGGGATTAAGCTTCCGCATTCGTTTCAACAAAAAGTTGCCATCCTTCAAGCGCGTGATATCATCATTAAAATGTAGATGTTGAGTGCGTTTAACTACTGTCAAAATTGAAGTGTGAATTTCGGCACGGTTTAATGGAAGATACGAACGACGAGATTCGTTATTCTGTAGGTTGTAGATGAATCTAAGACAGTAACCGAGAGTGCGTTGGATCGTCTGAATTGAAGAAAATTTAATTAGTAATAGGTCCACCAGATTTTCGTCCTGTTGGACAAATACCGATCTAACTCGTTCCTCAGAGTGAAGTTCAATTTCGTCGACATTGCCATCGAAAGACGGCCAAGAATCGAATGATTGGATCCGCCGCGAAGGCCCCGCCCACCATAACGTGTTATCGATTAGATCGGCTGGAGATTGACCACGAGAAGCGACATCCGCTGGATTATCTCCAGATGACACGTGATGCCAAGGAGTCCCTTCGAGGGCATCTTGAATGCGACTGACACGGTTGGCCACGAAAGTCTTCCAGCGACACGAAGGAGAACGTAACCAGGCGAGCCCGATGGTTGAATCCGACCACGCAAACGTATTGGAGATCGGAAGCAATTGGTGCTCTTGGATGGGTTCCGACGAATGAAAACGCCAAAATATTCTTTGAAAAGCACGATCTGGTTCTTGAACCAATATTTGGCGATACATTTGTCGTACATCAGCAGTGAACACTAACACTGATGGTGTACGGAATTTTAGCAAAAGCTCCAGCAGGTTCTTTTGAAGCTTTGGACCGAAAATCAAGGTATCATTTAACGAGGATCCGTTCACATCCGTCGCTGAGGCGTCAAAAACCACTCTTAAGTAAGTGCTAGCGCTGCCTGGACGAAGAATGCAATGATGAGGTGTGTGATACTTTCCCTTGTGCAAATCTTTTCCAGGAACACGAGTCATGTGACCACTGTGTAAATAATCAGTCATGAAAGCAGAATGTTGTTCACGTAAGGTTGGATTTGCTATGAGTTTGCGCTCGAGTGAATGGAATCTGCGTAAAGCGATCTCACGCGACCCTGGGAAAGAGATATCCCTTCCCCTTTCTCGGAAAGGCAAGGATACGATGTATCTTCCCGAAGATCCGTCCCGTGAGTGGTCAGTGCAGTACATTTGTTCACAAAGTTGTTCCTCAGGAGTAAGGTTTGAAGACTGGGGAATGGTGTCTAACTCCCACAGTTGCTGGACCTCTTCGTGAAGCCGGTCCTCGTTAGTAACGATGAAAGATTTCGTTTCGTGAGCAGTGTCCGAACCAACTGAACCTAGAAGAAGCCAACCAAATGCAGAATTGAGAGCTGATGGCTGACGTGGACCACCATTCACATTACCAGGTCTCAGAAGAGAAGAGAAAACCTCAGCACCCAGAAGAAGATCAATCGGTCCCGGTTTGTGACAGTCAGGATCGGCAAGAGGCAAGTTTCTCAACTGATGCCACGATGACTTATCTAGACGAACAGTTGGCATGTTGCCGCAGATACTAGGCAGCGTAAGTGCCTTGATGTTGAAGAGAACCCGTCCCTTAACACCGATCTCTAATTGAATGACTCCCGACGTGGTTGCGGAAGATTGGCCTAAGCCGCTAACTCTCTGAGAACTGGCTTGACGAGGGATGCCTACGAGCTCCGCAGCACGATCGGTGATGAAGTGAGCTTGACTGCCCGAATCGATCAATGCGCGAAAGGTTTGGAAACGGCCGGATGAATCGCGAATGCCAACATTGGCGGTTGACAATAGTATTATGGACTTGTCTCCTAAGTTGGTGAGGACCTGAATTTTAGAGTCGGAAGACGTCTCCTGGTCCGTAGACGTCGTGGAGTGTTGATGCTGATCTTCCAAAGAAGCGTTTTCGTCTCGATGGAGCAAAGTATGATGTTTTTGCTGACATTTTTGACATGTAAACAAAGATTTACAATCTTTAAGATAATGAGAAGAATGGAGACAATTGAAACACCAACGGTGTGATTGGACAAACTGTAGGCGATCCTGAACTGACTTGAGTGCAAATACCTTGCACTTGGAAATGGAGTGGTCTTCCCCGCAACAGGAGCATTTCAGATAAGTGGTGGAGTTCGAGGACCTATTTGTTTTAGGCTGTCCTTTCTTAAGATCGCAAAGAAGCGCTGAAGTGAGTTTTTTGGCAGCCTGATTAAAGTTCCGTTCAAGAGGTTTGTCAATAGTACTGCTATCGCGAGTCGAAAAATGTAAGTCTCGTACAAGAGCTTCGCATTTGTTATAAAGAAACTCTTTGAGTTTCAAATATGAAGGCAGCTTGGTAGGAGACTAAAGTTGTTCGAATGCGCATCTTGTAGGTGAATCTAATTTCGACAGAATTAAATAACAAAGCACGAAGTCCCAATTATCTGTTGGGAGATCCAATTCTTTTAAAATTGTTAAATCCTCATTAAATACATCGAACACGCGACGGAATTCAAAAGGATCGTTGGGCGGAAAATTTAAATTTAGCATTTCCCGCCAACACGTAAATGCGAGTTCACGCGCGTTACGATAGCGCGCGATTAATCTTTGATATGCTTCAACGTAGTGAGCTCCTTGTACTGGAAATGTCCGAATTAACCCTAAAGCTTCTCCAGATAAACATGAGAACAAATACTGCATGCGTTCGATGTTGGATAAAGATTTGTTTTCATGAATCAGAGCGTTAAACATGTCGTAAAATTCGGGCCATTGCTTGACATTTCCAGAAAATATTGGAATGTTTATTTTTGGTAATTTAACGTTTGTGCACGCATTCGCGGTCTTACAATCGAGAGGCTGACTGGTTAACTCCTGGTAAATTTCGACAATTTGATAATACATCTCGTCAAAGGTTTCGCGAATTTTATCCTCATCAATTTCGTTTGTGTCATCTAAAGCTAATATTTCCGCGTGAGACGTTTCAAATTCAAGAACTATCTTTTCCAGAGTAGTATAATGCGCTAACAGTAAGTTGCACTTAGTTGCATCGTGCAAAGCGCTTTTTGCTATTTCATGTGTCTTGAGTAATCTATTATTCGCTAATGTCCGTTTCCGGCGCAATATTTGAATTGCTGGGGCCATGTTGAATAAACACGATTGGAAACGTACCCAAAAACGAAACGAAAATAAATAATAATAATATAATCTATTACAATTATATGCGCGGTAGGTCGTAAATACTCAAGAGCTAGGTACCTACTTAATTACTGTTCGAATTGATTATTATTCAAAATTTAAGAAACATTCCACAGCATTATCCGTTTTGGCATAGATAGATAATAATCTTAAAGTTCCCTGATTTCGGCACCAAAATGTTCGAACAACGAACAGGGGTTGGAATAGCCGCACTTTAAAGGGCTATTCCACACAGATAAAGTATAAATGAATTATAGCTTGTGACAGGCGATGCGAAAACACAATGCATAACGTTAATTCACAATCAACTTACCGGGAGGAGATGGTGAAATCTGCATAGTGAGCATCATCTGTCAGCACTGGAACGTTTAGCGTGGTTGTTAGCACTCGTTATTTTGGTTAAATTGCGATAAAAAATACGTATTATGATTAATCCGATAAGACAACCGGGGATCGATATTTGACAGGACAAACGGTTTTGTGCGACTGCTCGGCCCACGGCCTCCGTGGATCCAGCTGACATGTGCGAAATTTAAACTATACAGTTTAAATTCAGACGGTACGATTGGCTAGTACACAGCCTGTCAAAAGCAATCAGCGTTACGGAACAACTGTCCTAGGTTCAATTCAACAGATCTACCTTGAAAAAAACCATGTTGGTGGGGGGCTAATAATAGTATTTTTGCATAAATTAAAAAGTTGGTCAAACACGATTTTTTCCATGATTTTATTTAAGATACATAGTTTAGAGATAGGTCCATAATTTTAAATATTGTGTTTATCCCCTTTTTTAAAAAACAGGTGTTACTAACGCTTTTTTCCAAATTGTAGGAAATACACCTTCTTTAAGAGATTTTTTAAAAAGCAGTGTTACAGGAGTAACTAGTTTTTCAGCACAATCAAAAAATGAAGATTGGGTGTAATTTATCACAACCTGCATTCTTTTTCGAATCAACGTTTTTGAGGTATTTTAACACTAAAGGTGCGGTTATATCAATTGCATTGAAATTAATTGTATTCATCGTATTATCATTAATTATTTAGACATTATTAAAGGAAGTATTACTAGTAGTTTTATCAGGGATAAAGACAGATTGGAAATAATCATTAAAAAGATTGCAAATTCATTGATCATCGCTTAAGGAAACATTTTGTGATACATGTTATTGGGTACTTCAGAAGATGATTGCTTTGATTTCACAAAAGTCCAAAAATATTTTACGTCTTTCCTTATATTTGACTCTTTGAGAATTCTTTATATATTTAGTACAACATTCTACTTCAGTTCTCTTTTGTCGAATTCTAAGTAAAGAGAAGGTATGGTAATCTGAGAGGTGTGAATACTTTTTGAACTTTCGGTGAAACTTTACTTTTTCTTTGATGATTTTGATTAGGCTGGGAGTTTACCACGGGGGATATTTGGGAGACAGATTTATGGTTCTTGATGGAACATAGTGATCAATTGCTTCATAGATAATTTTGTAGAATTTATTAGTAGCTTCTTCCATACTGTAGAGTATGGTGTTTGCGTTCGGGCGGCTTCGGGTTCTACCGAAGATAACCGAACGCTACCAACCGTCTCGTATTACATTGCCGGATAGCGAGGATTCATTCTGTCGCTAGATGGCCTTTAGATAACTTGTTATTTGTATTGTCAATTTATTATATTCCGAATTAAACAACCTCCGTATATCAGAATCTACGACTATTAATAGAGATATTACCAGATCCCTATCCTCGCTAGAATACTGGAGATTAAGGGCCCAGTATTCTATCCTGTACAATATCAATACATCACAGTGGCGCAGCTTAAAAGGAGTATACGGAAACAGTTTTTTCGGATTGCCGGCAAGTGGATCTGTTTCACACCAGTGACTTGCAAAAAAAAAATCTCCGGGATTTTATTGTCAAGGTGACAATAAATGGAGATAAACTGGGCATAATAAGGACAATTGGAAGTAAATAATTACGTGGCTCTGGGTAACAAAGACCAGACCAAGAATCCAGCGAAGATTCAATAATTTCGTGGTTCTGGGTAACAAAGACCAGACGAAGAATCCAGCGAAGAATAAATAGTCACGTGGTTCTGGGTAACAAAGACCAGATCGGTGGCTCTGGGTAACAAAGACCAGACAAATTTCACAGAAGAAGAAGACTTGGAATTCCGGGAAGCGGCTGGGCGCTGGACTGCATCGGCGCCGGTTCCTGGAGTCAGGTTGTCTTGTTTCTTGTTTGTTTCTGGAAGGTGTTATTGTTGCCGGGTGGGTTTGTTTTTTTTTTTTTGTTGTTGTCGTTACAATCATGGAATCGGGCGGAATTTCCAGGTTCTCCCATGTTAATGGAGATTGGAGTCTATTCCGCTTGAGGTTAGAACAATTCCTTCTAATTCGTGATGACATAAAAACGACTAAGTTAGATGCTTCACAGAAACGCGCTTATTTGCTGAATCTTCTGGAAGCGGAGACATTAACTCTTTTGATCAACTTATGTTTCCCTGCTAAAGTTACAGACGTGGCATTCGATCAGTTAATAGAATTAATTGAGAAACATTCAGCGTTAGACAATCTGGTTCCGGTAATTAAATCTGAATTTTCCGCAGGGAATTCGGATGTGAATGCCATTTCGAATCGTTCAAATTCGCCCGGGAGACATTCGTCGCGTTCGAGAGAAACTCAAGGTTTTTCAAGGTTATCTCGTTCAAAGAGCCCCGAACCGAGGAATAAAAAATGTACGATTTGCGGTGAATATCATGTAGAAAAATATTGTAAATTCAAGAACGCAAAATGTTTTAATTGTCACAAGGTAGGGCATTTGAAGAAATTTTGCAGGAATCACAAGGTTAATCCGATTTTTGAACAATCCCAGAATAATAGTATTTCATACATTAATCCGTTTAGGGCTAATGTGGTAATTAACGAAGTGAAATGTGCTGCTATGATTGATTCAGGGGCAAGCATGTCGGTCATGCCGGATTTTATTTTCAATCGTTATTTTAGAAATGTAACATTGTCACCAGATAAGCGTACTCTATCAGGATACGATGGCAAACCACTTAACCTTGTAGGTAGTGCCTGTTTTACCGTAGAATACAATAATCTTAAAAATAATTTATTATTTACTGTTGTGGTTAATGGCACGGAATTGATAGTGGGTAGGGATTTTATGGAGATTTTTAATCTGAAGATAGTTCCAGTGATGATAAATTCGGTTTCATCAATCAAGGACAAAATCTGTTTTATTGAAAATTGTGAACATGTAAATTTTCAAGCAGTTGTGGAAGCCACCGCAGCAGATAGCGAATTACAGCTAGTGCTTAGATATTTGCGGCAGGGCTGGCCCAAACGAGTAAATCGTGACAGCAGTATATGGAAATATTGGCTAAAAAGGAACGAACTTTCTATCATAGAAGATTGTTTGTTTTGGCAACACAAAATAGTTATACCTTTTTCTCTCCAAAAGCAAGTGTTAGATTCATTACACAGGTCACATCTTGGTATTGTTAAAATGAAGGGAATAGCTAGAGCATATTTTTGGTGGACAACTCTGAACAAAGACTTGGAGAAAGTCGTTCAATCATGTTCAGATTGTGCGTTGTCAAAACAGTCACCACCAAAAAGTCAAGCAAACGTTAACATTTCTAAAGCTCAATCTGATCAGGTTAAGTTTTACAAAGGGGTTAAAACCAGGGTTTTTAAAGTTGGACAAAAGTGTTTAACAAAAGATTATCGTCAGGATAATAAAGTAGTTTGGACTAAGGGAGTAGTCTCTAGAAAGCTAGGTAAAATAGTTTATATTATTAAGATAGGGAACACAGATGTGACATGGAAGAGACATGTCGACCAAATGAGGGAAATGTCAGTGAGCTGGAAGGAAGATGGCAATAGTGCACAGCATCCCGCGTCTGAAATTTCGAGGAATGAGCCTCAGGAGTTAGAGACTTCAACCTTATTGCGTGGATTCACTGGTTTTCCTCCTGATTTCAGATTGGCGGCAGAGGAGGTGGTGTCGGAGCAGACACAGGCCCGGCAACAGAGACCATGGTCGGGGAGATTGCGGCCAAGACGCGAGACACCCACATCTTCCAGAGGAAACGGGGCAACTTGACCCAGGCACCGCGGTTGTTAGTCTTAGGATTATTTGTTAGCAAAATGTAATAACTTCACTTGTTGTAATAACTGCATAGCGCAGCTCTGTTAGAAATTTTTGTGGATATAATATCAATACATCACACATACCCACTGTATTAAAAATATTTGACCAGTCAAATTGCTCTAAAAACTCCTTAATCTTGATATAGTTAGCTGAATTAAATAACAAAACTTGTTGTGGTTGATGTTTTAAGTAAGGTTCTTTTTTAAGTGTTATGTTTGGTTTATCTATGGTTGTTTGTTTTGACAGTTGGCTTAATAAAATAATAAACTAAGTAAATCGGCTTCAAATTCACTCTCTGATTCGCAAGACATGACAAAGGTAAGAATTGCATCTGCTGACAAGTGAAACATATAAACATAACCTATTAAATAAACGTCAAAACAATGAACGCGCCGCGTACTTAAGAATTAAAAACCACTTGTCACTTGGTCACGAGCGTTGCGTGCGTAGAATCAGTGTGCACGTTGACCTGGGAACGTATCGTACGTGTATCGCGAACGTCAACCCAGTATGTTTCTACCTTTATTCAAACAAAGAAACATGGCAGAACGAAGCGAACAGAAACACATGCCACGGTTGCTAGAATACACAGAGAAAGAGGACAACCTAAATGTCCTTAAACAGCAAAAATGAACCCTGGTGACTGATAAAATGGTAGATGGCGGTACAGTAACTAAGGGTGTAAAAGTAAGATACCCAACCCACTAGTGTACAAATGGTGTGCAGATTATAGTAGTTATTGGATAATTGAGTAGCTAACTGAGATTATATTGAACCAACGCGCAAATGGGTGATACACTTTAAGTTCAAATTTTCAGGAATATTACTTTTAACCTTTCCGGGAGTAAGTTACGTAATGCTGGCCGTGCTCTGGGGAGTGAGTTTTTTTTACATAAATAAAAGAATATATTTTTTGATTAAATTTTATGATAGTATGCAAAATAAATAACAGCCGATATCTCTGTCGATAATGATGTAAAATGTTTAAAATTGGTGTAAAGTTACAGGAATATGCCCATAGATGGCAATACAATGTATATTTACAGAATATGCATCGAATTAGAATATGCGACCCCTGTCGTCCATAGCCGTCCATACTCCTTTGGCGAAAGTGTGTACCGTCGTTCATTAGCGTCCATACTCCAGGAAAGGTTAAGGGGTTTTAAAAAAAAAGATTGATGATAAAGAAAAAAAAAACAGTTGTAATATGTCAAACCCTAAACCTCTCATAATTATGTACTTATAGAATTGCAATACTCAACATAATTTTATAAAATTTAAAATTCTCATAAAAAATCATATAATTATCCAAAATATCAAACAGCAAAAATAATTGGCTGCTTTTATTTATGAAAATGTCGATGAATGCATATTGTTTTTACATATTATTTATAAATGAAATCAACATTATTAGTTTGTTGGAGATAGTACGCACCATAAGCACCATAGTAATTTCACTATCTGACCGACCCTAACCCAGATTGGAAATAATTAAATTAATTTGATCAATTATTTCAAAAGCCTACACTTTTTAAATAACTGCAGTATATATATACAAAGTGGGTAAAAACACATTAAACAGCTACATATTTGGATGTTTTTCTTCTTGCCACGAAAGCAGAATTTTTTTCATGATGTTCAAAGAGTTAGTACATATATTTCTTATGCTAAAAGCAACATTATTAATTTGAAATATACACTTTACTGTTCATAATTCATAAACATGTTTTATATAATATTACTAGTGGTTCCAAATTTTTTTTTCTTCATATTAATCCCTAAGGCCTCTGGCATATTGACCATTATATTTTTTAAAGACGCCATCAGAAGGTCGGGGAATGTGTACATATTTCCGCTTTGCAATAAAATCCAAATAAATGGAATATTCTTGTGGTTATCATTTAGATTTGACTATAAAGTGTTTTTTTTCTAGCACCGTTTAGATCATATTTCTCACCATGACTGTAAGAGAGTCAAAACGATTTCTATGAGACCATAACATTGGTTGTTTGCAAAAATGAACAAATTGATTCTATGGGAAATAGCTCTTTGTTCACAAAACCGAATGAATTAGCTGAAGGATTAAAAGATTTTTTTTTTAAAACTATGGTATTCCAAACAGTATGGTGCCAATGACACATCCCCATACAATCCCTTACTTCTTGAAATGGATTCCATTTTTGAACATTTTTGTTACTTAAGTTCCTATATTTATATATTAAGAAACACATTCTATCGGCTTGTGGTTAATAATGAATAATAAAATTCAATGGGTTTGCAGGATTTTCATTAGTAAATTCAGTTCAAATATATGCTTTACCTGCAGTAGTTTTCTTAGGTTTAGGCCTTATTATGGAAATGTCCTCATCGATCATCTCCACATCGACATCTGCGTCATTCCTGGACGAGTGGGAGTTGCTCATGGACGCCGTGAGGTCCTGGGGCATAACTCGATTAATGGCCAACTAAAAAAAATCATTTTATTAGTAAATTCCATTAAAAGGAGCACAATTTTCAAATGATGGTCGGTCATTGATGACTGACATCAAACCAGAAGACGAATGTGCATGCCTAGAGGACCAAGTTCGGCCACCATTTTTATTGTGCCTCGAGCCGGAACTAAGGAGGGTTATCTTTCGAAATAGCTGCAAATTGTAATATTTAATCATTGAAGACAATATTAGTGACACTCAAACGAAAAAATGATTCAATCGCATCTAGAAATTGAGACCATGACCTTAGCCACGCCGGGACTTGGCTCTGCAATCATACATAAAGATAGCGGCCAATAAAAATATGCGTTGAGAAAATGAATATGATGTTGGTGGTTCTTAATCGAAGTATGATACAGTTAAATATGACGGGAGGAGATAGGGTCGGATTAGCTGAGAGGTAGAGCAAAGCCCCAGCAAGGCTGAGGTCCTGGGTTCAATTCCTACATGCGACCAATTTTTTTTTAAATTTTTGTTTGAGAGTCGCTAATATTGTCTTCAATGAGTAAATATATGTTTTAAATTACAATTATTAATAATTAAAATTTTAATAATTCAATTCAACTTAATTGCAATAAAAGACAACTATTTGCGTTGGAAGAGATGTTAAAAGTTCCATTTTTGAAAGTCAAAGTTTCGAAATTTCATGTGATTTGACAGTTTCAGTCAAGTTTTTTTCCTGTTTGACGGATTCATTTTAAGCTTGTTAAGGGATTCTGAAATATTACCGAAAGAAGAAGTATAAGTTGCCACTGAACGCTGAGTGATTGTCATAGTTTACAAGTTGGCAGTAATTAATTATTTGTATATTAATTACACATCACCTCGTAAGCTTTCCGCTAAATATTAACTCAATTGTTTATATTTAAAGTATTTTTCTCAATAAAAAAAATTCAACTAAAAAATGGGTACGGCACAAACCCGAGTGTTCTTGTTGAAAAACCACCCCTGCTTCTAACCATGAATCTGGAAGTGAATACAGTAAAATGAACCATACGGAATTAAAATTAATCATGAACCCGAAAATCTAACCCAGCATGAGACCAGTAAATTTTCATTCAAGATTCTGTAGTTCCCAAAGACTGCAGTTAAAGTGTAAAAAGAATGTAAGATGATAGGACACCGGAAATGAGAAACAAGTGGGTCTGAGGAGATGATTACATTTTATATAAATCATGTTATTTAGCAAAAGTATCTATCGCCAGTGATTGTGTATCATGACTTAAATAATATACTTTTATTAAAGTGCTAGTTATTCATAACAACTTTTTTTTTGGATTTTTTTATTTTTTATATTAACTGCACACAGGAGGCCCTGAAGAAAATAATTTCCCTCAGGGCCTATGTCATCTTTGGGGATGCTGTGTGGAGGGTCTTTTTTTGGAGAGGAAGGAGTGAACATGGGTCTTGAAGAGTTCCATGTTGTAGGAGGGAGGAAACAGAGGCCGGCAGTTCGTTCCACAGCCGAGCTGTTGAACTTAAGAACGAATCGTAGAAGCTACCCGTTCTCATGTGACAAATGTCAACCGTGTACAAATGTTGGGCGCGCGTTTGCCGAAGGGATCAATAACGCTAGTTCCTCAGAGCATCTTCCATTGTAATACCGATAGAACAAGGACAGCATACCTACCTGACGCCTGTGCTCTAAAGATTGCAGTCCGTTTGTTAAGATTGGGGAATCTATCAAACGGACCGCCCGTTTCTGCACAGAGTCAAGGGTTTTTTTCAGGTATTTAGGGGCTCCGGACCATAGATGGCTGCCAAATTTACAGTAGGGCGCACTTGCGATTTGTACAGGGTCAGCAGTTGTGTACTATTAAAGTATCTGCGGGCCCTGTACAGTACGCCCAGCTTCTGAGAGGCCAACTTTACTCTGGCTTCGATGGAGCCCCCGTACCTGAGCTGGTCACTTATAGTTACACCAAGCATATCAATGGAAGGCCTGTTCGGAAGATTGCTTCCGTTGAAGGAGACTAGATTATCATTTGGATCCCTTTTAGACGTAATCAGACAGGATTGGGTCTTTGAAACAGAATTGAAACTTCCTCCCCAGGGACTGGAGTCAACCCGCTAACAATTGAGCCAAATCCCGATTGGGTAGGTCCAACATTTATTTCATATATCAACTGCTGTAATGTCATCCAACTAACTAACCATAATGCCGTTTCCCGCAGGGGTAGGCATAGAGGGCGGACAGCCAAACAACTCGGTCTTGGCACACACTCCTTGCCTCATTCACATTCATATATCGTCTCATACATTCTCTTCTATTATTCTGACTCTTGACATCCCCAACCAAGTATCAGAATCACTTGGTCGTGCCATGTCTTCCTCGGGCGTCCCCGACTTCTTACTCATCCAATTTCAGAGAAATTCTTATGTCTGCCTGTGAATGCGTGATTGCCACCTAAAGTTGATAGAATGCATCATCATCGGAAAAGAGTCTGCATGCCGAGTTTCAGCTTGATTGGATGTCGGGAAGTGGGTTAGTTTCCATTATATTCTAAATTCCACTTCATTCATACATTGATTTAAAAAAACAAAAGTGAAATTCAAATAGATGTATTTAAAAAGTACCATGACATACAGAAAAATTCAGAAGAAGATAATATTGAAAACAAAATAATGGTTTTCACGCAGAAGGAATTCAATAAAAATAAAATAATTAATAAATTAATGAGTCTTACCAACAAATCCCAGTTTGTTTCCTCCAAGTGGAATATAGCATCCGCCACATCTTCAATGCCAGTAATTCCCTAAAAATAAATATGCTTCTATAAAAACAAAATTTTATGCAATGCACAGGGGTAGAAGTTGATTCTTATTTTTTTATACAAAAAAGAAACATCACCCCCTAAAATATGGTTCACTCCAAAGTTTTATTGATTGCATGCAACTAATAATAATAAAATTTTAAACATAACTCCTTAAAACCACATGTGATTGTTTAGGAGAAAGAAAACATTTCGAAAACTGAAATATATTTATAAAAGACATTAAAAAAACAAATGAATCATAGTATAAGAAACAGTGGTATTGGTTATTATAAAAACAAGTTCCAATACTTTCGAGAAAATAATTTATTTAACTTCACAACAAATATATTTAATAGTGGTTTTATTGCTCAGGAAAAAAACTTAAATGGACTTAAAAGAACTCTCGAAAGATGCATATTTCAAAACAAAGGTGGACCTTCAACAGTTTTTGTTCGCGAACAAGAGAATCCACTATCAAATCCTAACCTTTTATAGCTGACCATGCCTACTAATCGTCTCATATTTTTTAAATACAGTTATCAATTTTGAAAAAAATACCTGAAAAGTCGCTAAGGCTTCTTCTCTGTTTTCAGACATTGTTTTAATAATGCTTATACGACTGTTGACATTTATGACTTGACACTTCACGAAAAAACTCACTCGAATGACTGTACGCCATTACAAATGCAGGGCTAGAAGCTTACCAGGTCGCTTAAAAAATATACCTATTAAAATGACCCTTATAATATTATTTATATGTAAGAAATATTGGCTGTATAGTGATTATGAGTTGTGCGTATTATATTCAAACAAAAATTGTTTTACAATCAATATTATTTGCTGAGAAAGCATTTAACGTCTATTTTTATCATCTTCAAAACATTGGAAAATTTTATGACACAAGGTTATTAAATTCTTCTTTTTGTAGCCTGTAGCCTCTCGTCAATTGCCAGTTCAGTGTTGTGATTTGAAAAAAATCACAATCAAATGGTGTTGCTGAGTCTGTAACCAAGTGTCACCCTTGGGTAGGTACATAGTATTATGGGTTCCTTATTAACTCAAAATATGAGAATTCATCATATCGCGTGATTTTTACACGCGACACATTACGCTATCGAAATATTTTAATCAAAACATCAAAATAATAGAATGATTAATAGATTTAATCAGAGTTCAGCGGGAGCAGTAGCTGCAGTAGCAGTAGCTGGACAGTGGAGCGGGCAACGATGTTTATCGTTTACTTGCGGATAACAACACAATATTATTACAATGAATATAATATCATTAAATGTATTATGTAGTTTATATTTCATATTATAAAATGAAGGCTTCAGCACGGGCAAGCCACCCAGTGACGCCTACATTACTGGAAAACCTGAATTGTAAAAAATATTGTACCTAATAAAAAAAAAACAAAAAAATAAAATAAAAAAATGATTTGAATGACTACGAGTGTGAATGCGTTTCATGACGTTAAATTTGTAATATCAACATTTAAATTGAATAAATAGTGCAAATAAATTTCGTCCTTACTTTCAATAGTAAGGAAATATTATACTTCAATATTCCTACTAGAGGTAAGAAATCTACTCTCATTTTTCAATTTTCCGTGAAGTTCTTCAATAGAAGATAATATTTCATAATAATGAAAATATTTTAACCCCACGGATAAATAAAACCTTGACACCAAAACAATACCGAATATAATACTGAATTTAAATATCGGGCCGATTACGTCTTTCACAACAAATATAAACAAAACCTTAAACTAATTTAATCTAAGGTTCTTTATAGAGCGCCCTCGAGGTTGTGATTTTCCTCAAAAACGGCGGTATAAAATTATCATTTTATTATTATTAACAAACTTCTCAACTTACTATAAGTCGTAATGCCATTTTTTACTCTTACTAAATGTAATGGCATCGTAAATCCCTACCTAAAATACGAATGAATTGTTCGCATACTCGTAGCTTCTTCGGTTGCTAGATAATATCGCAATTAAAAGCTAATATCTAATACTTAACATTCCAACATTTGACAATTAGCAAAGAATGAATGCATAATAATAATCCCAACTGCATATCAAATAGTAGTAAGTAAGACAATGTACCCACAGGCATAATTGGGAATTGATTTACGTTTTTGAATAAATTTCGAAAAATGACGTGACTGCTTCGGAAACGATTGATTTTTTTTTGATTTTCTAGATTCTTACTTTCCATGAAGTGGTGAATCATTTAAATTTACTGAATTTAAAGTTAATGTTCTCTGTACAAATAGAACGGCGTCAAATGCGCCTCACAATTTTTACAATTATGACCAATGACTTGACTGCTCGGAAATCTATGAATTCTGACAGCATTCTGACAGAATCGATTACTTGTTCGATGACGTTTTAAAACCATTGTCTCGGGTTTGGTTTCGAATGGTTTTGACAGAGTGTCTGTGATAGTGATGGGAGTGATCGATATATTTATATAATCGATTTTTTTTAACCGAAACATCAAAAGAATCGAATGATCCATTCGAATGAATCGCTCGGAGTGCGGGAGCAATAGCTACGGACAGGGGCAAAAATTTTTCCGTCGGGGGGGGGGTAGGATTCGAATATATATTCCGGTTGTAATTTATTTTCATTAGTATGGCAATATTTTTGGTAAGCAGGTACTAGCGAAATTTCAATCACTAATTTTCATTCCTGGCAATGATTCCCTTGTTGTCTGCTAGCAACATTAGTATTTTTCCTGTTATCCACGAATTTCAAATATGTATGCATATGCAATTAACATTTTTATAAATAATTAATAAGATTCGAATATCTACATACGTACAATCAAAATATATTATAAAATATTATTATACAAGCTTTTTAAGTACAAAGAAAAATATTTTTATGTACATTATTATTGTGCTGTAATTTTCATTTGCTGTACTTTGATATCTGTTTTATATAATATTGTAAGCTCCTGCTGAATAGCTACTTAGTGTAGCCAGTAGGTGCAAATTCCCATTAATAATATTTATAATGTACCTCTTAATAATAAGATAATAATTATATGCCGTTTTGTTAAAAATAACCTCTAAATCTCATGTACGTTGTAGGCGTCTACTAGAACCCAAAACAAACCATTCATTCATTTGTAATTTGTATGCAATTCACACATTATTATTAAGTAAATAAAGTTATTTTACTACAGAAAGCGTTTCATTTTAATTACTAACTAAGAGACACCGATGTTAATTTCTTTCAATTTCAAATAAATTAAATATATTTGTTCGTAGCATAGGTAGCAGATATATTATGTTTATATGAACGAACACATGTCACTTGATGAGTTTAATATATACTGAATATTGTATACTGCCCGAAGAAGCTACGGTTGTAGTGAAACCCGATCAGCATTAAATATAAAAATGGTGTTTGCTAAGTTATTGGTTTATTTTATTTTAAATATACACTACCCGAATGTCCCGAATAGACAATACATAACCTAAAAATAACATAGGTAGGTATTAAACCTTCAATTGTGAAAAACTATCACCATGAAAATCTTTTACACATAAACTATACATACTGGAAACGTAAATCTTCACCTAAAAGTATTAATTCATAATTTACAATTCACACACGAGGTTGATTATAACATCAACATGCTTCAGTAGGCAGCCAACAATGTACTTCGTTTGTCAAGCAATCTGAGATATTTTGACATCTCGAAATATAACCTCTCGAATGTGAGAATCGATTTGCGTTTTCGAACGAATTTTGACAGTTTGAAAACGATTATCTCGGACTGAACATTCGAATGATTTCTGACATTTCAGAGCGATTGTTTCGATTCCACTTTCGATGACGTTTCAAAACGATTGTCTCGGAGTTGCATTCGAATTAATTATGACCAATCACAACGCTTGGCTGGCATCGATTATTTCTGACCAATCACAGCGATGAAATTCGATGACGTTTCAAAACGATTGTCTCGGAGTTGCATTCGAATTAATTCTAACCAATCACAACGCTTGGCTGGCATCGATTATTTCTGACCAATCACAGCGACGTAATTCGATGACGTTTCAAAACGATTGTCTCGGAGCAGTGTTACCGAAGCTCCCGATTTTTCGGGAGATCTACCGATTTTTCACTTCATCTCCCGATCTACCGAAATGGCACCAAAATCTACCGATTTTTCGGTGTTCTCAGCGATTTATCGTTTCTCGTCGATTCTTTGTTTATGGTCCGCACAACAGGCAAATAATTGTCTATGGTTAAAAAAAAAAAACTAAAAAATTCCCCGGATTCGGGAATTGACCAGAATATTTACAAAATACTGCAATCTAAGCATATCTCTATTATACGCATTCACACGGGGCGACTTTTGTCGGTCAACTTTTGTTGGTTGGACAATTGAAAGCTAATCGCCACGTGTGAACACTCTGTCAACAAAGTTATCAACTTTTTTTGTTGCCTAGCAAAAGTTGAAAGCCCGTCTACTTTTGACGTTCGAGTACGACCATCGCCATTTTGGTTTTACTTGTCGTTCGAGTTTTTCACCGAATCGCCCCGTGTGAACACATGTTTCAACTCGCTTGTCTTTTTTAGTTACTCGCGGGAAAAAGTAAAATTTGAAACGGACCTCCTTCGGCGAGGAGTATTTTTATTGTAATTAAATTTAATCTAATAAAATATAACAGGAGGAACAAATTGAAAGAAGCTATGAACGTTATTAATTAGGCATTTATTCTATAGTTCCGATTAGAATGGGTTAATTAATTAATTTAATTAATTATAATTTTCAGGATTTTTTCAGCAATTAATTTGCTTAAAACCAATCAAAGGAATAGGCTATCTTCCAAGTCCATTGAAGGCCTCTTGCATTGCAAACGCCATATTAATAAAAACACCTGCTATGACTTTGACGTTGAAAAAAATATGATGTCTATTATGTCTAAAACACGTTGGTATAATAAAGAAAAGGAATAATCCAAATTTTCTTGTTTTAAATCTTCTACTCATTTTTATTTCTGTTATTTTTATGCTTTCCCCAGCACATTGTAATTTTTAATTTCTTTATAGTTATAATATCTTATTTTAATATGTTATCTAGGTTATACATAACTAGGTGGTTATTGCATTCACTTTTAAAAGTAAGTAGGTATTACATGATTTTTGACGTCTCGCAAAGTGACAGGTGACAGTCCAAGGTCGATGTTTCACAAAAATTTGCGCCGAGTTGCCAGACGTAAAATAAGTCCCCGTTAAACGTTAGGGCAAATTGCGTTATTCCACGGGCAACATCTACAATAATCATATTGACGGCGCTGCTTATGGGTTTTTTCGTTAGTTGTTAAGGTTATGCTTCGGAATAATAAAAGGGATTCGTATTATTGACAAAGGAGAAATTTTGTTAAAATAATTCTAGTGATCTCCCGATTTCTAAGAAAATCTCCCGATTTCTCACGATTTCTCCCGATTTTTAGGCGTAAATTCTCCCGATTTTGAATTTTTGAGTTCGGGAACACTGTCTCGGAGTTGCATTCGAATGAATTCTGACAATTAATCGAGATATTTCGAATGGTAAAAAAGATCGAGTAAACCATCGATGATTCATCGATTCCGCCCATCGCTAGTCTGTGATTTCGAATGATTTTTAATTGAATCGATTTGTCCATGACAGTGAATTGAGTGAATAGAAATATTTCGGTGGTCGAAAAGATCGAGTATATCAACGATTGTGCATAGAGACGGCAGTGATTGTGCTCATCGCTATTTTGTCTATATCTATGGCTGGATCGGCTGCTGAATCTATTGCATATTGTCTGTGGTTTTGCTTTACGTTACGGATGTCATTCTGCATCAAACTTTCTGTAATAAACTGGTAATAAATTAATATTGGAGATGGCGACCGCGGCTGTAGACTCCGCAAGGGAAAAATCCTTCCAAGATTACAGAAAAAAATTAATGGAACACAAAGAAGTCGAATCGAGGCTAAAAGACAGTAAGAAAATCTTTTAGTAAATAATGCCATATCATCCGAACACAACCTAACATTATCGGTGTATGTCAAAAATGTTAGTTCATTTTGCGAAAATAACTGCACAAATACGGATTATCTTAATCTTTGTATAATTTAGAACTTTGGATACATTAATATTTGTTTTTATTTTTTAGTGAGAGAACAGCTCAAAGATCTAACAAAGCAGTATGACAAGAGTGAAAATGATCTAAAAGCTCTTCAGAGTGTTGGACAAATTGTGGGAGAGGTCCTAAAGCAGCTAACTGAAGAGAAATGTAAGATTACTTCATATTTTTATTTATTTAGTTTTCAATATCTTTAGTTGGTATCTTCATAATTCATATTAGTAGTACCATACTTTATTGTTAGTGATTATAAGTAAGTTGCAATCATCACAGAACAATTGCTCAAATTGAGCACCAACGGTAATAAAAGATTTTGGTAACTTGTTGAATTCCACTGCATGCAAAGGCTCTTTTAACATCACTTGATTTTAACTTAAATATCTAATGGAGACAACTATTTAAGTTGGGGGTTTTAGTAAACATGCCAAAAATAGGTTTTTAGGGTTTAGTTGGGGTTATTTTAATCATCGTATTTCCTAACCCTCAAACTTAACTTTGAATGAGAAAAAATGGAACTCAAATGCATTTTTTACCATCTCCCACCACCTAAATAGTTATTTCGGTAAAATTTCGATCGCGCTGGCCTCGCTTATTATGAATATTTTTTAGATAAAACCTTTAGATTCACCTTAATTACTGTACGACACAACTTTTAACCTTCGGGGCGGTGGAAAATATTGCAATAAAAATTTCAATTACGTAAAATTAAAATTAGCTTTCGTTTTGTCAAACGAGGCCGTCCATTTTCAAACTTTACTGTCAAATGTCATTTTGTTTTGTTGGTATTTCTGTTACTATAGGACGAAACGAACGGCTAGAAGTGGCTAGAGACATAATCGCGCGGGCGTTTTTTTTAATGTTAAAAAATTCCGTCAAATTAGTATTTACCTAATATGCATGCATTGTGTGCGTTGTGATTGAATTTTATTAGCTGGATTTTATTTTTTTACGTTCAAATTTTATTTAAGTTAACTATTTCTGCGATGTTGAGCGGCTACGCTAAGTTTTTGTAACATGGTTTATGATGAAAAAGAAAATGCCCCCTTTATACCGCCTGCTTGCGTCAAGGCAAGAAAAACATCCCAGTTTTCAAATAGTTTAGCGGCTACGCTAGGTTTGTGTAACATGGTTTGTGGTTCAAAAGAAAGTGTCCCTTTCATACCGCCTGCTCGCGTCAAGGCAAGAAAAACATCCCAGTTTTCAAATAGTTTAGCGGCTACGCTAGGTTTGTGTAACATGGTTTGTGATTCAAAAGAAAGTGTCCCTTTCATACCGCCTGCTCGCGTCAAGGCAAGAAAAACATCCCAGTTTTCAAATAGTTTAGCAGCTACGCTAGGTTTGTGTAACATGGTTTTTGAGATATACTTATATATACCATGTTACACAAACCTAGCGTAGCCGCTAAACTAATTGAAAACTGGGATGTTTTTCTTGCCCTGACGCGAGCAGGCGGTATTAAGGGGACACTTTCTTTTGAATCACAAACCATGTTACACAAACCTAGCGTAGCCGCTAAACTACTTGAAAACTGGGATGTTTTTCTTGCCTTGACGCGAGCAGGCGTTATAAAGGGGGCACTTTCTTTTGTATCACAAACCATGTTACACAAACCTAGCGTAGCCGCTAAACTACTTGAAAACTGGGATGTTTTTCTTGCCTTGACGCGAGCAGGCGCTATAAAGGGGGCACTTTCTTTTGTATTACAAACTTAGCGTAGCCGCTCAACATCGCAGAAATAGTTGACTTAAATAAAATTTGAACGTAAAAAAATAAAATCCAGCTAATAAATTTCAATCACAACGCACACAATGCATGCATATTAGGTAAATACTAATTTGACGAAATTTTTCAACATTAAAAAAAACGCCTGCGCTATTGTCTCTAGCTACTTCTAGCCGTTCGTTTCGTCCTATAGTAACAGAAATACCAACAAAACAAAATGACATTTGACAATAAACAAATAAAGTTTGAAAATGGACGGTCTCGTTTCACAAAACGAAAGCTAATTTTAATTTTACGTAATTGAAATTTTTATTGCAATATTTTCCACCGCCCCGTAGGTTAAAAGTTGTGTCGTACAGTAATTAAGGTAAATCTAAAGGTTTTATCTAAAAAATATTTATAATAAGCGAGGCCAGCGCGATCGAAATTTTACCGTTATTTCTTGTTGTAATTAAGTTGAAATCAAGTGCTATTATTTATATATTTTTTGCTTATAAGCGTGCAGCGGAATACGACAAGTTTATCAAGATTTTTGGTAATTTTTTAACAAATATTCTTTTGAAATAACACTTTTCATTTAACACTGTAAAAGCCGACTATTTACATCCCGGGAACGGAAAATACTGAGCACTAAAGTTCCATTTTTATCAATATAAGATTTAAAATTTCATGCCATTTGACAGTTCGGCCATGTTTTTTTTCTTGTTTGACATATTTGTATTGAGCGTGGTCAGCGATTCTAGAAGTTTAATGTCCCCGATCGGGGATGGTGGCAGCGAACCGGTTAAGCTTGATATGTGAAAAAAAGATAACTTGAACTGAATAAAAAGTAATTATCAGTTTCATTTGTCATGCAATATTGTAAAACTGAATTTTACTGACAAATTAAAAATCTAGATAAACTTATTTGAAATACAACTTATGAAGTCCATTATTTTGTTTTCCAGTTATTGTGAAGGCTACGAATGGGCCCCGTTACGTTGTGGGCTGCCGTCGTCAGCTGGACAAGTCCAAGCTGCGCGGGGGCACTCGTGTGGCACTGGACATGACCACTCTGACTGTGATGAGACACCTCCCGCGCGAGGTGGACCCTCTGGTGTACAACATGAGTCACGAAGACCCTGGAGATGTCACCTACGCTGCCATCGGAGGTCTCCAGGAACAGATCAGGGAGCTAAGAGAGGTAACATTTTCATTTTATATTCATTCCTCTGGGTCTTTTTGAGGAAAGGAAGGAGTGAAGTCTTGGTCAAGGTTTTGAAGAGTCCTATGTTGTAGGTCCCGAGGAAGCACAGAGGGTGGCAAATCTTTGCACTGTCTTCATGCTCCAGCTTACAGTTGACTAGTTAACTAGATTTGATGTCCTTTTTCTTATGCCAGAAATTACAGTAAATCTTTTACTGGTTCCTTGAGGTGATTGTTTCACCAAAACAGCTCTATCGATATAACATCAAATCATTTTTACCTGCAGTGTCAATGGGTCATCCTTGGCCGCCGCGCTTTTAAAAAAGCACCGTACTTTGTGAGTTTTTTATTTGTATAATATTTGAATTGCAGTAGTTATTACACCGTTGTTAAAAAGTAGCGGTTTGCAGAATTTACTATTCATTAAGTATATTTAGTACAATTATTAATGTACTAGCTATACCCCGCCATGCGTTGATGTGGCTAAGTCTGCCTGTGCACATAGAGATCAATAGCATGTGTTGCTTTTACTTCCCACAGATGGCGCCGTTTTTCAAAGAAAGCTTATTTTTAACTGTCACAGGTGACATCTATATAATATATAAAAACACATGTATAGTCGAATGCAATGTTGTGTCAAAATTTCAATGCAATCGGTGAAGAACTTTAGGAGATTTAAGATTTTGAACAAACGAACATTTACATTTTTATTTATATGTAGTGCAGTTATCAATGTTTCGCTAAACATTTATGACAATAAGGGAGTTGAGTGAAAAATATTTTGACTTATAAAAAATATGTTCATGTAGATCACAGACATAGGAATTAATAGACGAGAAGATATGGGCGAGGGGTAAAATCAACTGTTGAAGAACGAAGGGAGTGAAGCTGACTGTGATTCGTCAATAAATCAATCTGACAGTAAATAGGCATCTCGCATTATAATATCACCATTTACTTCTTAAAAGTAAAATCTGCTTTGAATGAATAGACATTTTTACATGGGAGCGCAAATTACTCGCCACGTTATGAACAAATTTGCGAAGTCCAAATTCGGCAAAAAAATTCGGTTTCATTTTCAGAGTCGAATATTTCGTATAAGTATTTAGTTAAGACACTTTTATAAATGTTCATAATTTACTTCCCAGCAACCAACCAGCTTTGTGTTTCGCGTCCAGACGTTTCTCGATGTGATAGTAACAACTGATTCATATTATACGATGTGAATATGCTTAAAATAAAGTAAAATAATGCTTATATATGGAATGTAATACGACAATTGGGTTTATTCTCTTTTTTCACATCTATTTTTACCAGTTTTCATAGTACAAGTCAAAATTTTGCCGTGTTATTTAGTAAAATGAACCGATGATGCCTCGACCATAGTTCGCACAAGAATGATGACGTCACGTTTTCAAATTTCATTTGAGGCCATACGCGAGCCCAGCCGGCTCAATGGAACCGGTATGGGGAGTGGGGATAATACGCTTTTAATCACTTAGGGCAGGTCTACTAATATTCATATGTCTATGATGTAGATCAAAAAATATCCATTCTAAATATATAAATATATTTCTATATTATTATTCTTAGAATTAGTTAAACGTTCTTGAAAAAGCATTAAATAGCAATAAACTGAATACACTCCACGATTGGTCAAAAGAATTCTGACGTCACATGTGTCGTGGCTTGTACGTACCGCAATGTATCACCGCAATGTCTATGGTGCATCTCTTTCTATTCCATGAGAGATGGTCGGTTTAGATGAGAGAGGTGTATAGGCCAAACGTTTATTTGGGCCAAATCACAGCCGGTCGTGGAGTTAAAGCTTCCAAGTAAGTATATCAAATTATTAATTGTGTTCATTTGTACGTTACGATAAATAAAATACATTTTTACAGTATAATAATCATTGCGTATCTACCCATCTGACATTTCGCCATAACCACTAGTTTTGTGCAGGTATATTTATTGATTTCGCATGAGATGATAATTATTCTCTACTCATTATAATATATACATATTATAATGTGGTGATGGCTTTTAAATATTTCATCTTTTGTTTACCATATAATAAGGCACTGCTGAAAACCAGCTGCATTCCCGGAGAAACCCCTTTGTCAATAGGATCTATGTGAAAAAAATAGCTCCCATCTATTGTCAAATATTTATGTAGGTATTTGTTGTTATTATTATATAAAATGGATTTCTAAAGATACATATTCGTATAGTGCTTTATAATAATATGTTGTTTATTGCATCGCTTAGAAGTTTTTATTATTATACATGTCACATTACATGTGATTACACTTCAGGCCTCCGCGCAGAAAAGTCTCACAGTGAACTGGGCTGTAAACCGTTATTTTACTTTTGGTCTTACTTTTCTGCGCGGCGGTCAACAAATAGCGTCTTCAATACCGTGCGGGCGGGAGAAGCAAATATTCTAACTTAAAATATTAATTTAACTATGAAATCTAAATCAATTTTCTTTTTTTTTTAATAACATCAATTCTAATAGACGGTTAACATTGGTAAAAAAATTACTGGAATTCCTTATTGAAGAATTAAATTTTTTTCCATACAAAATGTTTAAGCGACGTGGTTCTCACAGTTTGAATGATGTCACACCCACACCCCGCCTGTTACCGCTCGGATTCCGCTCGTTTTGGCGGGCTTAATAAAATTTAAACTTTGAGAATTAATTTAATTATGAAAACAGACTTTAAAAAAAAAAATAAAAATACCAGTATTTAAGTTTGAATGCGAACATTGATAAAAAAAATGGACTCAACTTCCTTATTATTATGCAGCATAATGATACCATCAGATTTTGTTCCATAATAATATTTGTTTGTTGGAACATTTAATAGAGTGATAAAAAATAATACATATTCGTAGAAGAAAAATAAGAGTAAGGTCATCAATCCATATACAAAATAAGAGTAAGGTCATCAATCCATTTACAAAATAAGAGTAAGGTCAACAATCCATTTACAAAATAAGAGTATCAATCAATCAATCCATTTACAAAATGTTCATGCATTGATTATTGAATACAAAAAGAAATTATTATATTACATTTCAAGGTAGACAATATATATATTTTTTATTTTGTATTATGAAATTAAAATTAATTTTTGGCCGCTGTGTCCTGTTTTATGGTGGACGAAATAGGCAGATTGATTAGAAAGGTATTATGATGCACACAATAGTAGTTAAGTAGATATTATATACACAAATCAAAGACTTCGGCATCACTTTTCAATCAAATCTCTCATTTGTTAACCACATAACAGAAATCTCTAATAAGGGCTTAAAAATGTTGGGGTTTATAACTAGGCTAACCAGACATTTTAACAATATAAAGTGTATTAAATGGTTATATTTTGCCTATGTAAGAAGTCAACTTGAGTAAAATTCTCCTGTCTGGAACCCACATTATAATATACATGTACAAGCTGTTGAAAGAATACAAAACAAATTCTTACATTTTATAAATTTTAAAATGGGTATTCCAGAAATTATGTTGAACTACAACACTCTGTTAAATTATATGAATATGCTCAAATTGTCAGACAGAAGAATTTTCACTAACTTGGTATTTCTTATTATTTTTTTGGTAAACTAATGTTTAAGACAAGATTTTTTATGCATAGCACAAAGGGTAACAATTATTTATAAGCAATAATTATTAGCCTGAAACACTCATCCACATTGAAAAATCTCCTGATAAAAGATAAGCTCAGTGGTCAGAGCTGTCGACCGGAAATCGAAAGGACACGGGGTTCAGGTCTCGTTGGCGTCATGTATCTTTTATCAGGAGATTTTTCAATGTGGATGAGTGTTTCAGGCTAATAATTATTGCTTATAAATAATTGGTATTTCTATATAAAATTTTAAATGATTTAGTTGATAGTTCGGTATTGCTAGAATTGATAAGCTTCCGGATTCCACAACTTAATACTAGAAGTCAGGATTTATTTCAGTGCAGAAATTCTGGGACTAACTACCATATATACAATAAATAATTTATATTTCTTAATATTCATAAGTAAAAGCCCTGAAAAAGGGTATTAATTAATAAATAAATAATAAATAATGTTAAGGCCGCCTTAAGCGATGGTAAAATAAAAAGTAATTGTGCACAGATCCATGCTAATGTTTCCCCATTCAATGCTGGCCTTTTCAACTTCTATCCCACTATGTGGAACTTTTTAACACAATGTATGTATGTGTTTTTGTGAAACTTCATGGATCACATATGAGACAGCCGCACAGATCCAGGTTAAGACTTACTAGTAGATTGGAAGCCGAGACATAGGTAGACTTCAGCAGACACTTACAATCTTCATACGAGGAATACACAAGACTAAAATGTGTATATTATTGGTGTGCCTTATAGCAATACAAATATAGGTAACAAGCAAAAAAAATCGCATGGCAAACAGAGTCTAGAAACGGTCAATTTTAGCCCAAAAGTGTTTTTAATTATTTTGTTTAGTAATTTTATAAGAAAGGAAAAAGGTAATCAAGGGAAACTGTCACAGATAATCTTGCCAGTAAAATAATATTTTTAAAAGTTGTTTCTTATTTGCGTTCATAAATTTCTTTCGAAAAAATAATTTTTTTCGTAGTTTACGCTTTATTTTTATAAATCAATTAACAATTTTGTTTTAATTCTGCACAAGCGAAACGATAGGAAAAGCTTCAAATTATCCAAAGCATATTTTTTGGCATTCATAATGTACACCAATTTGTAGTAAAGATTAAACGAAAACAGTGATTTCAAATTAAGCTTCGCCTTAAATGGAAGTATGCTGGGCAAGTAACTCAACTAAATAATAACTATTGAAATATATTAAAACTCAAACATCAGCGGATTGTTTTCTTGGATTAGGAAGAGAAACGAGACTCCAAATTAGTGAACTGCCTGCTTCGGATAGGCGAGGGCCACCAATAACTGGCAACATTGAAATCAAAAGTTGATTCCAGAAGGGCGTTGAAGAAGCAAAAGAAATTGTAAAATTGCCTTTCAGTCCAGCGGCCATCCCAGACATAGTTGGGAGAAACAACTCCAGAGGCTATGCGAGGAGAAGCTGGACCTGCAGTGGGCGGAGGCCGCTGAAGTAGCGCAAGACAGGCACGCCTTGGGGAAGTGGAAGAAGATTGATGAACTTAATTAATTTGATTCCATTCTTTCCTGTTCAGGTGATTGAGCTCCCCCTGATGAATCCCGAGCTGTTCATCCGCGTGGGCATCACCCCACCCAAGGGCTGCCTGCTGTACGGGCCCCCGGGCACGGGTAAGACCCTCCTCGCCAGGGCTGTGGCCAGCCAGCTCGATGCCAACTTCCTCAAGGTTTGTAATTTCAGGACAGTAATTAATACCTTTGTCCTGACTCCGAGAGGATGAGCTAGACAAGTGCAAAAGAATATTGAGTAATAATTGAACATTAATGCCTGAATATAAATATTATTAGTCACAAATAATTTCATACGGTACTTTATTTGTTGGGTATGGCTCACGTGCGTTGTAAGGAGTATCTGGACGAAGCTGTTGAACTCGTTCTAGGCTAACCTAATCTATTGAATGTTCAATTGTGGACTTTGCATAACTAAAGGTAAAAATAACGTTTCACCCGAAGTGGGGTCACTTAGGTCCTCCTTATATCGTGGAGCGATCATGCCTCTCAATATTGCTTTTGCCCTTTCTAGTATTAGTTACTCTTTATTAATATTAGTTACTCTTTTTATACCTACCATTTTAACCAGACATCACTCGTCTTCGCCCAACATTTGGCAAAATAAATTATAATCACGAAATACACGGACACGGGACGACAAATGCAAAACATATTAGATTACCCACAAGGAAGAAATAAAGCACCCAGAAATCTGATGTACCAAGCCGTCCATCTTTACAACAAAATCCCGAATTGAATTATTGAGATTGATAATATGATTAATTTTAAAAAGGAATTGAAAAAGTATGTCGACCTCTAATATTTATGAATTGTTTGTGGTTTAATATGTTTACATTTAAAATATTTAAAGATATATTATATGATATTTATATAAGTATATCTTTCTATAATTATTAGCACACACGACGATGTGAGCTAACTTAATATCAATAAATAAATAAACAATCCATTATTAAGAAAGGGTTTTACACAGAAATTCAAATCTAACATTGTCATCAAATGGCCAATTAGCGCCATTTTTTTTTTTTTTTTTTACTCTTGAGAGGTTCTCGTTAATTGCTTAAGTGATGCAAAATGGTAAAAAGAGAATACAGAATCAAGCGAAACTCAAATGAAGCCATTTCCAGTAAAATGCACTTTTTACATCCTCACTCGCGGCTTGTTTGCGTCAAGGATTTTATTGGAAGTAACGGGGATCTGGGGGGAGAGAGATTACGTCGGAATTGGGTAGACATTATTTAATATCTTAAAAAATAGCAATGATATATAGCTCCAGCCCACTTACAATGGTGTCTTATGAGACTTAAACGACTGGGAACCCGAACGAACCCGCAATCTCCTAAATCAAAATCTTAGATCACAGTATCACAGATAATGTAGCTCGCGCAAGATGTAGATAGATGAAGTCTATTTTCTGGTTATTGTTATAGGGAAGAATCATTATCATATTGTCATATTAAATAAAATATAACTGTTTTTAGGTTGTCTCCAGTGCAATCGTAGACAAATACATTGGCGAGAGTGCCCGTCTCATCAGGGAGATGTTCAACTATGCCCGAGATCACCAACCCTGCATCATCTTCATGGATGAAATTGATGCTATCGGTATGTAATCTTTATATCTCACATTATATCTCACTTTCCTATTACATAATGATATAGCACAATAGAGTGAGAATCCAAAACACTTGTAAATCATTTCTCCGAATATAACTAGCTATTCTGGGGAAACTATTACATACTATTTTTATAAATATATAAACACATTATCTAGTAAGACGGTACAATTTACAAAAATATTGCTTAGTTATTAAGAAAATAGTATCAGCTAGCGCAAGGTGAAAATTTAGCACCCGCGATCAAGAAAAAAGGAAAGCAAATTTTCCCATAAGAATTAATGAAAACTAGGAGGATTCATTCCAAAAGAATTTGTACAAAATATATCATCTACTTTTTAATATTTTATATTATCTAAATTCAATGTGAAAGGCGTACATGTAGTCGATTTTATTTCTTATTCACTTGTGGGACCACTTTTGCCTTCTTCATTTTGCGGAAATGTGACATTACATCGTCGTTGGTGGTGCTTTTCTACTGTTTCCCACATTTTAAAGATAAATTGCTCTTATTGCACTACATTGCCATTTTAACCACTCAGGCCTCTGGCATATTGACCGTTATATTTCTTAAAGACGCTATCAGAAGGTCAGAGAATTTTTGTATATTTCCGCTTTGCAATAAAATCCAAATAAATGGAATATTTCTGTATGTTTCCGAAAAATAAAAAACCCATGTTTGAGAGTGATGAAATACATTTTCAAATTTATTATTAGAAAAAAACATTTAATTTTAGAAATATTAAAATTTTGAAAGCAAACATAAAAAAAGTTTTAAGAATGGCTTGCCTTACGTTTTTCGTCTAAACACTGAACTAAAACTATTGATAATGAAAAAAAAACACATTTTATTAGATAAATGTATTATAATCAACTCACTTTTTTGACGTTTCATTTAACCTCTTGAAAGTGAGGCAGATTTCGGAAACAGCGCGAAAATTACCTTGATGAGTTTTTTCTCAAATTTCGGAAAAAAAACTAAGTATTTGCTTTTTTTTTTATTGTTTTCTGTTTACCAGATAATGTAGCTAATTATTCATATATAGTTCATGATTATATCGTAAGACGTTTTCCCAGAATAGCTAACTTTATCTGAAAAATTAATAAAAAATTCCCCCGTTCGGGAAACAATTGTCAAAAAAATTATGTTTATGAATATAAACGGATTTTATTATTTCCACACAAACCTGAATAAATAGCCTATATGAAAAAAAACAAACCAAAGGTGTTTTCAAAGAAATAATGGCATTTACGTTGTTTTGAAAATGTAAAATATTTTAGGCTTTTCAAAAAAAAATCTCACGCCAAGCGTGCACTTTAGAATTTTTTTGTGTCGTATTGTATAAAGTTATGAAAGCAATTCTTTCAGTTTTTGGTAGTTCATACTATTGTTGTTACTAATAATATTTTTTTATACTAGAAACCTGTAAATAAATAATGCTAAAAATATATTTATGCACTATGATGTAAATTTTCTAACATTTTTGCCGTCACTTTACCAGCCTGATTTTTGACACAATAATTTAGCGAAATATTGTAAAAATTACATCAAAATAAACTAGATAGAATTACCTTTCTAATGGTACCTAACACCTATTATTTCGATAATGAATTTATATCCAAAACAATGCTAATATGTAGAATATTTACCTCAGACAGTTCACCAATTTGAAGTCTATTTCAATATCTGGAATTCCAATATGGCCGCCATTATTGTATACACATTACAATCGAAATACAGAGTGGTTCAAAGAATCATGATTCAAGGAGAATAAAAATAAATTTTAGTGATATTTTTTTTCATAATATTTATTTCAATTTTATATAACATAAAATGCATTTTTTCAATTTCAAGTACTGTGTGGTTCAATAAAAATAAAAGTCGGAGATTTATGTTTCATCATATTTATTTCATTTTATATTATATGAAACACGTGTTTTTCAAACTTTGGTCCAGAGGCCAGGCTCTCGACTACGAAAAATATTATTTTACATATACATATTTATTATGATAATATGTCAATTTTTAGACATTGTTTCTCAATGAATGGACATGAAATATCAACCAATGCACTTGCGACCAATGCACTTCAGACCAGGTGAAGGACTGCTCCTCGGGGTTTTCCTCCTCCTCCCCCAACATCTCCAACTCTTCCTCAGGCACATCCGTTTCAATCCCCAGGGGCGGGATGTAGTCGGGATCACCACCGCAATCAGGATTTATGTCGACATCATCTTCGTCATCATCTTCGCTATCGAAGCTGATAAATTCGAAGATGATATTGTCGACTACCTATATATAGAAAGAAAAAAATATATATTCAGCTATGTTTAACGAAATTATTTTATTTTCATTGAAAAGCGCCCTTGAGGAAGTAAAATACAAAAATTGCACTGTAAAAGTTAGCCTAGTCTTATTATAATTACCTGAGTCGTTGGAGCTGTAGAGGTTGAAGGGGTTGGATAATCCGAGGGCTCCTCCAAGTCTAGCCTCCTCCTTTTTTTTGGCTGACCAGGAACCTGAAACAATAAACATTTATTGTTACACTAATGTCTTTCAATTCTGGAAAAGATGAAGCACACAATCAACCTAATATAACTACTACTAATACACAACATACCGTGATTGCGATAGGCGCTGCCTCTTCGGTGCTTCTGGCGCCTCTTCTGCCGGCTCCAGGAACCTGAAACAATAAACATTTATTGTTACACTAATGTCTTTCAATTCTGGAAAAAATTAAGCAGTTTCCAGAGTGGAAGATACTACCAGTATTGCCCTGGTGTAAGACCACCATTCAGAATTGAAACTTTGCTCCAAATGGCTTTAGCCGTGTTTAGTGACTAGATCTGAATAGCCAGGTACTTCCCCACCTTCCTCTTTCCCTTCCCCACTTACCTTCAGCCTCACAACATCCCCCAATTGGGGATGCCATAGTCTCACTGGCTCCAGACGGGAGCAGTTGGGACTCTTGTGAGGTATTCACTATAAAAAAAAAAAAAGCAAACAACCAACCTAATATAACTACTACTAATACACAAATAATAACAATAAAAAACATACCATCGTTCCGTCCGGCGCTGCCTCTTCGTCCGGCGCTGCCTCACCAGTCCTTCTACCGCGTACCTCTCCAGTATTAGTCTCCATTCTATAATAATAGGAACAATCAGACATATACTAGTATTTATAAATTTTGTATATATAATAATAAACAAAAAATATTTTTTCTTATTATTTTTTGGGACACCCTATACAACTGTGATATTTACTAATACTGTGACTTTTGTGATATTTATTACTATTTTTCATAATAAATAATAAATACCAATAAAAATATTTCCGTAAACAATAGTTAACATTTTCTTGGACCTGCTTGTACAATTGACGCGAATTGCTTGATAACACAACTTTTAAAATCTGCCGCTAGCAGTAAAAAAAGTGGCGCTGTCGGTTGAAACACTAACACATGTAAAGTAATCTCGATGTATTTGTGTGAAACGGTAGAGATGCACAACTTATTTTTTTTAAATATTTTCACTAAATATCGACTATATAATGGCTTTGTTACATAATCTCAATTGTTTTCCCTGCATAATGACATTCGAATAACTCAAAATAACATAATGATCACGTAAATATTCCCATCTAAAAATCAAATATTTACGCGCAGCTATTTTTTTGACACATGACATGACATATCATTTTTTTTAAAAATAATCACGAAGTATTGACAAAAAGAGGGCTTCGATATATAATAACAATTGTTTTTTCCATACAATGATACACGAATAACTCCAAATAATGTAATATATCATGTACATAACTCCATCCAAAAAGTAAAAATTGTTCCTGCAAAATTTTTGCGAACTTTTACGTCATCTTTTATAAATTTACAATATCAAAAATGATTTATATTTATCAAAACACATTACTTGGTCAATGAACTATGTATAAAAACACAATTACTTACGTTTATTTGTTGAATTAACTGATTAATCTCGTTTTTAGCTAACGCTCACTCAGAAACCGACCGTTGGAAAAAAACTCACAAACCAAGCGACGCCACTTTACCATAGATAATTTATATTTACACGTACAGGGCTCGTAGCCTCATCAAACAAAAAGCTAATTCTAGTCCGAACTTGGCGCAAGCGATTCTGACCTTTTACTTTATACAAATTCTTTATACATAAGGGTTAAAATCGCATTTTAAAAAAAAAAAACCGCCGGATTTCAAAAAAGCCCGCCGGCGGTCGAGCCACAGTTGACTGGTTAAGGCTATGCACTACGTGGTGTAATATTTTAAATTGAGCCGCTATCAATAATACCCCTTACGGAGATGGCGATAAGCTTTAAATTCCCGCTTAACACCATCCGTCTGTTTTGATTTATGCAAGAAAAAAATATGGCCAAAAAGTGCCTTTTATTTTATTTTGAGGATGTTCAGGCAATAAATATTTAATTTTTTTTCGATCATTTTATAAATAACTTAATTTTCCACATTATACAATAAAACCGTAACCGAAAATGGTTTCGTAAGTAGGAGATTTTGAACTTTAAAGCAGTTTTCATAGGCCTTATACATTATTTTTTTCTGGGCTTATAAAAAGACTTATCTAAAAAATACTCGATTATTTCAAAGGCCAAGATGTATTCTACTCGCAGTATTTAATTAAAGCATCTGAAACATTTCTAGGCGACCAAATTTTCAAACCAAAAACACATGATTTTGCATTTCTACGTATGGCATCGCCTTAAAAGTAATTAATAAAAAGTTTCATAATTTCTTCTCAAATTGCGGTCGGAATCTTTGGTTTCTTAGAGGTGTACATTTTAATTCTTATTTGGTTAACTCCTACATTTGAAAAAAAAGCGTAGTTTTTTCTCTTTCTAACACCGTGTAGAATGTTTAGATCATATTTCTCACCATATTAGCAAGGGAGACACAATGATTTTTATGAAACCATATGAACTGTTTCCAAAATAAATAAAAAAAATTGATCCTACCCGTAATAGCTGTTTGTTCGCAAAACTGAACAAATAAGCCTGAGGGGTTAATAAGTTAAAATTAATTTTAACCCTTTGTACTCCAAATTATTTTTTATATTTTTATTTAGTATATACCAGCTACTCCATAGAGTGTAATGTAAAAATATGAGGAAAAATCACAATATTTTTAGAAAATTAGAAAACAATATTTTTTGGTAAGGCAGTAAATAAAATGATATATGTTAAAAAATATATATTTATTATCATTATCAAGATTGTCAATAAAAGAAAAATTGGTATTTTAGAAAGCAGACGCCCAAATGTATACGTGACTTGTTAGGACACGTGTCGCAGTACTCACTGCCTTCCCATCTGCCACCTTTTACTGCCCTTTTCGAGCAGACCAGACAGTCCCGCTTGGGACCTTTTTCTTAAAATAAGGAGTTTTCCATTCAGCCTGGTCTCTGATGGAGTGAGAATATTTATTGACCAGTAAAAAATATTAAAATAAAATGAATGCATAGTTATTGTTATGTATGAAAAACAGAGCAAAAAGCACAACCAATCGTAAGTGGGTACTGTATACAACTGAATAGAATCATGTGGACCCTTTTATTTTTTAAACAATAAAATGTATACCCAATGTTTATGTCGCCGCTGCCGCGCCATCGCAGTTGCTAGAATGTTTTTTATGTAGCCGTGGCAGCGACAACGGAGTATAAAGATTAAAAATTTTTACTGTTTGCTAAACACTCCCATACCAAGTTACTTGCAATTCTATGTTTCATTATATAAGCCAATTTATTACAGAAATTTATTTTGTCAATAATCAGATATGAATACTTAAATATTCATAGATAGTTAAATCAGTCGATACCAAGGCTCTAATTTTCCATTCTTTATTTACAGGAGGGAGAAGATTCTCCGAAGGAACATCAGCTGATCGTGAAATCCAACGTACCCTTATGGAACTCCTTAATCAGGTGGGTTGTGGAATTCATGCTGTAATAGTACCAGAGAGATTTGACGTCATCGTTCTAATATCTTGTCATTTTCATACAAAAAGTGTGAGAATGAAGATTTTTCATTGATGACGTACATACTCTCTCTCTGGGACTACTATACTATTATTATAATTAAATAACAAAATAGTTTTTGTAAGCACATACAGTAGAACCCCGTTAATTCGAAAAAAGGCGTAATTCGAATTTTTCGTCAAAAAAACATTCACAGAAATTTTTTTTCATACAAAATGGTTTTTTAATTCGAAATTTTTAATTCATTTTTGTCCGCACACGAAAATTTGTTTGTGTAATTCGAATTTTGTAGTAAATTTATATTCAGATATTCTAAATAAAGGGCCGCCTACGAAATCTCGATTTACTCGGAAGTACAGTAGAACCTCGTTAATTCGAAATCCACGGGACATCAAAAATCAAATTTCGAATTAACGAATTCCCACGTAATTCGAAATTTTATGAAAAAAAAAAAAAAAAAACGCCAAAAAACCAATTTTCTCGGCCGCCTCTTCAAATCCGGGTGGTATTTTAGTTGTAAATTCGTATTAATACCAATTATTTCTTTATTTTCGCGGCCGATTACCGTAGCGGCGGGCCCTTTAAATTCAGATATTCGCAATAAATTCGTAAAAATGCTATATATTTACGCGTAAATCGAGATTTCGCTGCCGATTTCGGTCGCAGCCTACCCTTTAAATTGAGATATTCGTAAAAATACGATATATTTCCGCGTAAATCAAGATTTCGCGGTAATTTACCGTCGCGGCTGGCCCTTTATTTCAAATATCTGAATTTCAATTCGTAAAAATACGATATATTTCCGCGTTAAACGAGAATTCGCGACGTATTCCGTCGCGGCCGACTCTTTAAATGCAGATATTCGAAATAAATTCGCAAAAATACGATATATTTACGTGTAAATCGAGAATGCGCGGCTGATTTCCGTCGCTGCCGACCCTTTAAATTAAGATATTTGATGTAAATTCGTAAAAATATGAAATATTTCCGCCTAAATCGAATTTTATCGGCAGTTTTTCGTCGCGGCCGGCCTTTTAAGTTCAGATATTTGAAGTAAATTCGTAAAAATATGTCATATTTCGGCGTGAATCGAAATTTTTCGGCCGATTTCCGTCGCGCCGTATTTTTTAACTCGGATATTCGAAGTAAAGTTAGTAAAAATACGATATATTTCCGCGTAAATTGAAATTTCGTGTCCGATTTCCGTCGCGGCGGGCCCTTTAAAATTCAGATATTCGAAATAAATTCGTAAAAATACGATATATTTACGCGTAAATCGAGATTTCGCAGCCGATATCCGTCGCAGCGGGCCATTTAAATTCAAATATTCTAAATAAATTCGTAAATATACGATACATTTACGCGTAAATCGAAATTTCGCGGCCGAGTTTCGTCGTGGCCGACCCTTTAAATACAGATATTTGGTGTAAACTCGTAAAACTACGACATATATCCGCGTAAAACGTATTTTCGCGGCCCTTCAAACTCGGATATTCGAAATAAATTTGAAAAAATACAACATTCCAGTGTAAATCGATTCAGATTTACAAAATAATAATACTAATTAGGACCACGTAAAAATACATTTTTTGGCGTTTTACCGCCACGGCTAACTTTTAGATTCAGATTTACGAAATATTATGATTTATTTTCGCAAAAATCAAATTTTTTCGAATTACACGAACAAATTTTCGTGCGCGGACAAAAATAAATTTCGAATTACGAATTAACGAATTTCGAATTAAAAAAATTTTTGTATGAAAAAATTTTTCTGCGGAAATTTTTTTGGCGAAAATTTCGAATTACGCGATTTTTCGAATTATCGGGGTTCGAATTAACGGGGTTCTACTGTATATAGTATTTTTACGAATATTTTAATTTAAAGGGTAGGTCGCGACCGAAATCAACCGCGAAATCTCGATTAATGCGTAAATATATTGCATTTTTACGAATTTATTTCAAATATCTGAATTTAAAGGGCCGGCCGCCATGGTAATCAGCCGCGAAAATAAAGGAATAATTTCTTTTAATACAAATTTACTTCTAAGAAACTACCCGGATTTGAAGGGGCGACTGAGAAACTCGATTTTCGGCGTCTTTTTTATTCCTAAAATTTCAAATTACGTGGCTATTCGTTAATTCGAAATTCGATGTCCCGTGGATTTCGAATTAACGAGGTTCTACTGTACATAGAGTGGTTGGAAATTCTTCTTAATTGACACATTACGATTGTTATTGTTCTCAGATGGATGGCTTCGACTCCTTGGGTCAAGTGAAGATCATTATGGCTACCAATCGTCCCGACACCCTGGATCCCGCCCTGCTTAGGCCCGGCCGTCTTGACAGGAAGATTGAAATTCCTCTGCCCAATGAACAAGCCAGGTAAACAAACAATCCTTTCTACAGAGATCCATGTTAATAAGCCAAGATACTATGACATGGTGTAACTAACTACCTTTAGCATTATTTGTTGAAATACTCCATTCACAACGATACCAAGGTTAGGGTGTGTCACAGGAATTCAAATTGTAATTATTTTGTCATCAAATGGCCAATCAGTGCCGTTTTGTTTTTGACACTTGAAAAGCCTCCATTCCTGCTATGCAATATATTCAGATATTTCTATTCATATTCAACTACATATAGCTTGTATGTTCCTGCTCGCACTTGTTTAGCGCATGGGTTGCACGCCTCTCAGAGTCTGGGCTAAGCTATGGAGGTAGTTTTTGTACAGCCAGTACAAATTTAACAACATTTTGTAATCAGTTTAGAAATTAATGTTGTATCTTTATTTTGCAGACTGGAAATTTTGAAAATCCACGCTGGCCCCATTGCCAAGCACGGAGAGATTGACTACGAAGCTGTTGTGAAGCTATCCGATGCTTTCAACGGAGCTGATTTAAGAAACGTTTGCACTGAGGCCGGACTCTTTGCCATTCGAGCAGAGAGGGAATACATCATTCAGGTAACACATACAAACTTGAATAGATATTCAATAACCTAAATAATATGTATCAATGGCTCCGTTGATGAATCGGTTTTGTTGGATCCTGGCTACCAGTGACTAGTATCAATCCTAGTTTCTTATATAGTATCTCAATTACCCTTTGAAGCTCATCGCTCATTACTGCTTCCCCCAGTTGGCCTTTGGTACGGACATTTATATTGTCTTCCGGTTGCCTCTTGTGGTCCCTGGATTTGGATTATCTGGTTAATTTGAGTGTATTAAAATTTTTCAGTGTCCCCATTTTTTATACTAAGGCAATGTTTTTTTTTAAATAATTTTACAGGAGGATTTGATGAAGGCAGTGCGTAAAGTGGCGGACAACAAGAAATTAGAAAGCAAACTGGATTATAAGCCCGTGTAACCTCTTATGATCTTATTATTTTTGTATTTGAAATATGAAACCACATTTTTACTAATCTTAATATCCGAATAAATAAAAAAGCTATGCAAAATGTTATTTACTAATGATTTCTTGTTTGTTTGTGATTTCCCATGTGACTCTGTACTTCCATATTTTAATTTTGAGAAGTTTACAAAAGTAAGTATGGTACTTAATATTTTTTTGTACTTATCGATTCATTTGATCATAATGTTAAGAATAGGCAGAGAGAATAAAGTGACATTAAATTCAAATAGGTTTATATTATGTACAATAAACTTGTTATGTACAAAAAATATATTAGTTGAACAAATAAAAGTGGATTTTTTAAAAACAGAATTAAACATTAAATCGTCAGTCTACTCTTATTTAGTTTGTTATGTTTGGTGGCTTTTGTTAAAGTTCTGAAAATAAATATAAATTAGTGTCAACACCAATCTTAACCTTTTCACCGCATTCCCGATGTATTAGCGTTTATGCATTTTCTAAAAGTGAAAACAAAAATGCGTGTATGTTTTTAGCGCCTCTTCATTTGCGCAGCGGCATAAAGGTTAATAGAAGAGTTACTTAGATATAAAAAATAAATACACAATTATTTACAAAACACAGCAAAACAATCACAAATATACAAACAAGATTATTTTAGGAAACACATTTTCACAAGTCTGTTAAACTTGTGTGTAATGTTCCGTTTTGTCTCGCCTTTTCTATATTCTCATAATATTGGGTGAAGTCAACGTAGGCCTCTATCTTTCTGTTTTTGTCATACAGCAGCCTATTGTTATTAGGATACAAATCTGAACTGGAGTCCGTGTTTGAAGAACTGTCAGGAAAGTTAGATTCCTGCGTAAACTGCGATGTGATTGTAGAAAGGAAATGCTCCCCACTCTGGTTGGGAGATACTTCTTTGGGTTCTTCGATTGAACTGGGAAATATAGACGCCTGGTCAGAACTTCCATTTGTGAATGTTTCAAATTCAGATCCATCATTTATGGAACTGTGAGAGAGACTTTGAATGATAGGGTTAAACCTAACTGTTGCATTATTCTGAGATCTCATTGAACCTTCTGGTGAGTGACTGTTTTCTTTAACTTGAGATCTGTCATTTGGTACACAAAGCAATTGATTCTCCGCTTGTGCCGATGGTAACAGAGTTTCGGTTGGTACGGTTAATGAAGAGTTTTGATTTCTATCGTTTGCTGGAGTCTTTGGTTTGTTTGGTGCAATGTTGGTTTTTACTGCAAAGTTCTGGCGCGAGAGTAAAGGAGATCTATGAGTCGGTCCATTAGGAAGTTGGAAATTGAAATTCCTTATTAAGAGAGTATTGCGGTTGTTTTCTTCTCGGGCTGATGGAGGACTGGGAGCAGTACTCTTGGTAGATGCTCATGGTCTGGTCCACCACGGCTTGACAGACAGCCTTCAGTGACGCCTGGGTGCGGAACTGCTCCACAATCATCTGAGCAAATCTCTTGTTCACTTGCTCCGTCTCGGTAGACTCCTGCAGGCTCTTGTACAATCCATCGCTCACTAATACCAGAAACCTGGAAAAATCAATATTTATCCATATTTAAAAAAAAATACTGCTAGCAGAAGCTAATAAAAAAAAGAAAGGAGAGGAAGGAAGAAACACAAAAGTTGGTAAATCATTCCACAAACGACCAAAAAGTTTTTTGAGTCGTAAAAACAACTGACTCCCAAGGTAAATTCAACGGCGTAGATATACATATTATGTGTAACAGTACTTCTAAAGTTGTAAAGATTGCATTCCTCGGTTTCTTAATTAATAATTCGGGATGATTAACCAACAATAGTTATGTTAGGTTTTTCAGCAGCTAACATTATAAAAACATAATTAAGTTGCTGGTGAAAAAGTGGGCATTAATATAACCTGCAAGACTCATCCAGTAAGATGGGTCCGTGCACTTCGGGCAGGGCGATGACAGGTTCGCTGAGGGCGGTCCTCATATCAGGAAAGGCTCGATAAAGCCCCTTCACCAGGTAGTTACCCAGGCAGCGAGTGCTTGATTGGTTTCCTAGGCACTCCGCTGTAAAAAAACATTGAATTATTGATAAAGGCTTAATACTGTTAAGTTGGGTTGTTTCACAGAATTTGAAAAATTCATCAAATTCAAAGTTAAAATTCAAGTTCTGTTATTATTTCACTATGGGCCAGTTGTTTCACAGTACTTGAATAGTAACAAAACTACAATAGGACTTTCACAGAACTGAAAACAACCCGTCATTAGTATTGTAACATCTTTGTCTCAAAAATTACGCATTCAACATTTCAATCTAGTCTTTTAGCCACTCAAGCGATGGGTGTTCAGTTTTCAATTTGGCCATTCGATTTAATAAATATCACTCCCAAAAAAATTTCATATGAACTGCTTACAACGAGATTTCACCATTTATCCCATAATTTTAGGTTCTATAAATTTGGCACATTATGGCAAGACATCTTTGCAAACTTGCCATATTATGCCAAAAATCGTTCAAGTGGTTATGGAGGGTGCTTTCAGGGAGGGTGACAGAACAGATCCTTGTGGTATGTCCACATTCATTAGGTGAAGGGATGAAAAAGAGTCTAAAACATTCAATCCTTTAAAAAATCCTAAATCCAGTTACACCGATTTGGGTCGATCCCATACGTTGACAGCTTCCAACTTCTTGTCACACTTTTTCAGCTGCAATATTCACGAGGTGCCATGCTAATAAAAATAAGATTTCATAACAAATACCTAATGACATCAAAAGAATTTGGCATTCTCAGACTATAAAAATATTACCATTTGTTATTTCGGCTACTGGCATTATACCTAGCTCTCTCATTCAAAATTTACGCGTATTAGATCTGTCAAAGAATTTATATATAAAAATGCAAAAATCAGTCATTTTAAATACAAGTAGGATTACGAAATATTTTTTTAATATTTATATTGAGGGATCAGTAGGATTTATAGGTCCAATTATGTGGAACGAGCTACCGGCATCTGTTTTTCCTCCCTCCTATAATCCGAGCCTCTTCAAGGCCCGCATTAACAAATCCCTTCCTACAGCCCCTACCTTACTCCGCCTCACAACGCCGCCCAACCGGGTGGTGACATAGTTCCCCTGTCTGTGCACTGCACAGGCAGGGACACTCTTGTGAGGTGTCACATAAAAAAAAAAAAAAATAAAAAAAAAATAAATAAAAATTAGAAGTTCTACCGAGCCGAACCCTCTGATATAAAAATATCTGGAGTCAGTGAATTATTTTCCCATTTGATCTCTTGTGATTTGACGTATTGTTTATTTTTATTTATTTCTTAAGTTAGCTCACATCTTCGTGTGTGCTAATAGTTTTATAAACATATAAACATGTACATTGTTTGGCAAACATAATCTTTCTTTAAATATTTCAATAAAGTCACAAAAAAAGAAACATTAATAATTGAATTGTTCTTGTATTGTTTTGTATTTATAATGCACTTGCATACTGTGGATTGACTAGATGATCATTTGTGGAAAAGTGTGTGGAAGGGTTTAGTTTTCCCTGTGGGGAAGATTTAACCCGGACATAAAGTGGGAAATTTTTTTTCTCTAAATAGGATAAAACAAAGTCACTATCCGCATTTGTCTGTTT
Organism: Hesperophylax magnus; assembly: GCA_026573805.1. Classification (NCBI taxonomy): domain Eukaryota; kingdom Metazoa; phylum Arthropoda; class Insecta; order Trichoptera; family Limnephilidae; genus Hesperophylax; species Hesperophylax magnus. Next base: position 7,726,706 of record JAIUSX010000061.1, on the reverse strand, counting down.
GTGCTCTTAGTTCTTCTAAACTATGCAACAGAGTTTGATAAGGTTTTCACTCATTTCAATCATTTAAAGAATTTCTTCCGGTAGGTTTATATATACATATATATAATACATGGATATTATATTTATTAAAAGTAGAGAAAAGTCGAGCAATGCCGGGTACGCGTCAGCTAGTAATTAATAGATTCATTAGCCATATTAATATGTCTCCGAATGCTGACAATACTCGTGACCCGCCCCGGGGACGGGGACATAAAATAGGTGATGTTTGTCTCACCCTCCCGGAGCTTGTTGATGTCCAGTCCAAGCTGTGTTAGTCTCAGCAGCTCATCTTCATTAGTCAGGCTGTGGTCCACAGACAGCTGCACCACTCTTAGCACATAGTTGTCATCCGTTTTGCACAGCAATGCCCTGCTGTTACCTTAAAAGTAATATAATAATATGATTTATTATTAAACATACATTTATTTACACTTATAATTTACTAGTAGTTACTACCCAGCCGCTTGTTTTCTTGCTGAAAAATATGCTCTTGTTTTGTTTTTTGATAAGTTGAACGGATATTTAAAAGATTTATACTCAGTTCATTATGAAAATGACATTCTGAGCTGAAAACATTTGCATTGACCTAGAAAAACAAACTGAAAATTTTTTGCAAATTTCATGAAGCTAGAGCTAATCGTTCGAGAGTTTTGACTACTTTAGATATTGCACAAACAGATTTTCATAGTTATATTTGACTGTTCTAGTATTAATGTATGCTAGTAGAGATTACTGCAAGTCATAGTTATATTTGACTCCTCTAGTAGAGATTACTGCTAGTCATAGTTTTAAGAATAAACCTCTGGAACACTGAGATTCCGCGAACTAATATCTACATGGTGCGCTGACCCTAAATTTTTGCGCGGCTCCGTGTACCAGCTGATACTATTTTTGTGATAACTTAATTGTTTTTGTAAATTGTACTGACTTATCAGATAATGTGTTTATCTCCAAATGGTATAAAATTAAGTGGTATAAAATTAAGTAATATCCGCGTCTGTCTGTTTGTGCGCTTAGTTATTCTAAACTACACAACGGATTTTGACACAGTTTTCACTATCATTTCGAGAATTTCTTCCGGAAGGTTTATATACATAATACATGCATATTATATTTATAAAAAGTAAAGAAAAGTCGATGTTTTGTAATCAAGTCTTAAAAACAATATTTTCTGGCGCTTACAATTGCCCGGGTAAACCTTACGAGATACATCAAAATAATGAACTACGGAATTGTATATCTTAAAAAGGCCTACAGAAAAGTCCACAACGTTATATGTCTATCTCCTAAGGATAACCCCCAACAACGTCGGGTACACATCAGCTAGTTTATTTATAAAAATAGTATATAATTTACCATAAGTAGTTTCCCAGAATAGCTACTTACAATCAGAGAAATGTATGTTTTTTTCGTGCATCTTATAAAAACATATATAGTAAAGAAATACGAAAATATTCTTAAAGTTTTCCATAAAGCTAAATAAAATTTCACAGTAAAAAAATAAAGAAAACACACAGCAAACTACAAACACTGCGCGTTAGGTCAAAATCAACTTGATCACAAGGTTGGGTTACTGAATCAAATCGGCATCCTAACTTGTATGGAACCTAAAAAAAAATATTTTTAACAATTAACTAAAACTATTTAAAAATATTTTAATAAATAAGAATAATTTAAAAAAGAAAACAAAACGATAATATTTGTAGAATATCATACAAGTTAGGAGGCTGCTTTGAATAAGTGTCCCGGCATTGCGATCTAGGAGGTTTTGGTTCGGTGGGCGCATCGAAGAATGACGTAGTAATAACTTTGTTATTATTTTTACATAGCTGCCCATTACGAAATGAAAAGCATAAACTCTTATCTCATTGTTTATTATGTTGACAATCGAATAAGATTTATTTTAGTAAGCCACAAATATTTTTTTAAGAAGCAAAATCTCATGAAAAGAAAGAATGTTTTGAACGATCCTTACAGATACGTCGGCATTCAACGAATATAGATTTTTCATAACCATAAGCGAACAAGTGGTTAAACAAGAGAAGAAGCCGGTCAGAGAATTACGTTAAGAAGGCATTGTGCTGATAATATTATAAATAATAATTGAAATCTAGCTTTTGTGCCTAATATTAAAATTTCCAGACGGTAAAATTACACAACTGTTTTGAACAGAATTCATGTCTAAGAAATGGATTAAGTCTTAGTAAGGTATATACGCACTGACATTAGCCACATAGAGTTTCCCAGGGTGTATGAGGGCGACCACAGATGTGGAATAAGTGATTAAGTGTTAGTAAGGTATATACGCACCGACATTAGCCACGTAGTTTCCCAGAGTGTACGAGGGCGACCACAGATGTGCAATAAGTGTTAGTAAGGTATATACGCACCGACATTGGCCACGTAGAGTTTCCCAGAGTGTATGAGGGCGACCACGGATGTGGCACCAATTGAGAGTCTTTCATCAATACATTTGAGGCGTTCAAATATATCTCCATAATTTTGCGACAGCTGAAAGAGAAAACAAAAAATAAGAACAAAGAAACAAATGTTTTACAGTAAAGTTGTAATTGAACATAGGAATTTATGATAAACCTTATCGGTACTAATGCCATCAGGTAATTCAAACTGTAAACTGGTTCTTTCCGCTACTAATCCATCGATTGACTCTATATACGCCTTTTCTACGGAAAGAAAAGCGTTTCTGAAACAAGGAAAATCATTATTTTTTATATATTCAATAATATTGTCAGTTTGATAATGCCTTCAGAGGGCGAAACAGCTGTCACGCGTAATAATAATTACACAGCAGAACTTGCTTAAAAAGAAAACTGTTTTTATAAAAAGGAAAATCATTATCAATACAATACATGAGTCATCAAACAATGTGGGAGTAAGTTTAATTGGTTAGTAATTTTAGTTTACTGGGAAGAAAATATTGTTTAAGGACCATAGTTATAGCTACCTCAAAACTTCCTTAATTTCTTCATCCGAAAATTTATCACTGAGCTGCCCCAGAAGTATTTCTGCAGCCATTCGTTGCAGAACAAAGTGAGCAGTCTCATTTCCATTGTGTGCGTCAAATACACCGTATAAACAACTAGAAATAATAAATTATTAATAAGTTTACAATCTTAAAGGGTATGTTAAACTTAAAAGTTGCTAAAGGCTTACGTATCATCCTCCAGTTGGCAGTAAAAACATCTAAAATCGTTGGATTCCAAATATTCTTCTGAAAGTTGTAATTCTCTGGTTGGTTGACAGAATGCAACGCCAGTAGACTGACATTTTGGCAAATCGTCCGTCCAAGATCGACTCGGCATCGCGTAGAGTTTGTATTATTTTTTAAGTGTGTACCATTCGTTTTCAATTATATTATTATGCCACAATATAAGTTTGCACAAGTAGTATAGTTTGACAGATGATCACTAGCTGTAAATACCCATCAGCTGTACTCAGTGTTGCAATCTTCGTACAAATACTCGCCATTTATTTTAACGATGATAAAAGAGTACATTATTTCTATAAAACATAATTTTAATTACTTTGTAGAAAATGCAAATATTTAAAAACTGCGGGAAAATTGTTTGAAAGAATAACAACTAGATTATAAACAATTCCGACACATTTTTAACTTCGTAAAAATTATCACAAACTTACCATTGTAGATATATAATTATTACTGCAGCAACACCCAACGTTAACCGTTATGAGCCAACTAAAAACATGCATTTGATAATACTCTTTATGTAAAGCCAAATAAATCTCATTTTCATATAAACTTTGAAGAATTAATAATTAAATTGGTCAGTTTATAGCGACTCCACCTGAGTCATTCCTCTGCATCATCTATGACCAACAAAATTTGACAATGGCCGGAATTAAAGGTGTTGTATTTTATCATTATTTCCATAAAAAAATCTATTTTCTAATTACAAAATGCCCTTATTTTGATTAAATATTTCAATATTTCTTTGGCATTATCACATTGGAACGAAAAAATATTTTGAAAACTTTCATTTTCTGCCAGCTTTGTGTATGTTGATATTGACAACTTGTATTGTATCATTTTAATAATAATTATATCCACAGTTTTTAAAGAATGCTCTATTAACTTTGGTACTTCTTTTTCATGTGGTGTGCTCATCAACTGTGCTCATCAACTGCAGCGTAAGTCTTTTCCTTTACTATGTTATAAAATCACACGACCTTTAAGAGTTTATCTTGCGCAAATATACCTACATCTTTTAGCCTGATATCACTACTTAAGTAGCGGATATCTCAAACTATTCACTTGTTTCACGCTTCAATAATATAAACATTCAATAAATCTACTTTGTTTTCCTCATTGGTAATATACACAACACTATCAGCTTCACTGTAGATGAATGATAATTTTTTGCCTTAAATAAATTTGATACTTATAGACATTATGATAATATATGTTTTTGAACGATTTCAGTCTGGTATCTTTGGCGTTTGCGGGTTCCATTGGGATGACCCTGGTTATCCTGGCGTGTGCATTACCTCAATATAAGTGAGTAATATTATTAACCTAACTGACTCACCAACTAACCATCATGTCATTTCACTACAGAAGTAGGCAGAGAGTTGGACCACCCCACACAATCATTGCTTCGTAAGCGTGGTGTGTGATGAATGAGGTAGACAAGTGCCTATAAGTTAGAATCAAGCAATAGTTGGACATAATTACAAATAATTTCACGCTGTTGTTTTCCCCTTTGACTGCTGACAATTTTTTGTTTGTTGGAAAAATTAAATTTACTTAAAATCATCCCTTCAGTAATAACCACAAATTTTTAACACCATTTTATATCGATGTGATAAATATTTATTTTAACTATAGTGTTTTTTAAAGTTTCATCATTTCACTTATTGCAATAAGCTTGGTGTTGCCATTTAACCAGTGGGATGTCGATGGGTCTCTGGAGAACATGCCGGCATTCTAATATTATCCTTTTTAGAATAATTTGCGATGTTATTTTGCCCTTAATGCTTCGAAAAATGTATGAAAAACAAAACTAGCTTCGTTTGGGCTAATGAAACTTTAAGTTCCACTAGTATTTTTATGCTTAATGCTCTGGCCTTCAACAGGTTAAAATCATTTAAAGAATCGCAGAGCTCTTCATTTTTGTCAGTAGGTTTTTAAGGTAATGGTAAATGTATTTATTATTTTTAAATTTTATGAAGCACTCTTGGGATCCTTTCATATTCACAAAAATGACAATGAAAGTACAATATTAGCCTAGTACAGCGGTCGGCAGACTGCAGCTCTTTGCGTAGGTGTTTGCGGCTCTTTAGACATCAACTCCAATATGTTGGATTATACGGCTCTCTGATACATTTGTTATCCTGTTGACAATTTGGGTCTTCTCACTTGAATATCTGATCTAGTTATAATTATAATTGTGGCCTGTTTCTAGATTATGGTGGCCCTTCTTCGTGGTGTTGTTTTACTTCCTGGCTCCACTGCCCACACTGCTGGCGCGCCGCTACAACGCCGACTCCTCGGGCTCCAGCTCCGCTCTGGAGTTTGCCATCTTCCTCACCATGGGCATCGTCATCAGCTCCTTCGCGCTACCCATAGTGCTGGCCAGGGCTCCCAACCTGGACCCCGTTGTAAGTCCCTTTCTTCCAAGGTTCCATGACAAAACCCAACTGTGACCGAACAGAACACTTTTGAAAAGTTATATAAAGTAGACGTGGGCGAAATTGAATGAATGTATGAATTATAGTGATTTCTTCCTTTATTTTCTGTGGTTGAACATCGCTCACTTTTAGTCAGTTTCTATATGGCCCGTAATATTGTCTTGCAAAACCATTATTTGCCACATTGAGGTGTATATAATATTTTTGTATTATTTATTATCTAGTGGAGTAAGATTGTTATTTTTGTGTGTGTGTTTTTTTTTTAAATGTGCCATTTTCAACACTAGAGTATTTCGCAATGCTAAATTATTGTTTTTGAATTAACCCTTCAGGCCTTTGACATATTGACTGTTATATTTCTTAAAGAAGCTGTCGTAAAGTCGGAGGATTTGTGTATATTTCCGCTTCTCAATAAAATCCAAATAAATCGGATATTTTTTTATGTATCCGAAAACTAAAAACTGTTTTGAAAGGTGATGAGATAAACTTTCAAATGTTGTTATTAGAAATAAACATATAATTTTTGTAATATTAAAATTTTGAAAGTAAACATATACATATTGCTTTATGAAAGATTTACACTCGCCTTACTTTTTTCATCTAAACTCTGAACATAAATTACTGATAGCAAAAAAACACATATTTGAACATACAAATATATTCTAAACATTATAGTCATGTCACTTTTATGTCATTTCATATAAAAATAATTAATTAAAAAAATCACAAAATTTCATAAATTTTTCTCAAACTGCTGTCGGTACCTTTGGTTTGATAGAGATGTACATTTTAATTATTTTGTGGTTAACTTCCATATTTGAATATGTATAAAGCTTGGTGTTTTCTCTTTTTAACACCGTTTAGTTTATATTTCTAACCATGACCGTAAGGGAGACAACAATTTCTAGGAGACCATAGTACTACATTTTTTTCCCAAAACAGAACAAATAAGACTGAGGGGTGAAAGGAATAAATTTATAAGACTAGTGAATCGGACTGCTATAAGTAGGACATGAAAACGCTGTGGCAAAATGAAGAATTCTAGAGCCACTCATTAGTTTTCATTGCGGAGAATACCCAAATAACCCTTTTTGGTCATAAAAATCTATTTATTTATTAATTTTTTAAAAAACATGACATATTACATATTACAGTGATCTTTGGCTGTCCAACTAGGAGATTACCTGTTTTAGGACAGTCAGAAATAGGCAGATTTATTAAATGCGATTCTTGTTTTGTCTAGTGTATTGACTTTTACTCAGTTATTGCACTTTATAAATAATTTGAAAAGTTTTCTTGGTTGATATAAGAAGTTGCTAACTATATATTTTAAATAATATAAACGTAGAGAATAGACTAAAAGAATATTCAAATATGATAATTTAAAAATAGTAAAAAATTATTGACATGTGAGTTTATCAAATTGAAATTTTACTTTTTATAAATATAACGGCTTTTCAGTCTGGAAGTTGTGTGATATCAATTGTATATTATTGTCCAAAATGATATAAAAAAAATATTTAAAAAGATGTAACTGTTTTTCCGCAATAGTATTATGTATAACCACTGTGATACAACAATGACATATCAAGTTCAGTTTTAATGAAAAGGCTAAAATCAATCTTAATAAAATAATCTCATTTCCTGTACTCCTCTTTGCCCTTTCTGTGTTAAAAATACTTCACTCAACTTGTGAGCTGCAGCTCACCAATGAAAATATGAAATTTGATCTGTTTGTTTATCATATTATGTAGATATATAAACAATTTTATTTTCGTTCCTTTCTCTCCAATAGATAATGTATGGAAAAGGAAAGAGACTTGTTATTCAAATGTCTTCTATCAAAACAATCATTTTCAAACTACAAATGGATGTTGAAAGTTTTACTTTAGTTGCAATAATAAGTTTATTATCATAATATTTGGTGTGTATTATTGAAAATTCTACTTTTAGGTGAGATGTTTGTGTGAAATATTTGACAAGTCAAAAACATTTCTGTGTTCATTTAGGTATACTCGATGGCTTCCGTGGTCGATCGCCGGTTCAAATCCCAGCGTGCACAAGTAAATTTTAGTTGATTAATTTGTGTTATTTTCACAAATTATTCATTAATAATAATATATTTGCGGTATGTTCCAGAGTGGAAGTTACTCTCAGTTTTGTCAGGGGCGGCAACATTATGTAATATCAGTGGCTGAGTTGATAAATGTGTCGGGTTCCCACCCAAACGTCGCATTTTCAATTCTTCTGTTGGCTAAGTCCTCCATCATTGTTAGGTCATTCGTAATTTCAATGTTTGCCTTTCTAGTCCATACTAATATATATATTGTAATTTAATTTAGATCCAATGGGGCTCCTGCTACCTCACCCTGGCCGGCAATGTGGTGGTTTACCTGACGATGCTCGGTTTCTTCATGACCTTCGACACGGACGACAACGACTACAGCATGTGGTGAGGAAAGCCCTAGCCGTCTCCAAAGGACTTTGTACATAAAATCATATTTGGTATAACTGGAGACTCTCGCGCCAAGCATTTCCAATAATTGCCTTATCACAAGACGGTGCATGCGCGGAGAATTGTTTAGTTTTCATCATGTAGCTGCAAATACCCCTATCGTTTAACCCTTAAGTAGCGTCGCAGGACTCCGGTACTCGCATTAAAACTTCCTCTCTCTCACATTCTATTCACCGCTGGGCCCCATGCGTCTCAGCGCTTCCTACATTCTGACTGAGATTACGCCGGAGAATAGAAAGCTCGCTCACATAGGTTTTTTTACAAGTCAATTTGTTTTCATCACGCCACTTCCTCACATCCCCTTTCTTATCCCTTATGCAACACCAAAACTATAAAGAAAACATCTACGCATCTGCGGGTTGTCTTAAGCGTCAAGCCATTTCACGCTTTACGCTTTCAACTGTGATGTTTTATTATTAAAATAGTCAATTTTTTCGTCAAAAGGAGAAATGAAATTGGGAGATTTTAGTTGACTTATGCATCCAAAGGGACTATTATTTGGTAATTAGGCTAGGAAAAATATAGATATGCTAGACTTTTTATCATTTGAAAAATATCTGCACTGCAGCTTCGATATCACTTTGTGTTTTAAAACAAACCTAAGTTTCATGTCAGCACCAAATTAAAATTATTTCATGAAGAATAAATGCCGTCATTTATTTTCCATAATCACATATATTTTCACAAGTTAACTAGTAGTATAGTGAAACTCGAAAAAAACTGCTTATGGGGTTCCAAATTAGACAATTTTCTTATTTTAGTTTTCAAGGGACCGAAACACAAAACTTCTTAAGTGTGAAAACATCTTAGATAGTGCTTTTACCGTAAAACACTCCCCCTTACTAATAATTCACCAATGCGGGGAAATGTTGGTAATTAAAATAATACATTTCTTAGAAACTTACCTATATATTGAGCAGTACCTTAGATTCTTACCTATGTACTGAGCATTGAGTCATAAAACATCTTGGATAGTGTTTTTACCGTAAAAACGTGTTTTAATACCTTACAATAATGGTTGTTTGTCAGTTGTGTAAAATTTAAAACACATTTATAAATGTAGAAGGTTTTTCTAATACTTTCTTGAAAACATTTATTCACCAATGCGGGGAAATGCTTCTAATTAAAATAATACACTTCTTAGATACTTACCTATGTACTGAGCAGTAACTATTCTCAAGGTTAATCATTGTATCATTACTCAACGTTTGGATTTACAAATCCTTTTTAAGTGAAGATTGCGGAAAACAATACAATAATTATCCCGTAATTTCAATCAAGGCTGAATTTATTCACATTCATAAATATTATTATTTTTTGAACCTTACTGTGCTTAAGTGTTTTTTATACAGCTTCGATGAGCATGTCGGTATGTATGTTTGTTAAATTTAATTTCATCATTATTTATTATTAAAATAAAATTCATTCCCCTGATTGGTTGTGCAAACTAACATACACGAATACTTATGATTTGACTAGAGAAATTGAGTTTACATATTATTTTCATTTTAAGTAAATTATTTGTAAAATGATCACCAAATTAATAATCACTAGAAATTGTGAATGAATGCAAATTTGTATAGTACATTCATTATGTATACAGTTTATAGATATTCTTGTAATTATTATTAACTTAAAATCAACAAATTGTTCCATAGATTACAAAAAATCAACTGATTGAATAAAATTTATTTAAATGCTTCTTTGCCATCGTTTACGCTCAATAATAATTTTTATAAATTTCACGTTTCACTTAATTTTGACAAACAATAATGCTTGATTTATATATTTTTTTTAATTATTTATTTATTTTAGGGGTAAAAATCTCCATGGAATTCAGTTTGCAGCATATTTTTGTAAAATACTGCAAAAATTTGTATTCTGATATTTAATTATCTGTGTAATTATTTTCTTTCAGTTTCTTTTAGAATAAACTTTAGAAATACTCTAATATTATAATGTTTTGGTTATTATTAATTCATTTGAATTGTCTTTCAATTATTGCAAAAATTGATCTTTGTAATCACATTGTAAGATTGTAATCATATTTTTTTTATAAGAATGAAAGTGAATAGTGTAAAATGTATAAACAATAATAAAAAATATTATGCTAAGAATTGTTTCGTAATTTCATGTCCTTTGTGTCAATTCAAGCTTTGCCGGATGTCATATAAAGCAATTAACTAAGTGTCTGTGCCCCACTTATCCCAACTGTGCATTCCTGAAAATATCAACCCATTACAAATTAATTCTTAGCCCGACGTCCTACGAGTCGGTAAGCAGTCAAAATAAACCGAGTGCTGTAAGATTCTGGGCAGAAAATTAAGTTCGCTGTAGTAAAGTCTGCAGCGCAGTTCAGTGTGGAACTTTTCTGCGCAGGTCTTAAAGCATTTGGTTTATGTCGATTGCTTACCGGTCCGTGGAACGATGGGCTTAGATTATTAAAGCTCTCAGCTATCCGAAGTCAAGTCCTATAGACTTGAAATAACTACATGAATTTCCCTACATGATTACACAATAGCACAAATAAACACATGGACTACTCCACATGATTACATAAAACAAATAACCACATGGATACCCTTCACCTTTACATAAAACACAAATAAGTACAATTGAACTACCCTCCACAACAACTAGACGACAACCCCAGGGCCGGCCCTGAGCCGAATGGCGCCCCTTGTCAAAGCCTGTAGGCGCCCAGGCCCTAGGCCCTAGATAGGAGATCACTGTGATCAATATTTGGATTATTTGGGTTTTCGTGTGTTGATGATTTGAGGTATTATCAGAGCATTGGCGCCTTGGCAGTTTGGCACCTGGAGAGGACTGCTTCAATCGCGCCTGCGTGGGGCCGGCCCTGCATAACCGCATTAACTAAGGACGGGTTGTTTCGGAGAACTTGAACAATTCTTCAAATTTCAAAGTTAATTTTCAAGTTCTGTGAAAGATATTTTTAAGTTCTGTTTTTATTTCAGTTCTGTCAAGCAACTAGCCTATAATGATAATATAACGATGCAAATGTGAATGGTAACAGAAGTCGGGGACGCCCGAGGAAGACATGGCACGACCAAGTGAATCAGATACTTGAGTCGGGCCATGTCAAGAGTCAGAACAATAGAAGAGTATGTATGAATGTGAATGAGGCAAAGAGTGTGTGCCAAGACCGAGTTGTTTGGCGGTCCGTCCTCTCTGCCTACCCCTGCGGGGAAACGGCGTGATGGTTAGTTAGTTAGTTAGTAACAGAATTTGAATCGGACTTTCACAGAACCCGTAAATGAACGTTGAAATTTGATGAATTGTTCAAATTCTCCGAAACAACCCGTCCTAAGACTGATAAAAGAACAGAATTCATGGCGACAATCAAGAACCATTTCTTCAGAAAGTAATACATATCTGTAAATTAATAATAATTGAGAACCTTAGGCTGGGAATATATGGATTGTTACAAGCAGTCAATATTTGAAATTCATGAACTGCTGTTTTTTTTAATGACAACTATGCAGTCGATATCAACCGTTTGTAGCAGTCCTTGTACTCCCTGCCTCATTTCAAAGCAAGCTAGTAATACCTAAATAATTCTGAAATCTAGGCAAATGTTGTGAAATTTAGAAAATATAAATTTTGGGCATATCATCACTGATGGGTAGACACTGAATGATGCCCACATTATCAAATAATGTTTAAAATAGGCATGGAAAGTTATTTACATCAAATAAAACAAAAAATGTATGGGTGTATCTTAGGGCCAGTTGTTTCACAGAACTTGAACAGTTCATCAAATTTCAAAGTTAATATTCAAATTCTGTGAAAGCTCTATTCAAGTTCTGTTATTATTTCATTATGGGCCAGTTGTTCAACAGTATTTGAATAATAACAGAACTTGAATAGAACTTTCACAGAATTATTCAAATTCTTTGAATTAACTTTGAAATTCGGTGAATTGTTCAAGTCGTATGAAGCTGCTAGCCCTCAAATTCTTGTAGAATATTTAACAAATTTGAAACTTTTCACAGCCTGCAAAATCTGTAAATACAATTTTTCATTTGATATATGTGAAGAGCAAAATTAAAAAAAAGTATTATTTAATGACATTACAATACATCTGTAATGTCATTGGTATTCAGTAATTTATTGCAAAATAACAATGAAATTACAATATTGCTGCTGTAACTGAAAACACAGTGTCTTCCCTAAGACTCTCAAGGAAGACACTGTGTTTTTAGTTACCGCGGCAGAATACATCTGAAATTTTATTGGTATTCAGTAAATTCTTGCATGGTACAGTTATTTTACAGTTAGTTGTTACTCTACTCTAGTATTTAAAAAATGGCTTAAAAATCAAGTTTCCAGGGTAGTTTAAGAGAAAACTCCTAAAAGTAGTTTGTCCCTGTAAAAACAAAGAATTGTACTGCAATGCAATTATTGGGGTAGGTGTTGGTATATTCGGCAGGGCCGGCCCTGCGCCAAACGGCTCCTGAAGCGAGTAAAATTTTGGCGTCCTTTGTCAAAACCAGTATTGATCACCGTAATCAATAATATTCGGATGATTTGTATTTTTGTGTAGCGCTGTTCTCATGAAAAATAATCTCAAAGGCGACGTGTTAGCACTGAAGTGTTATCACAGACTAACGACACTAATGTCTTCCATTTTTAAACAAAAGAGTTGTCTATACAAAAAATATCACATTCTAAACACAACACTTCCTCCATCCTATTTACTTTCATAAAATGTGATTGTTTATCAACATATTATGAAATGTTATTCGCAATATGAAAGTATTGACGTCAATACATTAAATAATACCCTAAAATATAGCCAGAATCTAAACGTAATAAAATAATATAATCTAAGAGAAGCAGCCGTGCCCTGGTGTATTGGACGGACCTACAGTCGACTTTGCTCTGGCAGGCCTAGAAAATCGATCTTTCCGTGGAGTTTATTTGAATTATTTCTGATGAACGTATTACTAAAGTCTAAAATGTTTCTAGAGGGATCCTTCGGGACGATACTAATTTATCGTCGAAAAAAATAAAATCTGGTGCTTACCGCTAATTTTATAGTTTAAAACATTTTGTAAAATTTTCAAACCGTTTTACATAAAATATTTTAATGGTAAGGCCTTTTTTATTCATCTTAAATATGATTAACTTACATCCATAAGAATCCCTCTGGAAAAAATGGAAATTTTAGTAATAATAATTAAATATTTCATCAGAAATAATTAAAATGTGAACGTCGAGCAAACCCTAGTTATTAGAGTCTAATGTCGCCTTAACAGAAAAAATGCTTGATCAGTAGGTACCTACCCACCAAGAGCAAAATACATTATCACATAGCAGGACGTAGGTACCTACTTGAAATTAATTGCAACTTTCATTAAAAACACGGGAGACTAATTATTTACTAGCCAGCCATACAATATAGTTTAAAACGTGCATTATTATTTCCCCTTGGCAACTATTTCCCTGCTGCATTAGGGAGGCCTTTGTTCGAAGCTAATGTAAAAAGAGATAAAGAGGTAACCCCTCGCGGTTCTTGCTTAACCCCTGCTTGTCGCTTGGGTCTGAACCCTAATTAACATCCTGATTATTTTCATTTTGCGGCAAAAAAAGGCAACTTGTAGAGGCGATTCGCAAACTTTTCAGCTATTTGTATTTCAGTAAACGATTAGAAACGTGTAATTATTACATTTGATGTTTTTTTGTCAAGTTTGATCATTTTAGTTATTGTAATAATCATGTATTGTTTCATAGTGCTTTCACACAAACGAAGTATTGAATTTCGTCCATTTGCACTGTGCAAGCGAGTTCTTTACTGAGCTTCGGACCATCAACATAATAGTGTTTCTCATTTGTATTTTATTGTTATTCCATCAATATAAATGGTATGCTAATTTGAAATGTCTATAATTATCACTGTTTCCCAAATATTAGATTTCAAAATAACTAAATTTTCGTATATTATCGGACAGCGAAGGATGGTATCGGACAAATCAACTTGGTTTAACACCTTACTTTTCTTTGTTTTATAATAAAACGGTAACTAACGATTAAAATATAAAAGTTGTCAAATATGTGAAGATATTATGGTTGCATTTAATTAAAAAAAGAGACTTAGAAGAAAAAAGTATTCCACAGTAGGGTGTCCCAAAAAAATTAAAGTTGTTATTTTTGAACGCATACCCTCTAATTTTGTTTTAATAACGACAAAACACTTATAAAAAAAATTTCGTTAACTTTGGACAACTGCAACCCGTGCCGACTTGCATCGAAAGATGTCAGTACTTGTACATTAAGACGCCAGTGAGCAAACGTGTTGATGAGCTTGTAGTAACTTGCTATTTTGTTAGTAAACGAAAATCACTCGTTCAGGCAAGATGTTGTTAGATTTACGCACTTCTAAAAAGAGTATATTTTTAATAGGAGTCGTAAAACACCAAATATCGGGTTCTAAACTGCCATCTAATGGACAAGTTCTTGAAGTTTTGTTCTACAATATCCGGAAAGTGAATTTAACTGTCAATATATACCAAATATAGCCATAGTTGGTTTTTTAAAGCTGTGTTTGAAGTAAAAATCAGTCAAGTGACTACAAGCCCTGACACACCACTCTTCAAAAAGTTTCGAGATAACTGTAAACATGTTGATCCCGATAAAATTCAGTGCTACAGAGAAAATCTCACATTGCACCTAACCGCTTCCGAAATCAATGATTTGCTTGACTTTAACCGTACTGCACTGACAACAAAAATACTTTTAGATGACTATTGAGAGTTTTTAGAGCTCTGTGTGATAGTTTTAGGAGGAGATACAGCGAGAAAATTTAATATTCGGCCTCCAGGTGCTCGATGGATGGCAAAGGCGCTTTATTCCTTGAAAATATCATTAATTTGTGCGCAATTTAAAATTACCGGTAAGGAAAAGGCGGCACTTTTAGACGTTTGCCTGTTCATAGAAACATCCCATGTCAAGCCATGGTTATAATGTATTATAGCAGTTAAATCACCTTACCAGGACTTGTGCTTTTTGAAATCGATGAAGGCTTAAGAAAAAAATGATGAAAACATCTCAATGGCAGCTTTATTTCTGTTCAGTAAGCAGTTATGGTATTTGACCGATGAAGGATCTATTTTATCGCTGTTTGACGACGCTGTGGATCAAACAACTAAAATAAAATTGCTCGAAATATCAAAAAAAATAATTTATCAACCCATGACAAACGTTACATCCCATCGAAGGAAGATCTTGATGGTAAATTGTATGGTAAGTTTATTGAGTAGTTTAAATTATGTTTTATATTGAGGTTTTTGTTCATATCATATTTTAGTATCACTTTTGTTTCACAGAAAAATATTTACGACTTCATTTCAGTTAAGAGCAAGTATTTGTTATCGTCTGAACACAGATGCCAGTTTTCTTAACGAATTCCCTACGATGTGGTCAAATAATGCTTTGTATCAAGATGTCAGAAAGAAGGTGTCGCCGCTGAGGGTAGTGAATGATACAGCTGAAAGAACTGTCAAGTTAATGCAAGATTTTCATGGCTTAATCTCACGGTCAAAGAGGAACAAAAATATTTTTTGTTACGATGCGTTCAGGAACACCGGAAGATTTATCCTGACTGTAAAAAACAAACTATGAAGAAAAAATTTAATCAATAAACAATTTTAAAATATAAAACACTACATAATTGAAAATTTGTGCATTTTAAAATTTTATTTATCCGACAAAAATGAAAGTTGAAAATCCTTCCATATTAACTCTGTACCATATGTTTGGCATCAAGTCGGCACGGGTTGCCGGTGTTTAATCAAAATAATATTTATTATATGAGTTATTGGGATCAAATGGAATTAAATAAGAGGGTATGCATATTTAAATTCATGAAAAAAAATTCTTCCTTATGTCCTGGGACACCCTATTCCACAGCCTTCCTGGAAAGCGAGTGGTTTGTTTAGATTAGAACATTGCTTTTAAACCATAAAAGTGGTTATGTAAAATAAAAGTGTTGATTATTTTGAATTATTTAAGTAGTTTTTTTTGGAAAACTTACTCATTTGAAAAACTTCATGGCACTATCTAAAAAAATTACCCGTAAAAAACGAAGTTATTTTACTGTAATGTCTATTTTCAATTTTTGACCTAGTTGCACCAATTCCTGCGCCGGCTAGTAGTCAATTTCAAAGAATGTTTTTGTTTTATTTGACTAAGGATTGAACCTTTCCCACCAGGAATTAGCTCTTAAACTACTGTGAACTT
Organism: Hesperophylax magnus; assembly: GCA_026573805.1. Taxonomy (NCBI): domain Eukaryota; kingdom Metazoa; phylum Arthropoda; class Insecta; order Trichoptera; family Limnephilidae; genus Hesperophylax; species Hesperophylax magnus. The sequence continues at coordinate 7,710,223 of JAIUSX010000061.1, read as the reverse complement.
CTAAAATGTCTTTTAAAACTTAAATAAAATATTTTTGATACACTGAATTGAATTATACTATTACTAATTACAGACAAAGACAACATTGATCTACACACATACAAACATACACACACACATACACATTCATATATTCACTCGCATATGCATTATATTCATACATACACTTACATATACATTACATAACATTATACAGTAAGCAGTTGATGAGCATTTTCCTGCATTTCGAGTATAATACAAACACACTCTCCTGATATTAAGAAAAACCATAGGGTAATGTATATGTAAGATAAACCAAATCCCATTCTTCATCGATCAAATCCAATTCTTTAATATTCTAAACAATCCCTTATGGAAACTAACCGAAGAACTATTACAGCATTATTGTTGGGTGGTTTTTAAGATCTCTTGTTTTACCGCAAGCTGGATGATATGGCGGTTTTGACTGCGTATTATTTTACTGAGAACATTGGCGTAGGCACTTTATATTTTAATTTAAAATGTCTGTTTTTGTGGCGGGAAAACATTTTTTTTACATAACACATTTATACATAATATTATTGACAACAGTGATAAGTTTTATTTTATTGTTGTCATTCGTTTATTCGTTTAAGATTAATTTTGATTTAAAGCTAAAATAGTTAACAAAAAAGAAAAAACTTTTTTAATCAAACGGTTTAGCAAATACCTACTTGCTACTTTATTTATGTGTGTTTTAAATGATAAAATATAGGGCATTGAAGAATTAATTTTTCATAATTTCAGAGGAACCTTTTTTTTGATAATTTATAGCAAATAAAAAAAAATAATCTTACCCAATTTACTATTAAAATATGATGAAATATACAATACTTAAAAAAGTTTTTTTTTCGGTCGAAATTTAAAATTTATATTCGTAAATTCGTGTTCCGAAGCAAATCAAATTGCTTTTTTAATAATTCTTATTTATATAATTTATAAAAACACGGTAGGTAGAAATTTTTAAAAAATAATCATCATTCGTAACGAATTTTAAAAAGGAGAAAAACGGAACAATTTTCAATTCTCATACGAATCAATGGGTAATTTTTTTAAATTCGAATTAAAAATTTCGACTTTTTCTAGAATGTTTTACTATTTATTTTATGGTAGATTGGGTAAGATTACTTTTTTAATAATTGCAAAAGATGTCTCTAAAATCAAGAAAAATCTATTTCTTTAAATGACTCTATTTCATAATTCAAAACATAAACAAATAAACGCATAAAGGGATTTTTTTTTTCGTTTTGTTGTTTATTTTGGCCTCATATCCAAATAAAATTTTATGTGAAAAAGGCCGCGCAGCCGTTCTTCTTAAAAAGCCTGCACATTGGAATGATTTTGACCCTTTTTAATGACTACGTATCATTACTCCAGTCCGTGGGCAGGTTCGGTGTCAGGTATTCTAACTTTGATCAAATACATACACCGAACTGATAATCCCTAAGAAGTAAAAAAAAACATCAGCTAGTAAAAACATCAAGGGCGTTGTATTAGTTATTTGGTGCAAAATCTCTTAAAAATTATTGGTAATCCGGTAAAAAACGGGATTGCAGTCCGTTTTCTGATAAACTTTTAGTAAATTCCTAATATAAAAGAACACTTGTTCATGTCTTAATAATATGTAATGACGGAATGTGAAAATATTAGGATTTTTATGAACACGCGTTCCGACTTCAGGAAATCAATAACTTCATTCATAAATGGCCTGCAATCCCGTTTTTAACCGGATTACGAATAAATGAAGAGATTCTTCATTAATTAGCATTACTCATTTTTCTCCGTGTATTATCAGCGCCTTGGCTCCTTGGCGCCTTGGCAAGTCGTCGCCGACCCTGCCTAGAATTGTGATCTACGCCGATATGAAATAAAACTGATGTCGCCAATTTACACAAGACCTCTCCACATTACGCCCCAGACCAGCCAATGAAATTGATTTTCTCCTCAAGCAAGATTAAATTTTAATAATTTTAAATCTTTAAATAGCTTAAAACAATATCACTATCCACGTCTGTCTGTTTGTGCGCTTAGTTCTTCTAAACTACGCAACGGAGTTTTATAGGGTTTTCACTATTATTTAGAGAATTACTTCCGAAAGGTTTACATATACACAGGGTTTTCAAATAAGAGGTGTTATTTTGAATAGCCCACTATTTCAGTAGATGTTACTTTTAAAGCTGTCATTTTTTGACATTTGACAAGTAGAAACTACGCCATTAATAAAAAATGGAACGATACACGCTTCAACAACGCATTGAAATTATTAAAATTCACTTGAGTAAATCAAATGCAAATCATCTTGAGTGATGAGGCACATTTCCACCTCGGTGGCTTCGTCAACAAGCAAAATTGTCGCATCTGGGACTCGGAAAACCCAAAAGTTATTGTTGAAAAGCCTCTTTATCCTCAACGTGTGACTGTTTGGTGCGGTTTATGGTCCGGCGGAGTCATTGGACCTTACTTTTTCGAAAATGAGGCTGGAGCAACAGTTACGGTGAATGGATTGCGCTATCGAGAGATGATGATGGAATTGAATGGTATTGATCTGGACAACGTTTACTTTCAATAAAACGGCGATACGTGCCACACAAGCAACGAAACCATTGATCTTTTATGATTGAATATCAAAATAACACCTCTTATTGGAAAATCCTGTACATGGATATTATGTTTATTGAAAGTAGAGAAAAATCGAGCAACGCCGGGTACATGTCAGCTAGTTTGTAAAATAAGAGAAGATGTAACACTCTTCTATATTATTTTATGTACTGTTACATATTTTATCAATGTTGTGTCATATAATTTTAACATCCAAATTCCTCTATTTTCAACACAACAAATGCACAATAACTACATTTACAAAGGCATAAGATATTTTAATAGTCTTCCCGAAGAAGTGAAAAAAACACCAGATTTTATTTTATTCAAAAAGAAGGTTAAATTTATCTTTAAAAAAATTAATATCACCTATCAAATGTTATAACTTCAATTCATGTTACAACCAAAATTAACGTCACAATCCTCTTTTAAGTTTATATTTATTGTACTGTAATTATGTTAATTACTGATATAAACATGAAATAATTGTCAAATAACTCCTACGCCAAGCTCAAGAGCTAGCACTCTTCATTGGAGTAGAAATTCAATAACTTATGTTTTACACTATTACCTATCATTACCTAATTTTATGTACAATGTAACAATGTTATAAGTTAAACAATAAAAAAAAAAAAAAAAAAATTAGTTCAGTTTAATACTGTGATATTTAATGTGGTGATATATTTAATTAGAAAACTAATAAGTATAAATGTTGTATATTCTATCACTTTTATTCTTCTAGACACAAATAGACCTATGTACCCATATAACTTCTCCGCTTCTACTATTTTGTTTTGTTGAATCTTTTAAATTCAATTATATGCGTGAGGATTCATTTTTGCCATTATGTTTACATTCTTCTTTATTGTATTAATTTTTAAGTGTTTACTCTGATACAAAATGCTTGTATTTTTTTTAAAAGAAAAGCCCACTAGGGCGTGTAATAAATAAATAATTAAATATTATTAAATGCTTTAAAAACTTTGTGTAAAATTTTTTATAGCTCAATAGGTATATTCTGTTCTTATAAAAACAAACTAACTAACTAACCATCACGCCGTTTCCCCGCAGGGGTAGGCAGAGAGGCCGGACCGCCAAACAACTCGGTCTCGGCACACACTCCTTGCCTCATTCACATTCATACATACTATTCTATTATTCTGACTCTTGACATGGCCCGAATCAAGTATCTGATTCACTTGGTCGTGCCATGTCTTCCTCGGGCGTCCCCAACTATTGCTACCATTCAAATTTGCATCATATATTCTCCTTACACTCCTTTCTTCGCTCATTCGCTCTACATGCCCAAACCATCTAAGCGTGCCTTTCTTGATATTATTCATTATGCTTACATCAGTCTTGCACTCTTTACGGATCTCCAAATTTCTCACACGATCATACATGGTTTTACCACACATACGCCTCAGGGATCTCATTTCTACAGCATTCAGTCTGCTATCCTTTCTCTGCCTGTTCCATACCTCACCTCCATATATCAGGGTAGGTAAAATCCACGTAAAAAATGCCCAGCTGGGCGTAAAACCAAATAAAATAAAATGTAAGTAATTAGCGGGAATTAAGTAGAAATTGAGCTATATTCGGACACACGGACACGCCAAAAACACAATGCGATCGATTAATCTCCTTTTATTTATTTATGTTTTAAACTCTTCCGTGAGCATATAATTTTAATACTTCAGTTCTCACTAATAACTTTCAGAGTTCGTAATAATCTAATAATTAATGGAGTCTCTCAGTGGCATGGATAGACAAAGCGAAAAGTTTGTCGATTTCCAAATGAAATATGTATGGAAGGTGCCGCTGATCCTGAAATATCTAGATTTAAATATTTACTTGACTTACGTATTCCGGTTTGCAATTCGATGCATCCAAACGATGCGCTATTCAATGATGGAGACTTCTTCGTGAGAATGTCCATGTGTCAAAATGATAAATCGTTTCATTTGGACATTTTTATATTAGTAGGTGTAAATCAGGAGCTAGAATGGTAACATTGAAAAATCCGCACGTAAAAAACGAAATTTTGTTTTACTATAAATAAATCTATTTTTATTATTAGATTAACTTTTTTTAAAAAATTATTGGATGTATATACGGGGTGTATCGGCACGTAAAAAAATTATTATTCATATTTTCACCACATTTCACCACTGTTTTATCCTTTGTCAAAGTTTGAAAACCCACCTGGCAATATTTTATTCGAGTTTCGTTGAATAATATACGTACGTACCTACATTAGCGCGCTTTTACGATCACAACGAAATGGCATGGCACCATTCGTCTCATTTTTAGCTATTATTATTTAGTGTGTATGAAAGAGCGAACACGCTTTTTGACACACTTGCTAATAACAGCTGTTGAACACGAGAAACAATGCCAATGACAGTGACGGAGTGTGGATTTTTTTATAATTTTTTGTTTTTAATTGAAAAAAAATGTTACCGGACAGCAAAGTGCCCATAACATTTTTTACTCCAAATGTGCAAATGTGAATCACTTAAGCCAAATCCTAATTGGAAGGTACGAGATTTATTTCGAATAATATCTGCTGTAAACTTTTATAATGTCATCGAATTTCAAAGAAATGCTTATGTGTACACGTGTATACGCGCGTTGAGTGTCATCAAAAGTTGATAGAATGCAAAATCGTCGACAACGAGTCTATCTGCCGAGTTTCAGCTTGATAGAATATCGGGAAATGCGTTAATGTCCACTTCCAACATTCCACATCTTTAATTTATTCATTCAGTTATTCATGAAAACAAAATCGAAATTCAGGTAGATGTATTTAAAAATACGACATCATTGATATTGTCGTAGTTGAAAACATGTTTTTTTCAGTCGTATTTTTTTATCTAACCCCTCTAGCGTCACGAAACGCCACTTGTATAGATCGTATCCTGATTAAGAGAATTTAGTCTCCGAAACATGTCGAATTTTTAACAAATTGTGATGTATTGATGCAAACAAAGCTGTTTAAAAAATATTTTTAGGATATTTTATTTTGAAGTTATATCAAAAATCTTGTTTGTAAAACGAAACAATGAAACTTGATAAGATTTACACCATTAATAAAATAAATAGCAAATGTATGTATAACTCTCTAAGTTTTTCTTCAAAGTTCCTCCATCTTTCTTTCCATTGCGTAACGTGCTACTTGTTGGAATTGGTGTGTGTGTGTGTGTGTAATAATCGTAATTACTAATAACCATAGAGAAATAATTATCCAAAATTCATGGAAATATTAGTAGTACCCACCTAGATGACTGAATAAATTTGCACATATTACTCAACGAGATTTAATGAAGACAACTTAATCAAATGAGTAATGTCGTAATAGGTTGACAATATCGTGATCTTTGATGATTTTGATATTTCTGTTACTGAATGTTTCTAATTTTCTCTTATTTAATAAATCGTAATAATTTTTTCTCAAAATATAAGATTTGTAAGCAGGTACTTAAATACCTACCTACTCAATTTTAAACTATACATATGTTACCTAAGTAAGACTTTGAATATTTTAAATAAGGAACTATTCAATTAGATCAAAGTAAGGTCACAATCTCAATGAAAATTATTTTTTCATACTATCTTCAGGCCAGTAGGCACCATAATATAGATTATTCCGATGTGACAGCATGTAGTAGGAGCCACAATCATACGAACTTTAGCAGGATGAAAATGAAATGAAGTTGAAAAGTGTTTAACAAACTAATAAATTTTTAACAAACAAATTTACATACAGATGAAATGCCGGATGGTTGAGTTAAAACAGAACTTCGCTACGCTCAGTCAATTATATTTGCTAATGACCACGACGTTCGTGTTCATAAGTTCCTTGGAAAATCAAAAGGTTTAAGTAATCCATTCATATTACATCTGTTCTTTCAAGCCTCGTTGAATAGGCTTTATAGAATTATTTAGGCCTTTATGGCAACACAACACAGTATTGGTTTGAAAACTGGGTAAACCTATTTATATCTGGAAATCAAAGGTCACAAAGACTAAATCTGATTGGAGAACTTGGAAAACATCGAGGCCTTCAGAAAAATAGATCCTGATAGCGGGTCATACAGTCTGCTCCAAAAATCTAGAACACTAGGCTAAAATTATTCCGTAAAATTTAAGAATATTACGTCAACACAGAAGCGGCTGTAGGAATCCAGGCGTTGTAGGTCATTTGAAAAATGTATGACTAATTTTTATGTGATATTGTGAAAAATGTCCACATATTATTATCTATATCAATTTGTGGGTAGGTACGTCATGAGTCCACGACTCAAAATACACATTGTATTAATATATTAAATTGGAAATAATTACACAATCAAATTATTTTAAAGAGGATACGTTTTAATGTAATTGTGCATACCATAAAATAAATAAAATAGTAAAAAAACATGACTTAGAAATTTAAAATTTGACTAAGCATGAAAATTTTATAATATGGCTAGGCATGGAGATTTTATAATATGGCTAAGCATGGATATTTAATAATATGGCTCGGTATGGATATTTTATAACATGGATATTTCACAATATTTTTTATGAATATTTATGGATTTTTATGGATATTTCTGGATTTTATACATATTTCCGGAGAATTACGGATATTAATACAAGTATTTATGGGTATTTAACGATATCAAATATATTATACTCATGGATATTAATGGATAATTATGACTATTTAATGATAGGTGTCAAATGGATACTCATGGATATTTATTGATATTAATGGATATTTTTGGATATTCATGGAATGTGAATATTAAATGGATTGTTTTGATAGCAAATTAATATAAGCAATAATTATTAGCTTGGAATACAAATATAAATTGAAAAAATCTTAAAAAAAAAAAATGCCGCCGACAGGAATTGAACCCAAACCTTCCGATTATGTTCTGATTCTGATTGTTCCGAGTACACTGAGATGCACCTGACCGGCAATCAATTTATATTTGTGTTTCAGACTAATAATTATTTCTTATATTAATTTGTTATCCTTTGTGCTTTGCATAAAAACCTTATATTGTAAAAACATAATTTTACCTTTAATAAAAAATAAGGATTTTTTGTTGTTTGTGGATTTATGGATATTTGTGGATATCTATCAATATTTATGGATATTTGTAATACCGGCGGCCATCTTGGATATCTCGTCCGGGATTTATCGTTGGCAGCACTGAGATCACTATATTCGACTAATAAATTCTTGCGCTACTATCTACATTGCCGGTTGATTTCTGTAGTGTTACGGATTTTACAGATATGTTTGTTTTAAAATGTTTTCTATAATTAAATGGCTATTGGCAACCATATCGCAATTGATTTGTTCGACACACGTAGGTTCTTACCGCTATGAAAGCACCCCTTCTTCTCATTTAGTTGGAGGAGGGGGGGGGGATTTTTCGTATGTTGGTACTTAGTACTCTGCCAACCGGGGCCGGTAGGTACCCAGCTGGGTAAGTACTTACACGCTTTTATTTTTTAGATCACAAAGCGCACACGACACAATGGCAACTCGTGAGCACGTGGGGGGGGTGTTTCGAAAAAAGAACGCAGTATTTTAATGCCAATCCATTTTCGACGAGATGTGTTCCTTTCTATGGATAGTAAGATCAATATTTGGGACGGTGGTGGGTTTTTTAATGTATTTTGTTGCTAAGAAAATAATTTAGGTATTTGCTTTTATTTTTGTGTATTTTCGGTCTTAGATTATTAAATATATTTTATAAAATATGTGTTTTTAATCAAAAGGCATATAGCTTCAAATTTTGTATGAAAAGGTCCTCGGAGTCGTTCTTTTCAATATAAGGTAGTTGAACTAAGTGTGGACAAGAAATTAGTAACATTATTTTGTGTAGTAATTAATAACATTTTTTATTTAAATGGTGTCTAAGCAGATGGCCTGCGGAAAATGATGCCATAACGACAAAAATACACTACGAATATTATCGTATTGGTTGAATTTTCACGATCCGAATAACTTTACGAAATGGCAGAATAAATGGTAAAACCCATATATTAAAGAGAATATTTATTAGTAAAAATAACATTTAATTTGGATGTGATTAGGGACTAAAATATTTCAAGCAGTAGATACTTTCAGTATCGCTCTGGTAAAATATCACTATTCAAAATCGATTAGGTTTTAAAATAAAATTTTTTTACATGTTAGTTTTAAAGTTTAATTTATAAATTTACTAAAAAATGGTTGATTTACAAAAGTAGTTCCCTGCGTAGCAATTAAACAGTTTGATAATGCCTTCAGAAGGCGAAACAGCTGTCAGGTGTGATAATAATTACACAGCAGAACTTCTTTATAAATCAACCGTTTTTTAGAAATTGAATATCTAAAGAAAAACTTATAACCTCAGATTTTATGATATTCCTTCATTAAAAGTCTGTTTGTGGATGATTCAACTTAACAATATTAAAATGCCATCCTAAGGCGAACAAATTGTCGAGTGTAAAATTAAATTAACCAACCAAGACATAAAAAAATAATGTTATATATATGTACAAACTTTCTGGAAGGGGTTTTAAGAAATAGTTGAAAAGTTTTACCGGAATTGATTTTTGCAGTAGGTACAGGAAAATCATTTCAAAGACGTTCTTGCTTGTGTAGTGATGTACTACCTACTCTATCATAAGAGATCTTTCTACTGAGGGCTTTAAGAGGGGACTGCCAACGGATGTTCCAAACATTTCGAAACCAATTTGAACAAATATCGGTGTGCGCAAATACATTCAAACCGCAGTGGAAGATTCTTTCAGTATTTCCCTGGTGTAAGACCATCATTTAGAGTTGAAACGTTGCTTGAAATGACCGAGGTGTGAAATGGTGACCAGATCTGAAAAGCCAGGTACTTCCCCACCTTCCTCTTCCTCATCTTCTAGGAAGAGGCTCCAGACGGTTCCAGACGGTTGGGCGCAATTAGGACCCTTATGCGGTTTCACATAAAAAGTGCACTCTTTAAAATGATTTGCCTGTACTTGGTGCTGTATTTTTTAAACACAGTGAATGATTGCTTGTATTTCCCACCACCTTGTTCTCACTCTAAAACGGGATATATGGGCAAGACAGTGTTGAGGGGATGATGATACGCCGAGAGAGGGTGGGCGATTGCAGAAGTACCCGGACAGCAGGAGAACGGGGAGATGGGGACAACAGCGGAGGGGAGGTTGGCTGGTTCGTGCCTCAGCCATGAGACAAATAATAGGCGATAATGAGTTGAGGGATAGAGCACCGCATCCACTCTAGTGCCTATCCACTACAAAGGTAACCAACACCAGACCGCATACTGTTCTACAAGTACCCTGACTGCGCTGAACTATTAGCGGGCAGGTTCTCTTCGGGTTTGCGGAATATTTTAAAAGACGCAAAATAGACATGCAAATATTACGGTTCGTATTGGAATAATGGACAAGGATAATTATTCGTAGATAATACTTTATGTAGGCTATTATAAACGTGGAGTAAAAGAGGAAATTATCACGGAGCAGTGTACTGGTTACAAGGAGAAATAATTTTAATTTTAATTTTAATTTTAATTTTAATTTTAATTTTAATTTTAATTTTAATTTTAATTTTAATTTTAATTTTAATTTTAATTTTAATTTTAATTTTAATTTTAATTTTAATTTTAATTTTAATTTTAATTTTAATTTTAATTTTAATTTTAATTTTAATTTTAATTTTAATTTTAATTTTAATTTTAATTTTAATTTTAATTTTAATTTTAATTTTAATTTTAATTTTAATTTTAATTTTAATTTTAATTTTAATTTTAATTTTAATTTTAATTTTAATTTTAATTTTAATTTTAATTTTAATTTTAATTTTAATTTTAATTTTAATTTTAATTTTAATTTTAATTTTAATTTTAATTTTAATTTTAATTTTAATTTTAATTTTAATTTTAATTTTAATTTTAATTTTAATTTTAATTTTAATTTTAATTTTAATTTTAATTTTAATTTTAATTTTAATTTTAATTTTAATTTTAATTTTAATTTTAATTTTAATTTTAATTTTAATTTTAATTTTAATTTTAATTTTAATTTTAATTATAATTTTAATTTTAATTTTAATTTTAATTTTAATTTTAATTTTAATTTTAATTTTAATTAAGTTGCGAAACACAATAATTTGTTGATAGTTAGTATAGATATAGTTTGCGATTCTTGGTATTTTATTTGAAATTAAAATTTGATGATATTCTTCTCCCTGAACAACTGAATCAACTAATTGCGAATAAGTAATACAATGTTACGAATGCTTATACGAATGCTTCTGTAATATGTGTCATAAATAGTTTAAAAAGCTAGTTATGTAATTAATTACTGTACACACGTTTTCTCCGAAGTCCACGCCTAGAAGGATCTATTTCGCCTTGAGGATGCTGCGAGCAGAATTATTACCTGTGGGTACCCATCCCTCGGTTCATTGTGGGCCGTTTACCGGAAATATCCTCGGGCGACACTTGAGTCCGTATTGTCAGCACCCAGAAAGGAAAATTCAGTCCAGACTCAGTTATTTATGATGGCGCGTCCTTTACCTTATCCTTACTATTCCTCCGTTACTTACTGCCTCTGCTTATACCCCCTACTTACTTACTGCCTCTTCTTACTTAGGTGCCTCTACTTACTTACTTCTTTTTACGGGAGAGGTTTGACATAATATTTGTACTGTACATTTAATGTTCAGAGAATCATAATCTGTGGTCTTGGTTCTAACATGACGTTTTTCAGACTGTTTGAAACTTATTTTCCATTTTTCTAAGTTTCACTGGTTTGTTCGGCTTGGTTGACTATTTCATTTAATTTACATTTAATTAATTAACTTGTATAATACTTCACGTACAAAGTAATTAAGATGTTCATTTAAAATATGTAAACTTATCAATTAAAATGAGAAAACTGAATGCAATGACAAACTTATCACAAAATTAACATTTTTGCACTTAGTACTATAAGGTAAAATTGACATGCAAATAAGAATTTTTGGATTAATTACATAATTCAAAGCTAAGACCATGTCTAAGACCATGTCTGCAAAAATATTCACTGATAATATTGGCAGGGTGTTAAAGGATGTACTTGACTTACTTTAACCAGTGTTTCTGACATTATTATACAGATTGTTAAGAGATGTACTCGACTTACTTTAACCAGTGATTCCTGACATTATTATACAGATTGTTGAGAGATGTACTTGACTTATTTTAACCAGTGATTCCTGACATTATTATACAGAGTATGAGAGATGTATTTGACTTACTTTAACCATTGATTCCTGACACTATGTGGTGTAAAATACATGAATCTGTTTAATTCTTATTTAAATATTATTGGATGTTACTTTACGAGTTAAACATGGCGGCCATCCGGAACAGTTCTAATTTTGGTTTCTCCGCACTCCACACGTGAATTGAAAAACATAAATGTATAATTAATTTATAAATTATAATTATAACTAACCACGCCGTTTCCCCGCAGAGATGACGGACCACCAAACAACTCTGTCTTTGCACACACTCATTCACATTCACCTTTTGTTATTATGACTCTTGATATGTCATATGTCTGTCATGATATTTATTAGGAAAGAACACGGTATATTCTGAACGACTAATATTTCATCAGGAAATTGGCGTAATATTACTTTTTTAACAGGATCATTTTTCGCCGTGTACGTTTCAGTGATCACAACTCTACTTCAATCTTTCTTATGTCTCACTGCCATACATGACTGCTAGCTTTGGCTGCTGGCTAATTATAAATGGGTTAACTTCAGGGGGTGATTCTACATGATAATACAAGTAAAAAAATAAATAACTTTTTTCGAAATTCCAACATTTTAAGGTAGTTTGTTGGTAAAGAGTATTGTTTCTATGGAAAACATATTTTTTAATGGGAAAATGGAAAAAAATTCGAAAAGGGGTAACTTATCTTTTTTACTTTTACCATCATGTGGAATCACCTGCCGAAGTTAGAGCACTTTACCCCGGGAGACCCTGTATATTGTACGAGTATTATAATTGAATGACCTCTAACGTCGTGAATTTAGAAGTTTACACGACATCATTTCCATTATGCCTTCCAAGTAATACACTCAGAATAAGAAGTCATTTTGTTTGTTTGAAATTTTTCAATTGATTAATAAAATATCCAAATTTCGAACATAGAGTGTCTGGGCTCAGTTGGCGATGTATGATTAATTTAATAGACATTGCTAAAGTTTTAAATATTGCAATGTTCAAAAGTAATTTTGATAGTCCAACAGGAACATGGCTCTTCAGTCGTATTCGTATTCGGAGCAATTAAACATTATCTTGTATAATTATCAGGAACAATTTTTTTCCTGAAATTCCCGGAACGCTGATATGATATGGTGGTTTGGTATGGTACACAATAATTAACACAAATGAGTAAATGTGCCAGAAACAATGCCAAAAATTTATTATCTCGTTTTACTGTTTTTATCAAAGCTACCACAGGGTAAAAGAGATTTTAAATATACCTAAATGACACATTAAAAAATATACATGGCTATCTTATGTAATTGCACAATAATGAGAAACTCAATACTAACCCAACGAGAATCTCGTTTATCTCGTTTTACTGTTTTTATCAAAGCTACCACAGGGTAAAAGAGATTTTTAATATACCTAGATGACTCATTAAAAAATATACATGGCTATCTCATGTAATTGCACAATAATGAGAAACTCAATACTAACCCAACGAGAATCTCGTTTATCTCGTTTTACTGTTTTTATCAAAGCTACCACAGGGTAAAAGAGATTTTAAATATTCCTAGATGACTCATTAAAAAATATACATGGCTATCTTATGTAATTGCACAATAATGAGAAACTCAATACTAACCCAACCACAGACATAGGAATTAATAGACGAGAAGATAATGGCGAGGGGTAAAATCAACGAATGTTGAAGAACGAAGGGGGTAAAGCTGACTGTGATTCGTCAATAAATCAATCTGACAGTAAATAGGCATCTCGCATTATAATATCACCATTTAGTTCTTAAAAGTAAAATCTGCTTTTGAATGAATAGACATTTTTACATGGGAGCGCAAATTACTCGCCACGTTATGAACAAATTTGCGAAGTCCAAATTCGGCAAAAAATTTCTTCTATTTTCAGAGTCGAAGTTTAAGTATTTAGTTAAGACACTTTTATAAATGTTCATAATTTACTTCCCAGCAACCAACCAGCTTTGTGTTTCGCGTCCAGACGTTTCTCGATGTGATAGTACCTATATGTTTCTACAACTGATCCATATTATACGATGTGAATATGCTTAAAATAAAGTAAAATAATGCTTATATATGGAATGTAATACGACAATTGGGTTTATTCTCTTTTTCACATCTATTTTTACAAGTTTTCATAGCACAAGTCAACATTTTGCCGTGTTATTTCGTAAAATGAACCGATGATGCCTCGACCATAGTTCGCACAAGAATGATGACGTCACGTTTTCAAATTTCACTTGAGGCCATACGCGAGCACAGCCGGCTCCAATGGAACCGGTATGGGGAGTGGGGAATAATACGCTTTTAATCACTCAGGGCAGGTCTACTAATATTCATATGTCTATGAACCCAACCATTCATTGTAAGGTTAGGTTCCAAAGAATTGTTAGTATATATTGTGAAAACATCTTCTTACAACGCTGATTTCGGAACCTACGGTTTCTGAGTCCAGAGCCAAGGGGCCCACATACTTGCCATGCTGACTAAGGATCCTGAGGATCAAGAGGCTTATCTTTCCACCACTAAAGTCATCATAAATATATATTTATAAATAAAATAAATTTATAATATAAAACAATATTTTCGACCACCATTGTTAATAATGAAAGTACCTAATATAAGTACTTACTAGTACCAAACCAAGCGATATACGGCAGTGAGGCGTGGAACTGGCAGAAGAAGGATGAAAGTAGACTAAATGCTGTAGAAATAGGATTCCCGAGGCGTATGTGTGTATAGTTTGAAAAAGGTGACATTTACAAAGAATGCAAGGCTGATGTAAGCGCAATGAATAAGATAAAAGAAAGGGACACTTAGATGTTTTCGGCGGTTCCATGATAACTCAACACAGTGACAGTTCAACACACTTTTAAAAAGTGATATAAAGTCATTAGAAACGATGAAAAAAGAAAGTTTTTTTAACCTAACCTAACCTACATAACCCAGTTAATAAAGTTTTTGTTTCAACACTTTTCATGACTTTATATAACTTTTAAAAGATGTGATGAATTATCATTGTGATAATTTATCCGGTTACCGGTTTCGGCATGTGGAGTTGTAGAGTGAACGAACGAAGAAAGGAGCGTAAAGATAATATATGACGCGAATATGAATGATAGAAGACGTCCCGACGCCCGAGGAAGACATGACGTCGGGCCATGTCAAGAGTCAGAATAACGGAAGGGTATGTATGAACGTGAATGAAGCAAAGATTTTGTGCCAAGACCGAGTTGTTTGGTGGTCCATCCTCTCTGGCTATCCTTGCGAGGAAACGGCGTGATGGTTAGTTTGTTAGTCAGGAAACGATCGATAAAAGTTTTATCAGTAATAGTGGACCCCGCAATAATTCAATATTGCTAATGTCTTTCTTTGCTTTATCGGTATCGGTCGACTACTTTACGAGTTTTGCGAGTACAAACATATGTAGGCATAATTTTTATATATTAAGAAGATGACGGTAATTTGTCATAATTCCCGAGCATGACTGTAGATCGTCAACGAACAAACAATAGTTCACAATGACTAAGCGTTCTTCATTTATTCGATGTGAACTGTTGTTTGTACGTTGGCTATCTGTAGTCGTAGTCGGGGATAATGAATGTTATCGACATTATGGATAAATCCTTTATCGATCGACCGTGCTATTTACCCAGATCGTGTTGCATTTCTACATTTTAATCGGAGTTAGTGCTTTTCGTGATGTGGTCATACCATTTTTTTCATTTCGCCTGCGGGAATAATGATGTGGCATTCGCAAAAAAACTCGTAATAAACGCAACTGAAAACAATAACCAACAAGTATGTTCATTCCGTTACAATTTTCATCAGAAATACCGCACTGTACATAGTGTACACGGGCAGCGATAATAATAGTTGTACATTATACAGCCATTCATGTTTTTGTATACCACTTACTACCACCCACTCCCACCTACTACCACCCACCCTAGCAGTCTGCAGACTGTCTGGCCTATTGTTGTTTGCTCTCTAGTTGTACAACAAGTCCTGGGAGCATATTATATTACTTCTCTTGTTTTTAGTACTGGGTGAAGAAAAAAATCACTTATTTTTTAAATCGATGCAAGACGTTATTAAAACAATTGGATGTGCCACGAAATCTACTAGATGTACGACAAGTCCTCGGAGCACATTTTACGATATTAATAATCTTGTTTTAGTAATGGGTGAGGAGAAAAATATACTTAAAAAAATCGGTTTACAGGTTCCAGACAGTAACAAGTCAAAAATATGCTTTCCGAGTTATTACCATCATTGGATTTGTCGCGTTCTGTAGTAGATGTACAACAAAGTCCTAGGAGCATATAAACGTATCTTGTTAGTACAGGGTGAAGGGAAAAATACACTTATTTTTTAAATCGATACTTCAGATCAAGACAGTAAAAAATACGAAAAATAAATTTCATAGTTTTTACCATAATTGAATTTGTCACGCTCCATTAGGTGCATAACAAGTTCTAGGAACACATTTTATTAGTTCTCTTGGATTAATACTGGGTGAGGAGAAAAATGCACTTGTTTTTCAAATCGATACACCTTTTAGATGACAGTAAAAAGTACGAAAAAATAATTTCTGAGTTATTACCATCTTTGGATTAGTTGCACTGACTAACTTATTAGTTACACTGAGTAAGTTATTAGTTACACTGAGTAAGATATTAGTTACACTGAGTAAGTTATTAGTTACACTGAGTAAGTTATTAGTTACACTGAGTAAGATATTAGTTACACTGAGTAAGTTATTAGTTACACTGAGTAAGATATTAGTTACACTGAGTTAGTTACATACATATTCTTACTGACAGGTTCGATACATATTCATCAATTAATAAAATTTATTTATTTTATCGGTTTATGTACCTTAATTTAGGAAAAACTCGAACAAAGTCGTGTGTATTGGCAGACGGATTTTTTTCCTACTATCAAAGTTTCATACCTAATATTAAAATATAATAAATATTTTTCAGTATACTAAAATTTGCAAAATTGTGTTTCTGGGCCTTAATAATATATATTTTTACTGCTGAACTCACAAATTTGAATCATTTTACTTCTACAAATATTAATAACAGTTATTTGTTTATATATGTGATATAGTTATAAATAATTTAACGATAGGCTTAAGTTACATAAGTGCTTTGAAGAGCGCCTTTAAGCCCCCGCATTCCGAATTTTTAAAATTTTTAAGATAATATATTTTTATTTGTTATGTAATTATATGAAACTCCCTCGATACAAAAAAATGACAAATGAGCACCGAAAATTACTAAAAAATGTTTTGTTCTGTTATTTAATATGTAATAGGTATGAAAAGCCTCTTTTAAGCCCCCTCATACCCAATTTCTACTGATTTATAACAAGTTTCTTGTCAAGTTTTTAAGTTCTAAAAAAAGTATATTTTTGAAGATGATATCTATACATTTTTTATGCCGATTCGTTAACTATATGAAATTCTCTCTATAGAAAAAAATCGCAAAATAAGCTCAGAAAATTATTAAAAACGCGTTTTGTTCTATTATTTAATATGTTATACGCATGAAAAAAATCACAGTGAATCTTTAAATTACACTAAAGTGTTTGTCGAGAGATTTTTGCACTTTTTCAAACGAGGCGTGTTTTATTAAATATTTTCACCATTTTTCCTTAATTATTATCGTTTTTTTAATATTAGCGCGCTCCCTCTAACATTCGTATTACATATCTCCCTCACAAACGATCATTGAACTCTTACTACAGGGCCTTAATGTGATTTACTAATTTATTTGATAAACCTTACTGTAATAAGTATGTATAATGGTTTCCCATGGCAGTGGTACATACAGGGTTTTCCAATAAGAGGTGTTATTTTGATATTCAATCATAAAAGATCAATGGTTTCGTTGCTTGTGTGGCACGTAGCGCCGTCTTGTTGAAATTAAACGTTGTCCAGATCAATACCATCCAATTCCGGCCATAAAAAATCATTAATCATCTCTCGATAGCGATCCATTCACCGTAACTGTTGCTCCAGCCTCATTTTCGAAAAAGTAAGGTCCAATGACTCCGCCGGACCATAAACCGCACCAAACAGTCACACGTTGAGAATAAAGAGGCTTTTCAACAGTAAGTCTTGGGTTTTCCGAGCCCTAGATGCGACAATTTTGCTTGTTGACGAAGCCACCGAGGTGGAAATGGGCCTCATCACTCAAGATGATTTGCATTTGATTCACTCAAGTGAATTTTAATAATTTCAATGCGTTGTTGAAGCGTGTATCATTCCATTTTTATTAATGGCTTAGTTTTAACATGTCGAATGTCAAAAAATGACAGCTTCAAAAGTAACATCTACCGAAATAGCGGGCCATTCAAAATAACACCTCTTATTGGAAAACCCTGTATTTGCTTGGTGGTGTGCTCAACTATGTATTAGTATTCATAGATCTATATTACAAGTGTAATTATAGTTTATACAATTTTTGTTTAATTATTTTGCTAAAAACCTCAATACGTCCAGTTTACCTCGACTCCCTCTGCCATGTAATGGCTATTAAAAGAGAAAATATATGTTTTGTTCTTTTCATTTCATCGTTAATAGAATTATTAGTAGATATTCTTTTCTTAAAAGCGCAAGAACATTATTTTTTGAAAGCTCTCGCAATATGAAACTAAGTGCTTCTTCTCGATGATCGTATTACCTCTCCCATCTTCAGGCGAATAAACTGTGACTGAGTTCATTCTGCGTATTGTTTTATTTGTCTTTTATTTTTACTCAGAATCAGGGTTCAACCCTCTAAGGTCAAGACTAGATTAAAAAGGAGAGTCTCTTATAGAATTAGTTTATAATTACATACTTACTAAGAAGTTGTTATGAAAAAAACGTTAAGAGGTTAATATTTTGGAGAAAAATAACATTTTACAAAGGCTTTCATCAGTAAATAGCTCGCCTTACGTATTTTTGTCTAAAAACTGAAATTAAATTACTGATAAAAAAGATAATACACATTTTATTAGACTAACATGGCATCTCACTTTTTGTAGTTTCATCTCTAATATCTAAATAGTATAAAATAAAGTCTGTATATTTGTGCGCTTAGTTCTTCTAAACTACCCAACGGATTTTGATAGGGGTTTCAATGTCATTTAGAGAATTTCTTTCGAAAGTTTTACATATATTTAGGGATCAATGGTGAGGCACGAAATGAAAGAAGGTTGTGAAGGTCACATGTGTTTATTGGTGAGTCAGTAGCCGTGACAAGGAGATGATGAAGGACAAATGTAGAATACTCCGGTTGCTGCTGTGATGTGTTGGCAGGTCAAGCGCGGGTCAGTGAGTCGACGCCGGGCGCTGGTGACCGGGACTCGATGTAGGTCAGGCACTGGCGAAGAACGTAGGTCTTCAGGCACTCCAGTGCTGACGAGACGGCCGAAGGTGCGACGGACCTTATAGGCGGTTGAACGGGAACGATGTAGACCAGTGAGGATGCTGCGTGTCCTCGTGGTGGTCATGGTAGCGTGGAAGAAGCGCTGGTCAGAGACGCTGGAACCAGGGCGCTTGTAATCCGAGTAGCGCTGGCCGCGGACGTGGCCGAGGCGCTATGATGATGTCCCGATAGAGTCCATGATGATAGGGGCGAAGCCGGGTACGTGTCCCTCGCGCTAGTAAGAAGAACGCGGGTGATCACTCGTTGAACCTTGTAGACTGGCGGCAAAATTATGACTGACTGACTGACTGGCTCGCTGCGTCGGGCTTATTTATACTACCCGGCCGATGGCGACAGTAGGTAGTAAATTGCAATTAAATCGAGGCCACTCGCTCGGACTGTGTGTTTCGGGAACCTTCGACATTGCGGCGATTAAGCATAGGCCGTAGACTCGAACCTTCTGGCGAGTTCTCGTAGTATCCCGGACTGAGTGCGCGTTAGTATTGTCGCGAGTATGCAAGTAGGTGTTGAAACAGGTAGGTTGCTTTGTTTTGATTTCGGCTGCAAATACGTACCTAAGTAGCAAGTACGTACCTAAGTAGGTCGAACGGTTTATTATTAATTATTCAATGGATTAATATCGACGCGACTAATACTTGCATATTATATTTAAAGAAAGTAAAGAAAAGTCGATGTTTTATTATCAAGTCGTAAAAATATATTTTCGGGCACCACATTGTTAACGCTGGCTAAACCTTATGAGATACATACAAATAATGTAGTACGGAATTGTATATCTTAAAAAAGCCTATAGAAAAATCATCGGTGGTATATGTCTATCTCCTAAGGATAATACCTAGCAACGCCGGTTACACTTCAGCTAGTGTAAAAATAATTAATTAAAGATTCATAAATTTTTCACAAATTACGGTCAGACCTTTGGTTTCAAAGAGGTGTACATTTCAATAATTTTGTGGTTAACTTCTAGATTTGAATATTAAGCGTGGTATTTTCTTTTTCTAACACCGTTTATTTCACATTTCCACCGGTAAGGGAGATATAACGGTTTCTATTAGACGGTATAAGAAAAATTCAGACTCCAGACTCGAGACACAGGTGAGTCTAGTAATAATATTAATTTCGGCTGTAGGTCAGTAATAACTCTGGTTTAATAAAATCGGATTTAGTTGTCATTTCAATATTAGAACTGATGCGTCAAGAGTTCAGAAAGCGATGAAAAAGCGATACTTATTGTTATGAAATGAACTTTTTTTAAATATAAACATTCAACCCCGTAATATTTTCTTAAAATCAAGTACTTTGTATTTTTAAATTCTTTCATATGGCCACCCAGTGGCTGCGTTTAAAGTGGGTGTGACCATTTCCGGAGGGGGGGGGGGGGGGGCGCGGCAAAGCCGCGGGTCCCCAAAAGTCCAGGCGGGTAAAGGTCTCTAGGATTTTAGCTCTGGTTGCGAGAGGTTGTGACGTGCTCCGCTTTGAATTCGAGACTTGCTTTGCTAAACAGTGTTTTGAAAAGTGTTTGTCAATTAATTACTAGTACATTTCGATTCATTCTTTCTACAGTGTTTGTCAATTTATTACTAGTAATAATAGTGTTTTATTTCCAAGAAACCCTTTTGTTCTACCCATTTCTAGGAGGCGTATGTTCTCTCTTAATACAAACGGACTGAAAACACGGAATCCTGCTTGAGCTAGCCAGGTATTCTTGAAGATATATTACCTTTCCATACGCGGTTCGATTCCGTGGAAACGCATTATCTAACACTGGAACCCAGAAACGTGGGGCTTTATTTGAGAGAATCGCTTTCCTGTTGTAACTTTTTATTGTTGTGGTGATGTGCATATATGTGTGCAAATAATTGTTTTTCCTACATCTAGGTACCCCTGTGTTTAAATTCAACGCGTGTTTTGCATTCTTTGCCATTTTTTTTAACTCATAGCGTCAGTGTGTTTAAAGGCCACGTGTATTCCGTAATCACCGCCATTTAATAAACGTTCGCGAACTGGTGTTTAAATTCAACGCGTGTTTTGCATTCTTCGCCATTTTTTTACTCAAAGCGTCAGTGTGTTTAAAGGCCACGTGTATTCCGTAATCACCGCCATTTAATAAACGTTAGCGAACTGGTGTTTAAATTCAACGCGTGTTTTGCATTCTTCGCCATTTTTTTTACTCATAGCATCAGTGTGTTTAAAGCCCACATGTGGTTGGCAGTCACTATTTTGTAAACGCTCGCGCCGTTTCGTTTAGCCCACACGTGTTTGGCACGCATCGCTATAGAATCATAATGTCCTTTAAAAAAAAAATAAGAAGAGTTTCGATAAATATTTAAATCTTGCGACGGTTTGCGTTCAAAAAATAAAACAAATTTCGCGTGTTTCCTAACAAT
The DNA here is from genome assembly GCA_026573805.1 of Hesperophylax magnus. NCBI lineage: Eukaryota > Metazoa > Arthropoda > Insecta > Trichoptera > Limnephilidae > Hesperophylax > Hesperophylax magnus. The sequence continues at coordinate 7,688,471 of JAIUSX010000061.1, read as the reverse complement.
TTATAATTTCCTTCCTACACTTCTGTGTTTATTTTCGGAGCGTAGTTTCGGATTCATTCAAGTAATATAAAGTCAGGTTATAGAATAAACTCAAAGCATAATAATACAGGTACCTACTTGTGCGGTTATATTCGTGTAAAATTTAAAGACAAAAGATTTTAAAGGTTTCTTTCTCATTTTAATATTGCTAAATTGGGTTTTGGAAAAATAATTACTTCCCAGAAATACGTCCAAGGTGGGCCGGTAGCCTTTTATGATACCTGGAAAAAACCTAAAATACGTTAGTAACAGATTTTATAGGTCGTGTTCATTTTAATATTGCAAAATTGGGTTTTGGTAAAAATAACTACTTCCCAGAAATACGTCTTGAGCCGGTAGCCTTTTATGATAACTGGAAAAACCGCGGACGATTAAAAAGGGAAAGCGCGTACCTGGAATCTATTCACTACTTAGTTTTGTCTCAATAGTACACAAGTAATTTTAAGAAATTAAGTCGGTTAATTTAAATAAAATTAATAAAATGGACGCCTTAATTCGCTTTAAGGAAGGCATTATCGTCCACGTTGATTCTTCAAGCGTTCCGCAACTAAAAAGGGCATTGAGAAAACGTGGTATTGTCGGGAGTAAAGATTTGCCAGCTTTGCAAAAACAAGCCCGCCAGTTTAACAAGGCTTTCGTTCGGCGTATAAAACCCGCAGACGACAAGGTTGATCTTATTCCGTGCGCTGATACGGAAGTCCTGGAACGGCCAGTAGAGATTAGGTATATTTTGAAGGAAACCAAGGTGACGAATTTCGCTTCATGGAATCTTAAATTTAACGGAACGACCGATGTCAGAGAATTCGTAAGCCGGGTGGAGTTGTTAACCATATCCCGGGGTGTTAATTCTGAGGAAGTTGCTAAATGTTTCAACGAACTTTTAACGGGAATGGCGCTGCTATGGTTTCTCTCCTTACCGAGAGAGAGTTTATCCTGGTCCGATCTTAAAAAGCTGCTTCTCAGCAAATTTGAACCGCCCAATTCTAAATGGGAACGTAAACTCGAAGTTTACGTATCCAAACAAGCGCACGGGAAGACGGCTAGAGATTTTTTTTATTGAAACGCGTCATAAAAACCACATGTTAGAATCGCCCATGTCGGAAGAGGAGCTAGTGGAAAATCTCAAACGTGGCCTCCTCCCCCAATACGCTAGTATGTTGACCATGCATAGTAGTAGCTATATCGAAGGTTTAGAAACCGCGTGCACGATATTCGAGAGCTACCAGAAACAAGCATCGCGCCCGCCCCGTGAGGTGAGATCGGGAGGAAATAGTTACCTCAATAGCGTGGCTTCATCGAGCCCTGCAGCTCTACCGGCAGACCCCGGGAAAAATAGCTCAGACAGCGGTTTTCGCAATACTCGCGAACAATATAAGTATATGAGGGCGGGCGGTGGCCGCCGTTACGAAAATAAGCGTAATAACATATCCTCCCATCCGTCACCCCAGTCAAGTTTTCTCCCCGCGGGAATAGATTTAACCCGACCACCGCCCAGAATACCGAATTCAAAAAACTAATTTCCAGCCAATCAAATAATCCTCTTCACGGCAAGGTGACGCTGGCCGTGGACGTATTGAGTGGTTAAATGACGCAACATTCTTAGAAGAGACGGCACACCTTATGGAAATGGAATGCATTGAATCCGTAGACGGTCGTCCTTACGCGAGGTTTACTATAGATCATGTGATCTTTAAGGGATTATTAGACTCGAGGGCAAATGTTAGTTGCCTAGGAGGAAATTTATACGCATCATTTATTAATATGGGAGTACCAATGAAACCCTATAGGTCTCCGGTGATCGCGGCTGATGCAAGTCAACAAACCTTGTTAGGTTTATTATCTCTGCCCGTCACCTGCAGTGGACACACCGCCACTATAGATTTTTTAGTCATTGCGTCGTTATCACCTAAATTTATATTTTTTTAAAAAGTTTCTTTATTCTATGAAATTATTAGTTACATGCATTGAGAAATTTTTCAACCACCATGCTAGGCACATGCCCGTGTTATGGTGGTCGGCTTTCTATACAACATAAATAATGTGAGGGAATATAAAATAATATAAAATAAAATAACATATTATTAAAGAATATTTAAGAACATAAAATAATGTAAGTGACTATAGTAATATAAGGAAGTATGGAAGAATACCGTAGAATATAAAAATAAAATAGCATAATATTCATATAAAATAATAGCATAATGCATATAATAGCATAATATCTCTTAGTTGTTGTAAGTAAAGTGCTATTTTTAGCTACATAATACAATAGTATATTGAGGAAATCTGTAATTGGTTTCTCAGTTAGGTAAATTACATATGTATTAATGAACCACATTGTAAACTGTTGATTTCCCTAAAGTAAAATAGATACATAAAAAAGAATATAAAAAGTATATAGTTATAAAATATATAAAATCAAACATAGTACTATAGAGTAGGCAAATGAGAAAGGATTGTTTTTACTATGGAAATCTATATGTGCTTCATTAAATTGGTAGGTACATTATTTTGCAGCAATTGGTACTGATTTTTGGAGATCTTTCAACGTTGCCTTTAAGATAAACACCCCGACCGCGAAAAGAGTTTTTATCACCTCCGGAAATAGACGAAATCAGAATCCTTACCCCGACCGATTCTCCTACCATTTAAACCGACAATTGGCAAACCTACCCCAATTGGATTCTTGGAAAAAATATATGTTTGAAATCTGGCTAATGCGATTAATATTGGAAAGCCAGTTTTGTTGACTGCCCGGATGGGAAAATATTCTATTTTAAAAATTCGCAAAGACAGATAAATAAGGTACAAGTACTCATTGAACATGCATATCTACACAATACACGGCACTGTCTTCGAGGGGGCCCCTTCGAAGGCAGTGTATACAGACTCCAACATCCCAGTCACTCCGGAGTAATTAACCGGAGGCGGCTAGATACACGACACTATCTTTAAATATTCCTACACACAGTACGACATTCACATTGTGTCTGATTCGTACCCAGTTCCTACTTGCTATTAATTTGGTGCAAACTTCACCAACTTTATTTAAAATCTGAAAAAATTATAAAATAATTATTTGTGACTTCGATCCTAGGGTTGCTTGTTAGCCATAAACAAGATGGCGCCCATATCGGTATATATATTATTATGTAATAAATTCTAACCCATTATAATCTATTGTATACGAAAACTTCAAAGCGCAATGACTTGCGACAGAATATTATTAATTTGTTTTCTTGTTCTTGTGTTGTTCATTTTGGGAGTTTTTTTTGTATGGATGCAATGATTTTCCACACAAATAAATAAGGTCCACAGCACTAAGTATTTGAAAGATACGTCTCGTATTATACCTATGTCAGTAATTCTTACAAGATTTCTGGCGATATGTAGGTCACTAAAGGAGGACGATTTTGATTTTACTCGTATGTTGCGCTATTCATTAACAGTTATCTGGACCATTAAAAGGTAGATACTGATTAAAGTGGCTTTGGTTATTTTGTGTTATTTCTTTTCAGCTATTCTTCAAACAGCTATCTGGACCATTAAAAGGTAGATATGCTTATTAAAAAAAAAAAAAACTAAAACGTTGAAGCCGATTGCACCGAAACAAATCCGTACCATTAAAAGGTGGATATTGATTTTCGTGTGTGTTTTTCAGCTTATATTGTTTATTTTGTGTTATTTCTTTTCAGCTATTCTTCCAACAGCTATCTGGACCATTAAAAGGTAGATATGCTGATTAAAAAAAAAAAAACTAAAACGTTGAAGCCGATTGCACCGAAACAAATCCGTACCATTTTATTTTTTATTTTTATTTTATTTGGTACATTATTTTGTTACAATTTATGTTTTCCAGTAATGTAGGCCTCACTGGGTGGCTTGCCCGTGCTGAGGCCTTCATTTTATAATATGAAAATCTAATCTACATATTACATTTAAAGAGAAGATAGTAAATTTGAAAAGAAAATAATAAATTTAAAATTAAAAATACATAATAATACATTTAAAATTAAAAAATAATACAATGAAAATAATCTTGTGTGTTTGTGAGTGATGTGTGTTTATGTTGGTTTTGTGTGTTACGTGTAGGTTTTATTTTTATTTTATGCTATGACATTTTGGTAATATTGTATTTTTTGTTGTTTAATCCATTTTGTAATTTTGTGTGTGAAATTAATTTTTATTTTCCTCAATTTTAATTTAAATTTTTAGACTGTTGAAAGCTTTTATAGCATGGTATTGGTAGTGTCTTTGTCCAAAGGTTGAATTTCCTGTTGGAGTTTTAATGTTTTCTTTGTACGCTTGTCTAACTGGTCTGTTAGTGTTATTTTGTGTATGTTGAAATTTATTTTTTTTGTTAAAAATGTAGTTTAGTAGTGTTTTAACGTATAATTGGCGTATATCTAGTACGTCACAGCTCTTGAATATTTGGTCTGTATCGGTCAGTCTATGTTTTTTTAGTATTACCTTTAAGATCGTTTTCTGTGCGGTTTCTATGTAATTGATAGCCGAGTTTGTTGCTCCTCCCCAAGCAACAATTCCATATTCTATTATTGATTGGCAGAGTGCAAAATATATTGTTTTCAATTGTTTTATTTTATATATGTTTCTTATGTTAAGGAAAATGTGTATTGTTTTGAGAAGTTTATTTGTGATTTGTTTGATGTGAGGTATCCATCTAAGGTTTTGGTCAATTACAATTCCTAGATACTTTATTTGTTCTGTTTTTTCTAGAGGAGGGCAATCGCAGATGTTGGTGTTTAAACATTCGTGTATTTTTATGGTGTTTGTATTGTTTTTTGGCTGTCCCGTGCTATTTATACTGTATGTTGTGAATTTTGTCTTTGATATGTTAAGTGTAAGTATGTTTGAGTCTAGCCATGTTTTGACTTGCGAGATTCCCAAATTTGCTATGTTATATACATTATTCCAATCCTTAGATTTGAAAAGTAAAACTGTGTCATCAGCATAGCTAACTATTTCACCGTCTATTTTCATGCTGCAAAGTTCATTTATGTACATAGTAAAAAGAACGGGCCCTAGTATGCTTCCTTGTGGAACTCCATATGTAATCGGCAGTGGTTTACTAGTATGGTTGTTAATTTTGACTTGTTGAGTTCTGTTACTCATATAACTTTTAAATAGTTGAAGTTTCTTGCCTTTGATACCCATGTTTTCTAATTTTTTAAAAAGTGAATTGTGGCAGATTGAGTCAAAGGCTTTAGCTAAATCTAGATATATCGCTATGCATTTGTACCCTTGATCTAAGTTGCTATGTATATAATCTACTGTACATGCCAAAGCTTCTTTTGTGCCTATTTTGTCTCTAAATCCATATTGGTTATCCGAGATTAATTTGTTTTCTTCAAGGTATTTTATAATTTGGTTTTTTAATACTCTTTCGAAAATCTTTGATAGCGAGTTTAACAGAGTGATTGGTCTATAATTAGTTATTTCCATTTTGTCTCCGGATTTATAAATGGGGATAACTAGTCCTTTTTAAGAGTACTAGGAAAGCAGGAGTGTGTTATACTAAGGTTGATTAAGTGTGTTATAGGTTTCAAAATTTCATTTTTTAATATCTTAATGCAATCCGTTGTTATCTCATCTAATCCAGGAGCAATTCGGTTTTTTAATGTGTTTATTATTTTGTCAATTTCCTCTTCCGAGGTTGTTTTTATTGTAAATCTGTGTTGTGTCGGTTTTTTATTGATATTTGATCTATTTGTTTGTGTTAGTGTGTTTGTGTTATGCAATTTACGGTTCGCTAAAACTTTTCCTATATTTGCAAAGAAGTTATTCACATGATTTGCTATAGTTTCTGTATTTGTATTGACATCTAATTTTTTGGAGTTAATATTTAGATTTTCAATAGTATTTTTCTGTTTGTATTTTTGTGTGTATGTGACTTCTTTTAATATTTTCCATAATTCCTTTGGGTTATTTTTTTCTTTTTTAAGTTTTTCGCTATAGTGTAATTCCTTAGCCACTCTAATAATTTTGGTGCAGATGTTTCTATATCTTTTATAGTAGTTAAGTTGTTCCATGTCGTAGGGTGTATATTTAATTTGTTTGTGAATTTTGTCTCGTTTACGAATACAGTTTAATATTCCCTGTGTTATCCATAGTTTAATTTTTTTGCTTTGTGTGTGAGTTTTACTTGTTTTATGATAGTGTTTTTATTTATTTCTTGTCCTAACATGTTATTAAATTTATCCCAGGCCTCCTCCACGTTCTTTATTTGGTATATTGTACTCCAGTCTATTTGTTTGAGTTTTTCTTTCAAGTTTGAGTAGTTAATTATTTTTTTTGTGAATATTTTGTCTTGGTTGGGTTTTGTGTTTTCGGTGTCTATTGCTATCATATTCATGTAGTGATCTGTGATAGTGCTTTCAAGTACTACGGTTTTGGTTTTTAGTTTTGTTTTGATCATTATATGATCTATACAAGTTTTTGTGTTTTGTGTGACTCGTGTTGGAATCTTTATCGTTGGCTCCAGTCCATGCTGTGCTAGTAGTGTTAGGTATTCTATGTTTTGTGGGTGTCCGTTTTGTAATATGTTTATGTTTAGGTCTCCAATGATGATGATATTTTTATTTTTGTTGATTTCTTTTAAAGTATTGTTAAGTGCAGTTAGGAAATGTGTGATGTCGTTTTTGGATGGAGATCTGTACATCGCAAGAATACACGTTTCTTTATCATATGCTATGTGTATGCAGTTGGAGTCTATTATGTGTATTTCTTTGACGATTGTATTTATTTTATCATTGATGTATATAACTATGCCATCATTTTGATTTTTGTGTTTTTTTGTGTGGTGTGTGTTATAGTTTTCGATTGTTTTTGGTACATATTTATCGTTCAACCAGCATTCTGTCAGCACAATTATATCAAAATTATTATCAAGCTGTTGTAGGTATATCGTAAATTCATCAAAATTTTTATTAATTGACCTAATGTTTTGGTGTAATATTTTGATTCTATTTTTTTCTTTTGTGATGTTTGTCCATATATTAAAATCGTTTGTACTTACACAGTAGTGTTGGTTGTCCGAGTCTGTATATTCCATGTAATCCGCCATGTTGGTGATTAATTGTATAAGTATATGATGTGAAGTGTATTTACGTGTGGAGTTGTGTTTATGTTAGTTTGTTAATGTCATCACAATGTTTAATATTGAAAATTTTGCCTTCCGGGTTCTTCCTGGTTAATAGATGGCCTCTTCGAAACCATACAAATTTGTAGTTAATTATTTTTGCATGGTTTTTTAATTTCCACATTAGTTGCTTGTAATATGGCGTCATTACTTCTCCAATGTAAATGTTTTGTTTTCCGGGCTGGTGTATTGCCTCCGTGGTGAGACCTTTTCTTGATGATAGTATAGCATCCCTTTTATTTTTGTTATTTAATTTGAAAGTTATTTTCGGTGGGTGGTTTGGTCGGCGATCTTGGATGTGATTTATATTCGAAATTTCTGTGTCTTCAGTTTGAACTCCGCACGCAGCAGTTATTTCCTTTATTATGTTTTTTGTCATTTTAGGATCATTATTTTGGATACCTGATATTTCGAGATACTCTTCCAGTGTCGCCTGTTCCATTTCTGTTGTTTTTACAAAAATACTTTTGAATTCTATGTTTTTTTGTTCTAGTTCATTTTTTATTTCAGATATTTCTTTTTCTAACTGTGGAATTTTTTCAATAGATTTTATTAATGTATCGTATTGGTCGCTTATAAATTGAAGCGATTTTTTATTGTCCGCAGATTCCGTTTGTATCTTGTTTAAAATCACTGTTTTCATTTCATCGAATTTTTTGTCGATGTAATTTATAATGTAATTCATATTTTCTGGGTTTTCAGTGTATGTTGAGTCGGTAGGCCGAAAGTTCTTACTAGAAGAAGGAGTGTAATTGGATTGTGATTGAGTTTTAGGATCCAATGTTTTACATTCTTTGCATTTCCAGTTGTCTCTGAGTGTTTTTACATTTTTTTAAATTTTTCTGCGGTGCTATTTATGCAGGTGTAATGAAATGCATCTAAGCATATGCTGCATTTTATGCTCTTGTTTGGACTAATAATATTATCGCAACTATAGCAGTCCATTTTTGTTATTATTTACGTTTATTGTAATAATGTATTTATTTATTCGGTTTCTTTATATTTGTCTTTTATGCGAGGTTTCTTGATTTTATTTGATAATGGTAATTAATTTATTTAATAACAGTAGTGAAAATATATCTGTTTCGCAATTTTTTTGAAACAATTTATGTGTTTAGTTCCATCTGTTGACGAATAGCGAAACGCATTTATTTATTTTATTTTTTGTTTAATTCCTGCACGTTTTTCTGCCTTCTATGGTCAAGTAGCGATAACTGTACAATGTGTAGTTGTGGCGTTCAAATTTATTTATTTTCGTTTAAAATTTCTTAATTTTGTTCAAATTTAAAGTATTTTTCACTTCTGTGTACGGCACCACTGCGCAACTGTTACTGATTACGCTTAGTAGACTTTTTTATGCTTTATTTCACTGTTATAATGTATGTAGACAGTCCGGCATAGGCAATACAAAAATTACATTTACTGAAATTTCGTTGCTTCAACTTGTCATTTGACAACTTCTTCAACTCTGCAGCTACTTTATACTGATTAAATAAACTTTTTATACTGATTAAATAAACTTTTTTCACTTAAATTCGCTATTTTAATACGGAGCAGAACACTAGTTGACAACTGTCAAATTCAACCATTAAAAGGTGGATATTGATTTTCGTGTGTGTTTTTCAGCTTATATTGTTTATTTTGTGTTATTTCTTTTCAGCTATTCTTCAAACAGCTATCTGGACCATTAAAAGGTAGATATGCTGATTAAAAAAAAAAAAAACTAAAACGTTGAAGCCGATTGCACCGAAACAAATCCGTACCATTAAAAGGTGGATATTGATTTTCGTGTGTGTTTTTCAGCTTATATTGTTTATTTTGTGTTATTTCTTTTCAGCTATTCTTCAAACAGCTATCTGGACCATTAAAAGGTAGATATGCTGATTAAAAAAAAAAAAAACTAAAACGTTGAAGCCGATTGCACCGAAACAAATCCGTACCATTAAAAGGTGGAAATTGATTTTCGTGTGTGTTTTTCAGCTTATATTGTTTATTTTGTGTTATTTCTTTTCAGCTATTCTTCAAACAGCTATCTGGACCATTAAAAGGTAGATATGCTGATTAAAAAAAAAAAAAACTAAAACGTTGAAGCCGATTGCACCGAAACAAATCCGTACCATTAAAAGGTGGATATTGATTTTCGTGTGTGTTTTTCAGCTTATATTGTTTATTTTGTGTTATTTCTTTTCAGCTATTCTTCAAACAGCTATCTGGACCATTAAAAGGTAGATATGCTGATTAAAAAAAAAAAAAACTAAAACGTTGAAGCCGATTGCACCGAAACAAATCCGTACCATTAAAAGGTGGAAATTGATTTTCGTGTGTGTTTTTCAGCTTATATTGTTTATTTTGTGTTATTTCTTTTCAGCTATTCTTCAAACAGCTATCTGGACCATTAAAAGGTAGATATGCTGATTAAAAAAAAAAAACTAAAACGTTGAAGCCGATTGCACCGAAACAAATCCGTACCATTAAAAGGTGGATATTGATTTTCGTGTGTGTTTTTCAGCTTATATTGTTTATTTTGTGTTATTTCTTTTCAGCTATTCTTCAAACAGCTATCTGGACCATTAAAAGGTAGATATGCTGATAAAAAAAACAAAAAAAAACTAAAACGTTGAAGCCGATTGCATACGGAAGCATATCCGAACCATTAAAAGGTGGATACTGATTCTCGTGTGTGTTTTTCAGCATATATTGATTATTTAGTGCTAATTAATGATTTTAGTATGTTTTTCGCCTTATGTATAAAATATAAACATATATGTGTGTGCGTCACGATATACAATGGGAAGTTCTGCCTATATACTGCTCCCTTGTGCAAATATATTTACTATTCAATATGAGTTTCTCACTCCTTATGTGAACTCGATTTTTTATTTTTGATTTTTTTTCGTTCATTGTCCACTGCTTATTTGCATTTTTTTTAAATATTTTCTTATGTTTCGCTTTCATGTTAACGCTTCTCCTTGAATCGTTCCCGCCGGGGATCGAGACATCTACGCCATCCATGACGAACGAGTTTACGCTACTGCTCGCGGCCCTTTGCAGAGAGAGCCGATGCCATCACTTGCTGCTGTTGCTCTTACGATTGATACCATCACTTGCTGCTGTTGCTCTTACGATTATGTGCACCGTATTACCAAAAATGTATATATATAAATAATAATTTGAAATAATAATATGTAACTTTTGGGCGTAGGTTTTTAATGCTGAATCTCTATGTGGATGACTTCTTTTGTAGCTTTTGTCAAAGGGGTCTTGAGCGATTTAGAGTCAAAAAAACTTTCATTCCCACGGCAGTTTTTTCGTGATGTTTTCGGGGAAGTGTTATGAAATGAACTTTCTTAAAATTAAAACATTCAACCCCGTAATATTTTCTTAAAATCAAGTACTTTGTATTTTTAAATTCTTTCATATGGCCACCCAGTGGCTGCGTTTAAAGTGGGTGTGACCATTTCCGGAGGGGGGGGGGGGGGGGGCGCGGCAAAGCCGCGGGTCCCCAAAAGTCCAGGCGGGTAAAGGTCTCTAGGATTTTAGCTCTGGTTGCGAGAGGTTGTGACGTGCTCCGCTTTGAATTCGAGACTTGCTTTGCTAAACAGTGTTTTGAAAAGTGTTTGTCAATTAATTACTAGTACATTTCGATTCATTCTTTCTTCAGTGTTTGTCAATTCATTACTAGTATATTTCGATTCATTTTTCTACTGCCTGCCCCCTGGACGTCTACAAAACTACCTGCGGTATCGTTCCATGCTTTATTTTTTTATTAATTTCTGTCTCTGCTTTCTTCCCACTAATTTAACATCATTTTTTCATTCTTTTAACCGTCCACAAAGAGATTTAAGTTTTTCCTACGCGTAGAGTCTAGTGCTGTAATATAGGCCTTTTTGAAGGCATTTAAAAGCACCACAATAATAGTGTTTTATTTCCAAGAAACCCTTTTGTTCTACCCATTTCTAGGAGGCGTATGTTCTCTCTTAATACAAACGGACTGAAAACACGGAATCCTGCTTGAGCTAGCCAGGTATTCTTGAAGATATATTACCTTTCCATACGCGGTTCGATTCCGTGGAAACGCATTATCTAACATTATGTAATAATGTTTATTTAACGGAAAATCATTTAAATTTAAAACATATTATTTGAAATGTGTATATCTTTTTTAAAAATTTCTAATTGTGTTAAAAGCAGTTAGATTTTGTGATTTTTCAAGGGTCTGCGATTATTAATCCCACAATAAATTATAATATCCCGTGATTTTGAAAACATAAAAGTTAACGGCTGTAACACAACATCCAGCTTAGAGCACACCACGCTAACCAAAAGAAGATTTTAGAAAAATATGTATATTTTTGAATTTTTGTACCTCAACTGACAAAATTGAAAAATATGACACACCTACTTAAACGAATCCGTATTGCTAATTCTTTATTGGCAAAACGGATATAATCTTGACCAGAAAACCACCAGGATCCCGGGATTATATTCCCTATTCGTCATTGAAATGATTGGCTTTAATTCACTGTAACGTTTCTTTCCTTCCTAGAAGGGTAATCCCCTTGTAGGTACGTGAAGTATTATTATTTTTTTTTTTTTGTATTATGCAATTAACCCTAAAGAGAGTGCTTTGTGCCGATTGGGATAAGATATATGGTTAAACTGATGTGAATTATCTATAAGGGGACTGGACATATCATATATTAAAGTCATTCAAATCTATAAACTTATAAAGAATAGAATATACGCGAGAGTTGTTGAGAGACAGCAAATATGGAATACTAAGGGGAGACTGGTGGGTGATTTTAATAAGCAATCGATACATGCCTTTGAAAGAAGAATGGTTTTTACAATTGAAGAAAACATGGTCAAGAGTCTCATCCTCCACACCACACTGGCATAATGAACTTTCGAGCACCCGAATTTTAAACAAATGAGTTGCAATAGAGCAGTGGCCAATTTTCATTCTCGAGATACAGGAAATAAATCTTTTGGACTTTTTTTTGCCGTGGAACCAGGGTTTACTTGGAATATGATTTTGTATTCCAGCATAGAAAGATCCAGTTTGAGTTTTCGTGACTGTCCAATTTTCTTCCCAGGAACGAGACATGTTGGATTTAAGAATAGAGAAGACGTCAGAGACAGGAATTTTAAAATCTAAAGGAATAGAACCAGATACAGTTCCAAGTTTAGCGAGAGAATCAGCTTTCTCGTTACCCTCAATTCCTAGATGGCCAAGCACCCAAACCAGTATTGTCTCAAACATAGATTCGTTTAAAGAATCGAGGATTTTTTTAATATTACAAATAACATAGTCTTCTGGACATCGAACGATATTAGAGGAAATTTTTAATACTGCACTTAGAGAGTCAGTACACAGTAAGGCTCGACGAATATTAAGGAGTTGGATTTGAATTAAAGCTTGTTCAATTGCGAAGCATTCTGCAGTAAATATGGAAATTTCTTTAGGCAATTTATAAGACAGATTAACATTGAATTCAGGAATATATACCGATGTGCCACATTCTTTGTGGTCGGATTTGGAACCATCTGTGTATATGAGGGAAAATCCAGGAAACTTTGAAAATATAAAGTTTTTAAAATGTTCTTCAACATTTTGAAAGTTATTAGCTGATGATAAAATGTTCGTCCGGAAGTCAGAAATTATTACGTTTGGGATAAAATTAATAGCATTAAACGGGGTACTGTAAATAGGAAGGATTGGATCATCTTGTAGATTTTGAAGGTAAGAAGACAGAGATCTAAATGATAGAAAACTTTTTAATAAGAGAGGGAATCGATCTCTATCTATTACCCTCCTTCTGTTATTCAAAATACTGAACAAACGATCGAGACTCTGTTCCAATGAGTGACGCGATAAAGATAACGCTTTGAAGATATATCTATCCGCGAGGTATTGTCTTCTCAAAAATAAGGGAGGATCTACACATTCTATCTGAAGAGCATTAATTGGAGAAGATTTCATTGCCCCAATAATCATTCTGAGCCCTTTTGATTGGATTCTTTCAAGTTTTTTATCCAGATATTTAGGAAGTGGGTCGAAAAGAAATGTGCCATAATCTAAGTGACTTCGAACGAGGGAATTATACATTAGTTTAAGAGTAGTAGGATGGGATCCCCACCATACTCTGGAAACAGCTCGCATCATATTAAGCCCCTTTTCACACTTAGCAGAAACGTTCTGAATATGAGGGAGCCAGGAAAGCTTATGGTCCAAAAGCAGGCCAAGAAATTTTATTTGCTTAACGATTTGAAGGGGGAAATTATCAAAAGAGACTGTAAAGTTAGGCAGTTTTCTTTTGCGAGTAAAAGCCACTACCTTGGTTTTAGAGGTAGCTAAATTCATTCCATTTGTCAACATCCAAACTTTAATATTATGTAAGGCCAAATTTAATTCCTTCGCAGCATGCAATAAATTTTTGTGAGATAAATATATGAGAAAATCGTCCGCAAAATAAAGTCGCTTAGTAGACGAAGGGATTACAATGTCCAAATCACTCATATAAATATTAAATAATAATGGACTGATAACAGACCCCTGGGGTAGACCTTTCCAAAGTTTGCGCTTCAATATGTTTGAGGAAGAGTGGATAATAATGGATCTGTCTGTTAGCAAGTTGATAATAAATTGAACTAATTTTATGGGGATTTTTATTTTAATTAATATTTCCTTCAAAACATCAATTAATACATCGTCGTAAGCTGAAGAAAGATCTAGAAATGTGGCCAATGTACAAGAGTTAAGGGATTGAGAAATACGGATATCTGTTGTTAACAAACTTAAATTATCCATAGTAGATTTATTTTTCCGAAAGCCGTATTGATTAGGAGGGATAATACTGTGATTTTCAACAAACCATTCTAATCTGTTCTTTATCAAATGTTCCACTACTTTAATTAAACACGACGAAAGAGCAATAGGACGATAAGATGAGACTTCGGACGGATTTTTCCCTGGTTTTAAAACCGGGAGGATTTTTTGAACCTTCCAGACATCCGGAATAAATCCTGTTTCAAACATGTTATTAATTAAGGATAAGAAATATTCAACCGACATGTCGGAGAATGCTTTAAAGAAGCCATATAATATTCCATCAGGACCCGGAGAAGAGTCAGAAAGAGATTTGATTACTCGTTTTAGTTCACTAACTAAGAAAGGAGAGTCTAGCCAGTTAGAGTGAGATGGATATGAAATAAAAGAGGGCATTTCTTCACATGTGGCAACTGAAGGAGGGGCAATCTTATCAGCAAAACCTATAATAATTTCCTCCGGAATATGTTTGGTACGCTCCGGAGCATATGACGAACCGAATTTTTTTAAATTAGTCCAAACAGATGACTGGGGAGTTTCAGGAGACAAGTTTTCACAAAATTTTCGCCATCCAGACCGCTTTTTATTTTTCAAAATACGTTTAGTTTCTGATTGGACGCGTTTCACTGATAAGAAATTTTCAAAAGACATGCATTTGCGGTAAATGGAAACTGCTTCTTTTCTAGAGTTAACAGCACGAGTGCATTCTTCGTCCCACCACGGAGTCGAATGTTTAGTTTTAATGTTAACTTTACGCTTTGGAATGGATTTTTCCGCTGCTTTTATAACTATACTAGGAAATAATTCACATTGTCTTCTGATGTTCCCAAGAGAAGATTTTACAGAGTGGACAAGAGAGTCTAATACAGAAGAAAAAAATCCCCAGTTCGCATCTTTCGTTTTAAATTTAAAATTATTGTTAATTGTAAAGGAATGCGAGGTGGTTAGATGGTGAAAGAGGATTATAATAGGGAAATGATCACTGGAATGGGGGTCTTTAAGTATGTTCCAAGAACATTTACGTATGACCGAAGATGAACAGAGAGATAAATCAACAACACTTTTCCTTTGTTGAGGGGGGGTGAATCGGGTTGGAGATCCGTCGTTTAAAATACATAAATTATGGGAATCAATAAAATCTAAAAGATTACGGCCAGAACGATTCGTTAATTCACTACCCCAAGAGGTAGAATGAGCGTTAAAGTCGCCCAGTAACATATACGGGGGACGGATCTGAGACATAAATGATGACCATTCGTTTTCATCAAAAATAGTGGAGGGAGGGACATATATTGATAGTATTGTAATATCACATACAACAGCTGCTACTATTTGAAAATTGTTAGAGAGAGTATGAAATATGATTGGTTTGAAAGGGATAGAGTCATGGATGATTAAGGCAGCGCCACCTTTACCATCCAGTCTATCATGTCTAAGACAATTATATCCAGAAATCTTAAATAGATATGAGGGTTTAAACCACGTTTCAGAAATAGCGGCAACTGAAATTTCATGTTCATCGAGTAATTTTACAAGTTCAAATTTATTACAGATTAGACTTCTGATATTCCACTGAAGAATTCTGTTCAGTTTCGGAGACATTAGGAAGACAGGATAATAAAGATTTAATGCAATCGGCAGCGTTGGACGGTATATTATTGTTGTTTGAAAGAATAGAAATTAAGAGGGTAATTAAAGTCTGAATGAAAGCAGAATTTTCATTCACTACTTTCCCTAAATTAGGGGAAGATTGGAAACTATTTAAAGCACTCCCATTGAGTGTCTGAGATTTATAATTCCCATTTGGGTTAAGCAAAATATCATTATGTTGATTTTTATCAATAGAAGCAATAAATTTTGGTTTTGGTTTGAGTGGTATAAAAATTGTTTCCCTGTGAGAAGATGATGGAGGAGATTTAGAGTAAGATAGATTGCAAGGAATTGAGGTAGATGTTACCTCTGCAAACGATTTTATTGCAGGTGGGAATAATTTTGATGCCTGGAAATAGGAAATGTTGTCTGAAGCCATTGATTGTTTAATATTCCTTTGTCTGGTCAATTCTGGACAGGCCACACTAACCGCTGTATGATTTCCCTTGCAGTTAATGCAACGTGGATCATTCGATGATTTTTGGCAAAGATCAAAGGGGTGGTCTTCTCCGCAATGAAAACAACGTGGAGGGGAACGACATATGGGTTTTGAGTGTCCGAAACGGCAGCAGTTAAAACACTGGATCGTCGGGAATTTATATACTTCCACAGGGAGTGCGTTGTAATAAATAAATACCCGAGATGGCAAAGTTTGGCCTTCAAAAGTAATAACAACCGATTGTGAGGGTTTCCATGTAGTGGTTCCATTAGATGTATCTTTGTAATTTAATCTACGTGCTTTTAAAACCTTAGGGGTCACTTGAGAATCATTAAGTGCATCAACAATTTCAGATTCTGAGAGATCGGTTGGTATACCTCTCACTCGGCCCATTCTAGTAAGGTTGTAAGTTGGAATATAAGATTTAAATTTGTGGTGTGAAAGCGTATCTATTTTTTGGACAAATTCATTTGCAAAGTTTGCGGATTTAAATTCTAGGGATAACTTATAGCGGCCTTCCGGCTTAATAGATCCGTTAACTATGCCAAGGTTACTGTTTTTTGAACTAAAAATGAATTTCCCGAAATCCAGAGGATGAATGATTTTTCCTTGTTCATTACTTTGGACATTGACAATGAATGGAGCCGAGGAGGATGGGGAATAACTTAGTTCAGTATTTTTAGATTCTGATAATATGGTATCCTTACGACTTTCCTTAGGGTTTGAGGTTTCATCGGATTGCGAAGGTTTAATTTTGGGTGGTACATTAAGACAGAGCGATGGTCTTCGTTTTCTGGAAGGGACTATCATAGAAACATCCGATTCATACTCATCTCCAATATTAAATATGGACTCGGGGTCAGGAGGTCGATTTTCATCTTCCTCCATATTTATAAATTAATTAACAAAAAAAATAAAATAATACAGTCTATTTGATTGACTGTACACACGAATTTATCAAAACCTAAATATAACAAACAAATAATAGAAAACAAAAATGTAACAATAATTTCTTATCTGTACGAAGTCCGCGACAGCAGGTAGGCAATTTGTCAAACACAGAGCACGACTATCCACTACCGTAGTTCGATGACTAATCTGAAGTATTATTAGTAAATTTTACTAAAATGACAGTTTTATTCAAAAAAAAGTTTATGATTAAAGCTCTCATTTTTTTTTAATGGTGGAATAACTTTATGAGTAAAACCTTAAATCGGGGAGGTGCTTTGACCACTGAGCTAATTTAGCCATACCAACTTTTCATTTTTAACTTTTTCATACTTCGACTGAGAGCTTCCAAAATTATCTTCATATTGGCAACGCTTATAATAATCGCTTTGCTTTTTAAGGACAAGAAAGAAGCCGTTTAAAAAAAATTAGAGTTAGATAATATAAATCAGTTTATTTATTAAAACTTTGTACAGTATGAGAATGGGAGTGTTCATTAGCTTCGCTCTTTTACGAACTTTCTTCGTATTTGACAAATAAATGATGAAGGGAACTATGGAAACCTAATCGAGCGAAAAACTTTGTGTCTCGGACAGAATATTCAAAGAGCTGATTCTGATGATCCAGAACTTAAAATAAAAATTGTTGCATTCTAAACGGTTTGAAAAAATGTCTTTATTTCGTGATTAACGTTCTATACAATATTATAACTAGTAGTTTGTAGTGTTGGGAACAGTAGATCTCGCGTCCAAAAATAAAGTTTCTAATTTCATCTTACTTAATAAATCAAATTTTAAATTTCCCATGAAATTATAAGGTTTGTAAGTAGATACCTAATTAACTACCTATCTACCTACTTATAAACCAAATAATGTTTTAAGTAACTTGTTTTTAAAAAAAAGATATATCACATTATATGGAAGGAAGCTTTCGACTGTCCAACTAGGAAAGTTTCCTGTTTTAGGACAGTCAAATTAACAGGTTTCAAATTATCATACATGTACACAATTACAATTACATAACAGTAACATTACAAAATTCATAATAGTAAAACAATTACATAATAGTAACACAATCTTGTTGAATAAACCAAACGTATGTTGACAAATTTTCGTCAAACAAATGGTTGGAGAGTTGAGCGCAGAAATAGAAGGATTTATGCTTGCCATTCAGGATAGAGTCATTAATACTAAAAATTATAGAAAGCATATAATCAAAGATACAAATCAAATTGATGATTTGTGTAGCAAATGTTTGGCTTTTCCGGAAACTATAGAACATATTATATCGGGATGTTCTATATTAGCACCGTCCGAGTATACATTTAGGCACAATCAAGTTTTAAAAATAATTCACCAAAATTTGGTAATTAAACATAACTTGATTGACTGCCGTAATATAGTACCATATTATGAATACGAACCAAATTCATTTTTAGAAAACGAATTTTATAAAATATATTATGATAAAACTATACTAACAGACCGAACGATTAGTCATAATAGACCCGATATAGTTTTACATGACAAAATTAAAAAAAATAACTTATATCATTGATGTCGCTATTCCAAATTCCTGTAACATTCAAAAATCTGTTAATGAAAAAATAAGAAAATACACAGATTTAGGAAACGAAATAAAAAGAATTTGACATTCTCAGACTATAAAAATATTACCATTCGTTATTTCGGCTACTGGCATTATACCTAGCTCTCTCATTAAAAATTTAGGCGTATTAGATCTATCAAAAAATTTATATATAAAGATGCTAAAGTCGGTCATTTTGAATACATGTAGGATAACGAAAGATTTTTTAAATATTTATGTTGAGGGATCAGTAGGATTTATAGGCCCTGTTAGAAGTTCTACCGAGCCGAACCCTCTGATATGAAAATATCTGGAGTCGGTGAATTTTTTTTTTCCCATTTGATCTCTGGTGAGTTGAGGTGTTGTTGTTCTTGTTTTGTTTTGTATTTATTTTACTTATATAATGCACTTGCATAGTGTTGATTGACTAGCTGATCATTTGTGGAAAAGTGAGTGGAAGGGTTTAGTTTTTCCTATGGGGAAGATTTAACCCGGACAACAAAATCGGAAGCATAAAAAAAAAAAAAAAAGTTGAATAATATGACAAGCACATTGAGTAGGTTAAAAATTGGGTAAATTATTAAATTTGAGACAAACAAGTATGTAAAAGCGAAGATACAACTAGGTGTTCGTGAAAAATAATTATCAGATTACATTTTTAGTAATATTTCGGAATTAGTTCTGACTAGATCTAATAACCAAATTGTTATTTTTAGGCCGAAGAATGACAATTCACAGTTTCTGCTGTGAAGGGATTTTGTTATATATTGTAGGAACCGAGAGGTACCGAGTAGGTACCGAGATATGAGAATAGTTTTTGATAAGCCGCTCTTTTGCTTGTTGTAACGGAAAAGTCATTTCTTCCCTTACTTCTGGTTTGATGCTTGTGTTCGGCTGTTTTCATTTTTATGAACATTGATCACTATTTTTTTTTATATAACACTGCCGACAGTGTACTGTGATAGTGACAGTCCGAACATCTAGTACATTACAGCGCCCTTGAGGTGTTTTTGCACAAAAACGGCGCTATACAAGTCATCCAAGTATTATTATTATTATTAAATTCCTCGCTCGAATATCTGAAAGGTTTCTTCCTAATAAAACATTCTAACATAGTATTGAAAAGCTCAGTAAAAGTTAGCAACACAGTCAAAATTATCCATCTAGTGGACGAATAATGTTCTACTCATAGACATCATGTGTATGATTCCACTCCACAGCATTTTGAAACTTAAACGAAAGTCTTCCGTAGCGAGGAGACAATATATATTAGGTAGGTATTATATTTTGCCCCTTAGGAGGCGACATTTTATCATAAAATAGGATTTAACAGCTTGTCTTCGCTGACGTACAATAAGTGCACGTTTAAACAATGAATTGGCACTTGAAGGCGGTTATAAACATTTTAGTTAACTATCACACTTTAAAAATATTTTTGATTTTGATTAATAGCAAATTCTCAATTCACTGCTGGAATAACTTCTTAGGCTTCTTTTAATTTTCGCGTTATTGCTGAATTGGTCACAAGTCGCTACCCGACAGGAGAATTATGTTGGACAGTGTCTCACACAGAGTCATTAACAACTTAATTGACAGTTCTGCCATCGTTGCCAGTATTCAATTCCATGTGTCAACCAGGAATAAAAGACAATAAGTAACATTCTTCTGCGATACATACACAACAAACTATCAGACAAACTCACTAACCAATAGGATGTATGATCCGGGCAACAAGTTACTATTACCGGGTACTATTGATATATTTATTGACTCCATTTATAGAACAAATCTATACCTGCACCGAATCCTACACATTATAGTAGCGTTGGTTGTTATAGTAATGTTGTTCTAGTTTCTTTATCATTTGATGTTACTGTTACATGTTTTGCTAATATCGTTTAATATTCAGTTTATCATTTTACTGTTATATCATGCTATAATTTTTTTTGTTTATTTTTCGATAGCTCAATAGGTATATTCTGTTCTTAAAATCCACGTGAAAGCACGATCGGGCGTAATAATAATAATAAAAAAAACATAATGAAATGAAATAAAATACACCATACACTTGGATGAACTTTTATTAATATTGAGAAGCATATATACAACCGCCTCCGTGGTCGAGTGGTAAGGCTCTCGACTAGCAAGTCGAAGGTCGCGAGTTCGAATCCCGGCGTGTGCAAGTAAATGTTATTTGATTATTTGGTGTTATTTAAATTAATATTCGTTTAATACATTATATATAGTATCCATAGTGGAAGATACTCTCAGTATCGCCCAGGTGTAAGACCACCATACAGAATTGAAACGTTGCTTGAAATGACTTTAGCCGTATTTGGTGACCAGATCTGAATAGCCAGATACTCCATCACCTTCTTCTTCTCCATCTCCTTCCCTTCCCCGCTAACTTCAGCCTCACAACATACCCCAATTGGGAATGCCATAGTCTCACTGGCTCCAAACGGTTAGGGGCATTTGGGACTCTTGTGCGGTATTCACATAAAAAAATATATGTTTATTAATATATTCTTTGTTTTTGGGAATCAAATCCAAAACCATAAAAGCCTCTAAACCACGGGTTTTTTTTGATATTTTTACATTTATTTATTCATTCGTAAATAGTGGGTAAAGCATAATTCTCTATTCGTTGCGTTTACTTCAACATCACCTTAAAATGAAACCCTATCATATTTAAAAACAGCTGAAAAATTCTTTAAAATATTTTCCATATTCATTACTGACATATTACGAACATACGAGAACACAACACAACAATCCATTTGGTCAAATCTGATTAAAAAATGTGCAAATTAAATTTGTCACCAGGACAGAAAGAATATTAAATACATACTCCTAATATACTTCCAAAACTGACCGCATTCAAATGAAAAGCAATGAATTTATTACAAGTGTGTGCAGATTTTACTGCAAAGTTCAGTTGATAATTGCAAGTCCAATCTACATTCTTCAGTCTCCATTAACAAAGGGTGGCACACTGACCGATGCGGGATCCACATTCCACAATTTCAACATCCCAGTTCAGTTGTACGGAGCAGTTGGCCAGGGGGAGATGGAGCAAGAAAACAAATAATGTGGGACGTTCCGAAGATACAAAAGAAGGATAAGCTACGACGAGAAACTTTCCGCAGTAGATAAAAGACCAGGAAATGTGAAACTTGCGGAATGAAAATGTCTCCTTTAACTGTGAAAGATGTAGGTACTTTTCAGACAATTAAACGTTTTAATCTTTTTGAATGATTTCGACAGTTGATATCGACGGATACACGAATAAATTATTAACGTGAATGTTTTTAATTAATTTCAAATCCCGCGTACGCAAGATCTGATGAACCAAGCACTTCCCATCTTCCTCTTCCCCATCTCCTTCCCCTCCTCATCTCCTTCAGCCTCACACCATACCCCAATTGGGGATGCCATAATCTCACAGGCTCCAGACGATTGGGAGCAATTGGGAGCTCTTTTGCGATTTCACCTAAAAAATAGTGTTAACAGTATTGCTGTCGTAGTATTGAACAGAGTGGAATATTTGTAGTAGGTACCTACCGTATGTTACGTATGTTTGATTTATTTTGTAAACCTCCGCAACAGAGCTATAAGGTCCTTAAAATGGAGATCGCGACTTTAAAACTTGGGGTGGGAAATGAACGGTATGAACGCCATATTTTAGAATTTAAAAATATACATATACATAACGTATACTACGAAAACATCGTATGATAATGATTATAAATTAAAAAAAAATCATATGAAGTAAAAAGAAACAGTAGGTAAGTAATAAAATAAAAAAAAAATTATAAAAGATATTTAAATCTATAACAGATTTTTTTATCGTTTGATACGTAGAATGAAGAAGAGAAGTGGAAGTGCCTTCCATATGAATTTCAATGGAACCAATGTGCTAATGACTTAGTATCTTTTGGTTCTAGACATTTTGTTGGACTCTGTCTCTCTCACTCTCACACTTGAAATTGTATATCGCCATTCCATTTGATTTTCCTAATCATGGTAAAACACAGTTTTGTATGGAAAAATAGGTATAATTTGGGCTTGGCTACCCCCAAACTTGTTGCCAAGATCATGCATCCTATTGGTTAGCAAACGTGTATAATAGTTGGCTGTGAATGTATTCCAGAAGACTGTTACATTTTGTCTTGTGTTCCTGGCACATGGAATTTAATAGTGGTAACGATGGCAGGTCTGTCAATTAAGTTGTTAATGACTCTCTGTCAGACAGTGACTTATGACCAATTTTGCAATGGCGCGAAAGGTGAAAGATCACGAAACACGTGCACAAGATATTATATAACCAATTTTATCCTCTGCATGAGAACTGTATCTAAATATCTGTAATATACAATAAACAGCATTAATCTTAAGTGACTCAACATCCCAGGTAAGTATGGTCCTCTATATTATCTGTCCGTACAGAACATAAATAAATAATACTATATGTACATTCAAACTCAGCATCACTTTAATTGGTCAAATGCATTTTACATATAGTTTTGTATTAGTGATCGACGAATATGTAAGCCATAAGTTGATAATAGTCTGTCGTCTATAGTTAGTAATGGGATAGATCATTGTAGAAATGCATTATATATTTGAACAGCGTCCTTGAGGTGATTTTTCACGAAAACGGAGCCATACAAATCATCAAAATATTATTATATTTAAATTCACAAAAAATTACCTACCTGCTGCATAAAATAATCTGCCTTAAAAATACATAAACCCGGGATTAAAATCGGAATAAATTTAGTTCAGGAATTACATTTGATGCACATATTTTGATGCAAACGTCCGACTATTCATTCAGAAATTAAATCCATGTTGAAAAAGGATTCCCCGAATATCATAAACTGTAATACTATTCCAGAAGGTATTTATATAACAAAGTATTATATTTACTTAACATATTGTTTCTGTTTTCGTGTTTTCGATAAATTGTATGATACAACTAAGGATACAATAGAACGTTAGCATTTTTATTTTATTTCACTCTGCATCACAAATACAAACACTAAATATAATTAAAAATTACGTATAGTATTCATACATACATCTAATGTTATATTTTTGCCGACTTCCAAACCCGTGAAGACTGTGACTACAGTCAATTAGCTATTTCACTTCTTTCAAAGTTAAAAAATAACTACGTAATATGAAATATAGAATCCAGTAATTAAAAATAATAATATCGGTGGTGTGTCTGTGTATTATGTGTCTACGTGTAACTCAGGTTTAATGAACTCTATAACTAGGATTTGCTTTGATTTTCAAAATCGGAATTGATTATGGGAACGATTATGACAAGCGATAAAGAAAGTAACAACATTAATTTATTAATTAATATTTCAATGTGTATTTATTTTCTTTATTTTTGATAGATTTTGTAATTTTTTTTGTTTACGTGTTGATTCGAAAGGCAAATTTCTGATTGTCTTTTGATAGGCAAATATTTTTAGCTTCACACATCCCATAATTATAATATCCCGTTATTTTTTCACTAGTAAATAAATATACTTGCAAAAGTTTAAAAAATCTGCTGACAAATATTACATCTAGAAGAGGTACCAGTCTGTGAAGATTTTTACAGAACAAAACGTGTCTTTCAACAAAAAAATTTCATTTCACACGAGAATGTGATACTTTTCTAAAGGTTATAATCTTTATTCTAAGCAGTTTAAGGCATTTGTCTCAGGTTTGTATAAATCAGGTCATGATCAATTTAGCAGGTACCTAGTTCTTAGTGCCCCCTGCGAGGCACACGAGTCAGTACGAGTATCACGGCTTTCGCCTAGTAAACGGCATAATCGCCTACATTAAACTTTATCATAATGTAGAGTTATGATTTGGGGGGTCGATAATTCGGTCTGTGCACACACAAAGGCCCCGCAATATCTGCCAGCCGCCACGAACCGCACGTTCATTAAGGCCCAGCACATATTCCGGATTATTGCCCATCTAACTACCTATACGAGCGTTTCACCCTTTACGGCATGTGGATAGAGGGTAGAGGGTAGTGGCACTGGGGCAGGGTAAGTACCACCCACAGCTGCACTACGCTTTTATTCTCGAAATTCCTACGCCATAACCCGGCATAGTTCCTTATTTCGCATTCCAGATGGATGGCGATAATCGAAGACTACCATGGCGGTATGTAATCATCACCTCCTTAACCCTGCCCAGGGAAAAAAAATATTGATAAAAGTTTTTAGCCGGGTTAACAATAATTTGAAGATTTTTTCCGTGCGTTTGTATAAATTCCTCCTATATATTTATGTTATGAGCTTTTCTTCTTTATATACATCGGTCTTACTATAATTGATAAACGATCGTATATGTGATCGTTTATCTGTTGTACAGTTAAACATTCTCAATTTATTTTAAATGGGTTATATATTTATTCTTTTTGAAGATGTACAAACAAATACCATTTTAAGAAACTAGATGAAATTATCTTTTTGATTTTTATATTTGAAATATACTTTAACACTTATAAATTGGAATTAATTTCAAAGATGAAAAATAAAAAAATATTTTTACTCCAAACGTCGAAAATTCAGAGAATGCAAAATTTTGAAAACGCATTCCTTTTATTTAGGGAATACGCAAGAAAACTGCCACCTCACTTTTAATCTCGTTAATAAAAAAAAACTAATTCCCAGAGAATAACAACAACAGAAATGAGATTTTGAATTCATTGTTAGCGCAATATAAACGTTGATTTCTATGATTTATATTTACCTACACATCCATTTATCAAATAATTTTTATTTGATTAATTTGTGTTATTTCACAATTAATTAATTTAAATAATATATAGTATATTTGCGGCACGTTCCAGAGTGGAAGATACTCTCAGTATCGCCCTGGTGTAAGACCACCATTCAGAATTGAAACGTTGCTTGAAATGGCTTTAGCCGTGTTTGGTGACCAGATCTGAATAGCCAGGTACTTCCCCACCTTCCTCTTCCCCATCTCCCTCCCCTCCCCAATACCCTCAGCCTCACAACATACCCCAATTGGGGATGCCATAGTCTCACTGGCTCCAGACGGGAGCAGTTGGGGTTCTTGTGCGGTATTACTGTAAAAAAAAATAAAAGAATTGTGTTATTAAAAATCATCACTTTCATATAATTCTATATTCTATCAATTAAAGAATAATGTAATCCGAAATAATCTGTCTTTTTCCAGTCCAGTTAAAGATATTTTTTTATTAGTACCAACTTGAATGTAAACTTTTACAGTCTTCATACAATTTGTAACAAAAACACCGTTTAACAAATGTGCAATGGTTTTTATTAAGTAAGGCTGATAATATGTACGAGGGTACGTCAAAAATTATTAACACTTTTTGTTATACAATTTATTTACACAAAGGTGATCAACACGTACATCGTTTTTCCACATTGTCACTTTCCCTATCAACGCACCTGATCCAGTGGTCCACAATCTTGCGTGTTCCTTCCAAGAAGAAGTTTTTCAGTTGGTCAGTTTCAACATGTCAAAAAATCTTTTTTTGTATTTAAATTATCTTCAAATTATCAATCATTTGAACAATCATAATAATCATAAAAAAAATGGGTAATAATCTCTAACTAAACATTCCACGTTCTTTGATATGCCCAGCGTCCAAGGAACACGTGTATAAAATAAATATTAAATTTTAACGTTGTTTTAGATAGGTAAAAAATCGCAATATTTGCACAAATTACCAAAGTCTATTAAAAAACTTTTCGCAAATAACTAACTAGAAAAGATTTACCAAAATCAATTCCCATTGTTGTTATCAAATATGCGCCAAAATACTAAATTAGACTGATGTTCGGTCCAAACTAACTTTTTTAAATTTTTTTTTTCTTTTGTTTTATTCTCCTTTTGTAAGAAGACGGAACCTCAGCCTAATTTAGAATTTAGCGCATATTTGATAACAACCATGGGATTTTTTGGTAGATAATATAATAATTAGATACATTAAAAAATACATTCGTATTTGTAGATGAACGTTTTCCATAAGCTTTTTAAAAATATTTGAAAAACAAAACTTTTTTCATATATTCAAATTTGTTTATTATGTGTAAAATTCCCTGCCAAATGGTTTTTACCAACAATTTTCAAAATAAAACCACTGTCCCGTCTAATGAAGAATTATTTAATTTATTCCCCATAAAATCTGATTGATATTAAAAAATATATTCAAGCTCATCAATTATTATTTTAATCCATCACTTTTTTTACAAATTGAATTTCAAAAATGTACCCGCCACCGGGTGGGTGATTAACCGGTGCCGCGTTCCGCATTTTAGGTTCTTACCTAATTATGTAAGTACCTACCTTATTTACTGCCTACGTAATATTTTTGAAGAATATTTTTAATTTTAACTTTACTATTGAACAACAGAAAATATTTAAAAACAGATTTTTATGGTGTCATTATTCATAACGTTTAAAAATTATTTGTCGCTACATAGTTTGAAGGTGGGGGAGTACCTGGCTATTCAGATCTCGTCATCAAACAGGGCTAAATTCATTTCAAGAAATTTTTCAATTCTGAACGGTGTGTGGTCTTACCAGGGAGATACTGAGAGTATTTTCCCCGCGTCAAAATTTATCAAGTTTATTATTCGCAAAAAGCATTTACTCTGTGGTTTGCCATAATAAATTTATTTTAATTTTAGTTTATTAGGGAAACAAACAATCATATTTTATTAAATTATTACATGTTAGATGGTTGCGTGAACCAGTTTTCGAATAAAATTCATATTATTATTCAGAAAAAACATAAATAATTAATTGATAACATAAGATGTTGTAGACAGAAAAGAAAATCTTAAAAAAGCACAGATTAAAGGTTTGAAGTTTGATAATGTATACAAAGTACAATATAAACATGTACATCTTTTATCTGTCTTACTATTTTCCTTCTTATTTATTTATATATATATATATATACGCCTAAAAAGGCTTTTACATAGATGTGATACAAGATGGAGTGTACATAGGAAAATATCTGTATTATACAGGAAATACTGATAGTAAAGAGATGTTATCCATTGTAAAGAATTTAAAAAATACACAATTGTAAAATTGTGATTACAAGTATAATGAGAAAATATTAAGAAATAATTTTAAAAAAAACTAAATATGAAGCAATATTAGTAAAACGTAAGAGTAACATAAAGTAAAAAAAGAAATTACAACAACACTACATATAAGACAAATCATTAAAACTAATTTATCAACGCTACTCTAATTTGTAGGATTCGACAAAGTGTTGGTATAGATTATGCTTAGTTCTATAAATGGAGTCAATGAATAAATCAATAGCACCCCCATACTTGTTGCCCAGATCATGCATCCTATTGGTTAGTGAGTGTGTCTGATAGTTGGTCATTAATGTATTGCAGAAGAATGTTATATTTTGTATTGTATTCCTAGTCGGTACGTGGAGTTTAATAGTGGCAAGGATAGCAGGACTATCAATTAAGTTGTTAATGACTCTGTGTAACACAACCAGGTCTGAAATAATTCTCCTGTCAGACAGTGTTATTAGATACAATTGATTCATCAAACTGACATAATTAATGTAATCAATAGGAATTCTGAGCTAAAACTTTACGTACTTAAGAAATTTATGCTGAACTCTTTCTATATTATTGGAGTGAACTTTATATGCAGGGGACCAAATAGGTGAATTATACTCCAATTGACTTCTGACTAATGAAATATAGAGGGTTCTCATACAATCTATGGACTTAAAATCAGTTAAAGTTCTGCAAAGGAAGTCAAGTATCTTTAAAGCCTTATTAGTTATATAGTTGATGTGTGCAATGAATGACAAGTTTTCATCGAATATTACACCACGGTCAAGTCACGAATTTGTGACACTGGTATTAATTTAATATTATTTAATGTATATTCATAAAAGATATTATAACGAGTTTTGGAAAATCGAATTCCTTGACATTTCTGAATGTTTAAAAATAAAGCATTTTGTTCACACCATTGATGAAGCTGTTCTAAGTTAGTCTGTAAAATATGAAAATCGTATACATTTCGTATTCTTTTATATATTTTTAAGTCGTCAGCAAATAGCAGAACTTCTACATCATTGAATTGGTCAACAATGTCATTGATGAATAATAAGAAAAATATTTATTAAAATTTTAAAAATATTCTGATACGCCAGTTCAACGTTGGTTTTATGGTAAAGCCGGCCTTAAGTCTGGTTTAAGGCCATTTAAACCATATACACGCCGTAATAATATTTAAAGTTATGCACTGTTCACCTTACGCGAAGTGTTATATTTACACCGCGTTTATAAGTAAAAGGTAAGTGTTTACATTGTAAAATGAATAGTAACTAAATTCTATTTAGGTACCACTCGGCTCAGTCGGAGATTAAAAATTCTTTCTTTAAATTTTTTTTTACGGAAATATGTGGTATCTTTTTTTATTATTGAAGATTTAAATTGATAAATTATAGCATCGTAATTCATGATGCAAGTTAAGTGGAAGTTGAAAATAATTGTTTTGTCGTCTAAAATTCAGAGAGAAAAAGCGGAGTACTTCTTCAATGATTCCAGATCTTACAAACTGGGAAAAACAAGACGGTGGTTGTTTTGCATTGTTAACAAGAGGGTACAGTAAATAGATATTTATTATTAAGTGGTATGGTAAAGCAAGTACCTATTCAATTGAATTTAATCAATTTTGAATTTGGAATTGAAGCCAAATTTGATTTGAAGTTGGTTTAATAAACAACCTGTTTTCGATGTCGAACCGTAAAACCGTCAAGTCGTCTGCCTCGATACTATTATAATACTACTACGCATTTCTCGAGTCATTAAGGCCGGCAATATATATTAATTCAATACGCCATTTTCCTGCCAAGTTTATGCGAGACGTGGCGGGAATATTAAATTATACTACAATTATGTGGCCATAGACCATAGACTAACTGCTAACTCCATAGACACGGTTCGCGCGCAAATTCTCGCACCGGTGCGGTGTTAGGGTAGTAAGTACCTACCTGTTTTTGTACCCGTGTTAGGTCGGCACCTACCTATTCTGGAACCGGAATTAGTTAGTTACTCGATAGTTACCTGTGACTACAAATTTCTCCCGCTTGCTGCGTATGTACTCCGATGAAGTGGCGATAATTTAATGAAACAGTACTTGAGAAACCTAACAGTACTTGAATATGATTTGATTGGTTTAGCAATCAATATTTGGGGTTAAGCGAACAACTTAAGTTTGAGCATTGTTTAAGTTAATGTCTAGCTTGGGTTGATCCTCGATGACGAATCCGGAGGTGGTGAGTTCAAACGCCCGCGTGCGCAAATAAAATTTAATTAATTATTTATGTGTTATTTCACATTTATTTATCATTAAAATAAACATACCTAGTTTAATTGCATCACAATCCAGAGTTGTAAATAATGTCTGTATTGTCCTGGCTAAGGACCACCATTCACACTAGGTTTTAAATTGTTTTAACAATCGGTAAAACTAAAAAGTCAACCACAAAACATTTTAAAAACTCAGATCAACATACCTAACTAAAAACAATATAAAATTTGTATAGCGACCTCTCCCTCTTATTATTAAAGTACGCATGTAACAGAAAGAGATATTTAATTATTACTTTGTATTAACTTAACACAGAGTACATTTGACATCAGATTTAGCTTGACCAATCATGGAGCTTGTACACAATAAAGATTTTAAATAATTTTAAAAGAACAATTTATTAATTCTGAGATAAAAAATATAGAAATATGTAAGTATATTCAGAATCGGTGTTTTTTGATCTACTTCAATATATTTTTTTAGTCTAAATATTTTTTACTCAAATTCTGCATGAAAATATTTAAATTACACATTTTCAGTACAATGATCAGAATCAGAAAAATAAACTTAAGGTTTTCTACACTTTTTTAACGAAATTCATAATTGGTGGAAATACCCCGTTAAAGAATTTAAAATATTTCAAAGCATTTAAATTTTTGAACCAAAAACCCATGAATTTTCATTACTTTATTGTACTTAGGCTTAAAAAAAATAATCTTGTTTGCAATATTATCATATTTGAAAGTAAAGTTTACTGTGAAAACAGGCGGCCGTCAGGAAGACTGAAATTGAAATATTTCTTGAAAGCTCTGTACATAAAATTTAATGTTGGTTTATGAATTACTCGGCATTATTGTGTAGTAGCAAAAGATAAACCAATACGAGATAAACAAAGATATCACTTTGTGCTTTAAGAAGTTTAACAAATTTTAATGTGTGAATATACTTTGACAGTTATTAAAAAGTTACGAAAGCAAGACGTCTACAACATAGAATAGTGTGTTTCACAGAAATTCAAATGTAACACTGTTATAAAATAGCCGTAAATCAACGTAATTTTTTTTTTGATTTGATATTTGAAAGGTCCCCGTTAAACGCCGATTTTAGGTCAGTTTCAGGTTTGGAACAAATTGTGATTCTTAAACCGAAATAACTGGTAATAATCAGTTTAGACATCATAAAAAATTTAAATTGGGCGGGGATAAATAGAATCATATAAATAAGTCGTATCAACGTGGCTTGAAAATGGACTTGAACGCTGAAACAGCTGTTACAATAATAAAAATACTACAATATATGCAAAACTTAAACATAACATTATTAAATTTGATTTACATTCAAATTGAATGGAATTCTTTGGATTAAACACAAAAACAATTAATACTATAGTATAGTAAACAGAAAGGTAAAAATGTCATGTTGTTATGCTTGTCAGCTAATCACAATTTGATATAAAGCCGAAACGTTTTTAGAACCTTTCAAAATTAATCAATGTTACATTTTAATTTCTGTTACACAACCCTTCTATACCGAACATGAATCATGATGTTGTTGCTATAATAAATAGCATTATTTGAAATATCAAATAGATGATACTTGCAGCTAAATGAACACCTGTGAGTTCGATGACCCTATTTTCTAAAACGAAATCGTAATATTGACAAAGACAAAATGCCTGTTACTAGGGGAAATATTGTTAACGCTATTGCCTGCATTAAAACTGAAAAAAATGTTTTCACAAGCTAACGCTGAGTAACATAAACACATGTAGAAGAAATTATAAATAGCCTATTAAAAATATTCAAAATTCAAGATGTCAAAAATGTACTTCAGTAGTTTTTTTTTGAAAATGTGTATTTGGTGTATGTCTAGTACGTCAACCATGTTGAATATTTGGTCACTGTCAGTCATTCTTTTTTTTAAAGAATTATCTTCATGATAGTTTTCTGTGTAATTTATGATGAGCGATATGACCGATAGCTGAGTTTGTTGCTCCTCCCTTTGCAATAATACCGTATTCTGTAATGGATTGGAAACGTGCATAATGTATTGTTTTAGTTTAAATTTGTTTCCTATTTTCAGGAAAAAATTGTATTGTTTTGAGGAGTTTATTTATGATTTATTTGAAATGATGTGTCTATTGGAGGTTATGGTCTATTATGAATCCTATATATTTTATTTGTTCAGTTTTTTTAGGATAGGGTAATCGCAGATGTTGGTGTCTATACATTCATGAGTTCTTTTGTTGTTTGTTTAGTTTTTTTACGTTGTGAATTTTGTTTTCGATATTTTTAGTGGAAGTATGTTTGTGTCTAACCACGTTTTCACTTGCATAATTCCTAATTCAATATTGAGATTTGATTAGTAAAACTAACAATTTTTCTGTCTATTTTAATATTGCATAGATAATTTATGTAAATAGTTGAAAGATAATATTGTTGATTCTGAATTCGAAATATGAGATCGTAAAAAATAATTAGGTCATGGTCAGGTAACCCTCCCAGTTCCATTCCGTTGAGTTCGATTCCCAGTTGAGAACCTTACTTTATTACTTTTCTGTATATTATTCCGTTTCTTGTTTCTTTTAGATTTATTAGTATTATGTTCTTCTTCGGTCATATATATAATTGACCGGTATAACCATCAAAAGTTATAAAAAGAAAAGTTATTCCAATAAAAATTGAATGCATTATGTTTATTACCGAATCAAAATTAAAAAGCAGCCATTTTAGCAGTATTTTCTTTTCTGATACCATATTTTTCGGATGACCCATTATCTTCCATTAGCAGATTAATCTTGAATTCGCAGCTTCCCGCTGTTGCACCCAAGCCAGGCTTTAACGTCCGCTTCCGGGATCTGTGTGATTACTCTCTCTCCCCCTTTTCTGCCCTTCTCCTTTACAAAAGCCTATGAATTTCAATCCACCCTTACAAAATATTAACTATGACAATTATTTTTCAAATCTAATTTACTACTTACTGGTTATACTAGCATTTATTGGAACTATAAGGTGGGGCAAAAGTAATGTCATAATATGAATTGGCTGCAATTTTATTAGAAATGAAAAAATGGGCTCTGTTCTTCAGGTGTATGATTCTTTATCTGTCTATAAGATAAATATCACAGCACAATTATGGCACATTCACATTATTGCGAGTTTGCAAGCGAGTCGCCCTTCTACAATGTACATATTCATAATATTGAAAGAATTCAAAGAAAATTTCTACCCTTCATAAATTTTAAACTAAATATCTCTTTAGAATTCATAAATTACCTGTTGTTAATGAATCTTTTAAATATTCCAACATTAGAAAACAGAAGAAAAATAAATGACCTAACCTCTTTATTAAAATTATTGAAGTTCGATTGTTGTGAACTCCTGCATTTAATACATCTACACATACCTACACGAACAACTAGGCAAATATCAACATTTTAAATACATATATCTCATTCCAACTATAGTTTTCATTCTCCAATACAACGTTTACACAGTCTTGGTAACAACTACTTAAACAATATAATTGTATTTGACAATAATTTGAACTTGGCAAACTTTAAACGGAGTATGTACGAACTATTTCTACCTACTTTGTAAACTATTGTTACCAACTAATTTTATACGTTCTTATTATCATTATCGATGATTTTGAGGATTTTGGCAGATTTTCTATTTTTGTGTCTCACTTATTTGAGCTCTATCATACCTATATTTCTAAACTCTTATATTTTATGTAACCTATATTTTGATAACTCTGATATTTTTTGTGTAACCTATATTTTGTTAACTCTGATATTTTTTATGTAACCTATATTTTGTTAACACTGATTTTTTATGTGATCCGAATAACTAAAAAAATAAAGATTCACATTATTATATGTAAAAGCCCTATGGGCGTTTAAATAAAATAAATGACGTTACTTTTGTCCCACCTAGTAGGTTTTCATCTTCAAATATACTTTTCATGAAAACAGAGCCCAATTTCTTTCATTTCTAAAAAATGGCAGCCTATTCACATTATGACATTACTTTTGCCCCACCTTGTATAACGTTCTACTCGATAATACAAAACTATCTACGTATACATATTTTAATAGTATTTACTGTAGACAATAACATTTTTTTAAAATAATCACCATTCATTCTAAGATAATAAAATGTGATACGTAAAGAAAAAAACGTAACTTATGCAAATTAACTAACTAACCATCACGTCATTTCTCCGCAGGGGTGGGCAGAGAGATGGACCTCCAAACATCTCAGTCTTGGCACATAATCATTACTTTATTCATATCCATACATCGGCTCACAGATACTTTTCTGCTATTGTGACTCTTAATGAGGCTTGACTCAAATAGGTATATAATTAGCTTGATGATGCCACGTCTTCCTCGGGAGTCTCAATTTATGTAAATTAGCAATAATTAATTATTGGACCTACCCATAACGTATTTTTATAATTATATTTAATATACAAGAGAATTTATATCCATCCAAAATAAGGTACATTTTGGATGTCAACATTTTTTTATATGTGAATCTCCTTTTATGTGTAAGTTTTTTCGTATAAGTAATTATTATTGTCTGGAGAACACCGAACTAGCAGGACTCAAAACCCACCAGGGCTTGGATACTAAATAAATGAAATCATTTTTGAGAACGAGGTGATGACGGCCTCGGTGATCGAGGGATAAGGCTCTCGTCTAGCATTTCGAAGGACGCTGGTTCAAATCTCGGCGAGCACACGTAAATTTTAATTATTAATGAATGATTTCATGTGAAACATTCGTTTACTTGCAATTGAATATTACGGTCTGCTAATGGAAAAAAAAATAAATTCTAGTAGATTGAGTCTTTTACATTTTAACAATTTTTAATGCTTGAAAAACCTCCAAAAACTCATTATGAAAATGTTAACATCAACCGTTTATTTCTGTGTTTGGTTAGCCAATATTTATTCAGCTAGCGTTCGACTCTGTTCCGTTTCGTTGCACCTACAGTGGCCACTGCCTAGTTATGTCCAATATAATATATGTATAGTTCTGCTACTACGGACTACGGAGGGCTACGGGAGCGTCTACGTGCTACGGATAGTCGCTACGCCTCTACGGGTCACTACGTCGGATGTGCTACGACCGTTTTAACGGACAACGAATTCCATCTCACGGTGAAAGGGCGAGGGTTCTTTGTTAGGATAATCGATATAAGTCATACACTGGTGTGAATTTAATTTAAAAACGTGTTGAATGACACGCATCATTGGTACGTTTTATGTATTTTCATTATGAAAACTGGAAAATTAAACTGGGCGTTGAAATGGAGGAAATTGATTTTTTTCTCAAAAAACCCTAAATGGTTGGGTTATGTTAGGTTAGGTAAGGTTAGGTTAGGTTAGGTTAGGTTTGGTCAGGTTAAGTTAGGTTTCTGTGTTTCTGTAGAGCATGGAAAACCTGGGAAATAAACCTAGCATTAAAATGAAATAAAAAGTTTTTTTAATCTGAGAATATAAGCGCATTCTCGAAATATCCTATAATTAATTTAAGGTTAAACGCGACGCTCGTTATATTCTACGTATTCGTAGATGGCGTTAATTAATATATTTTATTAAAATACGCTTTTTGAAAAGTATTGTTTTACAATATTGACACAAATTATTTGTTTGCGCCCCTAAATATGATACATGAATATGAACCAATAGTTATTTAAAAAAGGCACACTAATACAATATTGGATTGAATCATCGGTTCTGTAAAGTATTTTTATCCCTTTCTCAATAGAATTGAGGTTTTAAACAAACAAACCTATTTATTCATATTCATATTGCATATGTAAGGGCGCAAACAAATAATTTGTCTTGATTTTGTAAATCAATACCTTGCAAAAAGAGTATTTTAATAAAATAAATTAATTAACGCCATCTATGAACACGTAGAATATAACGAGCGTCGCGTTTGTCCTTAAGGGGTTCATAGAATTGCTAAACGTTTAGACATATCAACGAATAATAAAATAAAACTTTAATGTTTCGACAAAAAAACCTATTGTATAAAACGAGAAATTATTTTATTAGTTCCGACTCGATTTGAGCTTTTAAATTAATTCATATTAATTATATTCTTCAGGAGCAAAAAGAGTATCGTCGTTTTCTATGAAATACTTAATATATGTTTCCATTTGATATTTGATACATTACAAAGAACAGATATGTTATATTTATTCTAGCGCAGACCCGGGAAATTCTAATTGTAGGATTTGTTAAGCTGTTACTATTTATACAAAATCTATTTTTGCATCAGGATCGTTTGCCTTTCAAATGAAGAAATTTACTTTTCCAATGTAAAGTAAACTTAAAAAATTACAACATCTATCCAGTTACATTAGAAAAATACAAGACATGTTATATTCATTCTTACTAATCGAACAAAACATGATGCACTGCTTATGACAAGGATATGCCATTCAAATCATATGTGTGTACGGCCTGCTTAACTGGACCTAGTACAGTGATAGCATGTGCGTTGTCTCGATAACCCATTTTAACTCTTATAGTTCATCTAAGCATCTACTAAATTTTTTAACAAAAGAAAAACAAAATTCAATTAAATAATTATTAATTAATATTAAAAAATTTGGTACCGACTTTTATAAACTTTTCGTTTCCTCTTTTGAAGTTGAACTTACAGGAATAATTTTACACATTAAACAGAAATAACATGCACGGACAACCGAAATTATACATACTTCATACATTACAATTTACAATACATACATATTTACGAACAAGAAGGCATTTTCATTTTCCATGAAAACACATTTAGAAGGAATTTGATATGTTACAAGGAAGCAATGGCTTATTTTCCTTTGAAATTCGAATTATTACCATGGAACCTTTTGGTTCTGAAGCGCTTTGGACAAGATAAACCTTAGCATAAGTAGTACTGAGCAATCTACTGTCTAATAAAGAAATTGAACATTTCGCCTCAGTTTTCTTTCTATTAAGTAATTACTTTGTTTTTTTACAGAAAAGAAACTTGAGCTAGATTTAGTGTCGTTTATATTTTTTATGCAAAACATTATACCCTGTGCGGCTGATAAATTATTCTTAATACGACAATATTGTAGTCTTCAACTGAAATAGTTCTGCATCGATCGTTAGTGACCCGCTCATTAGTCTTCAACTGAAATAGTTCTGCATCGATCGTTAGTGACCCGCTCATTAGTCTTCAACTGAAATAGTTCTGCATCGATCGTTAATGACCCGCTCATTAGTCTTCAATTGAAATAGTTCTGCATCGATAGTTAATGACCCGCTCATTAGTCTTCAACTGAAATAGTTCTGCATCGATCGTTAATGACCCGTTCATTAAAACACTATTTTTTTCGTCAGCACTCGGGTCTCGCGATCTGCTTTCGCGAACCGTGTACCCATGGAGGGAAGAAGGGAAAGGAGATGGCACTAGAAGAACTAGGCACATCATATCAAACAAATTGTACCGGGCGCAATTGGGCGTGGCTTACTAGGGCAGTATGATTTCACCGACTGCTCTTTCACAAGCTATAAAGTGCTATGTTACATATAAACGATATAATGCATTATGAAATTCTGTAAAAATCATAAGGAAGTAAGTCAAAAACTGGAGATTGCATTATTTTGCAAGTATTTTTTACTGTTGCTTTTATATAATAAAAAGCGGAATTCTTTGTGCAGCAATGTTATGCGATAATGGGTTTTGAAGAAAGTTATTTTAGAAGCCACAATCGCATAATTTTGGATGTCAGATGGAACATTGTTATTGAAAAGGGTAGGTACGCGATGATGATTTCTTTTAATTCCACTAAATGTCTCTCGTCATAATTATATAAAGAAACCAAATAAACATTAAATCACAATTTATTATCTAGTGCACGGTTAAATAATCTCGTGTAATTAGTTTATAAATGAGAAATTTCGTTTGTTGCACTTCACAGCCAGTTTTTTTCTAGGTTAAAATAGATTAATGTATTAATTAGCACCATCTATTGCTAATTTAAATAAAAAAGGGCGATGAATGCGCGTGTCAATTTGAAATTCCCCCCTGCACCCCAGGCTTTTGTCCCCGTAGTTATCGACAAAAAAACTCGTAGGAAATTATCGTATAACCATCTCTTCTCCTTTCCTTCCTTCGTGCGTGACCCTTGTGCCGGTGTGGCTAGGCGAGCGACCCTAGATAGATGTACGAGTGAGCAAGCAGGTTGTCAGCACCCGGGTCTTGAAACCCGCTCTCTCTTTTGTTTTGGAAGAAGCTACCCTATGTTACGTTAAGAGTTAAGAGCAGGGTGCTATTTTTAACATCTTCAAGACAAAATTATTGAGGAATTGTTTCTGTTCCCACTGGCTTCATTCTCAGCCTCCACTTTCTTTAATTGATCTCGCTTACCTATCCTATACTACCTCAAATTAAAGATAAAATATATACCTACGCATTTTTTTTTTAAAGCTTACGTTATTCTGGTAAAATTAACACGAAAATTTTATTTGCAGTGTTAATTTGTGTGGTTGAAAAAATTGTAAAAGCACTAAGTCCGCCTGAATGAATGTTGAATTTGAAAGGAAATACGTAGAACTGAACTCGAAACGAACAAGGTAATGCAATGAAGGTTTCACTTTAATTATGAATCTGTAGGAACGATTTTATCGTTTTTATACATTGACTCAAAGAGGAGGGCATGGTAAAAACAATTTCCCTCAGGGCCTACATCTTTGGGGATGATGTGTGAAGAGCCTTTTTAAGAAGAGGTAGGTGTTGAGCTGAAATCAGGAACAAGTCGTAGAAACGTCTCATTTTCATTTCCTTTCGCAATCCGTTTGTTAAGACAGGATACTGAATTGAATACTCACAATTCAATTTTCACTATTTAAAAGGGTAGGAGAAAAACTCAATTAAGGCCTTTTTTTTTTCTTTATGGGGCTCTAAGTCTAGGTCTAGGGCTCTAGTCCAGTCATTAATTTAGTATGAAATTATTCGATGAGGAGTTGCATATTAAGTTATTTTGAAAAACAACCTAAATTCCCTTCAGCAACATTGTTCAAAATTTTTCAAGTGCCAAAAATGGAAAAAAAAAGACTCAATATTACAAGTATTCAAAGAAAATACGTTGAAATAATTAAAACTTAATTCATCATTAAGACATAAATATAACATCCAAATTCCTCTATTTTCTAAACAACAAATGCACAATAATTATATTTACAAAGCGATAAAATATTTTAATAGTCTTCAGAATTTAAAAAATAACAGTTTTGATATTATTCTAGAAAAAAATTAAATTATATTTAAAAAACTGTAAACGCGTAGCATCATTAACAAAATGCAAACTTCATTTCGAAACATATTAATATTTTATTATGTTATCACATCCTGTACTATCTTACACTCTATGATATTACTTTTTACTCCTACACCAAACTCAAGAGCTAGTTCTCTTCATTGGTGCAGAAATAGTAAAAAACATAATTTTTCACTATTTTATGTTTAGGCCATTCGCTATGTATTTTTGTAAAAATATATATATTTTTTAAAAATGTATAAAAGAATAAATTGTGAAAATAATTTTTCGAAAAAAAAGGTGCCTGCCTCAAAAATCTGCAGTTATACTGATTCTTTCTTTGCGTTTTGACCCATCATTCCAGAACAGCCCTTTTCATCGATGTGTTACAATTTTTTTCTAATCAAGGAACTGTACGATTACAATATTTATTAATAAAACTGTAATCCATTGGTCGTACTACTTGCCAAGCATTGACCCGCTCGACTGAGTATCTAAATTGTAATGCTAATGTTGGCTGTTCCATCTTTCCCCGAGTTAATTTACTTATTTAATCCACTCAAAAGGAGATGAATACTGTTTTAGCATAGCTCTTTCTATGCTATTTATTTCATGAACGTCTATGTCACAACGTTCCTGATGAGAGTCTATGTTTGCATCCTGATATTCTGCATTCGTAGTACACTGTAAGCTTGGAGATGTCTTTTGTTTTATATGGTATGGTATTTCTCTAAAAAAATGTTTTGTTTCCATTTGTAAGTTCGTAAGCTATTTCTCCTTCTAGAAAAATCATCTATTTAAAAACATTCTCAAGAAATGTATCCTTATTCTATCTAAATGCCTAATTTTGACGTCATTTATGTTTTTCACCAAACTTTGTCTTCACCTCTGAATTTTCTTTGAAAACTCATCTCTTCATTAATTTCTTTCGTTTAGTCTCGGATAATCATATTAAAGAACTTGCCGAAGCTTACGAAACTTTCAAAGCTGAGATGTACATAAGTAAACGTAAAGAAACTTTAGTTTAAATTCGACTTCATAATTTTTTTCTTGGGAATATACACTGTACATGATTGCTGAAAGATAAGGCAAAGTTTAATTTGAAAGTTTGAGTTTTCACGAACAAGCAAGAGATTAACTTTTCAAGGAAAACATAAATTTTAATAGAAAAAGTCTAGTTTTTGCGTAGTTTTTAAATCCTAGTCCGAAAAACATTGAATGAATCAATGATGTTTTAGGAAAACAAAATAAAAAACGTAAAAACAAGTGATTAAATTATGAAATAAAAATCAAGCGAGTGAAAAATTTTCAGTGAGAAGTTAACAAAGGAAGAATAATACAAAAAAATAAGTAGTACAAAAATATAGAACAACATTTTTTGTGAATTATATATGGGAATATTTAGCTAGTAGATTTATAATTGATGATAAATACCTGAAAATTTCGCGTTTGCGATAACGCGATTTTTAAAGTGAAATTTTATTTTACGTATTTATAACTCGAAAATCCCAATTTTCGGGCAAATAACGTGAATTTTACACATTTTTCATTCGATATTTTAAAATAAGAAAGAAATATAACACATTCTAAATATTTATTTGTCTATGATTTTCACAAGTTTGTATACTATTGTATGGTCTAAAAATGGATCGCACTTAAAAAAAGGCTTTAGACAAAATGCGTATTAAGTTTTTTTTTTGTATTTTTGTGATCTGAAACTTTTTTTGTAAAAGCTCAACAGAGCGTTGACAATCAAAAAATACAAAACACTATTTGCAAAATACCGCTGCATTTGATGGGAAGTAATTGCATTTCTCAAAAATTCTATAAAAGAACGCGAATTTCGCCAAAAATAATGCGAATTTCGCCAAAAAGTAGCGCGAAACTTTCAAGTTCCTGTCTTACTAACTAATCAAATAGCCATAAAGCCATTTCCCCGCAGGGGTAGACAAAGAGAACGGACTGCCAAACAGCTCGGTTTTTGCACACACTTCTTGCTTCATGCAGATTCATACATCGAAACGTACATACCTGTTATTCTGGTTCTTGATGTGTTTCTACTATTTACATTCGGGTCATACATTCTACTTATACTTCTTTCTTCGTTCATTCTCTATACATGCCCAAACTATCTATGCGTCCCTGTCTTAATCTTACTCATTACGCTTACATCCTTATATTATTTGTCACTCTACCCATTCAATTCCTTACGCATTAAAAAAGATTTCTAAAATAAACTATTGCTGTTATTTAATAATATTTAAATTACATCGGGTTTAAAAGGATACTTCATAAAAGCGATAGTACAATATTATTTTTGCATTTTATTGGAAAGCGAAAGAAACTCCTAGGACGGGTAGATTCACAGAAATTGAACAATTCATAAAATTTGAAAGTTAATATTCAATTTTGTTATTACGCAAGTACTGAAAAATAACCGGCCTATGATTAAATAATAAAAGAACTCAAATATAACTTTCACAAAATTTGAATTTTAACTTTGAAATATTCTGAATTGTTCAAATTCTGTCAAACGATCCGTCTTTGGTATCGCCCCACTGAGAGATTGCTAATTAAAGTAATAACGTTTTAAACTTTGTTAGGTCATCATATTTAAGCTTTTGAGTTACCTTTCTCATTCTACTCCCTGATTTTCGTTCAGCATTCCATATTTGGGAGTGTCAAAGAACCAGTGGCTCCTGGAAATGGGAATCATTACCTATGTAAAAAAATATAATTTAGTACGAAAAGAGATATTCGTACTTAATGAACCTTTGAAGTTCGTACTATTTTAATGACCATCATCCCTTTTTACTAATGCTTCAAAGTTTTATCTCCTTTTATGTACGTACATCAACTTTACCTCTTAACTGAAAAACGAATATTAAATTCCTCCGACAATGATTCTCGACCGTTCGCAGAAAGAGCTTACCTTAAAAGGGCTGCATTTATTTTAAAACACACGAGGCTTAAGAATTTTTTGTTCAGGGCATAGTTACTACAAGAAATTTTTGTTTTTTGAATTTATTCAGTAAAGGGATGCTTGAATAGCTCTATCCTTTTTACTCCCACTTCCTCCCTATCTCCCTTACAAGTGGGAGGAGGAAGGGTAGTATTGTATGTGTGGACGCATGCGCACTACGCGCTTCAGGGTGACAACGAATACATTCTAATTGAATTTAATTGTCCCGTAGGCAACATTAGTGAATTTTAATCAATCAAGTGGAAAATAAGCTGAAACGCCAGTAAATTCGCATTATGAAAATTAATGTTTTTTATGACAATTTATGGCGATCGAAATTACTTCTCCGATATTTTTTGTGGATTTGTTCCGGAATAGAAGTCACATTGGATTATGCAGGACCCTTCTCAAATAAGTTTTTTTTGTAAAATAATGTTTTTAATGTATTTTGGCTTACCTGTTGAAATTTCGTAGACCGTAATTTACAGATTTCAAACTTATCTGTTAATCTCATTTATTATTTAGCAATTGAGGTAGCTGCTACTGAAGATATTGTAAAATGCAAACAAAAGGCTCGTTCTTCTTTAATCTAAATATTCTTACCAGGTTTAAAAAAATATATTATTTGAAATTAATTTATGTAAAAATAAATAAGCTTCAAGCGTTTATTTCGCACTGTGTTTACGCTTAAGTTTTTTTAGTTTACGAAAAAATTAAAAATAATTTATATTAGATAATATCCATATCTAATTAGCACCATAAATCACACGTATCACCCATTACCAGTATTCATAAAATGAAAGAAAAATCATGTTCGAGTTAGTTTTTTTAGCTGTTTCCCTAAATACATTCGTTTTGTTTGCTTATATGAGTTATTTTTTCACTTATTTAATTTTTTCTCTAACTTACTTATCACTTTAAATTGAATAAAAGTTACACTAAAGGAAGTAATAACAATATCTACGTCTCAAGCACTAATTATAAACCTATTCTTCGGATATTCTTTTCGCGGCATAATACTAAAAAAAGTATTTATTTCGCAGCCCTAATTCTGTAGTACCTCGTGTCTGTATTTTTAGGGGAGAAAACCTCCCATACTAGGGGGACGTCGAGAGGGCGGAACGCGGGGACGGGGTGGGAATACAGCCTCCGAACGCTAGGCAACGATTACTGATTAGTGCGCCTTCCGACCGCGAGGAGGCAGGACCTGGCGTCAGTTGAGTCAAGATCTGACTGTTACACCACTCGTGTTTTACTATTCAATTGAGCAACGTAAACTTACACAAAAAAACACATAACAAATATTCTAAAACACTTCAAAACCATAGACAAAAATTGGCAGCGGTTTTACAAGGTTTTTTGTGATTTTCTGTGATGTTTTCGGCCACGCGTGAGTGCAGCGGAAAATGCATTTCCTAGTACGATAGTAGATATGTACCTACGCTTGCCGGTGCTCTATGAATGAAACAATACGTGCATAACTATCTAGTACTTTTTCTCCCGATGTGTTTTTAATTAAATCAAAGTTGGGTGAGCTTTAGTTAGTTTAACTATCAAGCGGAAACTTTTGTTGATAGCAACCCGACGTTTGTTGATTATTTTGTAATATTTAAGTGATTGATTTATTTACATTGTTATTGGATGCCGTGAAACAGTGCGTGGACAATTGGTTTGCATCGAGGTGTTTACTATTTTGATAAGGGTAAGATCATTTTCTAAACATCTACAATGCATTGTAAATATTATGACGTTGTAAAAGATATTTTTGAAAGTATTTATAATAACTTTCGTGAACAAATTAACACCATTGATTTAAAATTTATCTGCACTAATTCTTATGGCTGCAATTTTAAATTAGATTCCAACTTATTAGATAATCGGTATTGTAACTATTTAAAATATGATTTTTTGCTTTATAAATATGTAGACGAAAAATAACCAAAAAAATATTTTTTTGGGTTATTTTTTAACAAACTTTTGACGACCATTATATGCTGAAATCGGACATGTTTCTAGTTTGGTCACTTGAAAGATTTTCAGTGTTATGCCTGTATTATATTACAATATACAGTATTATTTTTTAATTAATATTTTTAGTAAAAATATTTTTTGTTGACGAGTTAACCGATCAGTTATTATTCTTAAAATATTTAAATGTTCCTATTGTCGACCTAATTAAAAATATAAATAAATGCATACTTTGTCTTCCCAATCACCAGGGTTGAAATTAATATCAAAGTACGAGTACATCAACGACAATTCACCACAGTTAAAATAAAACTTAGACATTTAGAAAAAGGAGGAAAATATACCGTGAACTACTAATTCAGTTTAATAGTGGTTTTTTGGGGTATAACGCCGTGTTGTGCTAACTTCTTCTTTAGCCAACATTTCGGAAAGCATTACAGTGTCCATCAACAGGGCAGATGTGTAAACGAAGATTGTTGTGAAGTGCGGGTCTTATATTAATTATTAAAAGTAGGTCGTTATAATTGTACACTTTATATAATGTATTTGCAGAGACGAAAACCTTG
Source organism: Hesperophylax magnus (assembly GCA_026573805.1). NCBI lineage: Eukaryota > Metazoa > Arthropoda > Insecta > Trichoptera > Limnephilidae > Hesperophylax > Hesperophylax magnus. The sequence continues at coordinate 7,643,637 of JAIUSX010000061.1, read as the reverse complement.
TAAGTATGTTGTAGGACATATACAAAATATCGATATATGTGGTTCTCCCCACGGGTGAGTTCACAAACAAATTGGTGCGACTCGCTCTACAATATAAGAGATACTGACGACGTTCTCAAGAATTAGACTAAAAAAAATATTTGAGCCAGAATCTCAATGTTAGATATGAAACCGTTTAGTAAAAGATACAAATATTTAATCAGAGAAATATTTATTTAAAACCATGTTTACCCTATTTAAGTGTCTCTAATGAGTAGTAATTAGCCATGCCCACGATATAAATAGATGGGTGTAGCCAGGAGTAATGTGAACTCTTTTAATTCACAGAATGTACGTTATATTTAACTCCAATACTCTTAAGACAAGTGTGTTATACAGGGTTTTCCAATAAGAGGTGTTATTTTAATATTCAATAGTAAAAGATCAATGGTTTCGTTGCTTGTGTGGCACGTAACGCCGTTTTGTTGAAAGTAAACGTTGTCCAGATCAATTCCATCTAATTTTGGCCATAAAAAAATCGTTAATCATTTCTCGATAGCGCAATCCATTCACCGTAACTGTTGCTCCAGCCTCATTTTCGAAAAAGTAAGGTCCAATGACTCCGCCGGACCATAAATCGCACCAAACAGTCACACGTTGAGAATAAAGAGGCTTTTCAACAATAACTCTTGGGTTTTCCGAGCTGCAGATGTGACAATTTTGATTGTTGACGAAGCCACCGAGGTGGAATTGGGCCTCATCACTCAAGATGATTTGCATTTGATTCACCCCAGGGGATTTTCAATAATTTTAATGCATTGTTGACGCGTATATTGTTCCATTTTTATTAATGGCGTAGTTTTTAATTGTCAAATGTCAAAAAATAACAGCTTCAAACGTAACATCTACCGAAATAGCGGACTATTCAAAATAACACCTCTTATTGGAAAACCCTGTATAACAGCCTCACGTTTTTTTTAAATTTATTTTTATTTGAGTATATTGGAGAAACAAACACCTTGATGAACACAATGAAAATAGCTAAGATATCTTAGATATCTTGCACAACTTCATGAAAAGACCTCAGCAAAAATAACTGAGATACATCAGATATCTAACACACCTCGACGAAAATAACTGAGATATCTTAGATATCTTACACACAGTAGGGGGAGAGGGTACGCAATTAACAATTTGATACACTTTTCTCCAATATGCATTTAGTAAACTGAACCAAAGAAAAACGGAAAATATCGGCGTCTGAAAATATATTATTGTATTTTGTGAATCTCCTTCTTAAAAATTAGTGTTGTGTGTTGTTAGTTTTTGAGTGTGGGATGTGGAATAGTTTGTTTGACCATGTGTTTTGAACTGGACAGTGGAAATTATTATTTTACAGAAGGTAGTCATTGTCAACAGTGTTGTGGATAATTTTGAATACAAATTTTTGGTAGGATAATTTTGAATAATTCTGTCTTCTAGTGTTGATAATTTGTGGAATGCTAATGAGTCTTTTAAATGTTGGGGTGGTCGGGAGGATTTAAAGTGTTTCAGAACTAATTCTTTCTAACCTTTCAATATTAACATTATATTGGGGATTCTATATTACTAATCCGAATTCTAATATTGATATAACAAAAGAGACATATAGTATTTTCAACACATGACGTGATCTGAATGGTTTCATCACTCTCATGATGAATCCTAGAATTTTGTAGGCCCTGTCAAAGATGAAACTTATATGTGATCGGAAAGACATTCATGAATCCAATATTTTACCTAAGTCCCTAAATTCACTACAACTTTTTTATTCTTACGTCATTGATTTTGTACGGGAATATTAGAGGGTTAATGCTGAAAGATATTGTGTTACATGTTTCTAGATTAAGGAATAGTAGGTTGTTCGCACAATATTTTCCAAGCCTATTAATATAGCGTTTGTGGGATGTGAAACGAATACGAATTTTTAATTACAAAAGCCAAGAAGCTTTAATGCTTTGCTAACTAAATCATTGATGTGTTGATGAAAAGTTAGTGTATTGTTATAAATAAGCTTTACAATAAGATTTTGATTTGGTTTAAGCGTTGGAAAATAATTGTAACCTGACCATCATAAGTATTACATATTTTATTAATATCTGTGTTTGTATGTGTATTTATGTATGCCTATATTATATTATTGATTGTTTATATTTATATCGGCATATTATTCTTAAATTATATTTGTTTGTATTGGTAATAATTCCTTTTTGTCTAGCTTATATTGAACTGATCAATTTTTTTTTAACTCGAATTTTAAATTGCCACTTCAACATAGGTGTTTCACACCCAGTTTGAAGTCAATAGTCAGCACTGATAGCATTATTTATACATATTTATGTAATTAAAATGGTTATCATTCGATCGATCACGCCGATTTGTATTACAAAATTGAATCTTAGAAGAATAATTTCAAAATTCGAGCAAATCAAGCAAATAATTACTTGGGGCATTAATAAAGTAAACAAATTACTCAAAATGAACATGATCAGAAACCAAAAGTAAACATCACTCAAATACTTAAGTGAATAAAAAAAACCAGCGGCTGAAACTAGACCCGGGAAAAAATACTCCACTTTCATGATGTGAATTACAGTAGGGACGGTACACAGTGTACATACCATCTCTCCTGCCCCTTTAGTCGTGTAATTAAAAGATCACCCCGAAGCAATCAAGGGAACGTTTTAAGAATACTGATTTAGACATTCTTTGGGATGATGCGGGTTACCTAAAGGATCTAGGTAGGTCCTTTTTTTAAAGTGCCTTGTGATCATCTCTGGATGAAAATGAATAATAACGATAAGGGCGATTGAAAAGAGGTAAAAAGGATTTATTGCTGTTATTAAGGTGAGGCGCGAACTCCCAAGGAAATGAGGTTTGCAAAAAAAGGTTTTATTTTCCCGGAAAAGTAGTTTAAATGCTTGGAAATTTATTTTTATCTCAGCAAACTTCAACAGACCGATAAAAAGACTTTGTTGTATTTGTAAAATATGGACTAAATAAGGCTAGTTGTCTTATTGTTTGGCGTTTAATTAATATTTCAAAGCTCTTTTTTCAAATGTGTAAATTTTATGACACCAATTCTCATAGATCTTTTTGTTAATCAGATATCACACAAACAGATAATACACAATTAAAAAAGCATTTATTGAAAATGTTTATCTTTAAAACGATGTTACTCTAAACCTGACTGATTTAAGTAAATAATAATAATAATAATTGGATGACTTGTATAGCGCCGTTTTTGTGCAAAATCACCTCAAGAACACTGTGTAATTTGGGAACATATCCATTTTCAGCAATCTTCTTATTAATTCTCACTAATGATAATCACTACTGATGCGATGAAAAACACTTCGTGGAATATTAACCACTGACTACTTCATTGTAGGTATACATCATACCTGTTATTATTTATATAACAATAAAGAAAAACAACATAATTCAATGTAAATAATAATTTAACATGCAAACAACTGTATTAAAAAAGGATTCGTCGATAACATACTGTCTAACAAAATCTTTCGATATAAATAAAAATTAATGTTTGTTGTTTGTCCCATATTGACTCAAAAACAACTGGACTGATTTCGCTGAAAATTTCGAAGATTGTTCTAATTAGTGCCAGGAGTGCTTAGAGATTGAATGGTAGAACAAGTCTATAACGCCCGAGGAAGACTTATCGCATTTAGGGGCGGATAAAAGTCAGTCAGCAAACGTATCCCGGAGGGGGAAAAAATCAATTTTGAATTAGATTTTTATGAAAAAAACTTTTTAAGGCAATGCATTACGTAGTAATTTAAAATCATGTGTTTTTCGTTTGAAAATTTGGTCGCCTAGAAATGTTTCAGATGCTTTAATTAAATACTGCGAACAGAATACATCCTGGCCTTTGAAATTATCGAGTATTTTTTAGATAAGTCTTTTTATAAGCCCTATGAAAACTGCTTTAAAGTTCAAAATCTCCTACTTACGAACCCATTTTCGGTTATGGTTTTAATATATAATATGGAAAATTAAGTTATTAATAAAATGATCGGAAAACATTTAAATATTTGTGCCTGAACATCCATAAAATAAAATAAAAGTCACTTTTTTGCCATGCTTTTTTCTTGCATAAATCATACCAGGTAGATGGTGTGAAGCTGGAATTTAAGCCTTATCGCCATCTACGTAAGGTGTGTTATTGATAGCGGCTCGATTGAAAATATTACACGACGTAGTGCATCACCTTAAGAGGATCGGCAGCGTGGCATTTTTCATAGATAATTTAATTTTGGATTTGATGCCAGAATACCTATAAAACGGTTGTACAGAACTTTGAAAACAAACGTTATAGGAATTATCTAATGCTCTCTATGGACCTTGACCGTTTCGTCGTCACGCATTTTGTTCTATGGATTCCGTATTATGTAATGCTAAGTATAACCAAAACCTCCTAGATCACAAGGCCGGGACACTCATTCAAACAGCCTCCCAACTTGTATATGATTAATTTATTTTTTTCAATTTATCTCATTTATTTAAACATAAATAAATGAGATAAAATGTTTTAGTTAGTTTAAAAAAATATATTTTTTGAAGGTTCACATACAAGTTAGGAGGCTGATTTGATTCAGTGTCCCAGCCTTGCTATCTAGGAGGTTTCGGTATAACACTTTTATTTTTCTAGACAAAAATAGACCTATGTAGTTACATATCTTCTACCTTTTTCTATTTTTATTTTGATTTTTTTAAATTCAGTAAAAATAATAGTATTTGAACGATTTGTATATCGCCGATTTTGTGCAAAATCACCTCAAGGGCGCTCCAGGTGAGGATTCTTATTTTCAGTTAAAAATTTTACCTATGTATATTGTTGCAACTTTGTTTTTTTTTTCACTATCTTTATATTTTATTTATAGTTTTAATTTTTAGGTATTTACATTGATACAAATAGCTTGTAAATTATTATGTAAAAGCCCACTAAAGCATGTAATCAATATTAAAAAGAAATTATTTTGATTTTTTTAAAAATTTTATTTATATGCACATGTAGGTATACATACATAATAAATACTTTTGTACATATAAAAACTCAATTCTTTCGAGAAATACAATACTTTAACGGTAATTCAATCCATTATTGCATTTTTATGCCATTCTTGAAAGAATTGAGTTTTTATACGTACAAAACCGTTTATTCATATTCCGTATGTACATGGGCAAACAAATAATTCAACAATAATTAAAAATTTGATGAATTGTTCAAAATCAAAAATCATCAAATTTTAAATCGACGTTAATATTAACGCGTAGATTATAACTATTTTCCGTAGAGAGATATTTGAAAAAGCAATAAATTTACAACGTACAGATTAGCGGGGATTTTGCATTGTATTCTAATAATAAATTGCTTATTCATCACGAATCTACTAATTTGTCTAATACTAGTCTGTCTATTTTTTGTTCTTTGTTGCAAACATGAATTACTTATCTAGCAGATTACTTTGAAGTTGACCAGAAAAAACATGAATTATTTATCTAGCAGATTACTTTGAAGTTGACCAGAAAAAACATGAATTATTTATCTAGCAGATTACTTTGAAGTTGACCAGAAAAAAACATGAATTATTTATCTAGCAGATTACTTTGAAGTTGAATAGAAAAATACATGAATTACTTATCTAGCAGATTACTTTGAAGTTGACCAGAAAAAACAAGAATTATTTATCTAGCAGATTACTTTGAAGTTGAATAGAAAAATACATGAATTACTTATCTAGCAGATTACTTTGAAGTTGACCAGAAAAAAACATGAATTACTTATCTAGCAGATTACTTTGAAGTTGAACAGAAAAAAACATGAATTACTTATCTAGCATATTACTTTGAAGTTTGAACAGAAAAATACATGAATTACTTATCTAGCAGATTACTTTGAAGTTGAACAGAAAAAAAATCACCAAAGTTAATGTCAACTTGTCTGTTCCCAATTATGAACTTTCTCCAGTGTTAAATAGGTTAGCGGGTTAGCAGTTACAATTAGCAGTTACCAGCTCGTTAAGGGTTTTCATCGCCTTAATGTCACTATTAATTCACAAATTCGTTAATCGTTTCACTAACATGGACGAGAATATAAACGAATTAGTAGTTGCTAAATTTATTCAAATATTATTCTGCTTTTTGCGTTTCTTTACACAGATTTAGGCTCGGTACTTTCATTCCTTAGTGTTTTTAAACCATTTGATTGATGATCAAATCGAGAACTATGCCATTTAAAAACACATTTGAACGGTCGATTATTGGCCCGTTTAAGTTTTTGATAAAATTATGATTAAGAAAAAAACATAGCCATTATACTAAAATAATTGTATCGGATCACTTAAAGAGTCACAATACTAGAAGACAAAGATGTAAGAATGTACCTATTCCATGTTTGTAGCGTTCCATCTACTCTGCCTACCCCTGTGGGGAAACTACTTAATGATTAATTAGTCGTGAATAGCTAGTTTTAAAGTTCTGCAATATATGATTCTAATTAGTTTGTAATTAATAATGATAGTTCCCTGAAAAAAAATCGTTTTATAATATTAAAAATTGGTCTAAAACTCAGGTTATCGTATCGTATCTGGGAGTTAGTAATACTAAAGTATTAACGCGAGGTCTCAATAAAACAATTATTTCTATTTTTTAAGTATCCCAACAATTGTCTTAAGTCTTATTATTACAAAGTTGCTTTTCTCTAAATTTAAGAATAGTATTGATATAATTCTTTATTCACTCGAAAGATGAGAATTGGGTTTTCGATTTGGTCATTCGATTTAATTCATATCATTCTTTAAAATATTGTAAGAACTGCTCGCTGCGGTTTAAAGCCAATTGCTCCACCTAGATTTAACCTTTTATCACATATTTTTAGGTTATATAAATTTGGCACATTATGGCAAGCGATCGCTCAAGACGTTTTTGCAAATTTGCCATAATATGCCAAAAATCGTTAGAATGGTACATAAATTAAACTGAAATAGAATTTTATACATTATGAAGATCATAATTTTTATAAGGGCAATAGCAAAATGATTAAAATCCAGAAGGTTTTCTCGACACATGTATTTATATATATATTTTAAATTTAACTTATGAACATAATATTACAATTCAGGTTTTTAATAGCTTCTGTTTTTGATTTATACTACTCTTAAAGCATTTGCTTGTAGATGGAAGAGGAGTGTAAATTTGCGAAAAAATAATGGTATAGTCATATAATGCATTATTTGGTGAAATAATTAGCAATTTTTAAATTAAAGATGTAGGTTACATTGAAGTTATGGTTACAAAGTAAAAAAAAATTATGAAATGAAAATCCATACAAATTGTTGTATTTGGAAAGAAGAAAATAATATTATGAGGGTAAATAGAGTATTGTAGGATAATTTGTGAGATTTTCAAGTGAAACTAGGGGAAGCAGTTTTTTTGTTAATGATTTCCCTAAAATACTTTTTAATAGAGTTGAACGATATTTGTTTTTTTTTATCATTAATGCTTCGGATTTCTTCTGGTAATTTATTGAAGAAATGTTTTCCTTGTGTATTCTGGATTCCATAAAATAAGAAAAAATGCTTTTGTATCTATACGATCCGTTTTATGTTAAAGTTTTCGAACGAAGTGAAAAATGTCCCAAATTAAACAAATTACAGAGAATCAATCACCTTTTGTTTGAAAAACAAAAACAATTATCATCAAATTATTCCCAAACAAATAGGTAAAGGTATAAAGACAAAACTTTGAATTTGAAACCAATTTAGTTTCTGAAAAACGATACTTCTGGAAAAGCTAAGCATATAATTCAAGAGATTTAGATTGAAGGCAGTAATTTAATTTAGGGAACGTCCAATTAATTAATCTCTTCCTTCGTTCGAGTTGATACATTTAATTTAATCACCTCTTTTATTTGAGTTAAAACATTTGTTTATTTCTCAAGTCAAAAGGCTTCGCAATTTACGTCAACCTTTGGGTAGTTATTTTTGTTACTCAATTCCTGTTTTACTTTCAGTTGCTCTTCCTTGGGAAGCACTTCCGTTAAACGAACTTGTAACTTTTTCAGTTAAACTTTCATAAAAACGAAATACACGAGGCCTGTTTTCTTTAATAAGAATGGAATCGGCTCAAAAGGAACCGGTTCCAAGGAATTATAATTTAACCCTGGCAACTTTGGGATTTATGACAGTATGAGTTAGGAATGTGTCATTTTGTGTCTAGTTTAATTAAAATAAGTTTTACCGTAATTAACTCACACAAATACACACACATTTGAGGCAGATTAATATATATTGGGAGAATAATATATACCATGTCCAATTCAATAGTTTTATAAACACAATAGCATTCACTTGGCAAAGAAATAATGTTTCTAAATATTATTCTAGCTTGTCATTTTTTGACTTGTTTATGTTTTGTTGTCTAGTTTAATTTGTACAACTCCATTTTTAACTTAAATAGTATTATTATTTAACTTATAAAAAAACAGTTTATTTATAAAACAAGTTGTGGTTTGTAATTAATAAACATAATTACTAATAAATTATTCAAAAAACTGTTCAAACTTCAGAATGGACAGTTTTATAACGCCATCAGAAGGCGAAACAGCTGTCACGCACAATAATAATTGCACAGCAGAACATGATATAAATTGAATAATAATATTATTGAGCATATAAAATAAAAACCCGTTTCGGACAGCATTACTACCCATCTCCACTCAATCACGATGCAAACAAAAGAAAAGAAAAAATGGTACGTTTCGTGAAAAAAAAACAATAAAAAAATATGATTCCTGACCCCGACGTGATTTGAACACGCAACCTTCTGATCTGGAGTCAGACGCGCTACCGTTGCGCCACGGAGTCGATGTTAAAGAGCGAACAACATTTCCAATACTATTAAATTTAAATTAGCTAGTCACACTTCACTGATAATAAATTGGCAATTTTTATTATTGATTGACAATTAAAAATAAATTCAAGGTGAGACGAGAATGACGTAATTTTTTCCGATCGGAAAAAAAATCTAGTGACTACATTTTTATTTATTTTTTTATATTAACTCCACACAGGAGGCCCTGAGGAAAATAATTTACCTCAAGGCTGGAGGGTAAATATGAGGAGAGGAGCGAGTGAACATGTGTCTTGAAGAGACTCATGTTACAGGAGGAAGGAAACACAGAGCCAGCTAATTGTTCGAACTCCAGAACGAGTCGTAAAAACGACCTGTTCTCACGTGACAGATGTAAATCAAAAATCAAAGAAGAAATATCATAGGAATTTTGAAGCGCTAAATCTTAGCTTCTTAATTGTAACTACTTCCAGCTCGTTAGATCATTTCAATTAACTCCTAAGATACACTTAGGACGGGTTGTTTCACAGAATTTTAACAATTTATCAAATTTCAAAGTTGATTTTCAACTTTTATGAAGGTTTTATTCAAGTTATTTCATCATTTCAGTTTGGTGAAACAACAGTTCACCAAACTGAAACAACAGTTTGGCTAGTAATGATATTATAAAACAACTTGAGTAGAACCATCACAGAACTTGAAAATCAACTATTAAATTTTATAAATAGTTCAAATTCTGCGAAACAACCCGTCCTTAACGTTAAACATCACATTGTTTGCTCCATATTTTTTCATTAACTTGCCTAAATTTAAAAAAAAGGAAATTGATCAATACTCTCTGTAAAATTATTGAAAATTGTTGAACTCTGGAAAAACCTGGTAGTTAACCCTTCAGGCTTTAAAATATTTTTACCTTCAAATCCCAACGACACGCTGAAATTGCAAGAAATTTTGGAATGCTTTAGAAGGTATTTTAAAAGCCCTCTGTATTTCTTATTTTTAAGGTTGTCGTAAAAAGAAATACCATTTTAGAAACAAGATAAAATTATCAATGAGATTTGTGTTTGAAATAAACATTGATATCTCTAAATAATTTAATTTTAATATCAAACATGAAAATGTTTAGAAAACATTTTGACTCAAAACATAATTTTGAAAAAATTCCATATTTAGAAAACACATTCCCTTTGTGCAGAAAATTAATAAGAAATCTGTCACATCAATTTTCATGCCTTATTCAATAAAAAAAACATAAATAATATTTAACTTTCACTATCAACGTTACAAACTTTGAATTTGGCAATTTTTAGGACTTTTTCCATGGTATCAAGTACGTCTAAATATTTTGAGACAAATTGATAAGAATGTTTGTGTCTCTTTTCAACATTAACATTATAAAAAAAATAATAAAGATAGATAAAAAATACTTTTATAATCTGTGGACACGCCAGTCAGATCTGTCTTTCAGAGGTTCTAATGGAATACGATGTTTGGGCTAGTAATGTCCATTCCGAGGCTTGAGGGTTGTAGTAAATAACCTGAGATAGTGTGGGGTGGTTAATAGCTCGGTGGCCGAGTTTGATGTTCACATTGGATAAACCACGTATTAAGGACTTGTGCTTAGATTAAAGGAACGTTGAGCCATAAATCTAACGGCTATTAATTTTTTTAAATAAAATGATTGATTTGTAGGTTGACCAAAGGTTGACTGAATGTAACTTAAAAATATTTAATAAATAAATGAGTTGTTAAGCGAGGTCGCTTAAATTACACGTAAGCGACTGTGTATTGGAGGAATAAACTGTACATAATGTACATACTAGTATAGCCAGCGGCATGCATTCCATTAAAGTTGTGCCTACTATAAAACAATTTAAAAAATAAAATAAAGAAAAATATAAAAATGCGACAAATTTCTGAACAAAATGTATTTTTTCAATTGATTTGGCAAGGATCTTGTACGCTCTTTAACTTTTATGCAGTTGGTATAAAAAAATATATATATTGTATTCAGGGGGTGACCGGACAACTCATCAAAATGACAATTCAACACACTTTTAAAAAGTGATGTAAAGTCATGAAAAGTGATGAAACAAAAATTGGATTAAGAGTTTGGGTTGTTAACGTAGGTTAGGTTAGGTTTTTAATTACTTTATATCACTTTAGGTGTGCTGAGTTGTTCATTGTTTTGAGTTATCGTGGAGCCGAATTTAGGTAGGTACTATTTTCTTGTGATTACATTTTATGGAGTGTTGTCTACCTCCTATACATGATATTACCCATAAATTGTCGTTTCTTTTTAATAATTTTGTGATTTTAATACCAATCTATTTTTATAGTATGACTTTCTCTAGCTTATTACTTAGTTATTTAAATTGTCCTGGTTAAGCTTGGCCAAAGCAAAACCGCTTGAAGTTACTAATAATAAAGTTCGTTAATACAAATTGATTTAATACATGGTCTAACAAAAAAAGTCATCGCATCTTATGAAAAAATAGGTCGTTTCAAATATTCAATTCACAATTCAGTATTGAAAAACTACACACATCCCATCTCTGGTCACGATATATAACACGTCACTGAGTATGTCCGGAACATTATACTGCATATCATATATTAGGGAGAAACGTCCAAAAAAGGTTCATTAATTTATATTTTCGCCGCCTGTACATAGAGGTTTATGAATCTGTACAACTTCTGCACAGAAACTTATTTTATCTTCCTTTTTCGGATTTATATAACTTATCGTTAATCCAGCCAAGTATTAATCCACCGGCTTACATCATCGCGAGTGTTGCCAAATAGGAAAAAGTAATAGTTTTCTAATATAAAATAAAGCGTAGTACCTACCCATGCCGGCCAATTATTTAAAGGAAACTTTCCTCATTAAAGTTGAGCTGGTTTTTCCTCACCTATTCCGGGATTATATCGGGGCATTTATGATTGACGATTTGACCCGAGAATAGTTATCATTTTACCGCATTCTCTGCTGAATCGCCAGGTGTATGTATTCCTCTGAATTAATTATTTATTCTAATCGAACTGCTGTAAATTCAACTTTCTCACAGTATATTCTTCTCTTATTTTATTTTATTTTATTTATTTGGGAAAATCAACAGATTATTTACATACATAAGAATAAACTAAATAATAAAGATAAAATCCAATAACAGATTTTCACTTAAAATTATAATAATAATAAAAAATATTAAAAAAAAAACTAAGGGTTCTGTACCCGTGGCCTGAGAGATTTACAAAAAATACAATATTGTAAATAATAAATAAAAAATAATAGAAGATGTTAGAACACAAATAAATAAAAATTTAAAGTTAACTGATATACTAATAACCAGCTAAAATTCAAAACATAATGTGTTGTAAAATTTCAACACAGCAGCAATCAATAAAAGCACTACACAATAGCAATAATAACAATATAATAGATGTATACCTACAACTAAATTGAACACATGAGTATAAATTGGAAGGTAAGTAACTTGAAAGGATTCAAAGCAACAACAAGAATAATATTTAAAAAGGAAACAATTAACAAATTTAAGGATTGAAGTACACATTAAGATGGCTTCCTCGGCTAAAAATCCGTGGGTTCAAATCCCGACGTGCGCAAGTAAGTAAGTACATTTTTTGAATATAAACTAAATCACAATTATTTATCGATCTCGTATTTCAATAATTTAAGAATTTCTGATATTATCCTAAATTTTTCTTTCGACATTTATTATTATTACTAGCGTAGGCCCGTGAAAAATGATATTATAATTCCAGGATTTATGAAGTTGAAAGTATTTATATAAAAAAATGCCCCTGGATCAATGCTTTTCAAAACAAATAATGTTACTTAAGAAAATAATAATATTTTTTATTGTAAATATTAGGATTTGAGGTTTTACTAAGTTATTAATTCATTCCAAAAATAAAATATTCATCGTAGACTTGCAGAAAAAGTCAATAGATGTCGCACATTAAAATAAAAACAAGATATATTTATTTGAAGACACTGTCTAGATTGCATTTAATTCAGGTTGAACCTTGCGATCATATATAAAGATAACTGCCAATAAAAAAAATGTGCGGTGAGAAAAAATGAAGAAATGTTGTTAGTCTTATTCGAAGTACCTATGATACAGTTAATATGACCGAAGGAGATAGGGTCCCATTAGCTGAGTTGGTAGAGCGGTGCCCCGGCAAGGCAAGGGTCCTGGGTTGGAGTCCTAGATGTGACCGTATCTTTTTCTGATTTTTCGGTTTCAAATTCGGAATCGTTTATATTGTCTTCAATAATTAAATTAAATTCTTTGTTAACTGTTTCAGCATCTGACAAACATTTAAACAAAGTAAATACACATTTTTGTACCTACTTTAGAGTATGTGTGATATGATTCATAATAAAGATCCAATTTTGAAAATTAAAAGTCCATTGAACTTACGTAATACAATTTCAAATCACATAATCGTGCACCGACAACCGAATTAAGTATTTTTATAATAACTGTCATGCATTAACTTTCGAAATCTGTTAGTTTCCTGCTATTATTAAGAGAAAAATTTCTGGAGATGACGAGATTCCATAGAAAGGTCATCAAGTTGGTTAGGTAGGTACCCCAGATAATGCTGGATAAAACAGATGCGATGAGAGATGATCCTGTAATGGAGCGAGTCCAACGAAGCGCCGCAAGATAGAGACGCTTGAAGGAGCCTTGCCGAAGCAATGGTCTTCCGACTCGATTAAGAAAAGGGATCATAAATTTATGGTCCTTTAGAACGGCTTTTGGGGTTTAAAGGTTGACAATGGTGAAATCGTAATAATTATTAGTCAAATGATAATAAATAAGTCCAGTGAGCAATTCCGAGCATATGTCAAGAGCATTTTTTAAAGCTTTTTGGAATTTTAAAATTAAGGTTCACCTTTGGTATTTTTTTTGATTGAGTGATATACTCGTATATTATGCCACATGTTGGAAGCCTTGTTTTTGTTATTATAGAGTATTTTCAATGTTTTTTTTTCTCAAAATTAAATTAAAATAAGAATTATGAAAACGGAGGAATTTTTACTTAATTAATTTGTGTTATTTCACGATTTACTCATTTTAAATAATATATAGTGTATTTGCGGCACGTTCGAGGGTGGAATATACTCTCAGTATCGCCCTGAAGTAAAACCACCATTCAGAATTGAAGCGTTGCTTGAAATCTGAATAGCCAGGCACTTCCCCCACCTTCCTCTCCCACATCTCTTTCCCCTCCTCACTACCTTCAGCCTCACAACATACCCCAATTGGGGTTGCCATAGTCTCACGAGCTCCAGATGGTTGGAAGCAATTAGGACTTTTGTGCGGTATAATACAAAAAATGTTGGAAACCCCTTTGTTACGGAAAATGAATGACACCACTTACTCTCAGTTTCAACGATAAATTTTATATATTTTATTTTATTTTATAAAACCGCATTTTTTTATATCTTCCTATAGATCCTATCTATTGTACGGAACATCCTTGTATTATGACCTACATTGAACTATATTTTCATGAAGAGAAATTGTCGTAAGATAAAAGATAATACAGCTGTCAGGTGGCGGCCATTGGGCCGCAGCGCCTGGCGGTGATTTATGGAAGCGATATATTATTTTTAGTTAGACACCTCGCCGCACGGAGCGACGGCGCTATCCGTTATGCTTTTTAATAAACGCGGCAAATGAATAATGAATCCTCAGGGCCCATTGGTAATTGCTAGAAATTTCCAGCGAGTGCGGTGCAGCAATATTAAAGATTCTTGTGCAACTGCAACGGCGCGATGAAAAGTTTGATGTTTTATATTCTAGGAGAACTCCTACCCATGCAGGAGTACTGCAATCCCGCGGGTTTTGAAGGCTCTCAGAAAATTCATGTTTGTAATTTAAAAAATGCGGAACGCCGTTTTAAATATTGTGCCCTTGGATAGTTAATAATACTAAATAATTAGTTTAAGATTGTGCCAGTTTATATTTATGATTTACAGTATCTACCTAATCACTTTTGAGATAACGTCACTGAATATATAATAATTCTTAGATTTGTGTTCTTCATACGCCGATTTGAAAGATAATAACCAATTCTTTATAAACTATTATTACACTCATAATATATCGGAACACTTGTTCATGCAGCTGCGTTTTTCCAGTTATTATATAATGAAGAAATGCAAAAATATTATATTATTTTATGACCACGTGTTCCGACATCGCCATAACACATTCGTGTTTTACTGATAGTTTATTAGGAAATCTGTTAATTTACAGGCCTGAAGTCCCGTTTTTTAACAGGAATACGAATAATTTGGAGAGCTTTTGTATAATTTAGCAATATTTTAAATCAGTAAGTTTTCTCCGTGTGAGAAGATCCCTAGAATATATGTGCATGAATTGTAGTTAAAAATATAATTTCACCCTCAAGATAAATTACGCCTTAAACTGTCGGAAAATTTGCCCGATCTTTATTATATCTATCAAATTAATATCGCAATATCTTTCAAATTAAAATGAGAAAGGAAACTATTGACGCATAATACAGGTCTACAAACTGAAAGCAAAGCAGTGTGATATAGAAATTTCATTGCTAGATATCCCGAAGGGCTCGTAAAGAGAACAGATGTATAAGGAAGTAAGAAAACTGACGAAATTGAATTAGACCAAATAGACAAATGGCAATGGGTGGGACACATCGGAAGATGGACAGCCGATGGACAAAGCATTCTGTAACGTCAAAGATAAATCAAGAAAGCTAAAGACAAACCGAAAACCAATGGATCGACGAGATTAGATAAAAATTTCGACTACTCAAAACATGTTTCCCAGGCTTCATGCAGAGTTTTTCTAAATCAAATTTAGAGAAGTAAAGTACATCGCAAGTAAATTTCAAAATGATTAATTTATGCTATTTCACAAATTCCTAATTTAAAAATAGCATAAAGTATATTTGCAGGACGTTTCAGAGTGGAAATACTCTCAGCATCGCCCTGGTGTAAGACCACCATTCATAATTAAAACGTTAATTGAAATGGCTTTGGCAGTGTTTGGTGTCCAGATCTGAAAACCCAGGTACTTTCCTATCTTCCTCTCTCAATCTTCTTTCCCTCTCCACTACCTTCAGCCTCACAACATACCCCAATTGGGGATGACATAGCCTCACTGGCTCCAGGCGGTTGGTAGCAGATAGGACTCTTTTCGGTTTAAAACAAAAATAAGATGTTAATTTTCCCCTTATTTTGAACGTCTAGTGTGCAAATTACAGCAAAAAGTGTCAAAATTCGGCTTTAAGGGTTGGAAATATGGGATGTGATGATTTTCCAAAATCTCGTGTTGACAATCATCTTCCTTTTGTTTTGAAGGTCAAAGGTGCAAAATTGAATCAATCTAGTAATAAATCTTTAGATTTGTATAAAAAACAAAGCCACGCCGCCCGCCACAGACCTTTCTTTGGTGACTGGATAATCATCACAATGATAATTCATCACATCTTTAAAAAGTTATATAAAGTCATGGAAAATGATGAAATTAACTGGGTTAAGTAGGTTAAGTTACGTTAGATTAGGTTAGGTTAAACTTTTTTTTTCATCGTTTCTAATGACTTTATATCACTTTTTAAAAGTGTGTTGAATTATCACTGTGTTGAGTTATCATGGAACCCTTTCTTTATATACGGTTAGATAGATAAATAGATAAATTCATCATGTAAATAACTAAACTTATGAATTTACGCAATTCTTTAGATGTAACATCAATTAATGTAAAGAAAATAGATAAAATTATATTAATTATAAATAGTACATAAAAAAAATCAAACATGAATAAGCGACGACAGATAAACGACAAGCAAAAGATCAGAATATCCATAAAATAATATGAAGTGATTCCTGATATATTTTGGAGCAAAAAATGTTAGTGAAATTTTGTTTTCTTATGACATTTTTTTGAAAACAACATAACAATTCTTTCAGAAGTCGTAACTGTCCAATACCAATGGATTAAAAAAATCAATGTCATTTACACTTTTTACTCCAAATAACCACAGGAGTCACCGATTAAAGTAAATCAGATTCATCTCTTAACACCCTGTATATAAAATAACTTCGTGTCTTATCATCATGATGTAGTGAAACGAGCAAAATAAAGCTCAAAATTCTCATACAAAAAGTTTGAATATAATATATTATTGAAAGAAAACCAATACATTGCCCAATAGCTGAAAATACGATTATCTTTCAAATGTTAAATAAATTTAATATCTAATGTTATCGCGTAAAAGGCAAGCTAGAATTTACCCCAAAACGCTGCGTATCTCCGTAATATTTAAAATCAATAGCCAATGACTCATGTATTTTATATTCGCATTACAGAGATAAATCTTTTTCCGATTCTAATAATTGAATGGTGCCAATTTCGCCAAAAGCAATTCCGCTTTTCCAATAGCTGGCTCAAATATTCCAATAATCTTTGGAGATGTTCCGCAAAGTGTTAAATGGCACCTCCGCGCCTGCACTGCCACAGCTCTCAAATCAAATGGTGCCATAACTCACCGAGTTTGAGTTATAGAACGTATCAAATTCCCCCAATGTAATGTATTATTCTAGTATACTTTTGTGAAGATTGCCTACCGATGGTTGCTCCAAATGTTGAAGTTTATGTAGTACAATATATCTATTATACTTGACTTATGTTATATTAGTTAGTACCTAACCTAACTATCTAGATTCATATGTGTATGATAAATCTGTGGGGTAGGGGGCGTCAGTACAGTAGATATCAGAAGCGTGATACCATATAGGCATGCAAGTCGAATTGCAGCGCCGTGCACGCCCTATTACATCGTGTCAAAAGCAGGAACTAAGTATGCAAAATGACGCACATGTCATTTTCAAATATTGGCCGTATTCTATTAAAAAAATACTTGTGAGCGTAATGCGCATTCAAGGGAAGACTCGTTTGCGTCGAAAAAGGCCATGCCTCTCGGCACAAATTAGACTTGTAATATCCATATATCAATCGGTTATTTGGATATTTGATGTAGCTGTTATCCCAACCAACATCCGACAAAGCCAGCACCTTAGCCATTCTTAGAAAAAAATGTCTGCGGTAAGGTCATCAATTAATTCGCTGTATTTTATACTGCCTAACATGATTACAAAATTTGTACACGCCACTGGTAGACATTGTGGATACAAATATATCTATATTTGTTTGATCGTCCCTCTTTTTACCTCCCTCACAGATGGGTTAGTAAATTTGTAAATAAATAAATTAGGAAACCAATAAGTAGCTACAGAACGAGCAAATGACTTTTCATTAATTGATTATTTTGCATCCAAAATATCTACAGCGACGCTAGGCTTCCGAGTGCAAAAATAAGATTTTAGACTACAACAGGTCGTTAAAAAAATAATGTCACGATAAAGAAAAAAAGCTGAAACAATGAAGTCATCTGAAATTGTTTATTCATATGGAGATCAGTCTTCAAGTCAAATGAAGTCTAGACATATGCAAATACATTTTCGTCATATAGCTGATCAAACATACAAGAAATCCCTTGTTGTCTGTCAGCTTATTTCAAAATGATATTTGTTTATTAAACAATATAATAATGGCCGGTATTTCAACTGCTATTTAATTCGGCTTAAGAGATATATATGATCGTCATCTTGCAGGAATCCTGAAAACCCAATCCGACTCATAACATTCCTGAGTACACTGAAAAACCGGTCATAACATGGCAACGTATCCTGTTACTGGAGAGATAGATTGATATTGATGTTTCAAAACTTCATGGCTTAGGGTGGAAATGACGTTGCAAACTAAATAAAGATGCATTGGTCAAACAGATCTAAACAAAAATGCCTGAAAAAAATTCAATACACCAGAGTTTTTTTATTAGAAACTAACATGTTACGACTAGGTATTCCAATCTCCGCTTTAAGTTCTGCCACAACCCTATTAAAAACTAATAATGTACGTGCAAATATAAACCGATAAATCTAATTGAATAACTCACGGCCAAGATAGCCGTGAGAATGATTTCCCTTCCATATGTCACGTTTAAACAAGTGTGCACATATTTTAATCACAAAATACGAGGGTTAAAAAACGCGTGTAAAATATGGTAAAAGTCACGCCTTTAAATGTTTTAAGTGGTGTACGTGATAAGGGCAGCGAGGGATGTATAAGTGGTAGGATTTGAACATTCGGAGCCGTTTAGGAAGAGCTGCATTGTCGGATTTAGCCAAAATCAAATCCGGATTAAATTAATCCGGATTTTATGAAAAAGTAAAATCGAAATTTAAAAACCAAGTGCCACTTATCTGACACTCTATTTATGTTGCATTATCCATTTCGTAAACATGATAATATAATTTACAACATTTATAATATGTAGGTGTAGATTCTTAGATTTTTTGTTTCAAACGCAATAAAATTTTGTTATATTCGTTTATTAATATTTTTTTTTCTTATGTTTAAATTTGTTCCGTCTGAATAGCAAGCAAACTTATTTTTACTAACTTAATCTTGTATCTATGCGTAATGTAAAGTTTTGGTTATTGGTTTTACAACTTTAAAATTAGGTTCAAATTTACTTACACACATCTTAGAAATGTCTACATATAAGTGTTGTAATTCTCAAAAACATAGTCCAAAATCACTTCGTTTTAAGATTTTTAGCTGAACATGTAGAGAATGTTAACGTTAGCAGCTAATGAGATTACGTGCAATACGTCACCCACGCCGACTGCTGATAAGTTAACAAATATGGAGGAAAAAGGCTGTTCCCAAACCATAGCAATACAGGATGTGGTGATTCTACATGATGGTTGAAGTAAAAAGATAAATGACTTTTTTTCGAAATTACTGTTGATTTTTCCATACAAAAATATTTTTTTATGGAAGAATATTTATTTTCCGGTACAAAAAATAAACTTGTTTACTTAAACTACCTTAAAACATTAGAATGTTGAAAAAATAATTTATCCTTTTTACTTCTAAAATCATGTAGAATCACCACCGAAGTTGGAACACTTTACCCCCAGACACCCTGAATAATCAAATCAATATTCTGTCATTTAGTATATAAACTGTTCACTAAATGAGACTCGTGTTTCAAATATCGATGTTTGAAACGATTGGACGTTCTCGTAGTTGTATGAGGTTACGTTATAGTAAACCTATTAGCCAGTTAGACGTGTTTATTTCTTATGAAATTGCTATTTAAGCTTATTTTATTTAAATTTGAAAATCCGGATAATTCGGATAGCATATTAAAAAATCCGGATGATTATACGAATTTAGAAATTTTTTTGAATTCTGAAAAATTCAAAAATAGAAATTTTCGGATAACCCGGATTGCCATCTCTAGTAAGGGTTATGCGAGTGATGGAGAGAGCTCTACGCGAAATTAAAAAATCCGCATGATTTCACGAATTTTGTTTGCGAAAAATTAAAAAAATATTAATTTTCGATTAACCCGGATTGCAATCTCTAGTGTGCGAGAGATGAAGAGAGCTCTAGAGATTTTATATTAAAAATAAACATAGATTTTGACGGATTGTGACTGCGAAAAATCCGAAAATTTGGATTTTTCGGATAATCCGGATTGTAAAGGATTTGTAAGGGTTGAAGGGTGGATGCGGGCAAGCCCATGTCCATTCTGGTTCACATGTTCGCCACCATCTGCTTTTCATAAATTAACAGCCTACATCTGTTAAATATTCATGAAAAATCACAAATGAATGCTGCAAGGGAAGGATTTGATATTCACGGCATTATTTTCTTTGCGGGGTGTCCGTAGTTTGCATTTTTAAGTTTACCCGTGGAGGTCGAGGCCCTGAACTGTGATAATTTCGGGACTAACTACCACACACATGCACCTTTTTCTCGATATCACTTGGAAACAAATTCTCCTCAAATATCGACATATTTAATATAAGTTTACATGTATTCAAGAGATACTTGAATTATATTTTTATGTAGCGTTATATTATTATTTAGGAGTGTCGCATAGCATTAAACGACTGCATATATTTTTACATTCTTGTTATTATTCACTTATTATTTTTATGCCATCTCCAATAAAAAAAATTGGTTTCAATTTTTCTTTCTCTTTTCTGTCTTTTTATAATATTAAATTCAACTTTATACCTACCATGTACACGGAGAAAAATGAGTATTTGGGTTTATTAAATATCTATTTGAATTATTGGTTTTCCGGTTAAAAACGTGAAAACCGGCCGCTTTCGGAAAAACTTTAAGTGATTTCGTAATAATATCGTACCACGTGTTCATGCACCTGCGTTTTGTTTTAATAATATAAAATGATGAAATACAATATTATTAAGATTTTTATGAACACGTGTTCCAACATCGTGACAATTAATTGGTATTTTACTAAAAGTTTATCACGAAGTCTATATATTCATTATTACATATTCATACACAATTTTTACCGATTTATAACAAGTTTCTCGCTAACTCTTTAAGTTTTAAAGCGAAGCTTAATGCCAAATCACGATTTTAATTAATCTTTATAACAAGTTGGTGTACATTATGAATACAAAAAAATATGCTTTTGATAAATGAAGGTTTTACTATCGTTTCGCTTGTATTAAAAATAAAGTATTAAAGCTAAGATTATCTGTGACAGTTTCACTTCATTAAATTTTTTGCTTTCTTATAAAATTATTTACAAAATAAATAAAAACCAGTTTTGTGCTTGAAATCAAACGTTTCTAGACTCCGTTCGTCAAGCGATTTTAATGCTTATTACCTTCAATATAAGGTATGCCGAGATTATACACATGTTTGGCTTGTAGCTTCCTCTTAAAGTTAAATAGGTTATTTTTTAAGATAATATCTGTACATTTATTATGCCGAAACTTTAATTAGGTATATGAAATTCCTTCGGCCGAAAAAAATTGGAAAGTAAGCTCCGAAATCGATTAAATACACATTTATAGGCTTGAAAATAGGCATTTGCCGAGAGATTTTTGCTCTATTTTAAACGAGTAGTGTTTTATTAAATATTTTCAGCATTTTCGATTAGAAATAATAATAATAATAATTGGATGACCACAAAAACACCTCAAGGGCGCTGTAAAAATTTATAATACATTTCTACAGTGATCTATGTTATTACTAACTATTTATGGAGATAATATATCGTACAATACTTACCTGGTAGGTCACTTGAGATTAACACTTAATTAAAATTATCTAATTGTTTATTAGCAAAATTTAGATACAGGATTTAGGACATAATTAGAAAATTGGATATAATTGGACTTTCTCTCAGGAATGGTATATTTAATTTAAGGACATGACAGCTTAAAAAGGTAAGTTTTTAGTTTAGACCTGAATTCTGAAAGTTAATAAAGTTAGACTTGTTATGGATCTTAGTTCTGTAGGGATTTTATTCCAAGCCTTCGACCCAGATACTCCGAAAGCGCGATAGGTTCTATCAGTCTGCCTACAGCTGATGATGTTGCTGATCTAAGAGTTGACTGCCTCAGACCAGTGTTTTCCGGGACGCATAGTTCAGAGATGTAGGGTGGGGCCATTTCATTGATGGATTTAAACACCATGCAGCACAATTTATACTGGATTCTTTCAGGGCACTTGAGCCAGTGAAGATTACGAAGGTGTTCTGAAATGTGCAAATATTTTGAAACCCCGGTTATGAGCCGTGCTCCTGCATTAAACACTGATTGAAGTTTGTCAATTTGATATTTTGAAAAGCTGTCATAAATGCCGTTGCAGTAATCGAGACGTGAGACTACGTAAGAGTTACTTACTTATTATTGTTTTTTTTATATATATTAGCGCGCTTCCTATAACATTCATATTTACATGTTTACCTTTCAAACCATATTTGAACGTTTATTACAGGGCCTCAAGGGCCTGTAATCCCAATTTTCCCGGGTAATTGAATAAATTGAAGAGATTCTAAATATATTAGCAATATTTTTTATCAGTAAGTTTCCTAAATTTTTAATTTTTGTTAAGTAAACATCAAAAACTCGTTGTCATCATGTAAAATATAAGACAATGTAAAAGCACTTCATGGTGTTAATAATTTATAAAATAAATTAATGAAATTGCAACATTGACAGTGAACATAATACAAAACAAATGCACTTAGAACTGCATACTAAAAATAGTTAAATAAATTATGTTCATGGATGCGGAGTGTGAGGAAAGCGTATGGATTAATTGTGGTTTCACGACCACCTCATAAGGAACATACGAGTAACATATCAGAATGAGTTATTCTATCTATCATATGGACCAATCACATTGTGGTTTAACAGTAAACCTAAGCTAAAACTAAGCGAAACAACTTTGTTCGAAGTATTTCAAATTTTGAATCCTGATTTAACCTAGGGCACAAGTTTGATCACAGCAGTATATACCGCCATGAATAAGTTTAATTAGTATTGCTGATTTATGAAAAAAACTTTTCAAATTATTCTTAATCCGATTTAAAACTCCTAATATATCGGAACACGTGTTCACTGAACCGTGTCTTGATAATACTAAATGGCGAAATGCTAAAATATTATGATTTTTATGAATACTTGTTCCGATATCGCGATAATACATTCCATTTTTACTAAAAGTTTTACAGGAAATCTATCAATTTATTCGTTAAGCCGCCGCATTCCCAATGTCAATCGAAATATACCAAGTTTTTTAAAAATTATTAAAGTTTTTAAGTTATAAAAAATAATGTTATTTTTGAAGATAATATCTATACAACTTTTATGTCAAAACGTTATTGATTTGAAATTCCTTTGATAGAAAAAAATCCGCAAAGTAAGGTCCGAAAATTATTAAGAACACGTATTGTTGTGTTAATTAACATTTTATAGGCATGACAAAATTCACAGTGTATCTTTAAGTGCAACTGAATGCATTTGTCGAGAGGTTTTAGCTCTATTTCAAACGAGACGTGTTTTATTAAATATTTTCACTATCTTCGCTTAATTGTCATCGTCTTTTAATATTAGCGCGCTCGCTCTAACATAAGTATTTACATATCTCCCATTCAAAGCATCTCTGAACGCTTACTACGGGGCCTTAAGGGCCTGACATCAGGATTATGAATATTTTGAAGAGATTCTTAATATATTTTCAATAATTTATACCCGTCAATTTTCTCAGTGTAGGTTAGTCAAATTCCAATTTTCGTTTGAAAAAACAAAGAACACACTTTTCCAGACTCTAGGCTATTTTATAAAGAAGAGATGATCTGTAAGGGTGTAAACACTGTAAACAAACCTTTCTTACCCTTTTAAATCTTGAAAATACAGACAAAAGTTACTCCAAAAGTGTTGGGTTAATGCATAAGTTTGTAAAGCTTTATTTCTTAGCACTGCTGTCAATGAATTTTAATTTGACTTGCTTATTATGTAAGTTACATAATATATTCACTTTACCCCTTAAATTAATCTTTAAATTCAACACCTCTTATATGAAGAATTAATGATTTGCTTTTGCTTTCATTAACCATCAACTGTACTTATAATTAGGAAAACTACTAACCGTTTCTTGAAACGATGAGAATACTTAACAACTTGATTAGTTTTGATTTTTGAAGCACGTCAAAAATTCATTAAGTATTCTCATAATATAAAATGTAAGAAAATTTATTTTTGCAAAAAACTAATTATTATTTTTTTACGTTAGCTCCACAATTGTGGTTCTGAAGAAAATAATTTCCTCAGGGCCTATGTCATCTTTGGAGATGCTATGGGGAGAATTTTTTAAGGAATTAAGGAGAGGATGTTCTTGGAAGGAAACAGATATGAGGGGTGGGTAGGAATCTGCTAATCAGTAGGTCAAGAAGTGAATTCAGTTCCTGTTAGGAAGATTAAAGGGATTCCCTCAACCAGTGTCTCCTATTCCGGCCTGCCACGCAGTAGTTAGGCAGACAAACCTCACCCCATGAACCCTTTTACTAGAAAGTTTATTCGCGTAAGAGTTAACTTTTTTGCAATATTGCAACGACTTTGGGGAGTGTTTCACCATCTTCTTGATAGCTTTTCCATAGGGTAACGTAAATTAATAAATAAACAATAATAACTGATGCGATATATTATTATGTAGCCACTATTCACATACTCAGACTTTATTTATAAATAAATAAATCGTAAAACGCAAATAAATGTTATCCTACGGATAAGCCTATCAAGAGGATGATGAAATAAATATTTTGTTCAATAACGAACAAGCAACCTGGTAATAGTCATATATTGATGCTGGTGGTGAATATAACCTAAGTTTTTTTGCCAAAGAGGCCTTGAGGCTTGAATTCTAGGAAAACGAAATGGAATAGGGTACCAAGTGAGTTTTGGTCAAGTCAGTCAGAATGCTTCAAATATTACAAAAGCCACATATTAGAGAACCCGGTTGGGATTATCGTGACTAATTTTTGGGTTAGATATTATGCCGTGTTGCGCTCTCTCCTTATGTAGTCAAATTGTGGTGAAGTGTTTTATTATGTCAAGTTAAGTATGTAAGTACAATAGTTTTGTAAAATTAATGTGGTTTTCAGCGTTTAGTTTTGGTGTAAACGTCAAGTACCGACAACCAACCGAGGGAGTTTATTCCGAAACCGCTCTGCTATCCTGCTTTCATATTAAAAATCCTGTAAATAAAATCTTAAACATTTCAGATAAAAAAATTACTCTTCTTCTGGTGCCATCTCCTATCGGAGGTTGGCTGCAGACTGCCTGCCCGAAACAACTCTGCGGAAGTGCACTCGCACCAGCCATGAAATACGCCAAAATACTGAATAATAATAATAATAAAAAAAGATGTTACAGGCATGCAAAAATCACATTGATTCAAATGCAACTTATGATATCGTTGCCCTATTTTAAATAAGTCATGTTTTATTACATATTTCCCTCTCTATTATCTTATTTACATATATCTTCCTTTCCTAAAGTTATGCGACATTTTTTTTCTTTTATGAACCAAGTTACCCTTTTCCATTAATCGTTATATATATTAGAATATATAAATATTATAATTACACGATACTTTTACCTCCCTCGCTCAGTCCATTCGAGTAAAATCCTCCACAATCTATGGTTCTTTGTACGTCTCAAATGCTCTTTACTGATTGGTTTCATGAATACTAATTTGTAGAGGGTAGAAAAAGGTCTTTGTTTTAAAAGGTTTTCATGGGGAGGATTCTTTCAAAAGGTTTAATTACGAGTCCCTACCGCTTTGTTCAATCAATAAGTTGCACAAAGGCCGACCACGTCAATGGAGTCAAATGAGTATATAACAAGTATAGTGAGTTAACAATGTAAGTACGCACATTTGACATCATTTTATGGAAAAAAAATTAATCGAGAAAATAGAAATTATTTTCATAATGATGTTTTTTTTTATTTTATTTTTTTTATTTTTATTTTTTTTATTTTTTTTTTATTATTTTTATTTTTTTTTTTTTTTTATCTTTGGGAGCAGTCCCGATGAGTCGCGAGGAATTTACACAACTTAAGTGCGACATATTACAAATCTTACTTATTTTAGTGTTTTTTTATTCTATAAGAAATACGATGGCGAAAGTATTTTGTTTCGAAAAAATTTTCTGCAACGATTTAAAATGTGCCTTTTTCGATTTGTTTTTACGACAACGTTTTTATTCGTGTATCCGGTGGCGATGACGTCACGCCGGGTGACGTCAGTGATCGTTGTCTTACCAGATATTATATAGGTCATAAAGACGTTGTAACCAGTTGGAACCGCTTCAGGTTGTGCGGTTTTAGATCGATTTTAAAATCAATAATTACGAATGAGAATTTCAAAATTATACAATGACAGAACAAAAAACCTAAAGCCCTCCACACATTTTAAACGGTATTCATTGCAGCAATATATTCAACGGTAGCATAAACCCAAGGTAAGCATAATATGCAGCGCAGATCTATAAGTATTAAAAAAAATAATATCTTTCTTTTTAATAAAATGATAACATTGTTTCACGTTTTTTAAGATTTGGTGAGTATTTAAATTTTAGTGTGAATTAGTTTTAACTAATTTGTAGGATTCAACAAAGTGCTGGTATATATAATGTAATATATATATATATATTACATTTAATACTATAAATGGAGTCCATAAATATATCAATAGTGCCCTTATACTTGTTGCCCAGATCATGCATCCTATCATGTTCAGGGAGTGTGTCTTTTTTTTTTTTTTTAATGTATATTTTATTTAGTTATAAGAGTTTACATCTTATACCTAATATATTATTTTCTGTGACTACTACAATATTATTTACTATTTACATACTAAAATTTAGATTTCACAACATTGAGACATAATCCACGAAAAACTGCAAGACTTTTAGCTTCCTTAACAATTACCGGGAGTTCATTGAACATTTTAAAACCTTTATAATAAATATTATTTTGTGTTTCTGATAAGTGTGTTTTAGGAAGCCTAAAATCGTTGCAGTTTCTCGTAGGATATAAATGAACTGCACTATTAATTCTAACATTCTTAGACATATAGTCAGGTAACATTTTATTTTTTAGCTTATAAATAAACACTAAGGTATTATAAACTAATCGTTGCCACACACTTAAAATATTTAGTTGACGTTGCATGGTTTTTATTCTGGTGTACCTGCTACAACACAGTATTGACCTCATGCCTCTGTTCTGGATTACTTCCATTCTCTTAATTTGGCTTTTGTTACTTAGAAATATTACACTTGTACAATAATTTAGATGGGATGCTACAGTGGTATTGTAGACCAATATCCTTGTTTTAATGTCCAATTTTCCTTTTATCCTACTTAAGAAATTAACCTTTTTCGCCATTTTTTTATTTAAAATTTCAAAGTTAGTGTTAAATTTTAACTTGTTATCTATTATGATTCCCAGGTATTTAATTTCTTTTACTTCTTCCATACTTTGATTGTCTATATTTAGGACAGTAGGTACGTTTAGTTTTTTCCCTAATACCATGAATTTACTTTTAGTTACATTTAATTTCAATTTATTTATGTTTAACCACTTAGATAATTCATTAAGTTCATTTTGTATTTTTGACAACGCATCTTCAATATTATTTGCTATAATATATAAAAGTGTGTCATCTGCAAAAAGTTTGATGGAACAGTACTTTAAGCACTTCACTATATCATTAATATATAAAATAAATAGGAGCGGTCCCAAAACAGATCCTTGAGGAACTCCAATGTTGATTTCTTGTTCTTCAGAGATAGTATCTCCAATTTTGGTTTTTTGTTTTCTATTTTTTAAGTAATCAATAAACCACTGCAATTCATTAGCACGGATTCCCATGTCCTTCAATTTCATTATTAGTCTTTCTCTGTCTATTGTTTCAAAAGCACGTCTAAAATCCAAGAACACTGCTATTGTGATTTTCTTCTGATCCATAGCTGTTTTCCATTCATTTATCACATAATTTATTGCTGTTTCACAGGAATATTTATTTCTAAACCCAGATTGTTCTTTTACTAAGATGTTATTTTTTTCTATAAATTTACTCATCTGTTCTTTTACAATGCACTCTAGTAATTGTTCATATTTAGGCAATCCATTTATTGGTCTGAAGTCTTCGAAATTTTTAGCATTTATTATTTTGGGCACTGGTGTTATTATGGAGGTTTTCCATGACTGCGGAAAAATTCCCTTAGTCAGAGATTCATTTATTAGTGCAACTAATCTGTCTCCTATAGCTGGCAGTGCATTTTTGATTATGCTTATAGTAATTCCATCCGGCGATGATTTTGGTTTCATTTTTTTAATGATTTTCATTAAATACTCATTGTCAATTTTATTAAACCTGAAAATATTTTTATTCTCTCTTTTTTCCGATGATTGAGAAGAGGTATCTGCGACTAATGGAATACTCTTATTTATGTTTTCGACACTAAGTACAAAATTTGTGTTAAATTTTTGGGCTATTTTAAGTGTATCATCTTCAACTCCATCTGGAAACCGAACTTCCTTAATGTTTTCCCTCTGTTTGCCGCTTATAATTTCTTTAAGTGTAGTCCACATTTTTCTTGAGTCACTTTGAGAGGTAATTATTTTTTGCCTGATATACGAATTTTTGGTATGTTTTATTTCTGTACTATGCATGTTTCTAAGTTTCTTATAAGTTTCCCACCGTTCTTCAGTGAATTGTATTTTACAGGCTTTATAGGCTGTATCCCTTTGTTTTTGTAGAATATGTAGGGATTTCGTATACCATTTATTTGTATCTTTTAATATAATATTAGTTAAAGGCATTAGCTCATTTACTACTGTTTTCAGATGTCCTACTAGTTCATCGGCTTTTCCGTCTAAATTTCCTTGGGTATCGCAGATCCATTTTTTGTTTTGTAATGCTGTACACAATGTATCCTTATTATAGTTATTTTTTTTTCTATACGTTATATTTCGTATTCCCTGTGGCTTCGGACTTGTGGTCGTTTCAAATATTGTTAATATGTTTTCGTGGTCAGATATTTTTGGAGTATCCATAACATTAACATTCAAGTAAAAATGATTTGTTATGACTAAATCAATAATGCTTGCTGATGTATTTGAGATTCTAGTTGGTTTGGTCACAAGTTGTTTCATTCCTAGATAATTCACTAAACTCTGAAGTCTATTACTGTAGGTATTCTTGACTTTCATGTCAATGTTAAAGTCACCGGTTACATAAAACATATCTTGATTTTTCATGTTTTTAGTACACCAACTTTCGAAAAAATCTAAGAATTTAGAATGGCTTTGGTTTGGTGAGTGATATAATACAGCGTATGTTCCTTTAATAAAGTTTTTTCTTATTTGTACTGCCAGTATCCATGTATTTTTTTCATCAAACACTTCATTTGATATTATTTTAAAAGATATACTATTTTTAATAATCATTAGAACTCCTCCCGTATGCCGACTAAATGAATTGCATCTTACAGTTGAATATCCAATAAATGATACTTCAGAATCGTAAATATCACTAGTTATACATGTTTCACTTAACATTAAAATTTCTGGTTTCAATTCTTGTAATAAAACTTCAATTTCATTTACGTGGGCCAAAAGACTTGAAATATTTAAATAGTATACGTTTGTCTTTTTTTTTATCCTAAAAAATCAATTTTTCTCTTCTCCGATTCTATGTTTCTTTTGTAAATAGGACACTCTTTGCTCCATGCATGGTGATTATCATTCAAATTTAATGAAAGTTTTTCATTTGTCAGTTTGCAATTTACACATTTGATTTTGTCACTATTTTCCTGACAGTCTGACGTATCATGTTCATTTGAGCATCTTCCGCATGATTTTTTATTTTTACAAACGCCTGCTTTATGTCTGTATCCGTTGCAATTGAAACATCTCAAAACTGAGAGATGATCGAAGACAGCACATCTATTCCATCCAATATTTATCTTCGCTTCCTCTAACATTTTTGAGTGTGTTTTTCCATCTACTTCTATGAATACAGTAAAGTTATTGTTTTCACTACTTTTTTTATTTTCTTTTATAAATTTTACCGATATTTTAGAGTTTTCCTTGTCTATATAATCATTTTGCATCCTTATTTTATTTTCTATTTCTTCGGCGGTATATTTATCCGTCATTCCTATCACTTTTACTGTTGGATTCTTGGGTTTAGGAATATCAACATCATACCTATCCCCAAGCTTAGTGATAACTTCTTTTCGGATCTTTTTTGTTGCCTCTGTATTTTTTAATTCCACTATAACTGATCCTTTTTTGAAATTCTTGATTCCGGCCACGCCCACATCAACTGGATCTATGTTGTTCTTTATGTCCTCTTGTGTTTTTGTGTTTTTTTGTTCATGATTTTTAGGTTTAATTATAACAATTGGTTCATGTTTCCTTAATTTTTCTTTGAAATGTTGTTTATCATCAAATTCAAGAGATTTGCTTGCTTCATCAATTTTTTCTGTCATGTTTATGAGATATTGACGGCTGAGGTCAACACTTTTTTTCATATCTGATATATCAAATTCAAAAATTTTTCTTATGTTCAGTGTCTCATCTTCAATTTTTTTGAATAGTTGTTGCTTTAAATCCTCCATCTTTTTATCGACATACTTTATAAATTTATCATATTGCTGGTCTGCACAGGCATCAGTTCGATGTGGTGATTCGTTTTGTTTTGATCGTGTTTGGACTTTATTGGTAGTTGCCATTATGCCTGGTTGTGATTTTGGCTAATAGTGATGTTGTCGATAATTAGTTCTTATTTCTTTAGATAGATGGTGTAGGATTATTTATTAATTAATTAATTTTATTAAAGAAAAAAAAAGTAAAGTTTTTTTTTTGGTCGGTGTGAGGATCGAACTCGGTGCGCCGCGGCTGGATAATGTGCGAGCAATAGCTGTGCGTTAACCCTGTGTCTGATAGTTGGTTGTGTATGTATTGCTGAATAATTTTATATTTTGTCTTGTATTCATAGTCGGCACATGGAATTTAATATTGGCAACGATAGCAGGACTGTCAATTAAGTTGTTAATAACTCTGTGTAACACAATCAGGTCTGAAATAATTCTCCTGTCAGACAGTGTTATTAGATGCAATTGATATATCAAACTGACATAATTAATGTGATCAATTGGAATGCTGAGCTTAAAATTACGTACCTAAGAAACTTCTGCAGAACACTTTCCATATTATTAGATTGACATTTATATGCAGGGGACCAAATAGGTGAATTATATTCTTCTTGACTTCTGAGTAATGCAATATAGAGGGTTCTCATACAATCTAAGAACTTCAAATCAGTTAAAGTTCTGAAAAAAAGCAGCGTTAAGGTGTGCGGTATTCAAATAAGAAAATAAAAATACTTATGCTCTATTTTTTCTTCTTTATGTGGCATATAAATGTCACGATATTCGTGGTGAGATTTAATGTTTATTGCTCTAAACATTATTATCGTTTTGAATTCTTCTTCTGCTAGTTCCTCTTCTATCGGCTATCCATCAAAAATTCAGTAGAACTACACTCGTATCACTAACGCTGGTTTCGTAGTCATGACGTGCGGTGTTTTCCTTCGCAATGATTGCCATCCAATTCAATTTTACCCCTGTATTCGTTTAAACATACCTTCTAATTTAATTACATTAAATTGTGTATTATACTGGACGTTTAAAAAACCTCAGGATTAAAGTAATGTGAAAAGTCACAGCAAAAAGACATGCCCGGTATCTAGCTAATCTCCGCTAAACGTTCTGGTATACAGACTCCACTTGGTTGGGAGCAAGGGGAGGAGATGGGCAAACCAGATAACATTTATTTAAAACATTTCAGGTTCCAGCTAAATAAATGTTGGTTTAATTAAAAGCGACCTTTATTACGGCGCAGGCTTCACATTCTGGGGTAAATATGAAAGCCTTGAGAATAGAGCAAATCCCACGAGAGTAGATAATAAGGATTTCTTATAATTCGTAATCGCGGATCAAAAGAGGAATGGATTGCTTCAATACAATATATATTGACAGGGTATTGAGGGACCTACTTGACTTACTTTAACTAGTGATACCTGACATTATTTATTTATTCATTCATTTATCCATTTTCGGGAAATCGACAATTTACATTTAATCAGTTTGTTCATAAGTATTGTATGGCTACAGTAAAACCAATTATGGATTTCCTCCTTGTGACTTTACCACTGTATCAGACGTAATCGTGACACATAAGACTGTAGATAGGGCCGGTGATCCCAATCTGTGGAGGCGTAAGATGTCTTCCTTCAGTGGCGTGGAGGGGTAGAACGGGGCCGTCTCTGAAGCCGCTGTAAAGCTGGTCCGAATGCTGTTTTCTTGTTCTTGAGCTGATTCCGAGTCTGGTCCAAAGGGGTAGGCAAGTCCGTGGTCCAGGGTGAGGCGGGGGTCAGAGTGAAAGAAGGCGAGTAGAAGCAGAAGTCGGAGCGAGGTAGAGGGCAGAGCAGAGAGAGAGGTGTTGAGCTGGTGGAGGTTGCTGGCTAACTGACGTTCCAAGGGGCTGTTGCCCGTTTTATAGGACCCCGGCGGCCTTCGCTGACCGAGCGACGTTCACACGGGCCCGCTTTCTCTTTGATTCCTGGAATCGAGGCCCGTGTTTGTTACGTGCCCGCGGCCCGCCGCCGGGTTGGCTACCGCCCCTCGGCCGGTAATTTCGGGCCGTGGTCATTTGTGACGCTATGCCGGCGCATGGCGCACGGCAAGGCTTCCCACTACGTTTTGGCACGGTTCTAACAATCGTGCCCGAATTAAATATGAATATGATTTTGCCAGCTCTCATAGTATACTTCTCTGCCCGTGTCCCCTAGCCAAGCTCCGACGTTTCATTTATTGTTTACATAGAGGTTCAGACATACATTTTATACATTTCTTTCATTATACATAACAATTTCACATACATAGAGGACAGTTTATTCAGTTTAAGGACAGGCAAAGTTAAGGCAAATGGCAGATTTTAATATGGGGTGACGTCGGCTGATATCGGAGCAGTACGTCCGTTACAACCACTATTATTATTATTTAAAGTAAAAAAAAATCTCCGGTGACTTTAAAAAAACTACATAATAATAAGGTTATATCCCAATATCTAATGTTCACAGCATTCAAAAATGATAAATAAACAAAATTTTATAATTATATAGACACTAGGAGAACTAAATAAACATATCTAAAAATACAAAAAAACTTAAAAAAACAGTCTTCCAGTTTTGTGGCTAGGAGATAAGAAAAAACACCTAAAAACTGGGAAGTACGAAATAGAATCATGATCATGATAGTATCTGCAAGGAAATTTATTCAAGGTGTTGAACCTTTTATTATTAAAACGTAGCACCCTCCGTGGCATCATACCTCTCCGTCTAACATTTTTTATTCTAGATTAATTTTGTTTATTCTCCGAATAGATTTATAAACTATTTGTTTTAAACAAAACAGAAGCAGTATTAAAGATTCAGTTTCTAAACTCCACAGGATTTAGATATAATTTCAACTAGCTATTCCTGAGCGAATTTGAAGTTAAAAATGTAAATGTCATTTTGCTGTCCAAATGATATTTTTTTCTTTCACACGTCGCCACTGATCACACTACCACACGTCGCAATGGATCACGTGGTACGCGTTCTGTCTCGTCTGTACTGTGTTGCTGGAACGAGATGGACTGAATATCATGTGACCCGCTAATATGTGCCCAGTGTAGACGTGCGAAAATATATATATACATATTTTATATTAATAGAAAACAAAATATCATTGAACAGCAAAATGAATCTACATTTTTACTCCAAATATGTTCAGGAATCACTCGTTAAGGCCCCGTGGTAAGCATTAAAAATTGTTTAAAAAGGAGGTATATAAATACAAATGTTAGAGGAAGGGCAAGGGGAAGTGAAAATATTTAATAAAGCACGACTCGTTTGAAATAGAGCAAAAATCTCTTGACAAATGCTTTAGTTGTATTTAAAGATACACTGTAAATTTTTTCACGCCTATATATATAACAGAACAAAACGTGTTTTTAATAATTTTCAGAGCTCACCTACTATGCGATATTTTGAATCGAGGGAATTTCATATAATTAACGTTTCAGTATAACAAATCTACAAAACTAGCATATATATTTTATTGTAACTAAATAACGTAAAACTAGAAACTTCTTATAAATTTAACGTTAACATTTAAAGGGAGTTCATTAAATATTTTGATACCTTTATAATAAATATTGTTTTGTATTGCCGATAAATTTGTTTAAGAAGCCTAAAATCGTTGCAGCTTCTCGTAGGATAGCCATGGACTGTACTATTAATACTTTAACATATAATCTGGTAACATTTTATTTTTTAACTTGTATATAAATACTAGGGTATTATACACCAAATGTTGCCATACACTTAAATATTATCTGCTAAAGCGAAATATAGAACTGATACCTCTGTGCTGAATTAATTCCATTCTTTAATTATTTGAAGACAATGTTGGTAGTTCTTATTTGAAGTATGATACAGTTAAATATGACCGAAGGAGGTAGAGTCCCATTAGCTCAGTTGGTAGAGCTGTGCCCCGGCAAGGCAAAGGTCCTGGGTTCGAGTCCTAGATGTGACCGTATCCTTTTATGATTTTTCTGTTTCAGATTTTTGTTTAGGAATCGCTAATATTGTCTACAATAATTAAATATTACAATTTGAGGTTTTACTCACTAAGTTATTACAAAAAATAAATAATTACATTCTTTTAACTTGCATTTTATTGCTAAAAAAATGACACTTATGCAGTAGTTCAGGTGGGAGGCTACAGTGGTGTTTTAGACCAATTTCCTTGTTGTAAGGTCTAATTTCTCCTTATCCTACTTAAGGAGTTAACTTCTGCAGCTATACGAGTTTTGGTTCCGTATTTATTTATTTATTTATTTATTTATTGTTGTTATACGCCCATAGGGGCTTTTACATAGATTATAAATAAGTTTTACATAAGTTATCGAGTTTGAATTTATACTAAGAGTTATAAAAGTGAAGAATTTTAAAAAAAATATACAAGTAGTTTTTGAAGAATATGGCGTAAAGAAACATTTTAAACAACATAATATTTAACAATAACAAAGAACAAAATATAATATAAAACATTACAATAACATATCTAATCGTTAAATCTATTACAATAATTTGTATGATTCCACAAAGTGTTGGTTTAATTTGAATTTAAGATTATAAAGGGAATCATGGAATATATCTATAATACCACCAAACTTGTTGCCCAAATCATGCATCCTATTGGTAAGTGAGTTTGACTGATAGTTGGTTTTATATGTGTCGCAAAAGAATGTTGTATTTTGTCTAGTATTTCTTGTCGGTACATAGAGTTTAATAGCAGCAACGATGGCAGGGCTGTCAATAAGGTTGTTCATGACTCTGTATAATAAAATTAGGTCTGAAATGGTTCTTCTGTCAGACAGCGTAATTAAATTAAGTTCATTCATCAAATTTACATAATTAATGTTTTCTATTGGAATTTTAAGCTTGAAATTTAAGTACCTAAGAAATTTGTGTTGAACCCGTTCTAATTTGTTAGAGTGTACTTTATAGAAAGGAGACCAAATAGGTGAATTATATTCCACTTGGCTTCTAACTAGTGAAATGTAGAGTGTTTTCATGCAATCCAAGGACTTAAAATCAGTTAGGGTTCTACAAACAACCGAATTCGGACACAGTATCAGTTATTTTTGGAGTACAACAGCTACTTAATTGGTTAAAGATATAAGTGTCCCAGAGGAGAGATTTAATTACTTGATTTTCTTTGCTTGAATATAAGTAGTTTAATGAGGAAATGCAATCCATTTTTTTTAATTACGACCTTCTAACTTAAATAACTTTATATTTTATTATTTTTATAGTTTTTTTTAAATATTTAATTCTTAAAACTAATGTTTCATAATTTACAAAAATTTAGTAATTATTTCACCTAATTTTATACATAAGAAATACCACCATAATAAAGCTAAGCTTGGGTGTATGGGGGATGTGTCATTTGGTTCGTTGTTTTTTTAATGTAATATGCCCAAGTATTTAGTTTATATTTTCAATGTGTTTTTTAGCGTTTTAAATCTTTGTTTTAATAGGTAAAATAATTTTCAAAGTTTTAATTTTTCGGGTCTCAAAAAATGCATGAAATTTATGGACCCGTGACATCACCGATGACCAGTTTCAAAAAGTCGAAAAAAAAAACCATTCTCAAACTTCTTTCTCTCGTCTCTCTTCTAACTCGTCACTATTGTTATCGTATTTGAATCAAAGTGTAAATTGCATCCATGACCGCACCAGATAAACAATTCACCGTTTTTTAAAAACCTACATAAAAATATTTTCATCGGTTCAAATGTGAATATGGTCCAGAGTTACCAATGCATGCATTATAAATACACAAGAGATGAAGAGATTTTCAAATTCCTTACAAGTTTCTTTACCTCCAAAATAAAACAAAATTCTATCGAAATTAGCATGTTTTTATTATCTGCCTTTTTTTAAATTTGATGTGATCGAAAATGAAATATAGTGCGTTTTAGCATTCATTGTAAAAATTATTTGTTTGATATGGGATAATCAAGAAATGCCCAGAATCCTTGAACTTTCCCACAAAAAGGTTCTCCCCGCAAAAAACCCAATTCTTGAAAGTCTTAGAAACTCCCCGCAATTTGGGGAATTCTTCGCGAATTGGCAAACCTGATGTGGATGTTGTAGACAATGTATGCCATAGATATATTACTCACGTAGACTGATAGTGTTGAAACTACAGATTCAGTCGTACGAACATGTTTTAGTGGGATGGTATTTTATTCGTTTTTAAATGACAATTTATTAATTCTACGTATAATAATAAATAATAAAACTAAAATATTCAGTATCAGCATTTATTGATCCATATGAATATATTTTTTAAGCCATAATATATTTAACTGCAGTTACTTATTACATTTAAGGCTTAAGTATTTACTTAGGTAGTCTTACGAATTCATGAACTTTGATTCCTAAATTTCTAATTTTACACGACTGACAGTCCCATAAAACAATACATAAACTATTGCGATTCGAAATGTCTTCTGCTACAAACTTGCTAAATTTATCAAATGAGAGAAGAATTAATTGGATTCCAATAAAAAAGAGACTGAAAAAGAGAAGCTATATGAATAACCAAATAACAAAATACTGAAATAGTTTTTAACAAAAATATCCATTTATGAATAAGAAATGTAAATATAATTACATCCGCACATGAGAAACGCAATGTCACAGTAAAGGATAAAGGACTACGACAATATGAAAGGACAATGCGTATAAAGGACTAAACATGTATGATGAAATGCCTGAAAGTCTGAAGAATAAATGTATTTAAAAAAAGTTATTAGGCTAACTGAAAAAATTTAATGAAATGTAAACATGTGTATATTAGTTTATATGAGCAAAATATGATATAAACTAACCAAACAAAAAAATTCTTATGGGTCGACATAAGAATTTGAATTGAATGCAAGGAGAGTGTGTCGAGACAAAGTTGCGTGCGGTCTATCCCATCTGCTTACCCCTGGTGGAAAACTGCGTGATCGATGGTAAGTTTTTTTTAGTTACATTATTATTCTTACTAACAAAGCTTAATAACAAACAAAGAACTTCACGCAAAAAATCATGCAAAATTAAACCTGTAAATATTTCGCACGATCGAATGCCAGTCACCCAGTACTATTCGTATGCAGTAGACCCGGCGTCCAAAAAGTATGTTCCTAGTTTTCGCTTATTTAATAAATCAAAAACACAATTTCTTTTGAAATAGGAAATTACAAATCGTACCCATATATTTTACTTCAATTAAAGAATTCACAATTTGTCCAAAGAAACGTTGCTATCTCAATGACAATTATTTTTTCATACTTTTTTCGGGGAGGTTGGTACCATAAAATTGAATTGGAAACGGAACGTACAAAAAAATTTAAAGACATACGGCTCTAGTTAAAACAGGACGACGCTAGACATAAATAGACTTAACACATGTTTATTACTCTCTGTTATAAAGCTTTTTCTACTCGAATTATGGTATTCTCGGTAACCGGAGATTTATCATTTACCAAATAATAATATACCCACATAATATCTGTGTAGCTTTCAAAGTATCTTACGCACATTATAACGGTTTGAAAATAATAAAGCCCACTTT
Source organism: Hesperophylax magnus (assembly GCA_026573805.1). Lineage (NCBI taxonomy): Eukaryota > Metazoa > Arthropoda > Insecta > Trichoptera > Limnephilidae > Hesperophylax > Hesperophylax magnus. Next base: position 7,605,003 of record JAIUSX010000061.1, on the reverse strand, counting down.
AAGAACATAATATTATGAATCCTAATTATAATTTAATATTTCCACTCCGCTATCCTTTTTATCTCAAAGTACTTACGGAATAAGCCCGGGGTTAAATGGAACACAATCTGTAGCTACCTGCATTATCGCGTGGGGATTTTAAGTATTCAGTTAAATAATAATAATGAAACGGATAATATATCCTTAACCTAGCTTCTACCTTTGTCTAGTAGCGCCAGCCTGTTTATTGTGAAATCATTTACTTGCGTTTGTACGAAATTAAAGGAGACAATCTTTCTTTTTAACCCTTCAGGCTTTTAAAAATTCTACCTACGAGTTGTAACGTCGGAGAAATATCTCATTGAATGCTTTTCACGGAATAATTTTAAGGTATTTTAAATGTGCCATGCATTAATTTGTTTTGAAGTTTTCTTAAAAACAAATACTATTTTAGAAACTAAATAAAATTATGCTTCAGACCTTTGTATTTGATATTTATAAATAATAAAATTTTACTATCAAACTTGAAAATGTTAACAAATAAATTTTACGAAATATCTTGACTTGAAACGTCCATAATTTTGAATGTCATCGAAATTTAGAAAATATATTTTATTTGTGTAGAGCATTAGTAAAAACATTGTGACTTCATTATTTATGCCGTTTAAACAATAAAAAATAAAGTTATAACTTTTAACAAAAAAAAAACCGCTAATTTTTAATCATACATTTTGACAATTTTTAGAATATTATCTATGGAATCAAATTGAAATATTTGAGTCAAACTGAGGAGAATAATTATTTATCACACGTACTATAGAAAAGAAGATTTAAAAAAATACCTTTAAAATGTATGAACGCCTCGGTCGGATCTGTCTTTTGGAGGCTATAATGGAATGTGATGTTTGTGGCTAGTAATGTCCTTTTGAGGCTTGTATTGTTAAACACGATTAACTATTTAACGTTACGAGTATTTGCGGCATATTAGGTTGACAGCGGTTCGCAGCGTTCGTATAAAATTTTGAAATCTTTTGAATCAGCTGATATATATGTAGATTATACACAACAAAGAAAAAATTACAGACTTTTGACCTCTTTTTGACCATACCTCTGAAAATAACACAATGAAAAAAAATACCCATCAAATATGTATTATTGTATACTAGCGCAGACCCCTGAAATTTTCTTATATTTATAGGATTTGTGATAAAATAGGTAAAATTGTGATAGGATTTCTAATAAAATAAGTAAAATTGTGAAAGGATTTGAAATAAAATAGGTAAAATTGTGATAGGATTTATAATAAAATAGGTAAAATTGTGATAGGATTTTCATAAAATAGGTAAAATTGTGATAGGATTTGTGATAAAATATTTGCATCAGGATTATTGTATATCAAAAAGAAATGTTAACACACGATGTTCGGAAACTCGGGATTTATTCGTAATGCAAGCGGGAAAACGGTAAATGAAAATCTATATTTTTTTGGTAACTTTTAAAAAAAAATCGGTTGGTAGGGGGTTATTATCAGCTGTTTAAAAAATATACTATAATAACTTTAATAATTATAAATATATTTAAATATTACATAAGTCTTAAAGTTGCTTCAATTTTAATGTCACCTATTGATAAGACAACCAGTCTTAGTTAATTAAGAAAATCTGCCGACCACACGTGGATTTCCGCTCGCCCACCTGTTACACACTACACAACGCAGTATAATAATACGCTCTTGAGGCAGAGATAGGGTCCGCCTCTAAGAGCCGCTGCTTTCATGTAGGCGGAGGGGGTGGGAAATCACATGGATCCCATTGAACGGTAGCTGAGATGGCCGCGAGAGATTGAGGCGCGCCTCAAATAACGAATACTTCCGAAGTAGAACCTACTGACAAAATTTATTAGGTTTTGGGATGTACGCTGCGGTACCTACGGATTATGTCTATGTTTAACTTAATATCGTACGCCAAATTTGCACTAGAATTTGCAGTTGCTATTTCGTGTTTGTGTAATAATTAACTTAATCATGTTTAAACATGAATTTCATTGTAGTTTGACCTAGCTTGAATTATGTTTTTTAGATAAAGGGAGGTGTAAGTAAACATAATATTCTAAAAATATGTATGTGTATCCCCACTGTTAAACCCCACAAATCGCTAATAGTCCGAACATTTGGTTTTATAATGTTGCTCACGTTGGCAGTATGATGATTTTACCCGTAATATGTCACGGATGGTTTTAGCTGCCCTTAAATCCTAAGACAAACTCAAAAGGAAAAAAAAGTGTCTGAAATTTATTTTATGTTGTACTTGACACTCCAATTTATTTTTCCTAAAAATAACATCTCTCTGAATAGAAGTACTGTTACCATGGAACCTAAAAACTATATGAACTTGTACGTACCTACATCAACCCTATATTTTAGAAAACCAAACGTTGTATGCATTAGATTCGCCAGGTTTAATTCTCTTTATCACTATCAGAAAATTAATAAAATTTCGAAATGTAGAGAAAATTTATTATATTTTATGTGGAGAGCTAGAGTTTGCATTCACATGGAATTTCGGATTTAAATGGGACATTATTTACACGGTGAAACATTTTAAATAGTAAATTAATTCTTGGAAGGTTTAGTTAGTAAGCAAGGAACCCGGATCGTATTTTCGTGGTAATAAAATTAATTCCACTAACTGTCCGAATCCTTTTAGGATTAAGGATACAAAAGTGCGGGAGTGGACGAGGAATGTCTGTAGTGGTAACAGGCTTCGTGTAGGACTTTAGAGAGAAAGGATTAAGAATTTATGTGTTTGGATTCCAGAAAGAAATTGATGGGTTTATTACGAAGGCATTGGTTTGTTAATAATAGTTGATTATTACATATTTAAATTATTTTAGATATGGGGGAAAGGCAGAGCGGATGGACCACCATACAAATAGGTAATTGCTTCAATGAATAATTCGTGCATTTCTTCTATACGCTCGAACCATCTAAGCATACCTTTCTTAACCTTACTTATTACACTTACATCAACATTGTATTATTTCTGAATCTCCACATTTTTCACTCGGTAATACGTAGTTTTAACACAATTCTAAGCAATTTTACTTCTCTCACACAACTATGGTTTAAAATAAAGAAAAAAAAAATTAGCTATACGATTGTAATAATACTATTTATTGGTCGATGGTAGATCCACTTAGAATTCAGAATTGAAACGTTGCTGGAAATGGTTTTAGCCGTGGTAGGTGGACCAGATCTAAATAGCTAGGTACTATCCACCTTTCTCACCCTTATTTCCTTCCTCTCCCCACTACCTTCTGCCTCACAACATACCCCTGGCTCCAGATGGTTGGGACTAATGTGCGGAATTCACATTACAAAGTTCTACTTATATTAAAAGAGAGCTTCAAGCTTTAAGGCTTGAAAGCTTCTGACTAGCGAAGGACGCGGATTCGAATCACGGCGTGCGTAAGTAAATTTCATTTGATTAATTTGTGTTATATACACTAATATACAGTATACTTGCTGCACGTTCCAGAGTGGAAGATGATCTCATTATGTAAGAACACCATTCACAATTGAAAAGTTACTTGAAATGGTTTTAGCCGTATTTGGTGACCGGATAAGAATATCTAGGTACTCCCCCACTTTCGTCTTCTCCGCACAAGATATAACCTCACAGAATACCCCAATTGAGGATGCCAAAGTTTCACTGGCTTTTCAGATGCTGGGAGCAGTTGGGGCTCTTGGGGGGTATTCATACAAAAAGATTTCTATTTGCATAATATTAAAACATACCGCCTAACTAAAATGGTAGACACATGTGGAATAAGCTGTGAAAAAAAATTTGAAGAAAATAGAAATTAATAATGCGCATTTTTCAAAATGTATTTGCTACTGGCTGGCTCTGAAATAATAATTTCAATTCTACTATCTATTTATGGGCACGAATTTCTGAAAAATGAATTTTGGGTTTCGCTCTGAATATATAATGAATCTTTTAGAGCATTTTATCAGCCTTAGTAAGTTCATGTGGTACTCTATTCCAGCTTTATGGCGTGATACTCAGAAAACGCGATCTCCGCACTTAGTATCTGGATTGCGTCTTGGTTCCTCCAACCTTCCTATAACTGATGACATTATTATTATTTTTTAATTTTTCATTACAGATATACATTACAAAATGATAACAAATATATAATGTTTTATTACCAGTGAGTTAACAAAACTCATTTCGGGAAAGACAACTTATAAAATAAATAAACACAGAAGTTATTTTGGAGTTCCAAAGAAAAAATGTGTCAGTCATTAATACAACTGCTGAGGAAATAGCTTTTAAGAGCTTTTGTCAATGTTTTTTTGTTCGTTGCCGAAAGTTTTAGATTACTAGGTAATGCGTTGTATTGCTTCTGTGCAATGTATTGTAAGGAGACAATTCCAAATTTAGTCGTGTAAGTAGATGACCATAAGTGAATTTGATTTTATGATCGTGTTTTGTTCTGGTGTATGTCGGAATTAAAGACTGGTTTAGTGTTAGTGTGTGAGGAGTGTTGAATTATTTGTATAGTGGCAGTTGTGATGTTATACTTTGGCAGAATCGTAAAAGGAAGTATTTGTGTCTGTGAGTATATATCTTTGACATGTGTATCCCATGGTAGATTATACATATATTCCGTACGGCTCTATTTTGTATGACTTATATTTCGGAACTTTTTTTTTTGGTAATGGTGCCCCAGATACTAACTAGATAACTCAGGTGGGAGTGAATCATAGCATAATATGTGGCACGTACTAGAGATATGAGACATTTCATGTCTCAGAGTTGGATCTCATAAATTGGTAAAGTCATTATATATAAGGTGTTTTTAAATACATAAATAGGATCATACTGTTAACAAACAACTACCTTTTCATCATTTTAAACAAAAAATAGCAGATAGGTACAATGTAATTTACTAACACACTCGTACTAATGTTTAGATGATAATAACAGCTTTTTTGGAGCTTTGTAGGTTTCATGATTTGATGATGATTTGTTGATTTGATATGATATGATATTATTTATTCCACACTGGAACGTGCTGCAAGTACACTTTATATTATTTTAATTGAATAAATTGTGAATTAAACAAAGCAATCAAATAAAATTTGCTTTGTCAACAGTGTCGCCATTGGAACCCGCGACCTTCGGTTTGCTAGCCAAGAGCCTTACCCTTGACCACAGAGGCCGTCAATGATTCCATAATGCATTGAGAATTTAATGATTTGATGATTTGATGATATGATGATTTGATGACGTGATAATTTGATGATGTGATGATTTGATGGTGTGTTGATTGATGATTTAATGATTTGATGATTTGACGATTTGATGATTTGATAATTTGATGTTCCGTTCTCCAAAGCTTACCTTTTTACTCGGATAAATGTGATATATTATACAGTTTATAAAATATATTTTAAATTTCAAATTGTTTTTATACTTCGTACCACTTTGATGTGTCGAAACTAGTAGAAGTATGGATAGAAAATTGTGTTTATCATCAAATAAAAAACATAAAAGTGATGTACACAAAGTAGTTGAGTTTTCGAGGAATATATTTTTTTGATAATAATAATAACAAAATATCTCTATTTAAGAAATTTCCAATTACAACTAAGAATACGTGTTAAGGGTCCATAGTGTATATTTGTTTATAAATTTGCTAGTAAATAGAATTAACAACAGAAAATAATAATATAAAAACAATAGGTAGTATCTAACAAATAGAAAAAACTTAGGTTTCTCATAACCTGCCTCACTAGGCTAGTCTGTATTGAGACAATCATTTTAAAAGTTGATATATTGCAACACTTATATTATAATAAAATCGCTGCTCAATATTTTTGTTAGATCTATAATTTCGAATTTGGGTGAGGGCAAATATGGCCCTAAATTATAATGTTCCTTTTGAAATTTGTTTGAGAATCAAATTTATTTATATTATACTAATTACCTATGAGTCTATACTCAATTGCATATGTTTTGTAAATAGAGCGACCATGAGGTGATTTTTTATAAAACGGCGCTATGCAAATGATCGAATTATTATTATTATCATGTACATTTTCGTAATTTTGTTTCACAAATACGAACAAGTGAAGTATTTATAAAATGTATTTTTTTGCCACATAAAATATAATAGGTGTATGTAAATAAGATACTAATAAAATATACGTAAAATAAGTTTAAGTAAGTTTTTAACCTTCAAAAAACCTCCTTTGAGTATTTGGAAGTTATTCATGAACCATCGTTAGCCCGAATATTTCCACAAAAGTACATACCACATGAATTACACGATCAAACAATATTTAACGAACAGAATGTGTATTTTATATTTATTATGAACGAAGTGTTTGCTCTTAATTATAAAATTGAACAAAGCAATGTGTTTGAAAAAGGCTTCGTCGACGCTGAATAATGCCCAAGGACATCGAAATAATTTCCATATTGCTGATTCTATAACAGAGTAAATATGTCCAATCAAAGTTCCATTAAAGGACAACCTAATGGGGAGATTAAAAGATCGCACATCTGTTTGCGTCCCATAAATATTCTTCACAGCTTTGGAAACGATTCGTAAAAAATAAACGTCGGAATTAAGGTTTTGTAATTTTTTAAATTGTAAGGGATAAAAAAAATCATGAATAATCTAATGATGACGAAGCTGAGTTTTATGGTTGGATTAACGATGCAAATAGTTGAATAATTGTGGCACTGAAAGAGTAAAATAAATATGCTAAAAGCGAAAATAATTACACACATATTTAAACGTAACGAATCTTTGGCTCCTCTTTTAATATATTCACAAAATGTTTAATGACATATTGAAACAGTTTTAATATTTTTTGACCGTAACCTGTTTCAGATTATTTATTATAGCTAATTTCAGATTGGTACAATTATTCCTTAAGCTACGGTTTAGAGTGGGGGTGAGTGGGGGTTAACAGGGATGATACGCAGGGATTTTATTGCAATTATACGGATTTTTCCATCTTCGTTGCTATGCAACTGTGTGGTGTTTCACTTCTCAATTTGATAGTTTTTGATTATTATCAGCAGGCATAATGATCCTTACGGCAAGGATTTTATTACAATTATATTGATTTTACCATCTTTGTTTCAATGCATGTGATGTTTCACAGCTGAATTTACTTTTATTAAGTGTTTGGTCATTATCAGCATGCATAATTATCCTTGCGACAACTGTAAAGCTATTTTTCTATCGTTCATACACATTATTAATCATCTTCACACTCTGACCTGGCAGTTCGCAGTGCTCAGACATTAATGAAATATGATAGTCCAATGTAAAAACCTTTACGCTATGGAGCCCGTTACACACTATCATTCAACAAGTGAACTGTCAATCAAATGGCTATTTCAGAGATAACTGACATTATTTCTTTCCGTTGCCTGTAACTTAAAATATACATATATCTTAGTATATATTTTTTTCAAAAGAAGCAAATACTTAGTGGTGCGACATTATATATTGAATGAAAAAACACTTTGTAATACATCATCTTTTTATTGAATTAATAGCTGACAGCCAACCAAGTTTCCCATTTCTCAAGCTTCATCGGGGCTATTATACAGGGTTTTCCAATAAGAGGTGTTATTTTTAATAGCCCGCTATTTCGGTAGATGTTACTTTTGAAGCTGTCATTTTTTTACATTTGACAAGTAGAAACTACGTCATTAATAAAAATGGAACGAAACACGCTTCAACAACGCATTGAAATTATTAAAATTCACTTTAGTGAATCAAATGCAAATCATCTTGAGTGATGAGGCCCATTTCCACCTCGGTAGCTTCGTCAAAAAGCAAAATCGTCGCACCTGGGGCTCGGTAAACCCAAGACTTATTGTTGAAAAGCCTCTCTATCTTCAAACGTGTGACTGTTTGGTGCGGTTTATGGTCCGGCGGAGTCATTGGACCTTACCTTTTCGTAAATGAAGCTGGAGCAACAGTTATGGTGAATGGATTGCGCTATCGAGAGATGATTAATGATTTTTTATAGCCGGAATTGGATGGTATTGATCTGGACAACGTTTCATTTCAACAAGACGGCGTTACGTGCCACACAAGCAACGAAACAATTAATCTTTTACGATTGAATATCAAAATAACACCTCTTATTGGAAAACCCTGTATTAACTTCAGTTAAGCTGTTTGTGATTTAATAAAAATACTATAACAAGCATGATTTTAACATTTACATTTAAAAGGGTCAATACAGGCTCTCCTAGAACCACGTGAAATATATAATAAACAAATTGATAATTACAGTAATTCATTCACATGCTTACCAAATACTAGTCAATAATACTTGTCATTTATTGTTGTATTGTCGTTGTTGTGGAAAACAATGTTAAATAAATTTAAAGATTACGGTTGACATGACGAGTAAATAATATAAAACTTATTTCTTGTAAAAATACTAGCTGTCATATGCATGATTTTTTGAAAATCGGAATTATCTGTAGAAATAAAAAACACATTAATTTTTTGCTATTAAATTTTTGTAATAAATTGATTCTAGAAAATCAATCATCTTATTAGAAATATGCAAAAAAATGAAATAAATTCAAGAGAAAAATCGTAATATATATTCTTTGATCCATTTTTCTTCTTTGTATATTAAGATTTATTTTTTTTAACTACAACAGCGAATGTATTTCCTGTTCTTAGGTAAACCGCATTTTATAAGCTTTTTTTATAATGCTTTTACAACGCTCGTGATCTGTTTATATTTTTTTTTGTAAATGGATATAGGTCCGCATGGTTTCAAAAATATAGCATTTGCAGTTCGATTTTGCGAAAGTGTATGTAGACCTTTTTACTCTTGTGCTCTTAACATGTTTATTAAAAAGAAACAGAAATTTGTAGGAAAAACATTTAAGGCATTTTGAAATGCCTGTGTTTTGCGCAGACCATAAAGCAAAGCGATTTACAAAGAAATTGGTAGATCTGGGGGAACGGAAAAGGGGATGTTCCTGGGGACCGGAGGGAAGAAACTACATCGATGTTTCTCAGCATACTCGATGGATTGGTTTTACAATACCAACACATTTTGAGGGAATTTCAAATATTTCGGAAAAGCTTAGATATTGTGAATTTGTCCGGTTGAACGAGTTTGTCCGTAAATTATATCCTTTGTTTATCCCTGAAACACGCAATGTGGTCCAAAATGTGTACTCGAGGAATAGCGGTACGGCTAAAAAGCATTAGCATATATGTTGGCCGCGAAAATCTTAAATTGCCGATCTAAACTCAGCGAATGCCGAGCGCTGCAAATTGAATGGAATAATTTTTTAAAAATTTAATTAAAATCAAATTTAATAATATAATTTCATCAATAAAATAACCAATGACCCTGATATAACATTAATTAATAAAGTAAGGAAAATTATTTATTCCCCGCTTCTAAGTATGTTCACAAAACCTAAGCAATATAACACATTTAAATAAATTAATATCTGCTACATCATTATTAAACAATTAAGATAACATTAATGTGGGGAAAACAGACTTCAAAATACCCCCACAGAATATGAAATCTATTGTCACAATTATTTTTATCAGTAAATTGGTTTAACCGGTAATAAATCATTTTAACTTGGGAGGGGGTAAAATAGAATCATATTAATAAGTCGTCAAAACGTGGCTTAACCACAGTTTGAAAATGGCCTTGAAAGCCGAAACAGCTGTAACAATAACAAAAACCAAAAAATACTTGCAGAACTTAATAATTATATTATTAAATTTGATTTTAATTAAATTAAAAAAAAAATTAAATGGAGTTCTACGAATTAAACACAAAAACAATAAATAAATGAATGGAATAATAATAAAAAAATAGTTAGCCTATCCTCTCTTAGGATTACTAAATTCCACTTCCAGTAGTGTAGTAAAAAAATACTAGTTTATTATCACCAACTTGTTAAACACGTAGTGAAGTTAATCCACATAAAAAGTCTTAACCAAAACATAGCACATAGCTGAGCGGAAATTGCGAACAGTTCCAATGTTGACACTGAGATTGTACGATTGAAACATTGGGACTGAGCGATTGCTCAGTTTGACTGGCGAAAGCGACCATGATTGTATTATGAATAACACACTGATTTAGGTTTAACGAAAAGGTTTTTTATGTAAAGGTTTACGTAAAATCGGCAAGAATTTGAGATATGTAAATTAAGCAAAATAGTTTATGGTGGGATGTCAAATAAATTTGATAAATGCGGTACGAGATAAATAGCCGCAGTAGAATCAGTACCTACGCCAAGAGAAGATATAATAACCTCTACACAATATTACCTACAAAATAACTCTTACATGGAACAAATGTTTCATATAATAATAACAGTATATTTAAGAAGCACAATTTAGTCAAATTTATCCCCTCGTGAGCTTTACTCCAATACCTTGAACTATAAATACAATTTATTCACGTACATTATCTTTTAGGGGAGCTATTCGTACTGAAAATTACACCCGCAGTTAAGATTTAATATATACATTGTAAATAATAAGAGGCCTGATAAAATAATAAATAAACACGAAACGAAATGTATTAAGGTGAAGTTAAGCGTTAATTAATTTATTTTATTAAAATACGCTTTTTGTAAGGTATTGCTTTACAATATTGAGACAAATTATTTGTTTACGCCCATAGACTAAATTAGACTAGACACGGCATATTCATTTAAAAATAACCCCAACACAATTTTGGTTTGGTTCACATGCACATTTATGAAAAGGCTCACGCATTATGACGCAATGCGAAATGGGCACTGTGCATTGCGTTTTACCTTTTGTTGGTCTATTTTGCTTCTCAGCTATGCTGGGCAAGTTCATTTTTTCAATCACAAAAATAACCGAGTTCCAAATATTTAAATTTGAATTATGTCTATATTACAACACCTCTGACAACAAATTCTCCGTGGTTTCGCTTACGAGTTTGAACGCTTGTACAAGGAGTTTAAACAGAGTTGGGTTGTTAAGTTCATCTCCATATTTGTGACGTACGCTACGTGGCGTTATTTTTAAAATGAATTTAACTAGACAGGGCGAATCTAGTATAATACATCAATGTTTACGACCGTACATAAGCAATATGAATATGCATAAATAGTTTTGTCCGTAAAAAACCCAATTTTTTCAAGAAAGGCATACAAATACAATATTGAACCGATGATTCAATCCAATGGAAATAATACAAACGAAAAAAATGGTATTGCTAAAAACTAATCAAAATCAAATAACAAATGTTAGAATAAATGGACGGATAATGGAGTATTTTCACAAAATATGAATAAAGTTAAAAATGTGTGAAAGATTTAAAATTTATTTTTCTGATTCTATCATTGTACTAAAAAAGTGTAATTTTAATGTTGTTATTCATAATTATTTCTTATGGCTGTCACCAACGTAGACCGGCGTGACGTCAAAGACGCTGAATTCACGAATAAAAATGAACATGTCGTTTTGGCAGCAGGTCGAAAATGGCATATTTTAAATGGCTATTGAAAATTTAACCGTCAATATATTATGTACGTGTTAGTGAGTTTTATTTTTACGTTACTATAAAGCTAAAAATCCGTCTGCTGATGCAGCTAAAACTTCAGCGAGCTTAAAAGGTCTAGATTCTAAATTAGAATTAAACCATTTCCTGACCATAAAATCATTTATATCATAGAGTATCTAAATATCCAAGTAACTGAAAAAAAGTAGGTAAAGATTATTAGTTAAGTTTTTTCTATATTTCGTTTTTATTTTTAATACGACTAACGATAATACAGTGCTGAAATTCGGTTAACCAGGTACGATATAACGGTTCCATGATAACTCAACACAGTGACAATTCAACACACTTTTAAAAAGTGATATAAAGTCATTACAAACGATGAAAAATTTTTTTTTTTTAACCTAACCTAACCTAACCTACTTAACGCAGTTAATAAAGTTTTTGTTTCATCACTTTCCATGACTTTATATAACTTTTTAAAGATGTGATGAATTATCATTGTGATGATTTATCCGGTCACCGATTTAACGACTTGTTCTCTTAAAGTATGAAATACAATACAATGTGCAGTAGCGTATAGAACGTTTAATGGTATATAGGTACATAAGGAAAACAATGAGTGGATTATAAAGTATGCCAAATTACTTAAATACACGAATTCAACCAAAAAGGATGAACGCAATACGCCATGGACAATTGGGCAGGAAACGTCGCTCGGAAACAAATAGATAAATAATAGAAAACGGTGGACAAATCTCTTCAATTAGTGACGATCAAGAGAGCTCAAGACTTCCTAAAATCCACTGGATCGGCAAATAAAATCAAGTAACGTGGAAACACGAAACAAGAAGTGGAGTGGAAACAGATTGGAGAGGTCTCCATCAAAAAGTGACAGAATTTTGTTTAAGGGCCAAGAAAGGTGAAACAGGTGTGACGGTTATTAAAATACCCTTGCAATACCTACTTTAACACCCAATACCTATTCCGGGTAACCCTTCTCCCTTTCATCCCTTCTTCTTCTGGCGTTGTTAACCCTTCAGGCTTTTTAATATTATTGGCTTGCTTGCAATGTTTCCGATGTATTTTAAATGTGCTATACATCTTACATTTTAGTTTTCCGTAAAAACAAACACTTCTTTACAAACTAGATGTAATTATCTTTCGGGTGTATGTATTTAAAATAAACATTACTATTTATAATACATAAAATTTTTATATCAAACTTGAAAAATGTTGTCAAAAACGCTTACCGACTACATTTTTACACGAATAATTTAAATAATTGATAGTAAAAATATTTCGAAAACACTTTGTGTTGGTGTAGGGATTTGTAAGTTTTATATTTTAATGTTTTAAATTTTACTAGCGACTATATACATTGTATATTTAAAATATGATAGTGAATATATGTATACCACACTGTAATTCTTAGTCCTCCTCACTAGGGTGACCTATGCTGAGGCGAACAAAAGTTATTAATTTCTGTTATATTAGTTTTCTACGTCATTTTTAATGTTTTTTTCAGAGTGTTTTCAGTAATCTCTTTCAGCCAGATTTTTATTCTTGATTTGTAAGCATTCAAATTTCCCATTCGCTTTATATCTGGGGGGAGGATGTGTTGGAGTTTCTTCGCAATATAAATGTAATTTCTTTGTTCGAATGTGGTTTTATGACCTGGAATATTTTTTATGTCATTTGACCGTGATTTCACCTGGTGTGATTAATACGCGGTATTGTAAAGAATTTAGTATTTTTGAATAATTTCGATAGTTTATTTTTCGCATATATTTGTTGTACATTTGGTACAACAAAACTATTGAAAATTTCAATCGAAGAAGTTCTTTTGGGTACTATGGGTTTATGATTTTTTTTTGAATTGTGTTAAGGTTATATACTTAGATACGCAGATCAATTAATAATTAAATAATAATTGATAATAATAATAATTAAATATAATAAAGCATATAATCAAAGATACAAATCAAATTGATGATTTGTGTAGAAAATGTTTGGCTTTTCCGGAAACTATAGAACATATTATATCGGGTTGTACTATATTAGCACCGTCCGAGTATACATTTAGGCACAATCAAGTTTTAAAAATAATTCACCAAAATTTGGTAATTAAACATAACTTGATTGACTGCTGTAATATAGTACCATATTATGAATACGAACCAAATTCATTTTTAGAAAACGAATTTTATAAAATATATTATGATAAAACTATACTAACAGACCGAACGATTAGTCATAATAGACCCGATATAGTTTTACATGACAAAATTAAAAAAAATAACTTATATCATTGATGTCGCTATTCCAAATTCCTGTAACATTCAAAAATCTGTTAATGAAAAAATAAGAAAATACACAGATTTAGGAAACGAAATAAAAAGAATTTGGCATTCTCAGACAATAAAAATATTACCATTCGTTATTTCGGCTACTGGCATTATACCTAGCTCTCTCATTAAAAATTTAGGCGTATTAGATCTATCAAAAAATTTATATATAAAGATGCAAAAGTCGGTCATTTTGAATACATGTAGGATAACGAAAGATTTTTTAAATATTTATGTTGAGGGATCAGTAGGATTTATAGGCCCTGTTAGAAGTTCTACCGAGCCGAACCCTCTGATATGAAAATATCTGGAGTCGGTGAATTATTTTCCCATTTGATCTCTGGTGAGTTGACGTGTTGTTCTTGTATTGTTTTGTATTTATTTTGCTTATATAATGCACTTGCATAGTGTTGATTGACTAGATGATAATTGGTGGAAAAGTGAGTGGAAGGGTTTAGTTTTTCCTATGGGGAAGATTTAACCCGGACATAAAATCGTAAGTAAAAGTAAAAAAAAAATAATCAAATCCTATAATTCCATATTCAATACGAAAATGACAGAAATCATAGTAATTTTTTTTATCCTTTTTATTTACCGCATTTCTTAATAATCTAACTGTTACTTCAATTTTTATCTCATCATTCAATAAAAATAAATAATTTTTAAAACCGAATGTTGTGCGAAATGTGAATTATTCACTTCGGCTATATTTAGGATTTTTTTCGTCGCATCCAGTATATAAATTTGAGCCAAACCGAGAAGAATTATAATTTTTATTTCTAACAACGAAAAAAATTACCCCTAAAATGCTTGAAGGGTTAAATTGTAGTTCTTCTGTACATTCTTCAACATGTGAAAATATAAAATTTAATTTTTATTTTATTTTTATAAATCGTATTAATGAACCCTACAGATTGCAACACGCAAAAACTCAGTGGAACTACATTCGTACCAGTCACGAAAAATGTAATGCTAAGAGTTTCCGACACAAAAATAATCGGAATTAAAAATATATTTTTACAACTTATCGCAACGAAGCATTGTGGAAATAAAGGTTTCAAATGTGTATTTAAACAAACTCATTTCCAAATTATACAACAAATTTATCATTTATGCACTATAAAAATGGCGGAGCGAAATAGAAATGAGCGCTTCGAGGAAATTTTATTACTTAACAGTGCTGTATAAATACGTTCAATAACGATGCAAATTGTTTCAATCGAGTCGCTGAATTTTTGATTAGGTAATTTACCAAATTAAGAAAATGAGAGTTTAAGCACCGCAGGTTATGCAAAATAATATTTTACTTGACATAAAAATTATTTTATGTACATTTAAATGACCTGATGCAACCAAGGGTGGCTTCCTTAACTAGGGTAAAACGTACGATTATTAACTTCATTGTCGTATCTCAAGAGTAAATAAGCAATTTATGAAGTTGAAAACTTAGTAAGTGATCGGCGTTCACTATTAATTGGTCTTGCATGTTTGACATTACTGAGGGACATAGACTGACCAATAAGCATTCTCATTTTTACAGAAAATGTAGGTAGCCGGTGACTGTCAATATGTTTAACATATGTTCGTCTAGGTTTAGCAATTAGCGATATATCGTTCACGTGTGACGGGCTTCGTAAAGATCATTCCCCAATCCACGCATCACAGATCATTCAGACTCTCGCGAACAACTACGAAAAATTTAAATTTTTTATTTCATATATTTCGTAAATTTGATAATTTTTAAATTTCATATTTTAAATTTATAAAATTTTCAAATTTCAAAAACTTTTTGGTTTCAGTCTTTGAAATATAAAAACTTTGAAATTTTAAAAAACTTTGAAAGTTAAAAAACTTTCTAATTTAAAAATTTTACGGATTTCTAAAACTTTCAATTATTATAATCTTCGAAAATATCCAATTTTCAACAAAATCACATTTTTTGAAAAAAAAAATTTTTTTTTCAAAAACTTTTAAATATATATTTTTTTAATAATTGAAATTTTCAATAAGTAAACTAGTAAAAAGTAGTTTTCGTATGACCGAGTCCGTGTGAACGTGTCCGTGTGAACGTGTCCGTGTGAACGTGTCCGTGTGAACGTGTCCGTGAGAACGAATCCGTTTGAACGAATCCGTGTGAACGTGTCCGAGACTCTCGTGAATCGTGTGTGAAAGCTTCACGAAAATATGAACGGTTTACCTTCACTAATTAGCATACAATTTTTTCGTGTTTTTCTTTAAGCGACGCGATTAGGGTGAAATAAGACTGTGACATGGTTTGATTTCACACGGACAAGTTTTATAAATATAAATTTCATTGCATAATTTGCAATTAATTTGAGATAATAGATACAAATTTAAATTGGTATTTTGATATCAAAATTATATTAATAATAATATAAAATTATTCCACATACGGAACAGCATAAAAATAGAAAAATATAATATTTTTACAAATGAAACTCTTACTATAAAAATCATAAAAAATTCATATTATTTACTTATTTAAATTTACAGAACTTGTGAAAAAAATACCAAGTTGAGTGTCGGTATAGCGTTTGACACAATACTCGTATTTTCTTTATTATATACAATATTATCTGGATGATGTCTTGCAAAATTTTTTGTTGAAATATTATATCAGGTTTAGATAGGTATTTATGGCTTGTCTGAATTCTTCATAATCAGTTCCAATTTTTCAGTGTCCAAAAATTGGCGTGACTGAAAGCCAAATAATATAAGTTATATGTAAAAAGAAAATGTGTACATTATTTATAATTATTATATTTGAAATAATTTTATATGAAAAAAGAGTTCTACTTTATAATGATTTTTAGGCGTGACAATTACAAATAACAATCACACATAACAGTGGAACTTTTTATTCAAAAAATATTTAAGGTAATAATATTGAATATAACAACACTATTGAAATAAAGAAACTTACGAATCAAAAAAATTTCTACAAAATAAACTGTTTTCATATTTTTTTATCAATGTCCATTTTTTTCTGAAACTTGACCACTGTGCACACTTAAAGTACAAATCATTTCTAAAAAATAATGTTTGTTTTATATTAGTGAAACATTTAAAAAACCTTTACTTATTTGAGGAAGAAGTGAAATTATAAAAAACAGAAAATTTCACTAATAGATTTAAAAGTAATCGTTTCATTAAATAAAAAAAAATACTTTAAAAAAATAACTAGGCCGGGTGACAGACAATTTTATCGGCCGAAGCTTGAGCGGTGACTGAGCAATACGCAGTAAGTCCTTGCCGACGTGCACACAAATACAATATGTACGCCGCAGAGTATTGAAGTAACTTGCAGCTGAGTTTGCTTTATCTGGCTAGAAATTGAATATTTCTGAGTGGTATATTTTAATTAATCCTTATGAATACATTAATAAAATCTCTAATATTTCTAGAGGGATTTCTCGGGAAGTTACTAATTCATCGTCTACAAAAATAAAATCTGGTGCTTGCTTATAGTTGCAAAACGTTTTATAAAATTTAAGAACCGTTTTACATAATGTATTTAATGGTAAGGTCCTATTTTCATTAATCTTAAATATGAAGAACTTGCATCCCTGGGAATCCCTCTAGAAACATTAAAGATTTTAGTAATAAGCACATCACAAATTATTAAAATGTGAGCGTCGGGGCATATCCCCGTTATCAGGGTATTGTGTCACATTAAGGCAATAAATAAATATCTTATTGATTTTGGTAAATGCTTGATTTAATATTAAAGTTTGCTTTTTGCTTCGGTTCAACCCTGTTTTTAGAGTTCACCATAAGTTCTTATTAGCCAACGTTTAAACCCAAGTGAATTGTAATCCTTGATTTTCCCCAACAAGCAGCCGTAAGTCACTCTCTTAAAGGAATACCAACTGTCAAATGGATAAGAATTCCAGCAGCACCCTGTACATCAATTAAATTAATAAGAATTTCAGCAGCACTCTGTACATCAATTAAAACTGAAAACCGCCGGAGAGCCGCTGAATTATCCTCGATCCCGAGTCGTCACGCAAACTCGGCAATCATTGCTTCACAATGGCCGTAATTTTTCAGAAATTAAGCGATAGGGTTTTTAATAATCGCGTCTGTACCCGCTCGATCACTCAAGCTGAAGATTTTAATTAAAACATAAACTCTGAATTGATTGCTCTGCGAACGTGCCTTTATTTTTGGACGGCTGTGCGGACCCGGCTTTACAATTCGACAAAAGTGAAATATTTATTTTTCGGACAAATCAGGAATGGTTTCCGATTATTCCGGAGATATAGGATCATTTGGGAATGGAATTTGAGAATATATTATTGCGTCGTCGCCGTTGATTTTGTGTTCAACGGAAGGGCCCTGTGCCATGAAGTAAATTGATGAAATTGGAATAACAGTAGAATCACAATGCGAATCACTTTTGACTTTTGATTGATAACACTAATGAATATTTTTTAAACCGAAACGTATTTGTATAATGTACGAGTACTTGTGTAGATAACAATATTATTTCCATTTTAAATTGTTATTTGAGTAGTTCAGTAAATTCTTGAACAATAATAATTAACATTTTGGGAGGCGGGTTTGGGTACCGCTGCCCCGAGAACAATTTATTGGATAATCAACACCTCTGCCATAGGTCACCCCTAGTGGTTCGCTATGTTTGGTGACTTAGCAGGGGTGCCCGGGTTCATCAGGGGATGTGAGTTCTGGATGCACCTGCCAACCCTTTGACCTCTCTAATTGGTCTCTCTAGACCCATCGCCTTGCGCAGCAGCGGAAGTTATAGATTCACATGTCCGTCACTCCTGGACGCACTGTTTCCAATATTCCTGCACACTCTTATTACCATTTTAATTATCAGAACTTCCTCTCCTTTAAAAAAACCCTGCACACAGCATCCCCACAGATGACATAGGCCCAGAGGAAAAATATTTTCCTCAGGGCCTACTGTATGGGATTAAGGTAAAAAAAAATAATAATCCTAATGTCATCATAACTAACATTATAAATGTGAGAGTGAGTTTGTTTGTCTTTCTTTCCCGCTGAAAAAAAGCGACTGTTCAATGTATTTTTTACTTAGGGATATTTGGTGGACTAAAAACTGACTACTTTTCATCCGGAAAAACATTTCATTACTTAAACAGTAATTTCTCCCTAATATCACGCGAGCGAAGCCACTGGTAAAAGCTAGTTACTAATAATTACTTGTACTGTAATTTCTACCTAATACCACGTGTCAATAATTTGAGTAATAATTTTTGGCAAAATAAATATTGTGGATGTGGAAACGAAAACCTAGAAATCCGTGATTGGAATTTCGAATCTTATAATTACTTTCAAATTGGAACTACCTGAATCACCCGGAATTGCCCGGGATTTCCGAAGAGTTTTTCGAAATC
This sequence comes from Hesperophylax magnus, assembly GCA_026573805.1. NCBI lineage: Eukaryota > Metazoa > Arthropoda > Insecta > Trichoptera > Limnephilidae > Hesperophylax > Hesperophylax magnus. The sequence continues at coordinate 7,585,705 of JAIUSX010000061.1, read as the reverse complement.
TTATGTAAACCTTCCTCTTGTTTTGAAGGTAAAGTGTTGCAAAATTTTGTTATAATCGGAATAAAACTGTAGATTTGTATAAAGTCGTAAGCAGAACATTCATAAGACCTACATTACGTGGACTTGGACAATGGTTTAAATATTAAGCAGTTTTTTTTGTCAGTCCTACTAATGTTTCTAATTCAAATAAAGTGCATGTTGCGTTCTCAATTTGCTTTTTTTTATCCTTGGTTTCCTATTTTTCTTTGTCGGCCTCGTACAATTTAAATTATACTATACAAGACATTTTCATTTTGGAATTCGAGTTATATTTTGCTCACCAGCCTGGGTTCCCGAAGGGATCAGTCCCCTCGCAGCTGCCCACTGCCCATGTTTCCCGGACATCTGTTACGCCTCTGAAAATTAGTCCTTTACACGCGCAAGGCATTCCAGGATGATTGATGGTCTTGAAATGGTTTTGATTTCTAAAATCGCCAAAACTTTTTACAATTACATAATGTATACACATTGTGTGAAATTGAGTGACTGTCTGATAAAGGAGTAAGTCGGTGCCCGCTGTGGGTATCGTTTTCAATGGAAACGATTGCTAACTTATCTAAGATAACGAGAGCATTATTTAATATTTAGGTTGAATTCTCTCAACATCTGTCACATTTGAAAATCAAATCAACGATTAGTGCCATTTAGATATTTTACACTCATTTAAGCGTTTGATCAGATCGGATACTATTGATGATTCCGTTGTAACCTCTTCCTCTTATATTATTGTTATCTGTTGTAACATACTCCCCAGTAAATAAAAACGAAAACCGAAAAATGTTAATTAATTAGCAAAATATTTGGCTTCACTTTACGCAAGCTTTTCATTTCGATATAATGCTTTTATTTTCACGAAAATATGACGCAGGAAAGAGTGCATTAGTTCTGAGAAACGCGTGCTTTTAGAATTGTTCATGAAACAAGAAAATGCTACAAAATGTGCAAAACATTATTTTAGTTTCTCTATTAAAATTGTGCTGGCGCCTCCAATATTAAAAGTTCTCCATCATTTTCTTCGTTTATCCTGCAAATATTGTTTGACGGAAGACAAAAGGAAGGAAAGAGAACTGAAATGAGTGGAACAGAAGATAAAGTATAAGCGTTTTGCAGAGTATTTCTTTTGGGAATAAAAATGTTTTACGTAGATGGAAATATTCTAGAGAAATTGAAGTGAGTATTAATTGTGCCAAAAGTCTTTGCGATTTTGAAATGCGAAGGGAAAATATTTGAATTATTGTAGCCGACATATTCTCGGCACGAGATAAAACTCAGTGTTGCCTAGCAACACATAACATTAATATTTAATATTAAGTCCCCGTAGAAAGCGTTCAAAGATGGTTTGAAAGGGAGATATGTAAATACGAATGTTAGAGGGAGCGCGCCAATATTAAAAAAACGATAATAATTAAGCGAAAATATGGCTCGACGAATGCTTTAGTTGCATTTAAAGATACACTGTGAATTTTTTCATACCTCTAATATATTAAATAACATAACGAAATGCGTTTTGTTATGTTTCAAAGGGAATTTCATATAATTAACACCATAACAGGCATACAAATGTACAGATATTTTTTTTGGAACTTAAAAACTAAAAGAAATCGGAAGAAATTGGGTATGCATTAATTTAATAAATTTATATTACTCGAAAAACTTTTTAGTTGGACTAAAATGTATTACATTAAAATACTCACTTAAGAGTATTTTTATAAATTGATGAAAAGTACACACATCACATTTGTTTTAATCTCGTAATTTTTAAGTTCTTAGAAAAACAAAACAAATTTTACGATACACCGAGTTCAATTAAAAAAACATTTTATTTAAAAAAAATGTGTACGTATTTAAATGCACACTTTTTTTATTTACCAAAAAACTAACGCACGGAGAAAAAATAGTATTGCTGATTTATAAAAAAATCTCTTAAAATTTATCAGTTTTTAACCGGATTACCAAAAATTTAAAAACTGATAAATTTTTAGTAAATTCGTTATAATATCGGAACGCGTGTTCATGTACCTGCATTTTTCTTAATATTATACAATGACGAAATGCGAAAATGATTCTTTATACGTGTTCCGACATTGTAACAGTTCATTGGTATTTTACTAAATGTTTATCAGGAAACTCACTAATTCGTTCGTTAAGGGCCTGCAAACCCCGTTTTTATCCAGATAAGAATAATTTAAAGCGATTCTTAATAAATATGAATATGTTTTTATCAGTAATTAGTAGGTACTTTTGTTTGATGTTGACACTTGAATGTAAACTTTAATTATCCACCCAAAAATGTATCCATATTAAGAAAAACACGCACCGGGAACCTAAAAGCTCCACTAAATTATTAAGAAAATAAGTTCTTTTAATACAGAGTGCTCGATCAATATTCAAAGGCGCCCTAATTGAAAGGGACTCCTGAAACAGAAAAACGCTTCAATTGGAACCATCTGTATTAAAAAAGTTTTACGTAGAACACAAAACCATGTGCCCGCGCTTAGCGCAACTTTATATGGGCAGACCACAGGGGCGCAATGGTCGTCCGCATTGTAGAAAAGACCAAGATAACCTAGGAGAGTGCCCTCTATAAGCTTTTTGGCGCTATTTACAATTAAAACTATCGACTGGCTAGCGCAAGTAGACTTTTTAACTCGTCGCACGCCTACAACGAATGACTTCCCGCTCGGCATGAATTATGAATCTCATCCTAGTCGACTGGCCCTCATGCAGCGGCTTATAGAGGGATGATGAGTTAAGATACGTATTTCTCGACTGATCCTGATTTGACTACCACAATGGGACGAAGCTGTAGTCTAAAGTGAAATCACTATTTAGATTAATCTTCTCTAGGAATCAGCTCACATTGTGTACGGAGAAAAATGATTAAGACTGATTTAATAAAATTTCCAATACCTAACAAACTATAAGTACATGTATCATGTAGCTGCGTTGATAAATATAACGATGAAATGCGAATATAAAATAATTTTTATGAACACGTGTTCCGATATTCCAATAACACATTCGTGTTTTACTGATAGTTTGCTAGGCAACCTGTCAATGCATCCGTTAAAGGCCTGCAGTCCCGTTTTCAACCTTAATACAAATAAATTGACTAGATTTTTAATAAATTAGTAAAATTTTATATCAGCAGTTTTCTCCGTGTGAATACCACTAATATGGTTTGGAAAAATTGAAGCTTTTTCTATCGTTTAGCTTGAGTAGAATCATTATATAAATATTGTTTTAAATATAAGCCTAAACCACTAAAATAATATTTTATCGTTAGAAATGTATGAACGCACATGAGAAACAATATAAAGACTAAGATTATCTGTGACAGTTTCCCTGTTACAGTTTACAGATACATATAATATCTTTACATCTGTGACTTATGTATAATATATACATATGTAATTATATTAATATTTTCGATTCAGTCCGGAATGTTGTTTGAATTCGGATAATGCCCATGCCTTGTCCGTCTCTGGCTGCGGGAGTAAATCGTGATCGAAGTTAAATAGCTTCCTAAAGAAGTTGAGTTGGGAAGTTTTTCAGCCAAGTTGTTCGCAAACAGGCTCTTCCTGTGGGAGACATAAGAAATTAAGCACGGCAGATAACCCACTGAAGAGAGCGAGCTAGATCCACACAAATAATTATTAAGAATCGGGATTTGGGACAAATAATTCGATTAGCAGATATAATAAAATTAACGTGTTTACAAGATAAGTGTTTGTGAATTTGATGAGATTAGGACGAAACTGACGTTTATGACGAAATAACAAAATGTTTTACGTCTTATTTAATTACTCACAAAATATTTAATATTACGTGGAAATAATGTTACACTGAAACTATGGCATTACCTTTGCAAATTTAAATGATGTTGAAGCGGAAGAACATGGGAAAGATGACAGTAAACAATACTCTAAAATAAAGTCGGAATCTTAACGTCGTAAGTGAAGAAGGCGTGTACAAAAATATTCAGCGCGCGGCCCGGCGTATTGGACGAACCTACGGTCTAATTTGCCCTAGCAAGCCCAAAAAATAGGATTTATTTTAATTAATTCCAATAAACGTATTACTAAAGTCTCAGAAGTTTCTAACTAAATCTCTTAGAAAGTTACTAGGTCATCGTCTAAAAAAATAAAATCTCGAGCTTACAGCTAATTTTATACTTGAAAAACGTCTTAAACAATTTTCTAACCGTTTTACGTAAAATATTTGTATGGTAAGGTACTGTTTTTATCAATCTGAAATGTAAATAACTAAAATAACATGGGCATTAAAAAAAACATACATTTTAGTTTTTAAAAAATCTTTGCAATTAATTAAAAAATAAGCATGGTGCAAACCCCCGTTATTATTTGACAAGAACATTTGACTTTTTTAGGTTGGCTGAGTTCATTTAACGTTATTGTACGTTAATCAATCTTATAATGAAGTTTACGTTTATTTTGTAATCCGGTATGACCGGTCAGTAGCCAAATTGGCATCGCGTCTGGATCTCACCCAAGGCGTCGTGAGATAAATTCCTCGGCTAGCTAAGTCCTCCATCATAAGTAGCATGTTTATCTTGCATTTAAAAAATAAATAAATATGTACAAACTTTAATAGTAAAAGGGTCTCATGCACAGGGGGTTTGCTGTACATAATAATTTTATTAATTGTTCCTCTGCAAGCATCAAGAAAGAAAAGATATGTCTTAGTTAAAGAAAAAATGTTAATATTTTCTGCACGCTTTACGTGGTTGAAAAATGATTTTATATTACAAAACTTAAAAATAATACGACATCGGTCTATAATTAATATTTTTCTAACAAACAAAAAAAACATTCCTGATTTTATATGATTTTTCTGGATTTATTATTATTTATGAAAGCAATAATTTTATCACAACACGTAATGTACGAATATTTTAAAATATGAAACAAATCTGAGAGCATCGAGCTGCTTTTGTAAGCTTCGAGAATTCGCCAAGGAATACTTCGCTAGAAGCTAGCGACAGCAGAAATTAATGTATTGAAAAACTATTTCCATATATCACAAGTAAGTTTAAAACCCGGACGGAGACGAAATTTATACTGGTTTTAATTAAATGTTATTACTGACACCAAGTTGTTATTTTTAGCGACAAAGTTTTCAAATACTTTACGAAGTGGGCTGTGGGTTCAATATTATAATCTACGTGCTCTACTTAAAACAAAATTTACCTGTGAACCTGGAAGTTAACTGAAGCATGATTTGAAGTTTTTCCGGCTTCATGAAAAATTTCATCGAATAATTAGAATGAAAGTTATTAATTTTCTTCTTATTTATTTATTTACTCTTCACGCAGACGCGTGCATAATCACGGAATATTAATATTATAACTGTCTTTTTCAGAAAGAAAAAGAAAATTATAATAATTTTCTGTAAATATATTACATCATGAGTATGTAGGTATACACTTTATCGCTCGTCTCAATTCTTCACAGGATAAGTTCCAATTTAGAAAATTACATTTGAATTCCAAGCGAATTTGAGTAAATTGAACCAGAGCTATGAAAGATAAATACAGCTGAAGTAAGTATTTTTGATTGTGGTTTTTACAGATGTTCTAACTTACGTGATAACAAAACAGTATCAAAACTCAGATAGGATACGTTATACATAAAGTTACAAAAACTCAGTCAAAGGATACATAATATTGTGTAGTTCCATAAATTTACCAAAATTCACTCAAATGAAACATAATACACAATAAACAATACGTAACAAATTACATAACGCATAATAAATACATGACCCACGATACATATTAAACAATAAATAATAGACACATAGTAGATGATTCGCATTAAATAATACATACTACACAATATATAAAATAACATATAATATTTAATACGTAATACACAAAACATATCTACAACATAATCCGTATAACATAATACTATAATACATAACGCGTAATACATAATACGCAACACGTAATACATAATACATAAACATGACATTACACCAAAATAATACTCTTAAGCTGATAAGGAAAATAGATGCCTGAGAAAGTTCTCAAATTTCCACATTACAGAAAATTTACCTACGTAACCCACATAACCTGAAAAAACTAACTTAACGAAAACATGACATGTTACTACGTAATCTACATAACCTGAAAAAACTAACTTAACAAACATGACATGTTACTACGTAATCTACATAACCTGAAAAAACTAACATAACAAACATTACATCGTGGGTTGAGTACCCAAAAGACCAATACAATATTTATATTTTTTACTTACATTTTCAAAAAACCCCATTGAAATTGATTAAAAATCAACTATTTAGAAAAAAATTTTATATGTTAAACTTATTAATGAAGAATTCTTAATCAGGAAACAAGTAAAAATCATAAAGAATAACAAATTACGAGCATCATGAGCAATAATTATGCCTGAAATATCCACACAAATTGAAAATTTCTCCCGTGTAAAAATAAATACCGCCGACGAGAATTGAACCCCCCCCCCTGTGCTACGTCGGCTTATTAACCCGCCAAATATTATTTATATATATATTTTTTTTCACCTGTAAACAACCGAATTCGGGAATAAGCCGACGTAGCTCAGTGGTACAGAGCACCTGACCGGACATCAAAAAATGCGGGTTCAATTCCTGCGGGAGTAATTAATGCTTATAATAATTTGTTATCTTTTGTGCTATGCATAAAAACCTTGTCTCATAAACATTAGTTGATAATTAAAAAAACAGTAAAAATCATGTCTGATCTCTGACCCCAATGTGATTTGAACACGCAACCTTCTGATCTAGACGCGCCACCGTTGCGATGTTACAATGAGAACAAAACTTGCAAAGCTAGCCATGTAGCAAAATCTGAGTGTTTTACAAAAACACACAGATTGTCGTCGTTGTCGTTGTCGTCGACTGTCGTCGTGAAAATTGAATTTACAGATCAAACCAACTACTTAATAAACGTAACGCTATTAAAATCTTTTTTGAAATAATATATTATTAATTTACGTATTTTTTGCAGTATTGGTGTTTCATATTTCAAATGGTTAAATTGGAAAAAAAATGTGGAAATAAATAGTAAAAATTGTTGTGACATAATTATTAACGTCAATAAATTTACAATCACAATACAGGTGGAGCACCGTCTGTAATCCAGGAAAATCAGAATAAAAATATGTGCACTATTTGAATAATAAAAAAAGAGAAATATGTTTCATCAGCTGGGTTTGCTTGCATAATTTTTCCCTACTATTGTTTTAATTTTAGTTTCTTATTTCTTTCCAGAAGTCACAGCAATGGTCGAGCTATGAAAGTTCTATGGGCCTGGTGGCCCCTCTTCTTAGCAGGTAAGATTTTTCTGCTTAATTTTCTATGGATCGGAGCCTACAATTGTTAATCCTTGTGATTTATTCGGTATCCGAGCATTTTGTGTTAGATGCATAAATACTCATCATATACTAAAACCCTTGAATATGTGGTGTAATGTATGACCGAATTCCTAACTTTGTCATAAAGTTATGGGTAGCTTTTACGACGAGTTCACGTTCTTAACAAAAGGACTGTGGAGTTATTTTTCATCTCTTACAACGTCTGAATTCTAACTCAAAAGTTTAGTCCTTCCTTCGTTTATAATAGAATTTTCAATGATGATAATATGGTATGTTAGAAACATACTCGAATATGAAATAGTCGCACGAGGAGGGGCAACACCTTCAGTCATATATCAAAGGCACAAAAAATAAACATTAAAGATTTTTATTTTTTATTAGGTAGTTTTATTTTTTTGTTTACATATATTACATAATATAAATGACATTGCAAATTACCTTAAAACACTTGAACCCAAATTAAGTTCCGGGCTGGATCAAATTCCACCCATTTTGATTAAAAACTGCGCAGACAGCTTATCCATTCCGTTGTTCATATTATTTAATAAGTCTCTGTCAACGGGAAATTTCCCAAAACTGTGGAAAAAAAGTTACTTAACTTCAATATTTAAATGCGGGGATAAAGCTGCAATTGATAATTTTCGTCCGATATGTATCCAATCATCCATACCCAAGCTTTTTGAAAAATTGATTCTTCTAAAGATAAACCCCAGCGTGAAATCCATCATTACAACTTGCCAACATGGTTTCGTTTCAAGCAGATCAACCTTAACCAATCTATCCCTGTACGAAAATTATATAACAAATGTACTTGCTAATAGACAACAAGTCGATTCTATGTATACTGATTTCAGCAAAGCGTTTTATAAGGTTTGCCATAAAATTCTTGCTAACAAACTGGCGAAAATTGGCATAACCGGTAACGTAGTACTATCCTGGTTTAAGAATTATTTTTCTAATCGAGAGCTTACTGTCTGCATCAAAGGTAAACTGTCCTACACTTTTAAAGCTACAAGCGGCGTGCCCCAGGGCTCACATCTAGGACCCATTATTTTTTACATATTTATAAATGACGTTACAAATGTATTTACACGTGTCTTTATTTGGATGTTTGCAGATGATATGAAAATTTACCGAATTATTGATAGTAAAATATTTAAGCAAAGGAAGGTTATGTGCCTATACAGAGATTTGAATACCAATTAAAAAAATTACAAGGTACGTAAATTTTAAAAATAAGTGTTTTAATAACACTATTTATATGCGTCATTTAAAATATCTAATAATAAATCATTCTTGCATAGTTATATTTCATTGGTGCATGAAATATAATTAATGATACTTTATAACACATAAAATCAGCTAAAAATAGTATTTCCCACAGTTCAAAAATTTATATTTTCAACATACGAGTATAATGTAAACAAGAATAAAAATGAAAATAAAATATACTCTATATTGCTTAGCAACGCTAGTTTAGGCATATACTTTGCATTTGCTCTCTGATTATTTTTTGTAATATCAGATAGAAAAGAATTAGCTTTGATCCCAAAAAATATAAATATTTAAAGAAGAGTATATCAGATAACGCATTAAATAAACTGCCAGTAAGCCATAGGATATTTAGGTAAATAAATAGGATTTAAAAAAAAATTATTTGAGGACCCCAGTAACCAAGGTAAACAACAGTATTTGACATTCATTTGAAAAAGATAAAAATATATTTTAATGGTATATTTTTATGTTGATAACGTTTTTCTGGAATATAATATATCATAGATTCGTAATGTTGAAAGGTAGTTGAATTGGAAATTATAGATTTGTTATGTCGAAAGGTAGTTTGATTAGAATATTTAATTTGGTCACATTAAAAATTATTTATTGATTTGGTTACTGGAATGTAGTAGTAAAGATACAATCATCTCCAAGTTGTTTTGCAAAATGACAACAATGTCATTTGCAACCAACGTAGATGAACAGGGGATTATTATGTCATCTGTACAGATGAACATGGATAGTCTAAGACCCCAAAAAACAAAAGCAGGTATTCCTAGACAGCGTATGAAATGGACGAACGATGTCAATATGTTCATTGTTCGTTCATATTTTTATGTAACCAAAGTAGAAACAGATATGTTGTTATACAGGAAAAAATTACATTTACTTTTCTCACAAAATTATCCGATTGCCCAAGTAAGCGAACAAAGATTAGCAGACCAAAAGCGAGCTATTTTCAAAAATAATTTAATTTCTGTAGTCACATTAGAACAGATTAAAAGAGAAGTAGCAGATAGATTGCAAAGGGGAAATAATTTAGAACAAATTAACACAAGTAATAATGTCATATCAGATGCATTGAATGTAGATAGTTTGGATAATATTCTAGTCGAAATGTCCAATGATATTACAGTAGATTCAAATAACTTAGCCGTTATTTATAATCTTAGAGAAATCAACATTGCAAATTTAAACTTTGTTGATGAAACTGTAGTAGAATTAGCTAACTTACTTCATAATAATATAAACAGATATATAGATGTAGAGCCAACAGTTAGACCAAAATTACCGAAATTACATACGTCAAAGAAATTATCTAAATTAATTTTCGAATTAAATAACATAATTTTACCAAAAATCATATTTGACGAAATAAGTTTTTTAGATCTTCATACAATAGTATACGCTAGTGCGATTACTGTTTGTAATAAGTTAGGAATTAAATTATCATCCTCTGACGATAGATCATATAGTTATAGTAAACCAGAATGGCAGATCAGATTAGAAAATGATGTAGTATTTTTAAGAAGTAACATAGCTAGAGTAATAGAATATAAAAATGGAAATAGAAGTAGGAAAATTTTGAGACATGTAGATGAAATTGGTAGAAAATTTGGTTATAACATTGATAGTTATAATAATGAAAATATAATCAATGATTTATTGGATTTATTAAAACAAAAATTAGGCGTAAAAGCTAGTAGATTAAAAAGATATAATTATACGTATAATACAAAAAATAATAATAGATTATTCCAGAAAAATGAAAAAATATTTTATTCCAAACTTGACGATAAACAAAATATTATTTCGAATAATAATATTCCGTTGCCATCTGAATCAGATATGCGCGATTTTTGGACTAAAATTTGGAGTAAAGATATAAAACATAACGAGTCAACTCCATGGATAGAAAATGAAGAACTCAATTTTTCAGGTATTGAACAAATGAGTTTTTCTAATATATCGGTTGAATTGTTATCCAAAATTATTAAAAATACTCATAATTGGAAAGCCACGGGTTGCGATTGGATACATAATTTTTGGTACAAACGTCTGACTACTTTACATCCTCTTTTGGCAAAAAATCTTTCAAAATTTGTCAGTCAACCTCAAAATTTTCCAAATTTTCTAACTAAGGGCATTACTTATATGTTACCCAAAAGCGAAAATATTAATAATCCTTCTCAGTACAGACCCATTACATGTTTACCGACAATATACAAAATTTTAACCTCTTGTTTAACAGATTTAATATATACTCATTTAGATGAAAAAAATATTTTATCTGAACAACAAAAAGGTTGTCGCAGAAAACATATGGGATGTAAAGAACAATTAGTTATCGATTCTGTAATTCTAAAACAGATTCAAACTCGAAAACGTAATTTACATACTTGCTATATAGACTACCAAAAGGCTTTCGATAGTGTCCCGCACTCGTGGCTGATCAAAGTATTAAATATATATAAAATTAACCCCATTATTATTAGCTTTTTGGAAAATATTATGTCCTTTTGGAATACCAATTTACTTATCAATTTAAAAGGTAAGAAAATAGTAATACCGGGGAATTTCAATTAAAAGAGGGATTTTTCAAGGAGACTCATTGAGTCCTCTTTGGTTTTGCTTAGCATTGAATCCTCTATCTAAAATGTTAATTAGAAGCAAGTTTGGAATAAAAGTTAAGGGTAATACAAGGGAGAGTAGTACAATTTCGCATTTATTATTTATGGATGATATAAAATTATTTTCGAATTCTGAACAAAATTAGAGAAAATGATCGAGGTAGTTAAAAACTTTTCAGATGATATCAAAATGACTTTTGGTTTAGATAAATGTAGAACGATCCATATAGAGAAAGGCAAAATTGTAGATGGGGACGAGAGTATATTTAGAAATTTCCAAATTACTAGTATGAAAAGGGATGAGGTTTATAAGTATTTAGGATACCCACAATCAAATAGATTAGACCATACTAGTATTAAAAATGATATTAGGATTAAATTTCAAACTAGGATCAGGAAAATTTTAAAATGCAATCTATCTGCTAAAAATTTAGTAAAAGCAATAAATACTTGGGCAATACCTCTATTAACGTACTCATTTGGCATAATTAAATGGTCCAATACAGATTTAGATAACTTAGAGAGATTAGTTAGAACTACGCTAACCAAATTTAATTGCCATCATCCAAATTCAGCTATAGAACGAGTTAATTTACCTAGAAATTTAGGAGGTAGAGGCATAGTCAAAATAACTTCTTTGAAACATAATCAGGTAGAAATGCTAAGAACTTTTTTCCATAGGAAAGCTCATAGCTCAGAAATGCACAAAATAATTTGCAAGGCAGATAGAAATATTACACCTTTAAATTTATACGATGAGAATGCCAACATTTTTATAAATCCCAACCAGGAACTATTAGATTCCTGGTCAAATAAAATTTTACACGCAAAACACTTCAATTATCTCAACCAAACGTATGTTGACAAATTTTCGTCAAACAAATGGTTGAGTATTGGAGAGTTGAGCGCAGAAATAGAAGGATTTATGCTTGCCATTCAGGATAGCGTCATTAATACTAAAAATTATAGAAAGCATATAATCAAAGATACAAATCAAATTGATGATTTGTGTAGAAAATGTTTGGCTTTTCCGGAAATTATAGAACATATTATATCGGGATGTTCTATATTAGCACCGTCCGAATATACATTTAGGCACAATCAAGTTTTAAAAATAATTCACCAAAATTTGGTAATTAAACATAACTTGATTGACTGCCGTAATGTAGTACCATATTATGAATACGAACCAAATTCATTTTTAGAAAACGAATTTTATAAAATATATTATGATAAAACTATACTAACAGACCGAACGATTAGTCATAATAGACCCGATATAGTTTTACATGACAAAATTAAAAAAATAACTTATATCATTGATGTCGCTATTCCAAATTCCTGTAACATTCAAAAATCTGTTAATGAAAAAATAAGAAAATACACAGATTTAGGAAACGAAATAAAAAGAATTTGGCATTCTCAGACTATAAAAATATTACCATTCGTTATTTCGGCTACTGGCATTATACCTAGCTCTCTCATTAAAAATTTAGGCGTATTAGATCTATCAAAAAATTTATATATAAAGATGCAAAAGTCGGTCATTTTGAATACATGTAGGATAACGAAAGATTTTTTAAATATTTATGTTGAGGGATCAGTAGGATTTATAGGCCCTGTTAGAAGTTCTACCGAGCCGAACCCTCTGATATGAAAATATCTGGAGTCGGTGAATTTTTTTTTTTCCTATTTGATCTCTGGTGAGTTGACGTGTTGTTGTTCTTGTATTGTTTTGTATTTATTTTACTTATGTAATGCACTTGCATAGTGTTGATTGACTAGCTGATCATTTGTGGAAAAGTGAGTGGAAGGGTTTAGTTTTTCCTATGGGGAAGATTTAACCCGGACAACAAAATCGGAAGCATAATAAAAAAATGAATTCGGTAGAGTGTTCAAAAATATTAAAACTCTTTTTTTAAATTTCTTAATTTTTTCTGTTCGTAGGTCCGTAGGAAGATCATTGAATTTTATTCGTTTATACACAAAATGATGTAGGGCTGCTGTTGTTATTGTTATTGCAATAACCGTGGTACCGTTAGTCTTTCTATGGTGTTATTTCAAACACTAGTAGGTATTTATTTCTGAGCATGTATTGTTACTGAGGTATTTTTTCTGTCTGTACTAAAGCTATATGGTTATATGTTTCTGATAGCGGTGGAACTGAGAAGAGTTTGAAAATATTTGTTGTTGAGAAGTAGCAAGGTTTTTTAAAGTTAGTTTTTTATTAGTATTCTTTGTATTAAGTTGAAGTTGTATTAAATGAAGTTATACTCTATGTCTCCATAACAACAAGCGTTGCAAATATATTAAAAAATTCAAGTGTTGGAACCATTTATACAAAAAAAACAATTACTCGTTTCTTTAAAAACAAAACAAGTACTTTGCACAAAATCTTACAAACACCTAAATTAAATACAACATTTTGATGAAGAAAATGTAATACCTTACGCCTAAAATATGTCAATAACCTGATTATAACAATATAATAATTAACAAATAATATTACGACTAAAATAAGCAATAACCTGAATTACCACAAGACAATAATTTTAAAAAAACTAAAGAAATTTAAAATCTTGACTGAACAAGTCAACTCCAAATCTAAAAAACGTTTTCTAATTCCTTTATTGTGACCAATACCAAAACTTACTCGATTTAAATCTATCAAATATTTTTGCTCACAACTAACTTATCGAAGAATGTACCCCCATCGAAATTACAGGTGTCGAAAAATATAACTATTGTTGAAATTAAATATTTGTTTAGCTTGTCGCGATACAGAATGTAAAATCGACTCACTTGTATTTGTTGAGTTAATAAATTCAAATAGGAATATTGTGTAAAATTTCCTCTGAAAGTACGTTGTACCTTCACCAACGTCGCGTCGTTACGATACCTCTGATTTGAAAGACGTCTACGTTTTCAAGTTTTGTCGTCGTTGGAGACAGGCTCCCCGGGGAATGCATTGACGACATGCGACGTTTCGAAAACGATATCACGTATCATCCTCAGGGAGAGTTCCACGTTGAAGGTATTACACCAGCCACTTACTACACCTTCACGAGATAGAAAATGTTAAATTTCAAATAAATACACCTACTACAATACTCATTTTACATTTTCAAATAAATAAAAATTATAGGTTTAATTTAGTATGACAAGTAACAGTTGACGAGTATTAATAATTTAGTACTATATTTTTTTTCTTAGTTTGTTTTAAACAATTTTATGTAACAAATTTCTTAGAACGGCAATAAATTGCAATAAACGGCTATTCCACATTTATGTTTAGAAAAAATTTAGACTTACTCAATTATAATATTGAACTTGATAAGTTTTTGACTCAACTTTTACTCAGCATTAATAATAAAATTGACAAAAATGTGAAATTTTGACAACATCTAACAAAAAAAACTAATTAAATATGTTCGAATCTTTATGAACACTGATAGTTTGAAATTTAACATTCGGTTGTGTGTCTGTCTGTCGCTATGGTTCAATGAACTCTATAACTCGGATTTACTTTGAATTTAATTCATTTTAAATATTGGAATTGATTGTAATAAAGCGATAAATTTATAAAGTGGATTTATTTTCTAAATTTATTTGGTACTACAGGGTTTTCCAATAAAAGGTGTTATTTTGATATTCAATCGTAAAATATCAATGGTTTCGTTGCTTGTTGTCCAGATCAATACCATCCAATTCCGGCCATAAAAAATCATTGATCATCTCTCAATAGCGCAATCCATTCACCGTAACTGTTGCTCCAGCCTCATTTTCAAAAAAGTAAGGTCCAATGACTCCGCCGGACCATAAACCGCAATAAACAGTCACACGTTGAGAATAGAGAGGCTTTTCAAAAATAACTCTTGGGTTTTCCGAGCCCCAGATGCGACAATTTTGCTTGTTGACGAAGCCACCGAGGTGGAAATGGGCCTCATCACTCAAGATGATATACATTTGATTCACTCAAGTGAATTTTAATAATTTCAATGCGTTGTTGAAGCGTGTATCGTTCCGTTTTTATTAATGGCGTAGTTTCTACTTGTCAAATGTGAAAAAATAACAGCTTCAAAAGTAACATCTACCGAAATAGCGGGCTATTCAAAATAACACCTCTTATTGGAAAACCCTTTATATATTTTTAGTACATAAAGTACCAACCGATGATAATATCACATTTTTTCCAAGAAAATTATTTTAATTTCTTTTGTTAAAATTTATTTCGGTTAATCTTCGTCGGAAAAGTCGGATTTCGTGATTTTTTAAGGATCTGCACTATTTTAAAATTATTTTTTATTTTAATCTAAAACCGCACAAGAGTCCCAACTGCTTCTACCATCTGGAGCCAGTGAGACTATAGCATCCCCAATCGGGGTATATTGTGAGGCTGAAGGTAGTGGATGGATTCTCTTTTCAAGAAAGCTTTATTTTAAAACTAGATTTAATAAAATAATATCGCTTGATTTCTCACAGATCTGCGCTGGTTAATAAAATTACTGCAATCGTTTTAAATTCTGTTACAAAATTTTCATTTTTAGTTGTTTGGAATAACACAGCTGTTGATAATTGACACAATGAACATACTGAACGTCTGTATCATGTCCTACAATATCAATATCAATCATGTCATACAAAAAACAATAAAACGGTATACACTCCACGGTTCGCTCCGCGTTTATTCTTAAAATATATATCGAAAAAGTCACCAAATCCTATGATTATTTGTCCCACATATTAAACAGTGATTAAACCAGTGGTGAATAGTGTTATAGCATACGAAAAGTCTAATACTAGTGATAAAATCAATCTTTTAAAAGCAAAGTGACAAGTCATTGAACCAAGAAGTTTACCATAGACAATTGGATAAAGTTAAAGATTTCCATAGAAAACAATTCATAGATACCGTTTTTGGTTCAGATTGTTCAATACGTCAAGTTCTAACATCGTCATAACATCTCTATTGAAAAACTCATAGATACCGTTTTTGGGTCAGATAGATCACTACGACAAGGCCAAACATCAGTTATCCAAATAATAACTTACTAATAACCACAGTCAACTCTGAATATACAATGGACCAAGAAAATACTGCTCAGCAATTCCTGGCGAAGGCAACTTCTGTATTAAATAATTTAAACATAATAATACTGGATTCTTCTAATAAATTCACAAAGGATCAGATTTCCAAGCTTACCCCTAATTTCACAGATCTGTTAGGAAATATCGGTCAAATGGGTATCAAACTAGGCATCCTCGAAGGCAAAATTATGACATACAAACATCTATCATCAAACCAATCGCCCGATAATCCCAACAGCACGTGGAGCTCGATTGTCTCCAACCAAACCTACCCTAAAAATTATCCTCCTAACACCAGAAATAATCTACCTATTCTCCCTGCAAGACCCGCAGTACTTATCTACCCTAAAGACGACACGGAACTTACCTCTAATAATACCCTTGAAACACTGAAGACGTCCACTAACCCATCATCATTGGGAATTACAATCACGGGAGTACGAGAAATTAGCAATGGAGGTGTAGTCGTGCATCCCAGTACTGATGCCGAGGCCATTAAACTGGCCAATGCACCGACCCTATCCAACGCCGGTCTGAAAGCGGCCGTTGCTTCCCATAAACTTCCTCGGATAGCTATCCACGGCTTACCTCAAATTGTACCCCTCGAGAACATCACCTTGGCTATACATCAACAAACTCATGAAGAAACTGGTCTACAACTAAATGATTTAAAAGATAAGTTGCAGTTCTCACATAAAGTTGGACCTCGCACTGGACGGTGTATCCACGTCTTTCGAGTTCCTCCCTCTGTTCGCCACTCCCTCATTCGCTTCTCCAAACTAGCTATGGACTGGCAGGTACATTCTGTAAGGGACTGGATCGACAATCTTAAATGTGGACATTGCCAACTCTATGGACATACTGCGACAAAGTGTAGCGCAGACACGCCAACCTGTTCCCACTGTGGAAAACCTGGACACAATCGTGATACTTGCCCGACGCCCGACAAGCCACCATCATGCGCCACCTGCAAGTTCTTCAGGAAACCGGCCACACACAACACTGGCTCCCCTGATTGTCCAGCCCGCCAAGCCGCTGAGAGACGGGAACTATCTCGTGTAAATTTTTTAGGCTGAACCGGAATAGTCATCCCAGTAATACAATTTTTTATTCCTATTATCAAAATATTCGCGGTCTCAATACTAAACTAAATGCCTTCAGATGTTCCGTAAACATAAGTCCTTATGATTTCTTATTTTTCACTGAAACATGGTTATCAGACAATATTGCTTCAACCGAACTTGGACTGCATAGTTATAATATTTTTCGCTGTGACCGCTCTTCTTCTTCAAACAAGTCTAGAGGTGGCGGGGTCATGATATGTGTTAAAAAAAAATACTCTTGCCACATTCTTGATTCTCGTAATGTTGTATCTGAAGAACTATTTGTTTGTGTTCTTCTTGGCTCCAAGAAACTTGTCATTGGTTGTGTCTACATTCCCCCATCCTCTTCAACAGATATCTACAAGTCACATACTGAAGCTGTTGAACGTATTTCCATAAATGCCGATTCATTAATTATTTGCGGTGATTACAATCTACCGAAGGTAATATGGCTTAATGACAATCATGGTGTGAAAACTCCTAGTAATATTTCTCTTCAAGCTTCCATAATAATGAATCTATTTGCCTACTTGAACATGTTCCAACTAAACTCGATCCATAACTGTCAAGGTTACTGTCTTGACCTGATCTTTTCTAACATGCCTAGCGTTTGTGTTAGTGAAGCTTCTGACTCATTACTACCAATAGATAAATATCACCCACCACTCGATATCAACTTCACTAATCCTTTCGAAAATGTTACCTTAAAATCAACGGTTACATACCACTACAAATTTAATAAAGGTGACTATACTAGCATGAACAGATATCTCGCCCAAACTGACTGGACATTTCTTGAATCGAACATCAATATTAACGATGCTACATTTAAATTCAACGAATGTATAACTCATGCCATAGACTTATTTGTACCTAAGGGAACTTATTCCCATCCTAAGTTTCCCATTTGGTTCAGCATGAAACTAAAGAAGTTGATAATCGAAAAAAAAAAAATACACAAATTATTCAAATGTACGAACAACTTAGCATATTATCAAAAATTTTCTCAGCTAAGAGAACAATCCAAAATCGAATCTGTTAGGTGCTACAAATCCTACATCGAACTCACCGAGACACAATTAGAGCTTAACCCTAAAAAATTCTGGAAATTTGTTAAACAAAAACGTACTGATGATAATGATCTCCCTCCAAGTATGTTCTTTAATGAAAAACATGCTACCAACGGTCTCGACATTGCTAACCTTTTCGCTGAACACTTCTCCTCCGTCTACTCTGATACCTCGTGCACTATCCCTCCACTCAACTATACTAATACTATTGATTTAAATAATTGCCAAATCACACTCATAGATGTCTTTAACTCCTTAAAAAATCTCCCCAGCAAAACAAACACTGGTCCTGATGATATTCCAGAAATATTACTGAAGGAATGTAAATTTACTATATCTAAGCCGATTTGTTTGTTATATAACTTGTCAATATCATCTGCCACTTTTCCGGACTCCTGGAAAGTTTCTTATATCAGACCTATTTTCAAATCCGGCAATAAGTCGAACGTAGAAAACTATAGACCCATATCGATATTATCCCATATTCCTAAAATATTTGAGTCAATAATCACGAAGAAAATCACACCTATCTTTAAAAACGTACTGATCGAGGAACAGCATGGATTTAGATCTGCTAAATCTACTACTACTAATTTACTATCCTTTACCAATTCCATCGTCAATGGCCTAGAAGATAACCCACAAATAGATGTTCTATATACCGACTTTTCTAAAGCTTTTGACAAAGTAAACCACTCAATCCTTATGGCCAAACTATATGCTATCGGTATTAGAAACCCCTTGCTATCCTTCTTTAATTCTTACTTAAGCAATAGAAAACAACGAGTTAAATTAAACAACCTTGTGTCTAGTATTATTGAAGTAACGTCCGGCGTACCTCAAGGAGCACATCTAGCGCCGCTTCTTTTTAACTTATTTATAAACGACATTATAAGTATTTTCTCACATACAAGCTTTTGGCTTTTTGCGGACGACAATAAGATTCTAAAAATAATAAAAAATCACGATGACTGCCTTCTTTTCCAATCGGATATCGACTCTTTCTATGATTGGTGTAAAATTAATTGTTTAAAACTAAATGTCGATAAATGCAAAATTATGTCCTTCTATAGATCAAAAAAACCGATTGTCTTCGAATACAAACTTAATAATATTTCCTTAGCAACTGTTACATCTATTAAAGACCTTGGTGTCTCTCTTGATAGCAAGCTTTCTTTTCGGGATCACATAAATGCAATCGTTAATAAATCCCTCAAACTACTTGGTTTCATCACTAGAATCACTTCGGACTTCAAAAACGTAAATACCCTTAGAACTCTTTACTGCTCTTTGGTTCGCCCCCATCTTGAATATGCTTGTGTAATCTGGTCTCCTTTTTATGCTGTCCACATTCGACGCATTGAATCTGTTCAACATCGGTTCTTAAGAGGGATTGCTAGGAGGCTAGGATTAGAAAAAGGCAAATACTCATATGATGAAATTGAACTAACTCTAAACCTCTCTCCTTTGGAAGTCCGTCGGGAAAGAAATGACCTCATTTGCTTCTTCAAAATTATAAATGGTATTATTGATTCACCTACTCTACTGCAACTCATTCCCTTCAATATCCCCTCGCACAGACTCAGAAATAATGAACTGCTCTTCCTCAACCATCATTCGACAAATTTTGGATATTATTCACCATTGTCCAGAATGTGTAGACTGGTCAACTCAAGTCAAAACCTTAACTTCTTTGGAATAAGTCTGAATGATTTTTGCCGGTCGCTAAACAAGTAACGGAATATTATAAGTGTCCCGTGGTCCTGACCCAAGGCGTAGTCTTGACTTGATTCGACTTGTCACTTTATTTTCTTATATTATATCTGCCTTATGTCTTTGCTTTCATGTACCTTTGTCTAATCCTGTATTTTTTCATTTTATTGTTTTCGTGTTATTATTTTCTAATTTGGACGATGTCCGTTAATAAATAAATAAATAAATAAATAAATAAATAAATAAATAAATATTTCGTATCAAGTACCATTCACCCTGTAAAAGAAAATAAAAATTAAAAAAACGAAATATCCTACTATCGCTTTTTATGTTAAAAAACACGATTTTTATTTCAAGAAATGTCTTCTAAGATATCTTTTAATATGCTAAATGTAATTAAATAAAAATAATATAACACAATTTGATGTCGTATTGTTGTCAAGAGCGTAAATGTTTTAAAAAAACTTCGCAAATAAATGAAGTGAATAATTCAAACTCTTGTCAGAACAAATGAAGTGTTAAATTTAAATGTTTTTTACGTTCCTTTCCTCGTTTTAATAGGGAAATTCTTTGTTTTTCTTTTTCTTCTAAGATCACTGTTTTAAAGTTTGGGATGAAATATTGTCTTCATGAAAATGTTCGGACAACGAGTTTGGATGGGTAAAAAAAGATTATAATCGTAACTACCTAAACATTATATTCTTTATAATAACAACCATCACGTTCTTCTTAATATCTGAGACAGTTTATTTTCAGTACCGTCCTAGCGATCTTTAAGTTCACCTTTTATGATATTCAAGTTTTAATACGATGATACGTTTTTAACACGATGGTAGCCTAGGACATACCGTATATAGGAAACCAACTCATACGAATCGATACTTACACGCTGATTCGCATCACCACCCAGCGCAGAAGAGAGGACTTATCCATACGTTGGTGACCCGAGCGACCAGAATATGTGAAGAAACAAAACTTGGAGCAGAACTTATAAAACTGACCGATGCACTGGAGCGCAACGGTTACCCGGCAAGTCAGACTAGGCAAATTTTAAGAGCCAAATCTACAACAAACGAAGACAGAGTTGAACAAGACTCAAAAGGCTGTGCTTTCCTGCCTTTCGTTCACAATGTGACAGACAGAATTGCCAGGCTGTTGAGAAAAGAAAACATCAAAACTGTCTTCGGAACCACCACCAAAATCCAAGACCTACTGAGGTCTGCAAAGACTAAGTTTCCTCTGGAAGCAGATGGAGTGTACAAACTCAGCTGCTCTGGTTGTGACAAGGTTTATATAGGCCAGACAGAGCGGACGATTTCCAAAAGGATAGCAGAACATTTTCGTGCTTGTAAACTTGGCCACCCTGATAAATCGGCAATCGCCGAACACTTAATTGAAACCGGCCATTACTTTGGATTTGCTCCCGAGGTCCTGGGAAGACCCAAAACTTATAGATCACGCCTGATTATGGAGGCAATTGAAATCTACAAAAATCCATTTAATATCAATAGAGACGACGGAGCTAAGCTCAACAGCTCTTGGTATCCGGTAATTGACGGCTACACCAAAGCTAAACGCAAATAACATGTCTAAGTATACTCCAATACCATATAATAACACAATATAAAACCATTGCATTTATACCTTGATACTGGGTACATCTACTCTAATCGCTGTCAATCGGTTTTCTAATTCTAGAATTCGCCACAAGATGGCGCCACTTCCGTTGGCATTTCGCACTTGGACGGGACCCAGGCTAACATAAATACTGAGCTTTCAGAATTCGCCACAAGATGTCGCCACTTCCGTTGGCATTTCGCACTTGGATGGGCCCAGGCCACAAATAAATAAGCACAAACTCGACAACCAAAATTCACACATCTTCGGATCTACCGGATCTGCCCTGATGATGGACACTGCAACGCTGTCCGAAACGTCGGCTAAAGAAGGAGTTAGCGCAACACGGCATAACACCCCAAAAACAAACAACAAAAATGCTTTTGGCCGTGAGAATCTAAAAACTTACAAGTTTTAATGCATTTAGATGATAATAATTTTTACGTATTTCCCAAACATCTGTTGTTTTTTGCTATTTTCACCTGTGGATTTCTCGTAAATGCTACAGTCAAATTGCAGTGTATATTTAAGATTCTTAAGATTTGTGTTGATTCATTTTTTTATGTGTTTTTTCACTTACAATGGTCTTCATCTGCACTTTTCTCATATATATATATATAAATCAAATCAAATCAAATCAAATCAAAAATTATTTATTGTAAAATAAAAATTACAAAAGGTGTAGCTTATGGGTAGACCCCATTTCTTCCAGCTAACCACATTTATTTAAATACAATATATAATATTATTTGTTTTATTATAATAATTACAATGTTTATACAGATAAAATAACAATATACCAATGAAAAAAAAAAAAAAAATACAAATATATATACCAATAAAAAATAGGCGTTTCATTTACGTGAGGTATTCACTCAACGTGTAGTGACATTTATTAACAAGGAAAGTGTTTAGTAACGATTTGAATTTGTGTGTATCTTGTATTTGTTTAATGTTATGTGGAAGGTTGTTATATACTTTAATGGCCATGTAGTATGGTCCTTTTTGGAATATTGTTTTGTTTGCTTTTGGTATTAGTAGGTTTTCTGTGAGCCTTGTAGCGTATTTATGTGTTGAGTTTTTTAGTGGGAACTTGTCTGTGGATGATCGCACTAACATGCATAACTCCATTATATATATATCTGTGACTGTCAGAATTTTCAGATTTTTAAACATAGGTCTACATGAATCTAAACGATCAGAATTTGTAATTTTTCTTATGCATCTCTTTTGTA
The DNA here is from genome assembly GCA_026573805.1 of Hesperophylax magnus. NCBI lineage: Eukaryota > Metazoa > Arthropoda > Insecta > Trichoptera > Limnephilidae > Hesperophylax > Hesperophylax magnus. The sequence goes on along the minus strand of JAIUSX010000061.1, from coordinate 7,562,532 downwards.
TGATGAAAACATCTTTAGCGTTTACCGAGTTTCCCCAAAAAATAATACCGTATTTTATTATTGAATATACATAACCATAGTATGCGGCTATTACTGATTCGGTGTTTAATATTTTTCTCAAGGTACCCAGAACATAAGAAAAACTACTGATTTTTGCTACAATTTTTGAGACATGTTCTTTCCAGTTTATGTTTGTATCTAATTCTATTCCCAGTAGTGAACAGGTTTGGGAAGGTTCGATTATATTATTATTAATGTTTACATTTATATTTATAGCTGTAGCTTGCACTGGACAAAATTTTAAGATTTGGGTTTTGTTTGTGTTGAGTGATAGATGTTGCGATAACAGCCAGTTTGCTATTAATTGGCAAGTCTCGTTAACTTGTTTGTTAAATTCGTCAACGTCTCCATTACATTCAAACAACAAAGCGGTGTCATCAGCAAACATTGAACATTCTGTGCCAGCAATTATTGGAAGTTCGTTTATATAGATAAGGAAGAGGAGAGGCCCAAGAATGCTTCCTTGTGGCACACCCTTGTTTATTGTTCTCCATTTGGATTCTACCATGTACTGGACCATTTTTTCATTGATATTTGAAATTTAAACTTTCTGCTGACGATTTTTTAAGTACGATTCAAACCATTTTAATGCTAAACCTCTAATACCCACATGTTCAAGTTTAATTAGAAGAAGCTCATGATCAACATTGTCGAATGCTTTTGAGAGGTCGAGAAAGATACCTACAGTTTTTTTACTAATATTGATATTTTCTAGAATTTTGTTCAAAAAATTGAATACTGCCTGTGTTGTTGAACGGCCTTTACGGAATCCAAATTGCTGTGGACATATTATCTCAAAGTTTTCGAGAAAGTTATAAATGCGATTGTACATGGCTCTTTCAAATATTTTTGAAAAGTTTGGTAATAAGGATATCGGTCTGTAGTTTGAGATTTCCTGTTTAGGACCCTTCTTATACAAAGTTACAATAATAGATTGTTTTAATTGTTCTGGGAAGGTTCCTGATTCAAAAGATTTGTTAATTAATATTTCCAACGGGTAACTTAACGCTTCTGCACATGCTTTTATAATTTTTATAGGGATTTTGTCAGTGCCGACACTGCTTTTATTTTTCAGTTTTACGATGATTTTAATAATTTCCTCCCTGTTTACAGGCGTTATAAAGAATGATCGCGACTGTTTGTTTTTGACTGTTTTGGCAGATTGTGGATGTAGAGATGTATTTTGTGGTGGTGGCGGTGGTGCAAAGAAAATGTTAAATTCATTTGCAATGTTTTTTGGTTCTGATACCAGGTTATCATTTATTTTAAGACAGATTTTTGGTTTATTTTTAGAATTAGAATTATTTGAGTTCTCTTTTATTATGTTCCACGATGTTTTGGTTTTATTTTGCGCGTTTTGAATTCGTTTACTATTGTAATTCCGTTTAGCTACCTGTTTTACTTTACTGAGAATTTTTTTGTATTGTTTGTAATTGTTTATGATTTTGAGGTCATTTGTGTTTTTTTGTTTCATGTACAGATGTCTTTTTTGTCTAATAGATATCCTTATACCAGTCGTTACCCAATTTATTTTGCGTTTTTGAGGGTATTTATACAGTTTAAAGGGGAAACAAAGCTTCATACCATTATTTATTTCATTAATGAAGTATTCGTAGCTGTCATTAATGGATTCAAAGGATTTCAGTGGTTCCCAACATATACACGATAAGTAATTGTTAAAAATGTTTGTGTTTTCTGTGTTAAATAATTGTTTTTTTGTATACCACGTTTGGTTTATATTATATTCTGTTTTTACGTGCATTAACTGTGCCATATGATCTGATACAGCTAATTCTGTGACTTCCCATGTGTAAGGGCTTTTTGATATATTTGTACCTATATGATCAATTATACTTTTTTTATTTCCTTGTATACGAGTAGGTTTATCAATAATCAAGCGTATGTTGTGAGATTTTAGTGTGTTTTTGAGTGAATCTGCGTTTTTGTTCTTGTAGCTTGTATCAATATTTAAGTCACCGCAGATTATTATTTGTTTTTTGTTGTTTTTGCAAATTTTGTTGAGTAAAAGTTCAAGTTGTTCAAAAAAATATTAATATCAGAGTCATTATAGTAGACTGTACAGATTATCATTTTAAGTTTTGGAATTTCTATACCAACACATTCAAATACAAATTCTTTTGTTATTTGTTTAACAAATTCTAGTTCTTTAAATACAATGTTTTCGTTTAAGTAAATGGAGACACCTCCATGAATATGACTCTCTCGACAAAAAATTGAACATAATTTATAACCATTAAAATTAATAGATGTCGTTTCATCCTTTTGTAGCCAGTGTTCGCTAACACAAAGTACATCGATATTTTTTTCATATAGAATATTTTCTAATTCTAGGATTTTATTTCGAATGCATTGTACGTTTTGATGCATTATATTGAAGGTGGATTTGATGTCGTCAAGTTTAGGAGTACGAGTATTATTCATAAAAAAGTAGTTTGTTGTTCCGGGTAAGGTGAGTTCCTGTCATCTCGGGTTTGTGTAGGAATGGATGAATGAATATATTTTGGGTTTTTTTCTGATGGATGTGGGTGCTCAAAATTGTAGACTGATATTTTATTGATCTCATTTTTTATATGCGCCCTTGTTAAGCTCATCATTTTGAAAATTGTATGGTTATTCATTTTTTCATAAAAAATGGGCCCAGTAAATTTACAATAATTTTTGAATTCGAAGATAATAATAATAATAATAATAATAATACTTGGATGACTTGTATAGCGCCGTTTTTGTGCAAAAACACCTCAAGGGCGCTGTACAAACTTATAATACATTTGTACAGTGGTCTATGTTATTACTTAACTATTTATGGAGAAAATATACAGTTCAATACTTACCTGATAGGTCACTTGAGATTAACACTTAATTAACATTATCTAATTGTTTATTGGCGAAATTTAGATACAGGATTTAGGACTTAATTGAAAAATTGAATATAACTGGACTTTCTCTTAGGATTGGTATATTTAATTTAAGGATACGACAGCTTAAAAAGGTAAGTTTTTAATTTAGACCTGAATTCTGTTGGACTTGTTATGGATCTTAGTTCCGGAGGGAGTTTATTCCAAGCCTTCGGCCCAGATACTCCGAAAGCGCGATCACCAAACTTAGTATTTGGCTTGCGCATAGGTTCTATCAGTCTGCCTACAGCTGCTGATGTTGCTGATCTAAGCGTTGACTGCCTCAGACCAGTGTTTTCCGGGAAGCATAGTTCAGAGATGTAGGGTGGGGCCATTTCATTGATGGATTTAAACACCATCCAGCACAGTTTGTACTGGATTCTTTCAGGGCACTTGAGCCAGTGAAGGTTACGAAGGTGTTCTGAAATGTGCGAATATTTTGAAACCCCGGTTATGAGCCGTGCTGCTGCATTAAACACTGATTGAAGTTTGTCAATTTGATATTTTGGAAGGCTGGCATAAATGCCGTTGCAGTAATCGAGACGTGAGACTACGTAAGAGTTGATAAGTAGTTTTGTTGCTTCTGAAGGAAGGTTTCTTCGGACAGACTTGAGTTGTCTTAGGTGAAAAAAACCGGTGCTCACAGTCCTATTTATTTGACTTTTAAACGAAAAGTCTGAATCTAAATTGACACCGAGAAGTTTGACTGTTGTTTTTGGGATTATATCGCTGCCGGAAATAGTAATAGGTGAATTGTCTATGAAATGTTGACGTTTGTTTGTGGCTACCCAGAGAAACTCAGTCTTAGATGGATTGAGCTTCAGCTTGTTTGAAGACATCCAACGAGTTATTGCTTCTAGACATTCAGTTATACGGATTTTGAGACTATTGATATCATTTGGAGCGCAGTAAAAATAAACTTGCTGATCGTCAGCGTAGCAGTGAGACAAGAGATCAAATGACTCGATTATTTTGGCGACATCATTTGTAAAAAGGATGAAGAGAAGTGGACCCAAAACGGATCCCTGGGGTACCCCTGAAGATAGTGTTGCGAAGTTGGACAATTTATTTCCAACCCTCACGGCTTGTAAGCGATTGGATAAATAGGATACCAGCCAATTTTTTATGTCGGAATTCAAACCAAATGTTTCCTCTAATCTCCTAATGAGGAATTCATGATCAATCGTGTCAAACGCTGCACTCATGTCTAGGAGTGAGATAAGTGATAACTTACCTGACTCTACGGCCAGAGTTATGTCTGATAGCATACGAAGTAGTCCGGTTTCAGTTGAGTGGAACTTTCTGTACGCAGATTGACGTTTTGCGAATAATTTATTTGAATTCAAGTGACTGGTTATTTGTGCGGCAGCAATTTTCTCCAGGATTTTTGAAATAAATGGTAAGTTTGAAACGGGCCGATAATTACCTAAGTAAGTATTTCCGCATAAGTCTCTTCTGGTTTCGACATTCATCGTCAAACCAGCCGTCAGACTTTCGAACTTTTCGTGTTTTTGATGATGTCGGGGCATATTTATCTAACAGACATGAAAGTGTTTTATTATATGTCTTGACAAGTTCGGTAGGGGTCTTTGTTTCCCAAACATTGGGTGTACATAAGAGAGAGGTCTGTAACTCTTCCAGAAAATCGCTAAAGCAAAATTTACGCCATTCCCTTGATACAATTGTTTTATATGGTACTTTAGGCGGGTTAAAATCAATATCAGTGCAAACGAGCCGATGGTCTGACAGTCCTATATCACGAATATCTGCTGAAAGTGGTGGATCACTGTTCTTTGAAATTAGTACATCTAATGTACCACCAGCATCATGAGTTGGGACGTCGACCCATTGGTGGCATCCAAAGCTGGCTAATAGATCTAAGAATTTAACAGTGTTTGGTGATGTCACGCGCTCGAGACGAATATTAATGTCGCCTGTAATAATGAGTGTGTCGGAGAGTCCGACTGAAACTTCCAAAAACTGTGAAAACTCATTATAAAATTCGACAGAGATTGGTTTCGATCCGGGCCTATAAAGGGTGCACAACATGAACGACGTTCCTGAAGAAGAAACCCTGCATCCAATATACTCAAACGTGTTAAATGTACCGAGAGCTACTTTGTTTAGCCGTAATCCTGGTCGGGCTATTATCGCGACACCCCCGTGATTCACGTGTGAGATATTGTTTGATGGTAGGTCCCTACTAGGTCGGGCTTCTTCAAGAACCACATACCCTAAAGCTCGGAGTCTCTTAATTGAGTACGAATCACTGTTCTCGTGCCAAGTTTCTGTGACAGTAAGGATATGGAGTTTTTGGTCTCTGAAAATATCGTCCACCACCTCTAGTTTGTTGTTAAGGGATCGAGCATTCCAGGAACCAATCGCAAGCTGTCTGCTCCTATAGTTGGCATGTCGTTCTAATCTAATTTCATTTAAGTTGTTGTGGAATTTATCAGAATCGCGGAGGGCTTTAGACGGTAGGTAATTCTGTTTGTCGAACGGTTCGACTACTTGAACATCCTGTACTGACGGAGACTTATTGTTATTTTCATTACCATTGTTATTATTAATAATTTTTGGAACGTATTGTTCCTCCCTGCAAAAATATTTTGTTTTTTGTCCACCGCGACACCCCCTGTATCTAAATTTCACATTCGGATCACGGACTGGATTGTATATGGTTTCTTTTGCAGTCACTGAAGGGTTCAACACACTATCACTTTTAAAACTTAGGAGTGTAGCCCGATCACTTACAGCAGGAGTGTTTTCGGCCTGTGCTGCATCACAAAGTATTGTGTCATATTGAGATGTAATCTCAGAATTCAGTTTATAGATGTTTAAATAGTTGTTTTTAGTAACTGGATGTATTAGGACATTAGTATGGGCTAGTTGTCGTAGGGTGTAGTACAAGTTGCTTAGAAAGTTTTTAGGGGATGTCTCATTTTCTCCGGCTATTAAAATTACAAAATCATTTTTGTTTAAATTCTTACTTTCTCTTATGATGTTTGCCGTGTACCAGTCTAGTGTTGCCCCAGGGTATATATAGCTGGAACAATCTACATCTTTAAAGTTTTTTTCCAGATTTCTTCTTATTTGGTGGCCTGCTTCTTCTCCAAAGATCCGTATTTTTATTTCTTTCCATTGAAGTTGTGCTGTTTTAATTCTGCGATGTGTGATGTCCTGTGCCGGAAGAGGTGTTTTAATTTCTTCATTTTGGTTATTAATATTGGTGAGATGCAATTTGTTTTTAAATTCTTCATTTTTTTCTGCCATGTTTACGAGAAGCGACTTGTTTTCATTCATTATATTTTTTACTTCAATAATATTTTGGGTAAAGTTTTTTATTAGTGGTCGTAATATTTTTAATTCGCCCTTCATTTCATTATTTTCAGCCACTAAGTGGGCAATAATGTCGAATAGTTTATCCATGCCTTCGTTTATTTTTTCTTTTAGAATGATTTTTCCTTTCCCTTCCGTTATTATTTTTTTAATATTATTTATGGTAAGTCTTATATATATATAGATTAGCTTTGCCCGGGCTTAATTCAGTTTTTGGAAACAATTTCGTAATATTTTCTTGTTTTTTTATTTACATGTGCAACATTTCATCAACCTCGGAATAATTCTGTTGATTTGTATACAAAACAAATTCCCGCCGCCCGCCCGCAACTAAATTAATTACAAAATTCTTTACATAAATAAATTTTCGATATGAACTTTGAAAATATAGAAAGATCACATTATTAAGTCGGCCCTCCACCTCATGGTGTCATATAAGTAGATAATATAACAGTAAACAATTGTTGAGCCTGTACAAATTGCAAATGCGCCCACTATTGGATTCTGGTCTTACTCGCAAAATATTTGAAAAAACCATGGACCGTATGCAGAAATGGGTTGTCCGTTTGATAAACTCCCCTATCTTAACAAATCTTTACAACATAGATGTCAGGTCAGGTGGGAATGATGTCTTTAATCTTCCGGTATATCAATAGAAGATGCTCAAAGGAATAAGCGTCATTGATCCTTTCGGCACCGGGAAACACGTCGAACTCGCGCCCAACATTTTTACATGCTTGAGATTTATCTCATAAGAACCAATCGTATCTGGGACTTGTTCTTGAATTCAACAGGTCGGCTGTAGAACGATATGCCAGCTCCGTGCTTCCTCACTCATACAATCTAGGTCTCTTCAAGACTAATGTTTACTCTTTCATTTCCTCAACAATTCCACCACACAGCATCACCCAAAAATGACGTGGTGAGATATGTAGAGTTATTGTAATAAATCCTTCAGATTATCAGACGAAATAAATATGAATGTAGATAAAGCATGGAGTATATATGACAAGACAACTGATACGAGCAGAGCGGAAAAGCAATTCTCCCTTGGTAAGTAAATACACCGTAATTCACATGGGAGTCATTCTCCAGAAAATCAGGGGTAAAAGTTTTGCAGTTTTGTTCAACCTTTTAGCATATTTATACTTGGCCTAAGATACTGTTTTTTTGTCAAAACACTTGTAGAAACTTGTTCTTTATTTTATTTATTTTAAAAAGTTTCTAAAATATTATAATATCTGTTGAAAATATGCGATTTTCTGTGTTTACTTACCAACGGTAGTGCCTGTAAATAAGTGAAGAAGCAGTATAAAGAGAATACGTCGCAACTACTCTGAGCCAGTAACACTTTGGCATCCCCGATTGAGGTATATTGTGAGGCAAAAGGAGTGGGGAGGGGAAGAGAATGGGATGAGAACTATGGGAAGTACCTGATTATTCAAATTTAGCCACCAAACACCTCTCAAGTCAATTTAAGTAATGTTTCAATCATGTCTATTTAATCTACCAGCGTGCCGCTAATAAACTTTATATTATTTTATTATTGTGGTGGTTGTTGTGCTCTTTTGTGGTGGTTGTTGGTTTGGTGGTTCTGGTGGTGGTTGTGGTTGTTGCGGTGGTTGTGGTGGTGGTTGTGGTGGTGGTTGTGTGTGGTGGTTATTGTGGTGGTTGTTGTGTTGGTATTTGTTTGGTGGTCGTGGTGGTGGTTTTTATGGTTGTTGTGGTGATATTTATATGGTGGTTGTGGTTATTATGGTGGTTATTTGGTTGGTATTTGTTTGGTTGTTGTGGTGGTAATTGTGGTGATGGTTATTATGGTGGTTGTTGTGTTGGTATTTGTTTGGTTGTTGTGGTGCTAGTTGTATGGTGATTGTTGTGGTGGTAGTTGTTTGTTGTGGTGGGAGTGGTGGTGTTTATTGTGGTGGTTGTTGCGGTGGTTGTTTTGGAGGTTTGGTGGTTATAAGCTCAAAAATCTAGTATTCATAATTAATAAATAATGCGGAAAAACCCAAATTATTAAAGCAGTAGAATAAAAGATAATGCTGCATCAATGTTTATTTCAAATTGGTATATGAAAACACTGTGTCCGTAATGTAAGTATACACGCAGTATTTTCAGCATAGGAACTGTGTATTTATTTACATAAACAAGAATGCTGTGTCTTTACCTACCAAGACAGGTAAAATTAAATCTTTTTTAACTACAAAAATCGAGATATTCAAAAAAACTTTCCATACTAAACTCATTTTTGCTAATTTTGGTAATTACTGTATTTTGAGTTACGACGGCAGAATTCTTCAGGAAGCATAACACGTAATATATAGGTATCTTAAAGTTCCGACATAATTTAAAAACAAAATTGACCTACGTACTTCCTCCAAAGCAAATTAAAATCTTTTTCAAAAGTGTGAACTCAACCATAGAAAATTCTCGAAATTCTCCCGGTCATTAAATACCAACCTTTTAACTTTAGTAACAAAAAGTATGCTTTTTTGGTTCAGAATAAGGTTACACGATTTCTTTACTCGTATGTTCGGCGAGAATAAAAGTAAACAGTAAAATTCTTTACACAAACTTTCACAAGCTTACAACCAATGAAATTTAGTTAACTCACTGGATTCAATTATTTATCCGCACTGCTGTTTGTAATCCAATATATATTGTTTGTTTCTAAAACGAAGCGAAGCCTGAAATGGTCACAATTTTCCGTTTAAACCAGACAAGGCTGCGTCCACAGCTAAAATCAGTTCGGCTTGGGTGAAAATACACGTACCTTTGTTACGTTAGTGAGGCTATTTTCTTTTGGGAAACTCAGCAGTTTTCCAACCAAAGATCGTGACCGCATATAAGTTGGCTATAAGATTTAAGGCCAGCAAATTGCGTCACCTACATAGATTACAAGAATAATTTATTTACACGAGTTTCGTTATCTTAACACACTAACAATTGTGATGTTTTATTGTTTGGCATTATCACCCGCTTTAGGATTTCTAGTTTTTACTTAACAACCCTTCACACTAGCGACCAAATCCTTAACTATGAGCTTTGAGATTCAACCGAAGATCTGAACTACAAATCGCAGAAAAGTCGAAAATGCAGTCTATAAATAATTTTTCTTCCATTTTTTATGTTAAATTTTCTGAACTATATCCGCTAATTACTTTAACTACGTTCGGTTTAATCTCTAATGTTCTTATGTTTACATTGAAACTAATAACGCATGAACAGCTCATTAATTAAAATCATAACGTTGGCAAACATAGTATAGTAATAGTAATATTTTGGGAAAAGTTTGGAGCTACAAAATTCTGAAATATAATATTCTCCCCTTGTTTTGAAATGGGTTAAATTAGATGAGGACTAAACTCGTTGGCCCTAACAAAAATGTCCAAAGAAGCGAATTTTCAGTCCACGGTGGATATATCAGTCCAGGGTAATTACCCTGAAGTATGGAGGTAAGGCATGAAAATGGCAGAGGAAGTATAAAAGCAGACTGAATGCTGTAGAAATGAGATCCCTGAGACGTATGTGAATAAAAACCACGTTTGATCGTGAGAGAAATGTGGAGATTTGTGATGAATGCAAGGCTGATGTAAGCGAAATGAGTAAGATTAATGAAAGGACGCTTAGATGGTTTGGGAATGTACAGCAAATGAACTAAGAAAACAGTGTAATGAGAATATATGCCGTAAATATGAATGGTTGAAGAGGCCGTGGACGCCCAAGGAAGACATGGCACGACCAAGTGAAACAGATACTTGAGTCGGGGCCATGTCAAGATTCGGAATAACAGAAGAGTTTTAACGATTTGAATGAGGCAAGGAGTGTATGACAAGACCGAGTTGTTTGGCTGTACTTCCTCTCTGCTTACCCTTTCAGAGAAACGGTTGTGATGGTTGGTCAGTATCAGCTATTTTGATTAGCCCTTTAGCTGTACCACCCCATCATCATTCTCTAGTTTTTTTTTAAACAGAAAATTTATTCTGTCTGAGCTCCTACTTTTTATACATAGCACTTGTTGCTCTATAGCATGCGTTTGAGGTATGAATAATTTTGATATATTTATACATACCACTTGTTGCTCTATAGCATGCGTTTGAGGTATAAAGTAATTTAATAAAAATATTTTTATATATTAATATATAGCACTTAATGCTCCGTCGTATGCGTTGGAGGTATGAACAATTTTGGTATATTTATACATTGCACTTGTTGTTCTGTAGCATGCTTTTGAGGTATGAACAATTTTAATATATTTATACATACCATTTGTTGTTCTGTAGCATGCGTTTGGAGTATGAAATTTTTTGATATATTTATACATAACGCTTGTTGCTCCGTAGTACGCGTTTGAGGTGTGAACAATTTTGATACATTTATACATACCATTTGTTGCTCTGTAGCATGCGTTTGGGGTATGAAATTTTTTGATATGTTTATACATATCGCTTATTGCTCCGTAGCATGCGTTTGAGGTAGGAAGAATTTTGATATATGTATACATAGTACCCGTTGCTCTTTAGCATGCGTTAGAGGTATGTTACATGTTTCTTGTAATTTTTCAGAGTTCCCTGCACCTTTTTTTTTGTTCTTAGCACTTTCTGCATTTTTAGTTATTTTCTTAACTCATTTATTATTTAGTCGTTACGTCTGTGACCAGCGCCTCAATTGCCCAAGTCTTGTCCCGGCTCTGTTTACATACCTACGTAATATTATTATCCGAGTTACAAAATTGCTTTACCCAAGATAAACTTTGAGAGAAGTCTGATAATATAATAATTTTATATTATAAGTATAATAATTATGTAAGATTATGAATCCCACGACTGGAGACGTGATCCTCTCCTTCATTGTCGCGCCAGAGTAGGCAGAGATATGACACCGCTTGGCACGTTGCGAAGAGTAATAAAATTTGACCCAAGCTCTGAGATTAAGCGTACGTGATCTCATACTCTGGAGTACCAAGTGTACCGGAGTACTAGTTCCATTGATTTAAAACACCGCGGAGGAACCTGCGCTCAATATAACTAGCGCCTATATAACTTGGGATTACTGAACTTTATTTCGGAATAGCAGAGTAAAATGCTTTTAATTTTTTTTATAATACAGGGTTTTCCAATAAGAGGTGTTATTTTGATATTCAATCGTAAAATATCAATTATTTCGTTGCTTGTGTGGCACGTAGCGCCATTTTGTTGGAAATAAAACGTTGTCCAGATTAATACCATCTAATTCCGGCCATAAAAAATCATTAATCATCTCTCGATAGCGCAATCCATTCACCGTAACTGTTGCTCCAGCCTCATTTTCGAAAAAGTAAGGTCTAATGACTCCGACGGACCATGAACCGCACCAAACAAGTCACACGTTGAAGATAGAGAGGCTTTTCAACAATAACTCTTGGGTTTTCCGAACCCAAAATGCGACAATTTTGCTTGTTGACGAAGCCACCGAGGTGGAAATGGGCCTCATCACTCAAGATGATTTGCATTTGATTCACTCAAGTGAATTTTAATAATTTCAATGCGTTGTTGAAGCGTGTATCGTTCCATTTTTATTAATGGCGTAGTTTCTACTTGTCAAAGGTCAAAAAATGACAGCTTCAAAAGTAACATCTACTGAAATAGCGGGCTATTGAAAAAAAACACCTCTTATTGGAAAACCCTGTAGTTTGTTTTATATAAAGATTTCAGGTATTTGAAGTGCTGCACCTGATTATATAGAAAATTTACGGAAAAATTAGAAAAAAAATCTGCATTTTTCCTCACGGAAAATAGTAAAATTTGAACATTAAAATGAATTGAAATTATTTTAGTATAAAAAAACCTTTTTAGAGCAGTATATATATATTTTAAAATATCTTAAAAACTAATTAGAGTAATGTCGTACGATTTCAGAGAAATGTGTTTAAGTCCGCGTATGTGTACATAATTGACAACAAAAGTTAATAGAATGCATTGTCATTTGTCATCTGAGGAGTTTCAGCTCAATCGGATGCCGGGAAGTAGGTTAATTTTTGCTTCTAAGATTTGCATTAATTCTTTATTAAAAACAAAAGCGATAATCAAATACATGTATTTAAAAATGCAGAGTGAATTTGCTTAGTTTCTCTATATTTTATAATATGTTATTGTTTAAAGAGTTTTGAAACTAGAGACCGAAATCCAAATAGCATTTGAAAAATCTTCTTAAAAATATATGCTCTCTCAAAAGTTAAAAATTCTTACGCAAAAATAATAGAAATTAAATCGCAAATAAAACCCAAAAATTGCAATGTTATTAATTACACTAATTAAAAGTTGGCAGTGAAACGAAGCCGCAATAAGGTTTTCAATACCCGACCGTCCGTGTCTGTTGTCATTTTCGGTGCCAAAACTCAACTAACCCTAGTGAGCATTGTACCAATGCCTCGCTCCATTGGAGGCTTGCGTGCGCGAGTTATGTTTTACGTTTTAAATGAAAAGTTTTTGGCGCCCAAAGCCTCCGTGCTCTATGGAGGCTTCAAATTGGAAACACACCACCTACCACCCCACTCTAGGATTCTGGATACAGCCTTAGTGCTGAATTACTCCATTATATGTACCTACAAACATTGGTAACAACACCCACCTACTCTGTTATTAGAGTGGTTACTTCATAATGCAAATTTCAGAGGTATTTTATGGTTACTTTAAACTAAATCGCTGGGTAATTCATTTTTACAGTTTCGTTTTCCTGTACCTCCAACGAAACTTTTAACAAAAGCAAGTACAAATTGAACTTATTTTTTGTGCGTCGTTTATGAAACGTTTATTTCTCTAGCGACCTACCGGGTAAGTATGGTACTGTTTATTATCTCCATATATAGTTAGTATATCATTGTAGAAGTGTAATATATATTTGTACAGTGCCTTTGAGGTGATTTTGAACAAAAACGGCGCTATATAAATCATCCAAATTTTATTATTAATAATAATAAATTGTGAAAATCTGGTAGTTGAAACTCCTCTACGGTATTCCATGTTACAGAGTAGTGGATATACTCAGTATCGCCACGATGAAAGATCACCATTTAGAACAAGGTTTCTTGAAATATCCAGGAACTTACCGACCTCTCCTTTTCTCTTCTTCCCACGTCCTTGAGCTCAATAACCTACTACAATTTGAGGATTCAATAGTTAAACAGGCTCCGGCGGTATTTACATAAAAACTTATATGTGTGCAAGTAACCTTAATATTTAAATTTATTTCGATCGTTGACACCCCTAACTTCGAAATTGACCATTAAAATTAAATCCGCGACCATTAGACGTAGGTACTCAAATCTCGGAGGTGTTGCATGGTTACGTTATACAGTAAATCGTTGAGTAATTTATTTTTACAGCTTTCAATGTTTCGCTTTCTGGCGCTCAGCGAGCCGAGGTTTTACTGGGCGAGTAAAATTACTTCATTTTGTTTTGTGTTTCGCCTGTATAATATACTAATGTGTTCTATTAACTTTAACGTTTTAATTAATTACATCCGTTAACACCCCTGACTTGTTGAAATTGACCGACCGTCGCGCGTCATCAAGAAATGCCAACTCACTGTGTATTATGTCAAGAAATTAATATTGTTGACAATTTCACGGCGAATTATAAAATTATACCCACAAATAATGAAAAGCATTAAACTTTATTCTTTAATGTACTATTATCTTGTAGCTGCTATCCAATTTTGCTAGAATTTTAATACAAAGTTGAAATATTTGTTCATAATGAAAAAAAATGAGGCGTTTTGATATTTTTTCTCACTTATGAATATTTAAAAACTCAAGACCTAAATATGCAAGGAGTTACATTTATGCAACTCCTTGCATACTGAAATTTTATGACACAAGAGCTCACCGATCAATAATTTAGCTGTGTCAATATAACAATACACCAAGACAGTAAAAAGTTACAAAAACAACTTTTTGAGTTTTTACCATTATTGTATTTGACATGATGTTTTTTTATGGATTAAAAAAACATGTATAATTTTTCCATAAATTTTTAGAGTAAAGAAATTCCGCAATGAATCAAAAATTTCCTAATTACAGATAATTTTTGAATTATTAACAAAAGTCAATGTTATGTTTTCTGTCGCCGATAAATAGCTCTAATTTTTTTTGAATTACTAGTATTACTTTTCTCTAAGTGGTTATTTTAAGAAGGGACCAAGTCAGATGTTTCTTCTTCGATGCATATACTAGGCAAACCATATTTATTCAAATCACAATTATTTACAACAATATTATAACTTGTAAATCTCAAATAAAAATCTGGATACATAACATAGGTAGATCAGAAATAGAAAGTATCTTGACACCAAATACAGACTGAAACAAAAATAACTCAACTGCGCTAAAAATCACCTTGTAATATTTATAATTATTTCAGAAAAAACACTACATAACATTAAAAATCTGGTCAAATAATTCGCATTCTTGTTAAAAATGGGATAAATATGTTATGAGGCAGTCGCAACACGTGTACTTCTAAATAATAATAGTTCGCATCTTTTCCATTATATATTATTCGGACAAGGGCAGCTTCATGAACACGTGTTCACATATATTCTGAATGACTAATATTTTATTCGGAAAGTCTCATTTTTAACAGAATCTTGATAAAAAAAAACTGTATTCATTCTCTGTGTACGTAAATGAAATACTCAACACGGGAGATTGCAGTGAGGATATAATTATCTTTATTTGTAACAAAAAATGAGGACAATAAAACACTTATATTATTTGTTTTATTAGAAAAAAAAGGTCTACTGTTTTTGAAAAACTTTAAAACGTGAATATCTTAATATCACTTATTTGGCCTTGTTTCCACCTTGAAATGGTGTATCAATAATATATACAATATATAGAAACGCAAGATAACACAAAAAACTAATACCACCCATAATTACTTGAATCCCTTGAGGTGTGGGTGAAATTGTTATTTTATTCTATGTATAAATTTTGGGATACTTTTTTTTTCGATTTCTTTTCTCATTTTTATTACGGCTGTATTATTTTTATCTTAAGCACTTCTTATGTTAATTTAATACATTCTCGTAAAAGTCTAAAAAATTAAGCTGATTCTACCCAATAAATAAAGAAATCATTAAAAGCCGAAGTTCTTCAAAGAATTTTCCACCTTTTCATGTCTGTGGAATAACACAAATAGTATCGATGAACTTATTATGAGCTTCCATAGTCCAAGATCTTGCGTGAAAAGTTCTCGGTAGAACTAAAACTTGGCAGAGATGTTTGACGTACCTCCATAGTAACTCGAGCTTACTAATTAAGATCTAAGTTGAATATTGCAAACCTACGTCAGGTCATGAAATTGAGATGAAACCAGGATTCAAAAAGTTTGCTACTAAACTACGAAGTTTACTTAGGCAAACACATGAGGTATTTGAACTTTAATGATCATAGTTTCCAGGGGATTTACATTTAGGATACAAGGCATGGAAGCACGAAGGAAATCCAATTATAATTGATAGAATTTTATAAAATCTAACTTTCGTGTACCCGGCGTTGTTCGTAGTTATGGGTGGTTAGGAGTAGGGTTTTGAGGTTCTGAATTCTACTGTAAATAGTAGTAGAAATAACATTATTGTATTGTAATAAGTATTTGTTTAAATGAATACGCCATGTCTTTCTCAGACATCCTCGACTTCTCCTGCTATTCACTTCCACATAATACATTTTCCTTACGCCCCTTTCATTGTTCATCACGAACGACACATTTCACCACATATAAGTATTTGATTTATTTGATCGTGCCATGGCTTCCTTGGGCGTTCCCGATTTCTTCAAGCATT
This sequence comes from Hesperophylax magnus, assembly GCA_026573805.1. Lineage (NCBI taxonomy): Eukaryota > Metazoa > Arthropoda > Insecta > Trichoptera > Limnephilidae > Hesperophylax > Hesperophylax magnus. Next base: position 7,546,393 of record JAIUSX010000061.1, on the reverse strand, counting down.
ACTTCCATGTCATATATTCTCCTAATACCTCTTTCCTTGTTCATTACTTACGTGTCAAAAAGAATTATTTGATTCATATCTTCTTCAAGCGCCCCCGACTCTTTCTACCGTTCACTACTGTATACCAAATTGTTACTGTTAAAAACTGCATTATTTATTTATTTCATTTTTATTTTTTCCTCCGCTGCTCATTACACTAAGGAATTCCTGTGTCGAGATGAGCAGCTTTACAATTATATTCAATAAAATAAATATATCACATAACACATACAAAGATGGATCATAACGAATATGTGGCTTCTAAGGTGATTCATGACAGAAGCCATGACATGGGGAATTCAAACTCAACACTCTCATCCAGTATGGAATTTTTTAGCATTTTATTGAAAACATCCAACGAACCTATAGTTTTTATATTTTCACCGAGCATATTATATCGACTATAAATCGGCTACGCATCTCATTCCAGTGCAGAAATAATGCGTTTAGTCTTCCACTTTTTCTACTATTGCAACACTCTTTAAACACTCCCGAAACCAATAAGAACAAACTTATTTCAGCAAAATCGGTTCAGTAGTTTTGAGTATATAGGGGATAAACAGACATTCATATTTATATATATATATATAGATTGCAAGCTAAATCTTGGTAACAATAAGGTGCAGCCTTTTGAAATTGGTGAAGGGATATTTTGAAATGTTAACAAGGAATAATATTTTGTCATTAAAAAAATATTATTCCTTGTTAACATTTCAAAATATCCCTACAGGTAACAATAAGGCTGCACCTTATTGTTACCTTTTGAAATTGGTGAAGGGATATTTTGAAATGTTAACAAGGAATAATATTCTGTCATTAAAAAAATAGAGAAAAGTATTAATAAATCAGAACATGCTTTTTATACTAACTCCACACAAGAGGCTATGGGGGAAATATTTTCTATGTTGTCTTCGAGGATGCTGTTTGGTAGATGTCATGTTATAGTTATTACAAAGACCCACAGAAAAAAACGATTGTTGGTACTTAATCTCAACGGAACTGAATCTCAGAACCTTTCACCACGTGAACTACCGGACCAATCTTGTCGTATTTATCTACTAGAAACTGGTTATTGAATTTCGATTTGTTTGCTTGCAAAGTTTTCACACCAAATATATATAACCACTGTATATTTGGTGTGAAAACAGTGACAGGAAAGTTACTCCCTTTATATGGAATTATCATACATTTTTCTTTAAAAATTAATTAATTGGTATGAAGCGCTTCACAATAATCTTGTCTGTGAAAAATTATTTTATTTTATATGCTCGTAAACGGGCTTGCTTTTACGATAAATCATTTTCTCTTTGTAGTACAAAGTACACTTACCATTAATTATCGCGAATCTCGAATACGTGTTAACAATATGGAACAAATTGTGTTTTATTATCTAGATGAATTTTTTAATTTTTTTAATATAATATGTCCTCGCTAATATACACAATTTTCTTGTCGAATTTTCTTCGAAACTCTTAATAAGTCCGATTATTTAGCCTGGCAGCGTCCCGCTGTTGAGCCGGACTTGGAAATTTCGTCAACTTAATATAGTATTGTATGGCGTACCAGGAATTTCGACATTGTATTCAAATTAGTTTCTAGCCCCAAGGGTTTTCTTGCCAATTCGCAGGGCTTCAACTCTGACGATTATTCTCAAAGTTCATTAATTTAAATAGCCAAGGGTCAGACACGCCATATCGTGCGAAGATGTAAAGATAATATTTGTTAAGAACTGTTATTTTACACATTCCACAATTAATTACAGAAAGCCGGTGATTTCACCTAATGAATATTTAAATTCTTAGTCTCGGGGTTGAAAAAATACACACTATTTTCCTAAAATGAAGTAATTACTTTAATCCACTAGATCTCAGCTCAATTTTTTGCAACACTACGTGTAAGCGTAATTTTTTAATATATTTTTTTATTTTGGTAGTATACATTTTTTACGGTTCCATGATAACTCAACACAGTGACAATTCAACAAACCTTTAAAAAGTGATATAAAATCATTAGCAACCTAACCTAACCTAACCTACATAGCCCAGTTAAAAAAAAATGTTTCATCACTTTCCATGACTTCATATAACTTTTTAAAGATGTGATGAATTATTATTTTGATGATTCATCCGGTCACCATTTTTTACATTTCAGAGTTATCCAGTAATGTTGGCCTCACTGGGTGGCTTACCCGTGCTGAGGCCTTCATTTTATAATATAAAAATATAACTTACATAATAGGTACATTTAAAATATATTTTTGTGTGTTTGTGAGTGATGTGCGTTTTATATTGGTTTTATGTGGTCCGTCTAGGTTATTTATTCAATGTTATGAAATTTTGGTAATATTGTCTTTTTTGTTCTTTAATCCATTTTGCAATTTTATGTCTGAATTTCTTTTTGTTTTCCTCAATTTTATTTTCGAGTATTATACTGTTGAATGCTTTTATAGCATAGTATTGGTAGTGTCTTTGTCCAAAGCTTGTATTTACTGTCGGAGTTGTTATATGTTTTCTTTGTACGTTTGTCTGTTAATGATATTTTTTACTGGTCTGTTAGTGATATTTTGTGTATGTTGAAATTTGTTTTTTTTTCTCAAAAATGTAGTTTAGTAGTATTTTAACGTATAATTGGCGTATATCTAGTACGTCACAACTGTTGAATATTTGGTCTGTGTCAGTCAGTCTATGTTTTTTAGTATTACCTTTAAGATCGTTTTCTGTGCGATTTCTATGCAATTGATAGCCGAGTTTGTTTGTTAATATATCGATAAGACATGTTACTTGTAGATTTTAGATTTGAATGCAGTATTATACAGCCCCGACGAATCTAAGGTTATAGCGAAACCTGGTCGGTATAACTAACCATCACGCCATTTCACTGCAGGGGTAGGCAGAGTGGACGGCCCGCTAAACAACTCGGTCTTGGCACACACTTTTTGCCACATTCACATTCATACTTCGTCTCATACATACTATTCTATTATTCTGACTCTTGACATGGCCCGATTCAAGTATCTGATTCACTTGGTTGTGCCATGTCTTCCTCGGGCGTCCCCGACTTCTGCTACTTTTTCGGCGCATTCGCTCTACATGCCCAAACCATCTAAGCGTCCCTTTCTTAATCTTACTCACTCCGCTTACATCAGCCTTGCACTCTTAGTCGGCATTAAGTATAAAATTGTGTTTACTAAGTTATTGTTTTATTTTAAATTATAATGTCACATCACAAATTATCTGCTTCACATTTAAAAACATTGATAATTTTATGAAGAAAAACATAAACGAGCACTATTACAATAGATTTTTTTTGCTATCCATCTTGAATGATTTGAGATTCATGCGAAAGCATTATTAATGGAAAACGCTTTGCTCAAACAAAGATTGTCGTTGGCAGTTCTCTTCTATACTTTGTATGACTTATTTATTTAAGCCATTTCAAACTACATTTCATTTCTGAACGGTTCCATTAAGTGTTGTTATTTTAAAAGATGCCGTTACTACATACAATTTAATTGAAAATGTCGTTTTTATAACAACCTTTTTTAACCGCTATTCGATTGAGAATGAAAAACAACTTAGATTTATTATATTTTTACCAACATTTTTGCAAATGCCAACCCGTTAGAATTTTAATCAAGCATTTCAACCCTTTGAAGGCTTTAGAAAAGCTTGCTGTGATATTATATTATGTTGTAAACATTCAGAAATATTTTCAATTACAACAAAAAAATACATGTATAAATAATACGCCATTGCATCTACGAGGTTATTTATTTAATTTTTAATTTATTTTTTTAAAGAAAGAAAAACATTCATAGGTTATAATTTGACAATATTTTAAAATCTCCAACTACTACGACAGTAAGCAGAAAATGTTGCTAGTGTTGTGATGGAGGACCTTGACTTGGCTTACTTTATCCAGTGATTCCTGACATTATTATACTTGGTGTTAAGGAACGTACTTGACTTACTTCAACCAGTGATTAAAAAACCCGGAGTAAATTTTGGTCTCCGGTGACTTTCGTTTTTTTTTTTTTTTAATTTTATAAATTTATTTTGAAATGTCACGGGAGACGACAATAAAATTTCCGTTTTTCACCGCAAATAATTTCGAAATAATTGGTTAAAGTAAGTCAAGTACGTCCCTTAACATCTGTATAAACCTACCAATATACGTAATATTTCAAACAGTGTGTTATAATAACATGACCTTTCTTCCCTCTAAAAGCATGGGGTTCTTTATGACTCAAGTTCATTTACTGAAAAAAATAAACCATTAAACAATTTTTTTTTTTTTTTTTTCATTTGACTGAGGATTGAACCTTTCTACACAGGAACTGGAGTTGATACTTCTACCAACATCACCTAATGTCGATCGGGCAGGACTGACATTTATTTCGTATTATTGAAATGTCTTCCAACTACCGGATTCAGCTCGATTGGATGTCAAAAGTAGGTTAATTTCCGCTTTGAAGATTTATATTAATTCATTTCCGAAAAAAAGTAAATTTTTTATAGATGAATTTAAAAATAGCCTCCACCCAGCAACCCCATAGATGACAAAGGCCGCGAGGTAAATTATACTCCCCATTTTTAATTGCTTTAAATAACATCGTTTAAATAACGAGGAAATTATAATGCTTTCATTTGTTATTATTTTTACGTGAGTTCCGCTCAAGAGTCTTCTTCCAACCATCTGGAACCAGTGAGATTATGGCAACGTACCCGAAATTGGGTATGTTTGGTATGTATGTATGTATGGTTTGAAAATTTGGTCGCCTAGAAATGTTTCAGATGCTTTAATTAAATACTGCGAGTATAATACATCTTGGCCTTTGAAATAATCGAGTATTTTTTAGATAAGTCTTTTTATCAGCCCTGAAAAAAAATAATGTAAAAGGCCTATGAAAACTGCTTTAAAGGTCAAAATCTCCTACTTACGAACCCATTTTCGGTTATAGTTTTATTGTATAATGTGGAAAATTTAGTTATTTATAAAATTTTAATTTAATTTAAACGAAAAACATTTTAATATTTGTGCCTGAACATCCACAAAATGAAATAAAAGACACTTTTTGGCCATGTTTTATTCTTCCATAAATCAAAACAGATGGATGTTGTAAAGTGGGAATTTAAGCCTTATCGCCATCTACGTAAGGTGTGTTATTGATAGCGGCCCGATTCAAAATATTACACGACGTAGTGCATCGCCTTAAGTAAATAAATTGCGAAGTAACACAAATAAATCAATTATAATTTACTTTGGATTTGGATTCGTAGCCATCACAAGTAATCAATCAACCACAGAGGCCATGTTGTTTATGAGTTATTGTTTTTTTAAATAACTGCTATTGAAATATCACACCAATGAACAAATTATTTTTCAGTACCTACCTACAAAGCAAATAAACCTGCTTAAATTTCCATTTAACTATGTCGATGTTTCGTATTTATGTACGTAACTTTACATTTTGGTCTATTTAAGAGGGATAAAAATGGCGCGAAAACCGTCTGAACACAACATAGATATACCAATCATGTCAATTCCCGACTCTATTTGACAGTTAGGGCTCGAAGTTCTGTCATCGTCGCGAATAATTTATTCATGGGTGATTTCGTTGATGTCTCGGATATAAAAAAGCGGTCCAAATTCAGTATTGCCACTCTGTCAAACAATAAATTCGTTTATATGTTCATTCTGACTACAATACAGTTTATATGTTCATCCTGATTTCAATACAATTTATATCTTTATCCTGACTACAATCCATTTTTTTAACGTGCAATCATACCAGCCTAAAGAAAAAAGACGGCCTTAGGCGAGAGGAAAGGAAAAAAGATGGACCTGTTCACAGAGCTACTATTAGAACACGATAATCAGTGCGGGTAGACCGGATTAAGCAGTTTTAGTCAGAGCGTTGGTAGAGTTTGAGGTCAGTTGGAGATAAAAAAGCGAAACCTATTTTTTCGCTTCATGTTTCATATATATTAATGGACATGTTACATATTCAACAAAAGCAATAACATTGTCAATTCAATCCACATTTATATTTTTTGATTTTGACACAATTTTGTTGATTCTATAATGTTATACTTAACTCCTACAACTTAATAGCTAGTTCTCTTCGTTGGCGTAGAAATACGCATCAAGATCTTTGTTAGCTTATTAAAGTCTGAAAATTAAGCCAATGGCTACGCTAAAGAATACCGCACAAGAGTCTCAACTGCTCTCAGCTTCCCGGAGCCAGTGGGACTACGGCATCCCAAATTATGGTACGTTGTGCGATTGAAGGATGTGGGTAGGGAAGAAGATGGAAAAGAAGAAGGTTGATAAGTAGCTAACCAAACTAAACATGGTTAAAGCTATTTCAAGCAACGTTTCGATTCTGATTTGCGGCCATTCACCAGGGCGAAACTTACCTGCCACTCAGAGTGTCTTGTACTTAAAGGTAATTCAGTAATAGTCAAATCTATTTAAATAAGTGAAAAATATAATAATTATCTTATTTCCGGAATAAAAAGAGTCTGAAATATTTTAAGCACAAGCGGTAACAGGATTTTAATTTTTATATATAAGTTTTATTTTGTTTTAAATTAATGATAGCATAACGTTTACGCATTGTATATTAAAAATATGAGCATACGAATATACGTCGCAGAAATACGCTTTATAACCTGGGTATCGATTCTCCAATCCAGGCCGCTTGCAATCACCGTCGAAAGTACATAAATTGGTCGACATTCTTATTCTTGCGTCTCGTTACATACTTACATTCGCAAAACGTCAAAAGTCATTCCACTCGAACAACGAGTGGGTCGAATCACTCGTTGCTCGAGTGGAATGATTTCGTCGAGAATCGATGCTCTGGTCCTTGTTTAAATTAGACTCGCTGATATAATGTACGAGCAGGACACATATATTAAAATGCGGAAAAACCGTAAACATCTATGAGCAATATCAGCATCAACCAGACGTTATGAGATTTATTAGAAACTAATATCTGATATTCATGTCCGTATTTTATTGACGGATATGTCCGTTCACATCCCGGAGGTATGAATTTTAATAATTTGTGAATTCAATATACTGCCGATATCTACTTTAAAAAGAAACATGTTTTTTTTCTATTATAGTTATTTATTTTTGGGATAGTATGCCGTGTTGTGCTACCTCCTTTCTTTAGCCAACGTTTCGGACAGCTGGCCAAAAATAAATCACTATATTCTTTTGGCCGTGAAAATATTATATCACATACGTTGAGAGGCGGGTTTGGATACCGCCGCTCCGGGAACCATTTATTGGATAACCAACACCTCTGCCATTGGTCACCTTCAGTGGTTCGCTACGGTTTAACAGGGGTGTCCATGTTCATCGGGTGAGGTGTGTTCAGGATGCACCTGCCCACTAGCTGCGTGGCTTGCCGGATCGGGAGAGGCTGGTTTGGGAAGGCCCTTTGATCTCTGCACCTAGTCTCTCTTGACTCATTGCCTTGCGCCGCAGTAAAGGGGATAGATCTTTCATTCGTCACTCTTGGACACACTGATCTCTAGATTCCTATCCACCCTCCATATCTTTTTGAAGTGAAACTTCTTTACGCGCGTCATGCATTTTCGAGGACTGGAGTAAAACCGACTCATGACCGTCACGAAAAACCGTGATCATTTGGTGGTGGGGGTACGGGACCCCCACCACCGCTCACCGTTCACTGACGCTCTCTCACCGTAGTCGCTTACTGAGGTGAGGGAGCCACTGAAGAACGTTCTCTCTCTCTCATCTCTCTTTTCCTCTCTCTCTAGCCAACGACGCCATGCCAGGCATCAGCTGCTTGCTTCGTGTACTGCGCGGTGAGTGTAATACGAGTGAAATACGTAATTGATTGTGGTTTATTCGATTTGGAACAGAGTTTTATTGTCAAAAATGAGTAGTGACGAGATAGAAGTGAGAAAAAAGAGAGAATGAAATGAAAAGAAAGAGAGAGAAGAATACTAAAAGTTTCACTTCCGTCGTGCGTAGGCTTGCCACACACTGTATTTTTTTTTCTTCTCAGAACTTCCTATCCTTCCTTCTTCCATCCACAAAATATGACATATGCCCCGAGGGAAATTATTTTCCTCTGGGCCTCTTGTGTGGAATTAGTGAAAAAAGGTAATCTAGTATCACGGACTAACCCAGTTTAAACCTAATATCAATTGTTTTTTAGTTTTGCACTTTTTTGAATTTATGAAGTCTTTCTTTAAAACATTCTGCGAATAGATATTTTGTATAAATAACCTTCAATCCTAAACAAAGCACATTGCTAAGCAATTATTTTCTTCCTTCCTTCCCAGTGAGCTATACGCAAGCGCACGTACTAATTACTCGTTAAAAACTCTTGTTTCTTTCGCTAAGGCAATTATATCGACGGGAAACAATAAATCACTCAATCACTTATCCTTAGAGCTTCACTTAATTCGTCAATCGCTTTGTTCCAAAACAAACAGACACAAGTTTGTTAAAGCCAACACAGACAAATGTTTTACTGTGTTGTCTTATAATACTGTTATAAATACGTTGTTTATACTCGCTTCCAACTTGTTTCATAATTTGGCGAACTCCCGATGATTTAGCCCTTCCCAATAACAATGTTGTAATTTGTAATAACGAATTCCATGATAAGATTATCCTGATCAAGACTTTAGCATACAATGCTTCTTGATGAAAACCACAATGCTCAATGCAAAATAGATTTGTTTATTTAAGAGGAAGCTACAAGCCAAAAGTGTGTATATTCTTGGTATACCTTATATTGTAGGTAATAGGCATTAAAATCGCTTGACAAACGGAGTCTAGAAACGTTCGATTTCAAGCACAAAACTGATTTTTATTTATTTTGTAAATAAATTTATAAGATTGCAAAAATTTAATCAAGTGAAACTGTCATCTTAGCTATTATTTTTTAAAAAAATTTTCCTTTACGCGTTCATATATTTCTTATGAAAAAAAAATTTTTTTTGGTAGTTTAAATTTATATTTTTTATTGAGTAATTTATTTCTTTTTTTGTTTTCTACTCAAGCGAAACGATAGGAAAACCTTCAATTTATTCAAGCATATTTTTGGTATTCTTCATTATGATTAACACCAATTCGTTATAAAGATGAATCAAAATAGTGATTAAGCATTAAGCTTCGCAAGTTTCTAGTTATGAAGATCACAGAAGAAGATATCCATAAAAATCAAAATTAATAGACGAGCCAATCGAGGAAAGGGGAAAAACTATCATCCGATGATTTGTTGAGAAATGAATCTGAATTTCGGTGCTCGACAGTAAAATCTGCTAACGAACTACTAGACCTTTTTAAAATGACGCGTAAATTTCTGGCTGCGTAAAAAACATATCCCGAATCTGGTAAATATACTCTTAGAAACGTTTTTTTTAATTTAGCCACTTAGCTTAGATTGTTTAAAAGTTAAATGAAAAATGAAAAAAAATCAATATATTTTTTATCCCAAAGTAGGAAAATGAAATAAAGAAAATCAATATTAATTTCGAAGAGCAATTGAGTGTTCAATATTTTTTGTCAGTCCGTCTTAAGCTAACACAAATAATCTCGATGGTTTGCCCACGCGAGAACATGCCAATTATAATTGTCCATGTGAAAAACATGGTGTGCCGAAATTTAATAAAAAAAAAAAGAAATTGATTTCGTTCAGCTCGTTCCTCTTGAGATTGAGATTTACCCAATTGCGACATGCTCACACGCACATTTTCGGTATCTTGTTGGATTTGTATGTCTGTTCTTTCTGCTCTGCTATTTCGCATGTTTGTTGTTTTATTCGTTCGACGGCCCAAATGGGCCCCTTGCATCTTGCTGGCATTGTTCACTGTAATACACGCAAACAAATAGATAAATTAAAATAAATCGTACAAAATTATGCACGCACTGCGTTGTGATACATAACAAATGCCAAATGAAATGTTAAAATGTCGCGACGCTTCTCGTGAATGACTTGCGCATGTGTGGATGAATGTTCGATGAGGTGAACGCAGCGCCATCTGTTATTTAACAACGTAAATAATTTCGTTCTGTTTGAAATATGAACGACGGTTAAATTTTTTCATTCATAAATACTAAAATCACTATTAAAAATGGTAGGGTTGGGGTAGAAGAGTGAACATTTAAGGTTTTAGATATTTATTGAAACCAGATAATAACAAAATATGATTTGTCAAAAAAGGCGGAAAATTTTTTCTGGATAGGGACACCCTAATCACCTAACGGTATGAAATATACTTCAAAACCTATTTTCATACCTAACAATTATACATAAAAAAAATCATAAAAATCGGTCGAGCCGTTTCGGATGAGTGCGACCACAAACGCCGTGACAAGATATTTTTATATATATAGAAGATATTAACATATATTATTTTATTTTTGGAATAACTCAATGAGTAAAACCTCATATTGTAGTTAATTATTGAAGATAATATTAGCGGTTCCTAAACGAAAATTTGAAACAGAAAAATAAGAAAAAGAGACGGTCACATCTGTGGATCAGGACCCTTAATAATAATAATAACATGGAAATTATATAGCGAAGTTTAGTGTAATTTCACTTCAAGTGCGCTTAACTACTCGTATTACAAACTTTAAAAAAATGGTAATTCAGTAATTAGTGGTTCTTAAAATTATTCCTACACTGTGCCTTACCCAAATACAGATCTAATATTATAACTTTAAATCTTGCCGGGGCACCGCTCCACCATCTAGATGTGGTCCTAGGTTTCTATTTTTTTCCGATTTCTGTTTCAAATTTTCTTCATTAATATATATTAATTATCAAATACATATTTGATGTTTGTAAGTGCGTTCTACTACGGCTGTGTTTGGTTGTTATGCTAGACTATCCCTTGTCCACCTAACTCAATCCAAATTAACCCTTCTCGACTTGGAAAAAGGAACGATTTTTGCGTGATGACAAATTTACGAATCATTCGAAACATAGGATTTAGATTGTTCCATTAAATAATTATATTTTTGTAGGCACAGATCGACATGAGCTTCCTAGACGGTGGCATCGCATTAGTGAATACGAAAAACTATGATTTTAAAATTATTCCATTTGTTCATTCGTTACTTCCTCCTTTAGCCCCTGAAAAGTTAAGGCAGGCCACAGACAGCTGTGCGCGGCTACGTTTTACATATGGCTTTAGTTTTGTTTACTAAGAGCTGCCATACATATCCACACATAGCAGGCCACGAGCACGCTACGCACGGCTACGTGACGCCATAGGCACACGCGTGAACTGCAGCGGATGCGCCAAGAGTAGCTGCGGGGCCCACGGAGGCCACGTTATACTACGTATACATACGCGAGCCGAACTGCTGAACTGAACCTCAACTTATGGGAAAGGAACAAAGCAAACGCAAATTGCGCGAAACGCCGCTTGCAGTTGCTTCGTTCCTTTCCCGTAATTTGTGGCTCGGTTCGCAAATGCTTACGTAACCATAACGCACGTTTCTTCCCCCGCACACCGCTACCGAGTCTAGAAACCGTCGCAAGCGCTTGTTTTTTATTTGATAAAGCATCCTGAAAATGGGCATTTTCGTGGCTAGCAATAGCGCTAGTTCAGCTAGCAATGTGTGATCACATTGCTGTATCAAGCCACGTAGCTATCGTGTCAATCGTGGACTAAGTGTATCGATCTGTGGCTTGTTCATCAATGTAAGAATGTTATGGAAGAGGCAGGTTAGAAAAAAAATACAGAGCTCTCAGTTTACATTAAAACGTTGAAATAATTATTTGAAACAATATTAAATTTAGCACTTGAAAAATATTATTATATTGAATGAAAGAAATTGAAGTGACGATAACTTATAATATCATTGTGTACTTAAATATGTTTTTAAGTTTCGTGTTTTGGTGATTACAGTTTACACGATAAAAAAACTATCGGTAAGCGACTATAAACATTTTATCTTTATTTGTAATACCAAAAGCTGAAATATGAAAACTAAAAATCTTTCATCCGCTTATTTTACAGTATTTTATTTTTAAGTACGTTAAAAAACAACGAATTTATCTGGAATCAAATGTTTGAAATGACCTTGGCCCTAAGAGAAGTACATTGCAATTGGGAGCCTTTTGGAAGTTTGTAGTATCACTCACGAGCCGCGCCAATATTTTTACGGCGGGGAGGGGGAGGTGTTAGAAATCTTGATATATATATCCGATACTGAATACAGATTCGAATCCGCAACTGGTAGAATTTTAACACATCATTCGAAAGACAAAACGGCTTTTAAATTTATTATCAATATTTGTGCGTTAGTAATTAAAAATACACTCAACACATGAAAATGGTTTCCTCCAATTTTTGCAGCACACAGTCTGCATCTTAGATTGTGTACCCGTATTTCAAACACTATAATGTTTTCCTTTAAAAATGCGTAAGCAGATGAATCCACAAATGGAATGTTATCGTTATGTTTTGAACACAGTACTGGTTTTAACTTAAGAGTTACTCCTTGTGCGAGATCCCAAATTTAATTAAAACTACACCCAGAATACGAAAATTGTTTCTTCCGAATTTTGCAGCAGGTAGGCTGCAGCTAGAATTTTACAACAGCACATCAAACACGAGAATGGTTTCAAGGGCGTCGTTAGCTTCCAAGCTAGGAGAGGGCAGCTTATATTTTTTTATAGAGCTTACAGGGAAGTAACAAGGAGGTAGTCATTTATGTTCCGGCGTTGCTCGGGATTATGAAAAGGGCCGTTTTAAGCCATGAACAAGCCCTAAATATTCTTTAGTATTTGGAATGATAAAAAAAATTGAATGAATGTTTTTTTAAATTTGTGTAGATTATCTAAATTCTCAGATATAAAAAAAAGGACTTCAAAAAGAAATTCCATGAATGGTTACCTTCTTCTTAATCCATAACTGTAATTTTATCTGTTAGCGAGTCCCCAGTTTAATTAGAATTGTGTAATTTACAAGTGTAATTGTAGAAGTGTTTGTAATTTCTTATTAGTAATTAAAATGAAATAGAAAAGGGATTTTGTATCGCCTATTTAGTGTCTAAACTGCTTTCTAGTAACGTAGGTGCATACATAAGTACCTGTTAGCTATGTTACCTGTCTGCTATACCTTTTTCTGGGTTTTGAAATAATGCCTTAAAAATATTTCTAAAACACAGTTAAAGCAAACCGTTCTTGAGTTAAGGCAAGATAGAGGGTCGCAGAGGGCCTGGTAGGAGACAAATGTCTTGGCTGCAAAATATACGAGAGTGGACCGGCATTAGAAGTGTGGAGGAGCTATTCCGGGCAGCGCAAGACAAAGAGACATTTTCTAGAGTGATCGCCAACGTCGGGGGGACCTGATACGGCACGTAAAGAAGAAGTTCTTGAGTTATTTTTTTTTTTAATACTCTTTTGTAATCAGCAGGCCACACCGAAAGTGCTCGCGGGCCATAGGTTCCCAACCCCTGCTTTAGGGGTTAAAACCGGCCAGTAAAATGGAATATGTCTATATTGCGTATGTAAGGGTCATGTGCTTTTTAATGCACTGCCATATATTTTCACAGATATGTATAAATAATTTAATAATTTGTATGGTATACGCACAATAAACAACATTTTTTTACAGTGTGCATAAAGCATAAATCAATAGATTTTAATAGGCTTAGGTACAACCCGATGCTTTTCTAAGGAAATTGAAACGTCGCGCCAGTTCACTTCACTTGAGAAAATAAAGCATTTACTCGAAAGATGGACAGATCCACTCAATCGAGCAAAAATACGTAATATTGAATATTGGCAGTCAAGTGAATGATTAACTTTTTTCTAAAAATATTCCTAATCACGTTTAGCCGCGATTCAGTTTTAAAACAATGTTAGTTTAAAATAAATAAATTCAACATGCAGTTCTTAAAGCAGAGTTAATATATTTTTAAAATAAGCACAGGTATTGGCAGATTATAGCATTCTTCCGGTTAGTGAAAGATACTGCTGTAAAAAATAAACGTAGGTATTGGCAGAGAATAGCGTTCGCCCGGTTAGTGGAAGAGACCGCTGTAAAAAATAAACGTAGGTATTGGCAGAGAATGGCGTTCGCCCGGTGAGTGGAAGAGACCGCTGTAAAAAATAAACGTAGGTATTGGCAGAGAATGGCGTTAGCCCGGTTAGTGGAAGAGACCGCTGTAAAAAATAAACGTAGGTATTGGCAGAGAATGGCGTTCGCCCGGTTAGTGGAAGAGACCGCTGTAAAAAATAAATGTAGGTATTGGCAGAGAATGGCGTTCGCCCGGTGAGTGGAAGAGACCGCTGTAAAAAATAAACGTAGGTATTGGCAGAGAATGGCGTTCGCCCGGTTAGTGGAAGAGACCGCTGTAAAAAATAAACGTAGGTATTGGCAGAGAATAGCGTTCGCCCGGTTAGTGGAAGAGACCGCTGTAAAAAATAAACGTAGGTATTGGCAGAGAATGGCGTTCGCCCGGTTAGTGGAAGAGACCGCTGTAAAAAAATAAACGTAGGTATTGGCAGAGAATGGCGTTCGCCCGGTTAGTGGAAGAGACCGCTGTAAAAAATAAACGTAGGTATTAGCAGAGAATAGCGTTCGCCCGGTTAGTGGAAGAGACCGCTGTAAAAAAGATCGCAGGTATTGGCGGATCATAACCTTCACCCGATTAGCGGAAGATACCGCTGTATAATTTTTGTCCGTTCAAAAACTTTTTGTTTTATTTGATGGTGAATATTTTATAGAAATTTAAATCATCAGGTTAACTTTATTTTATATTAAAACAAAGCTCAATACTATAAGCGTGAGCAATACGAAAATTAGTCACGAAGCTGGAAATTTTAAGTAAAAATACTAAAGACAAATTTCGGATTATCTCGTAATTATTAAACTATTTTCAGTATCACCACTCTAAGCTTATTAGTATAAGCAAATACCAGCTTTTGTTCAGTACTTGACAACGGGTTCCCCACTTTACATATTTTATAATTGGAGTTTGAAAAATGCTGGCTCATTGTTTGTAATATCCTGGTCTAAGTGAATCCTTTTACATTTGTTGGTAAAGTCACCAACATCGTTGTTGACAATGATATACGTAGAACGTAGATAGTTTCCAGGTAAACCTTAGCTATTGTTTCACGGGATCATTCTAAGTGTTTAGTGGAATTTTAACTATCACTGTATACACAGGTAACACTATAAATAAATTTGCGACGAAAATTCACGAATTGTATTTTGTTAAATTAAACTCGAAATGTAAGTCACCAAATAAGTTTCATACAATCGTGCTTTCTGATTTTTTCGTCGTGAATGAAACGCAGGAACCAGCCCATTAGAGTAAGTAGGACTTTTTTGACAGGAGCAAGTAAGAAGAACTGATAATTTGAATTTTATTTACTGTTTTTGAACATTTACAAAGTATTAACATGAGATAGTTATAACATTAGCATTCGGAAGTGAGTACTTGTTAATATTATTATTTTTAATTATTAACTAATGTTTATAAAACAAGGTTTTTTTATGCATAGCACAAAGGATAACAAATTATTATAAGCAACTTTAACTCGGGAGATATTTTCAATTCGTATAAATATTTCAAGCGACTAATATTTATAATAATTTGTTATCCTTTGAGCTATGCATAACAACCTTTTCTTATAAACATTAGTTTATCATTAAAAAAATAATAATATTTGACAAGTAAAAATATTTCACCAATAAATGTAGATATAATATGTCTCGACGCCATCTAGTGGGAAATTTAGCACTAACAAAGCCTTTCCTACAAAATAAAGTTGGTTGTTTACAGGTGAAAAAATATTATAAGCAGTAATTGTTGATTAAAGTACTATTACATATTGAATTATTTAGCGTGTTGGAAATAAGCTGACGTAGCTCAGTGATCTCAGAGCACATGACAGGACATCACAAGATGCGGGTTCAATTCCCATCGGCGGCGTTTATTTTTACTCGGGAGATATTTTCAATTTGTATGAATATTTCAAGCGACTAATTATTGCTTGTAAAAAGTTGTTAATAATCCAGTTAATTGTTCACAGAATGCCTAGTTTACGATTCATCTTTCACTATGATGCAAAACAACAATATTTGAAATAAAATTTTAAAACAGTAAAGATGAATAAGAAAAAAAGATCCAAAAAGAGAATAAAAAAAGTAAATTACAACCATTCACATTAAAATAATACCACTATTTTTCGTCACTATATATAAAGTTAGTTAACTGCTAATTTAAATAACCTATACTGTTTTATAGATTTCTAAATAGTCGGATTCAATAGTATTGTACAAACGATCCATTCGAGGCAGTGGAAAGAAGTAGACAGTATTGTTAATGATTAGGATCATTAATGTGAATATTGCTCAGACAATGAGTGGTGCCAAGCTTATCTTTAATAATTGTAAGTAAACATATTCAGGCAGAAAATTGTATTAATTTTCCAAAGAAGTGAAATTAACGTATGGAATCGTTCTTCACTTAGTCCAAGTTTGAATGATAATAGTCTTTATTTGTTTTTAAGGAGTGTTGGTTCCAGATAACACTCCCGTATTCCAATATATTTCTGACTGATGATTTGATCAAGATTAAAATGAATTGGTGGTTTTTGAACGGTTTTGATTTTCCAGGTATGAATTCCATCATTTCGAAGGATTGTATCGTGATATCATTGACGTATACATCAAACGTACATTTTGAATCATGAGTAATTTCTAGATCTCTTATACTGGTAACTACAATTAATTAATGAAATACGCATAATCCTCTCGTCTTCTGCTGCGAGTGAAGGTTAAAATGTAATATTTTTCAACATTTAAAAACATGTCATTTTGAATATACTAGTTATTTACTGTATAAAGGTCATCATGAAGCATAACATGATCAAATATAGTGTGAAATTTACGGTGAATATTGAGATAATCAGCAAATAAGACAAATCATTGGTTAACTAGTGGGCCAAGGTCATTGTTGAATATAAATTACAATAAATATTTAAAAAAGCATTAGGCAAAGATATGATCCCTGGGGTACTCCTGAGGTTTAAAATATCGGAAGTGACTCAAGTGAAGTGTTTCAAATATATATACGACAGTACGGATAAAGTTGGAATGATTACACTTAAGGGTCTTTCTTCATTGGGTCATACAATAATTTCATTTGAGAAGCTTTCGAATTTCGTTCTGTCACTTTCTAGACTGAGTGTGTACCTATGATGGCATTCAACCAAGAAGAGATTGAGTGTGTACCTATGATGGCATTCCACCAAGACGAGGCTGAGTGTGTACCTACGATGCCATTCCACCAAGACTAGACTGAGTATGTACCTATGACGGCATTCCACCAGACGAGACTGATTTTGTACCTATGATGGCATTCCACCAGACGAGACTGATTTTGTACCTATGATGGCATTCCATCTAGACGAGACTGAGTATGTACCTGTGATGGAATTCCACCAAGACAAGACTGAGTGTGTATGATGGCATTCCATCAAGACGAGACTGAGTGTGTACCTATAATGGCATTCCACCAAGACGAGATTGAGTGTGTACCTATGATTGCATTACAACAAGACGAGACTGAATGTGTACCTATGATGGTATTCTATCAAGACGAGACTGAGTTTGTACCTATGATGAAATTCCACCAAGACGAGATTGATTATGTACATATATGATATAACTATATGTTAATATTCATAACGATAATCAAAGCCTCCATCGGCTCCTCATACATAGCTAGCAATAGGAAACAAAAACAGTTCGTCCAAATCTTAAATGACTATAATATTTTTTCAATCTATGCTAATATTTAGATTTTCTCAACGCCCTACTGTAGTACACTCATAAAAAAGTACCTAAACATTACAAAATGCATACCAAAATAGAATTTTAATTAAGTAAATGAAAAACGAGAGCTTAAAAAATCTATTTTAAACCACCAGAGATTTAAAACCCTTCCCATTTGCCTAGACGTATTATTATATAACCAGAAAGAAAAAAGCTTCTCATCGGTAAAAACATCCACGGAATCGAATATCTGTATCGATACAATGTAGCAGATGCATATTCTCTCAACTGATTAAAGTCTGCAGTAGATATTAGACCTATACATAGACTTCTCGGCACGATACACGCATTATTATTCAAGTCTTTATTATTTCCCCTTCTGAGATCTCCTTTGAGACGACGAGCTGCATAAGAACTGCTATGCCTCTCGCCTAATGCACCCTTCAGATTTGAGCAAAAAATGCGCACTTGCATAATGCGACGGGACCCGCATATTAAAATATTCAACAGACAGTAGTGTCACGTGACGAATACGCTCGAGTACAAACAGAGTATTATGCGATCCTCTGCCGTCTATGACGTATACCATACATGACGTAGTATACTGAATATCTCGTGTACCGTACACGCCACGCTAGTCCCATGCAAATATGTACGTGGATGTTTCAATATTGCAGGAGTCTGCACGCTTTGAAACGAATACGTAGGTACCTACCCGCCATATTCTCGAGTATTGCCAAAATCATTTCAGTCCTGCTGGACGTTTCTTTGACAGTTGTATGTATGTTATTTGCGCTCAGATTTGTCGGGCATTATTTTTTAAATTGGAACTATATTGTGACACTATAAATTAAACAATAAAATTGTTTGATTGCACAGTCTGGAGAAAAAATTAACCCGTAAAAAACAAAATAGTTTTTTTAGTATAATATATTATTTTTTATTAGCATTCAAATACACACACAAACTTTTTTTGTTTGACTGAATATTGAACCTTCCTTATATACATGTAAACTTTTTTTTGTTCTGAGCATTGAACCATCGTTCTCAAGGACTGGCTCTTAACTGCTAACTTTAAAAATATCTTCTAATTTTTAATTTTATTGGACTTAGGATTGACCTTCCTCCCCAGATTGGTTAGGAATAACATTTATTTAATTTAATTTCAGACAAATTGGTATATTTTCATGTGTCTAACTGAGTGATTGCCACCGTGATAGAATGCATTGTTATCGACAACGAGTATATCTATAAAACGTGATGGCATCTCATTTCCTAATAAAATATTGTTAAATTTACAAAATATATGCGTGTACTTGCAGCTGCGCATATTCTAATAAATATAATGACGAAATGTGAAAATATTATAATTTTTATGAACACGTGTTCCGACATCCTCATAAAACATGCAATTCATTCGTTGAAGTGCTGCAGTCCCGTTTTTAACAGGAATACGAAAACCTAGACGACATTTGAAATAAATTAGCAATATTTTAAATCAGTAATTGTTCACTGTGTGTGTACGTGATTGACACTAAAAGTTGATAGAATGCATTGTCACCAACAAAAATTCTATTGGCCTAGTTTCAGCTCGATTGTATGACGGGAAGTGGGTTAATTTTCAACCAAGATTTGAATTCATTCCCGTAAACAAAAGTAAATTTCGAATAGTTGTATTTAAAGGAAGCCGCTCCAATCGCTTGCTTTAAATGGCAATATTAACATGGTTGAAAGAAAAAAGATAATGGAAAAAAAATATGTGTCACAAATCATGATTTTTAAACAGTCAGTCTTGGTTATGACAAACCGTCATCAGAAACCGATCGAGACGCCTTTGGCGAGAGAAGGTGACGTTATCTGATGCAAATTATATGACGCCAGATAACACTTCAAATTGGATTGATTATTTTAGGTAGGTACCTACTTATTCATTTCGGAAAGTGATTTTAAAACCATTATTATTTCAAGCATTCACAAGATTCTTCGCCCGTTTGCCGCTAAGCAAGTCATCCCTCTGGTATTTATTCATGCATTCCATTATTTGCACACCCCTGCAATACAGAAGCCCGCATGCCAAACATGACCCGCCAGTCTCAGAACTAGAATACGGGATTATGTAATGACAGGGGTACTCAGAATGTCATTACCGGCTGCAATACATACAATATGGATGTCATTAGCATCTGGTTTCAAAGAAAAAACTCGACATGATCATCGAGTAATAATTTATGAGCCGTAGAAAAGCTAGATATTTATTGTTATCGTGTAATTGGTAAAACCACCGCCGTCTTTATTAATACAAGCCATGCTGTAGAAAAAGAACTGACAATTAAAGATACCAGTTTTCGGACTTCTTGCGCCGCGTGTAGCAAAGTTTGGTACTAAACTCGAAAATTGTCAGTTGAATTTCTACAGCATAGCCTGTATTAATAAAGATGGCGGTGGTAAAATTCAATTTATTTTAAAATTTAAAGTAAATCAAATTGCTGACAAACTACTTGCAGTAGTTTTTTTTAATTTTTTTTTTTTTAAATAAATTTAAAATAAATCAAGTTTAATAATGTTATAATAATTAAACACCAAAACAATAAATATACTTGCAGTAGCTTAGTGGGTACTAATTTATATTGTATGAAAATAATAGAATAGTTAAACGAAAAACGAAGCTTTTTTTATAGAATACATATATTTTTGACCTAGTTGCACCATCTAATATTTATTGAGGGAAATACAAACTATACAAAGTCAGTGGAGGTCTTTGATTAATCACTTAACAAATACAAAAGATTGTTACCGAGGCAGTACTATGTATAGAAAATATGTACCGTAATAATATATATTTTTTAATATTTATCTGTAAAAGTCCGTAAAAAGGGCGTTTATAAATAAATAAATCTCTTGGCCCGGCTATTAGCCATCTTCTAAGATATAATTATATATTTTTCTGGTTTGACTGATGATTGAACTTTCCTCCCCATGGTGTGGAGTCATGGATTGGGTAGGACCGACATTTATTTCGTATATTAACTGCTGTAATGTAATCCGTTTTCCGAGAAATGCGTATATTTCCGTGTGTATGTGCGTGATTGTCACCAACATTTTCAATAGTTTCAGTTCGGACGTCGGGAAGTGGGTTAATTTCCGCTTCCAGATTTTCATTAATTTATATTTACGAAAACAAAATCGAAATTCGAATAGGTGTATTAAAAAAACAAGGCCTAAATCTTCAATAAATTATTATACATTTGTGTGAGCCGATACAAAAAAATGAAATGCTTTAAAAGTAAGTGCGTACAGTTGACAAAGATTTCGTATAGATCTTAAATTAATGAACGAGTATAGAATGTATCGGAAGCATCTCCTATCCTTATCCTATATTCCCCTTACTCTCCACTTTACCTTCTTCTTAGTTTTAAGGCAACATAATACACCTATTCTAACAAACTTTGCTATTTGGAACTTTTTGGCTCAACGTTATTTAACCTCGTACAAATAAATAAATGAATAATGTCGATAGTAATAAAATATGGAAACTGTATTTTTAACGTTAAAAATTGTTTTTTTTAAAGATTATAATCAATAATTGTGCATTTGGAGTGAATTAGCACAAAGCAGCTCCATACTAATGTTATCATTACATAATAGTCTCTTGCATTTGCTATAGGTATAATTAATATAGCTACACACAATTGCTAGATGTTTTACGGAAAAAAATATACTCTTACAATATAAAAAATTAACCATTTATTAAAAAACAGTAAAAAAAAAATTAAAAAACTCTGACCCCGACGTGATTTGAACACGCAACCTTCTGATCTGGAGTCAGACGCGCTACCGTTGCGCCACGGAGTCGATGCTAGAGTGCGAACAACACTTGTAATGTTTTAAAAATCGAACATAAATAATCTGTTCACCATATGTTCTCTTTTCACTGATAACAATCAGCAATGAGTTATTATTGATTGACAATAATTAAATTCACGGTCGGGTAGACACGTAATTACATTCTATTTAAATTAACGAATGGAAATAATTTTGCAGCACAAGCGTTGATATTACTAACAGTATTGTGTGTGATCATCTATGGTGTCGTGAGTTTTAGCCATAGAGCTAAAATTATCAATGATTTTGGCACGTTTTTTTCTGCGTGAACTTAGTTTTTTTACTGAGAGTATATTTCACTTTGTAACGTGCCGCAAACATATTATTTTTAATTAATAAATTGTGAAATAAAATAATTTAATCAAATAAAACTTATTTGCGCTCACAGGGATTTGAACTTCGACCTCGAAAGTCTTACCCCTCGACCACGGGGGCCTTTCTGGTCAGCCAACGCAACTATTTTTAGCTCGCAATATATTTTTTGTCATGAAATACGAGGTTTTTAAGTATTCATTTTTTTGGTGCAAAACAATAAGGTAAGATCGATAAATTCTTCATTCACCGTAATAATTTAGTGTTCATTAAGAAAAGGGGTTTCTATAAGGTCATGGGCATCTAGAATTATTGTGAATTTAACGGCTAGGCGCTGCAGTACTAAGGATACACTAGTATTTGATATGAAATCTTTAAGCGTACCAACCTCTATTTTTAAATGTGGCTTGGTTAATGTGTCCACAGTTTTGAAGTGTAAAAGAATGAAATGTATCTATATTGCGTGAATAGCGCAGAATTCACACACGGATCTGCTCGGCGGATTTGTCCGAGCAGATACGCCCATTTCGGCGCAGAATTTCCGTTTCGGCGCATTATTCACACACAGATTTGCTCGGCATTGATTTGATCTGTCCGCCGAGCCAATCGCAACACACAAACACACACATACAAACACACCCTCACACACACACACACACACGCACACACACACACGCAAACAAACAAACACACACACACAAAAACATTCGGATATTTGAGTTGCGAGCATCTCATTCAGTGAAAAAGAAAAAAACACAAAATCTAGGGTAATCTTCGACCGTTTGGTGTTGCAGTCAAAATTTTCAACCAAATTTTGGAAAAAATTCAAAATATTCTGAAGAAATTTATGAAAACTTTGAAATTCTACAACTACAACCTAAAATTGACCCCCGCCTAGGATATAAATAAATATTCAGGGAAATTCAGTACTTGATAACTCATTCTGAAATCTAAGGTATTTTTTTAAAAACATAACACAACACTCACTGCAGGCAATCAAGTCCAAATGATGTCATGTTAAGCGAGTCGATCTAGGATTGCACGGGCGGATCGCTCTGGATATATCCGCCAGTGAATTCTGCCCAAATGACTCGGTTTCCCTGTGAAGGGAGGTATTGGAAATATAGGCAAAGATATCACAGTATGAGTTATCGAATCTCTTGATATATTAAATACCAGAAGGATGCGATACTATAACACTGAATGTTAACCGGAGCAGCCGCGGTGGCAGGAAACAAATGTACAGAGCACGGGTCTGCAACCGGTGAGCCGGCCGAGGTGCGATACCTTGGTGAAGCCAGCGCAAAAATATGTTGAATCTAGGACCCACTACACTAGTAATTAGATAAAAAATTTTAAATAAAATCATGTGACTTTCTCTTTAAGCCATAGCCAACGTGTGTGTACGAAACATAGCAGTCATATTTTTGAGCACGGCTGTAGAATTATTTCTATCGATGTTGTACTAATTCTAATCAACGTAAATCCTAAATGAACAAAAATAATGATTAAAAAAGCTGGAATTCTTCTAGCACTAATACTTTCCGTGGAGATTCAAATGACCGTTAAAAGAGGATGAAAAAGCCCCTTTCTCCACGGGGATGAAAGGTTTGAAGTGAAAGGAGGCGGTGGGTTGATTAAAGGGAGGAATTATGCAGCTTCACGGATCTCCCCAAAGGGGCGCCAAATCGAGACAAGGCATGTCTTCCTTAAGGGTGTAGATGTGAAAGTAGTACCCTTGCCAGTAAGGTGTTTCGTTATTTTATGTCTTACTCGAAAAAGGTACTTTTTATTTATTGACAGTCAGCACGATAAAATGGGTGCTTCAAAAAAAGATTTTCATATTTTTCGGTCCTTTTTTTCTCGTTACTGAACACGGTTTTTGCTACAGAATAAATAAAGTTAAAAAGGGTAGACAATGTGATTGTACTCCTAGACAAGTGGTAAATAATTGCATGTTTTACACATTTTAATAACTATTTACGGCAAATAATTTTTACTTAATGTTTTAAAATGATTAGTCATAAAGCAACAAATCTGTGGAAAAGCACAAAAAACGGTAAACTGCGACTTGATATTTGCTTATGGTTATCTGTTCGCAAACTTGAGGATCAATAGAAATATTTTCAACTCGTAATACCATAAGCTGGTGGTATGATGCTTTGAAATTTTCTTTTATCTGCCGAAACGGTAATGTTAGTTATGTAGAGTCATGTTTGGTAAGCATACACCATTTTAACATTAGGATTTTTATAAAATAACGCCATAGATATTTAGTTCATTCATAGATTGATTTTGGTACCAAAACATTTTTTTATTTTATTTTTTATTTATTTTATTTTTTTTTATTTGGTACATTATTTTGTTACAATTTATGTTTTCCAGTAATGTAGGCCTCACTGGGTGGCTTGCCCGTGCTGAGGCCTTCATTTTATAATATGAAAATCTAATCTACATATTACATTTAAAGAGAAGATAGTAAATTTGAAAAGAAAATAATAAATTAAAAATTAAAAATAAAAATACATAATAATACATTTAAAATTAAAAAATAATACAATGAAAATAATCTTGTGTGTTTGTGAGTGATGTGTGTTTATGTTGGTTTTGTGTGTTACGTGTAGGTTTTATTTTTATTTTATGCTATGACATTTTGGTAATATTGTCTTTTTTGTTGTTTAATCCATTTTGTAATTTTGTGTGTGAATTTATTTTTATTTTCCTCAATTTTAATTTCAATTTTTAGACTGTTGAAAGCTTTTATAGCATGGTATTGGTAGTGTCTTTGTCCAAAGGTTGAATTTACTGTTGGAGTTTTAATGTTTTCTTTGTACGCTTGTCTAACTGGTCTGTTAGTGTTATTTTGTGTATGTTGAAATTTATTTTTTTTGTTAAAAATGTAGTTTAGTAGTGTTTTAACGTATAATTGGCGTATATCTAGTACGTCACAGCTGTTGAATATTTGGTCTGTATCGGTCAGTCTATGTTTTTTATTTATTTATTACCTTTAAGATCGTTTTCTGTGCGGTTTCTATGTAATTGATAGCCGAGTTTGTTGCTCCTCCCCAAGCAATAATTCCATATTCTATTATTGATTGGCAGAGTGCAAAATATATTGTTTTCAATTGTTTTATTTTATATATGTTTCTTATGTTAAGGAAAATGTGTATTGTTTTGAGAAGTTTATCTGTGATTTGTTTGATGTGAGGTATACATCTAAGGTTATGGTCAATTATGATTCCTAGATACTTTATTTGTTCTGTTTTTTCTAGAGGAGGGCAATCGCAGATGTTGGTGTTTAAACATTCGTGAATTTTTATGGTGTTTGTATTATTTTTTGGCTGTCCCGTGCTATTTATACTGTATGTTGTGAATTTTGTCTTTGATATGTTAAGTGTAAGTATGTTTGAGTCTAGCCATGTTTTGACTTGCGAGATTCCCAAATTCGCTATACATTATTCCAATCCTTAGATATGAAAAGTAAAACTGTGTCATCAGCATAGCTAACTATTTCACCGTCTATTTTCATGCTGCAAAGTTCATTTATGTAAATAGTAAAAAGAACGGGCCCTAGTATGCTTCCTTGTGGAACTCCATATGTAATCGGCAGTGGTTTACTAGTATGGTTGTTAATTTTGACTTGTTGAGTTCTGTTACTCATATAACTTTTAAATAGTTGAAGTTCCTTGCCTTTGATACCCATGTTTTCTAATTTTTTAAAAAGTGAATTGTGGCAGATTGAGTCAAAGGCTTTAGCTAAATCTAGATATATCGCTATGCATTTGTACCCTTGATCTAAGTTGCTATGTATATAATCTACTGTACATGCCAAAGCTTCTTTTGTGCCTATTTTGTCTCTAAATCCATATTGGTTATCCGAGATTAATTTGTTTTCTTCAAGGTATTTTATAATTTGGTTTTTTAATACTCTTTCGAAAATCTTTGATAGCGAGTTTAACAGAGTGATTGGTCTATAATTAGTTATTTCCATTTTGTCTCCAAAATTATTAAAAAACAAAAAATTCTCGTGCATGTCTATTGAGTACACTTAATCCATATGCGGGGTAAGTATATGCATATCGTAGTGTAAGTGAACGCACTCTAATTTCAAAAATTAAAAACA
Source organism: Hesperophylax magnus (assembly GCA_026573805.1). Classification (NCBI taxonomy): domain Eukaryota; kingdom Metazoa; phylum Arthropoda; class Insecta; order Trichoptera; family Limnephilidae; genus Hesperophylax; species Hesperophylax magnus. Next base: position 7,520,233 of record JAIUSX010000061.1, on the reverse strand, counting down.
AAAAAATTTTCTCTTTGGTTTAAAACGACCTATCCGGATGCTCACGTAGATATTATACACGTGGAATATTTCAATGTAAAAAGTAAACAGGAGATGAACAAAATAATAAAATAATCGCGTGTATCCGCTCACTTAACCCCATTACACAAAAAAATAAACTTAAGCAGAATATTGATTATCTATACAAGGATTGTCTCTGCACCTGTGCATCTAACATTACTTTGGTTATCTTAACTAATTGGTTACACTACACAATAGTACCAACCAGTTACAAACAAGAAAACTATGAAAAAAGATAATTTACCTTCCAATTTATGTTTTCAATGCAGGATTCAATGTGTACTGTGTACACAACATGATTCCATTTGACCCAAAGCATTCGAAGTATAGGATAGTACTATTTTTTTTTGGTTATACGATGCTGCTTGATAAATAAAAAAAGGGTTAGAACGATCAGTTTGGGTCCCCACTAGACTTCAGGAAATTAATTCCTTAGTTAAAGTCCTCCATCACGACACAAAAAACATTTTCCGGTTACTGTGGTGATAGTAGGAGATACTAAAATTATTGTCAGGTTGTTTGCTACCCGGGAATGTTTAATGACTTTCTTTAAAAAAAACAGTTTTTCTTCCTTTCAAGTGTTTTGCTTTATTCATCATTGGAGCCGAAAATTTTGTGGATGTTATTGTACATAGTCCATTCTCCAAGGATGTCTAAAACATTGGCACGATAAGAATGAACCACATTTTAACAAAACAGAAACTGGACAAAAGCTAACATCTGTAAGAAAGCAGAAAATCCCGAAAACACATTGCACGATGAAAATGTACGTACTTTAAACAAGTGATTAAAAAATAAAAATGCCATTACACTTAGGTACCTACGTTCTCCTATTTTGTTTAGCTATGGATCACTATCGATTTTGAACTCAAAATATGTTTGGCTTTATAATATCAGTGTTCTTAGAAAAGCGTTAATCACAAAAGACTTCTCTGGAACCAGCGCTAATTTAAAGCCTTGAAAAAATTCGTTTTAATTAAAGCAGCTTTAGAAAATTTTGCGGAATTTATTTTCCAATTCCACTAGACATTCACCTTCATGGAAAACTTTTCAATAGGCTTTGATTTCCTTTGAACCCAGAAACTAAGTAAATCAATACACCCGCTCTGAAAAGATTCTAATTAGAGCTTCATAGCTGATAAATTATTGTTATCGCGAAATAAATTCTGTTCACATTTTAATTATAAATAATAAATCATCGTTCCAGGACATGCTAAATAGATAAACTGGGTCGAATTTATCGTCTGATCCTCCTTAATGTCCTTCGCAGGAAACAATTATAAGTTTGTTAACAAACAATAATTATAAGTAAGGCTATCCCGAATTAATGTATTCCAGGAATGACCACAATATGGTCTTTTATAAGATTCTTATTTGCGAAATCAATACGAATTATTCACGCTATGTTCTGGAATCAATGTTAATTAGAAATATTTAACTTACTTAAAAAAAGCCATCACTTCTCTAAATAAGCTACTGAGACCTACATTTGATCACAAATTGGACAATTAATATTTTTTTCTTGTCCTTAACGTACGAAGGGTTTGGCTGATTCTATAGGGTTTTCCAATAAGAGGTGTTATTTTGATATTCAAAGAAAAATGCCATTTTTTAATATAAATTATCAAATGTTTATTACTTTATAAAGAAGAAGGTATGCCGTTAATAGTGAAAAATAACATCAGTCAAATGATCACCACGACCACGCCTACAAGACCATATCCTTTTCATGAAATTTTCCATAACCAAATCGCAAAGTGGCTGCCTTATGTCCTCGATAGCCTCACGAATTCCATCTTTGAGGTCTTGAATTGACGCTATGCTATTGGCGTAGACCTTTTCTTTCACGTGGCTTCAAAGGAAGAAGTCGCAAGGTGTTAAATCACAAGATCTCGGTGGCCAATTGTGATCACCTCTTCGGGAGATAACACAGTATGGAAACTTTTCCCGTAAAAGATCAATGGTTTCGTTGCTTGTGTGGTACGTAGCGCCGTCTTGTTGAAAGTGAACGTTGTCCAGATAAATATCATCCGATTCCGGCCATAAAAAATCATTAGTCATCTCTCGATAGCTCTTTGAATATCAAAATAACACTTCTTATTTGAAAACCCTGTATTAAAATGTTGCGCAATCGATAACCATCAAAACAATGCAATCTGATTATTTTTGAATTCATCAAACAAAATCCCCCTCCCCCTCTGAATGAAAAACGGCCGAAATTTTCTTTGATTTCGAAACTAAATCTGTCGCATCAATAACATAATTGTTTATTTTATTTCATCGATACAACATGTTCATTGTTATAAAAGACTAGCGGCGTGGCCTGGAACTTACACAGAGTTTTTCGAAATTAAACTAAGACAGTTTCCTCAAGTGTGCATAATTTTGCCAACCTCGAAATAAAACTGTAGGTTTGCATGAAAATCAAACAAATGCCGCCCGCCCGGAGTCCGCCACAGACATTCTTCTTTATATAAATTCATAGATGGATAGATAAAGAAATATATACATATGATATAGATCAAGGCTGCCCAACCTTTTTAGCAGTTGGGCGAAATTGACGATTTTGAATCACTGGCGGGCCACTGAATACCTGACGGTTCCTATTTCCATGGGGGGGGGGGTTGTTAGAAAATTTCTATAAAACATAATTCCCCACAAAATAAAATCTAAATAAGTGCTCCGCACAAAATATTTAAAATCCATGGGGGGGGGGGGGTTTGTTACGGAACTTCGCTGAGAAAAAATTCCGAACATCATATGTGATACCCCACAGCAATTTTTCCATGGGGGGGTGGGGGGGTGGCTACAGGATTCCATTTCGACGCAAAAAATATTATGTCGAAAACCGGTGTATTTTTGTTTCAAAAGTAAGTTCAACAGGTTAGATTTTTTCGTCGCTGATTCTCGTTCTGAGTAGCCTAAATAGCGATAAATCGCCTTCGTTGGCAACACTGGTGACCGCGCGCAAGCTGCATTGTTTGTTTTACCGCGGGCCCGCGACACTTTTTCAAATTGGCGGATTGGCGGGTTTTTTGAAAATGTTTCACGCGGGCCACTTATAATTCGTTCGCGGGCCACATTGTGGCCCGCGGGCCTGGGGTTGGGCAGCCTTGATATAGATAGTGTGTATATTATTATCCTCCACGCTAAGAAATTAAGAAAGGTATATTGATTCAATAAAGCAGTGGAAGACTTTAAGATAGTAATAAGAAAACAATTCAAAATATTTACATGTTAATAAGAGCAACACAATTTCCACACACTAAACGAAATGAATTTATATGCTTCGGACGTTATTTTGAATACCAGCTCATATTAAAAAAAAGTTATCACGAACCCAAAAATTGCATATTTTCAAGTTAGATACCCCAAAATCGTGCTCATCTCTAAAAGGGACGAGATTTTTGAACAATGAGTTTTATTAATCTTTATTGCCATGACTATATTCATAATGAGAACGCTCTTTACAAACGAATCAAACCTCTAACCTTTGATTCGTTAGAGTTTTGATTCGTTTGTAAAGAGCGTTCTTATTATGAACATAGTTTTTTTTTTTTTTTTTTTTTTTTTTTATTTATTTCATCAAAAAAATACAGAATATATATAATATATCATTAGTAAGTTGTATAATTATATGTCAGTTAGAAACAATGAAATTGTTGAAAGAATAATGTTACAATAATACGGCAGTTTCTAATATAAGAAAAAATATATATGAATGTAAGAGTGTTATATAGAAATGGCATAATATATTATATTTTAGGTTGTGCATAACCTGCCTCACTAGGCGAACCTGTATTGAGGCAGAATTTTTAGTTAATTATTTCTTCATTTTGTCTATGGTTTGCTAATATGTGAATGTTTAATATGGGTTCCCATACAGCAATCCATTATTTTAGGTTACATTATTGTTTACATATTGAAGATACAAATAGAATAAGTTTAAACACAATACATACTATAATAACTCACTGTGACAAGGCATTTGGTTACTTTTCATTATTGTTTGCATTTACACAATACGTATATAGTAAGTTTTAGCACCGTACATACTGCAATAACTGTCAATGACAAGGCGTTTGGGTGAGGGCACCAGTGTAGGCTCGATCATTTGAATAAATCCAAATTTTAACATTTTTTTTAAACTCTTTCCGTGTTTGACTCTCTTTAATATTTTCCGGGAGCATGTTGAAGATCTTTGTGGCAAAGTAGCCAAAGCTACGTTGACCAAAGGTGGAAGAAAGTGCTGGAACTTGCAACATGTCTTTGTTCGAATTACGCGTAAATCTAAAGTTAGTTTTTTTTTCGTAAAGCACGTGTTTGTTTTTAAAGAGATGCATGAGGATAGTTTTTACATAGATCTGTCGAACACCAAATACTCTCATTATGTTGAAAATTAAGTTACTGTTTGCAGTTTGAGGAAGTTTGAGAATAATTTTCATAATTGTTTTCTACGCCTTTTCAACAGGATCTAGAGCTGATGAAGTACCCCCTCCCCATGCAATGATACCATACTCAATGATAGATTGGGTTAATGCAAAATAAATCGTTTTTAGAATTTGTAAGTTAAGGAAGTTCCTTACGGATCTGAAGAAATGTATTGTTTTCCTAATTTTATTCGCAATGATATGAGTATGTATATTCCATTTGAGGTATGGGTCAATGGTGAGGCCGAGGTACTTCATCTGTGGAGTTCGCTCTATACAGGGGCACTCATTGCATACATTGGAATTCGTACAGTTATGTATTTTTATGGAGTAATCATCATTAGGTTGGCCTGCAGTATTGATGCTTGAAGTGATATATTTTGTTTTTTTCGTGTTAAGGGTAAGCGTGTTTATATCTAACCATTTTTTAACTAAGTTAATATTTTTTTCAGCTTTTTTAAATACAGCTGACCAATTGTTGCCTTCAAACAGTAAGACAGTATCGTCGGCAAAGCTAACAATGCTTCCCTCAATTTCAAGGTTGCAAAAGTTGTTTATATACAGTAAGAACAGAGTTGGTCCCAATACGCTTCCTTGTGGAATTCCATAGTCAGTTGAGCGCTGGTTACTGAGGGTATTGTGTATTTTAACCTGTTGTTTGCGTCCATTTAGGTAACTTTTAAAGAAGTTTAGCTCTTTGTCCGTGATGCCGATTTTTTCAAGTTTTTTAATTAGTTTAAAGTGTGATATTGTATCAAAAGCCTTAGAGAGGTCTAAAAAGATTGAAATACATTTATTTCCTTTATCAAGGCTTTTTACAATGAAGTCTGTCACCCTGGCAATGGCATCTGAGGTACTTTTGTTTTTTTGAAAACCATATTGATTTTTTGAAAGTATTTTATGGCTCTCGATGAATTTTAAAAGTTGTGTATTAATAAGGTTTTCAAAAACTTTAGACAAGCTATTCAGTAAAGTAATTGGTCTATAGTTATTGATATCTGACTTGTTTCCAGATTTGTAGATGGGAATTACGATACTTTGTTTTAGGTTAGAGGGGAAGTAGCCCTGTGTAATACTTAGGTTTATAAGGTATTCTAGTGGCAATGTAATCTCCGAAGACAGCGTTTTAAGGATTTTGGTTGAAATTTCGTCTGGTCCAGCAGAAGAAGTGTTTTTTAGAGAATTAATTGTTTTGAGAATTTCTTCCTGTGACACAGTTTGGAATAGAAATTTTGTATTTATGTTATTTGTTTGAACCACTGTATCGGTAGATTGGGTGATTCCGCTCTGGGCAATTTGAGAAGCAAGATTTGGACCGATATTAATAAAAAAATTGTTTACATGATCAGCAACGAGCTTAGGATTTTTTGTGGTTTCAACAATATGTCCATCAATGGAAAGTTTATTTATGCTCTGTTTCTCTTTTGTAGTTTGCGAGTTTGTGGCTTCTCTAAGTATTTCCCATAATTTTTTGGGATTATTGTTACTTTCTTTAATTCTTTCTGAGTAGTAAATTTCTTTTGCTTTTCTGATGACGTTACAGCACATGTTTCTATATTTTTTATAATAGTTGAATGTTAGTTGGTCATACGGATTTTCTTTGGTTTTTTTGTGTAGCGTGTTTCTTTTGTGAATGCAATTTATAATGGAGTGGTTAATCCATGGTTTCAAGGGTTTCAATTTGTTACTTATATTTTTGGTCATCGTCAGGGTATGGTGGTGTAATTCGTTTTTCAAATAGTTAATAAAGTATATCCATGCGTCCTCCGATTGTTTAATTTGGAAGAGTTCTTGCCATGATTTGTTCTTTAAATTGGTTATTATATTTTGAAAGTTGATTTTATTGTATGCTAAAGGCAGGCTACATTTATTTATTTGGATAGGTGTTTGTAGTGCAAAGATAGTTGAATAATGGTCCGTGATAGTTGATTTGTAGACGATACTTTTAGATGGTTTTTTTGACTTTACCATAATGTGGTCAATGCATGATATAGATCCATTTGTCGTTCTTGTTGGTGAGTTAACGGTACTCACTAATCCATGAAATTCTAGCATGTTGATATAGTCTTGGCTTTGGTGGTGTTGGTTGCTCGGTAGTATGTTAATATTTAGATCGCCCATTATTATGATATTTTTGGTATTGGAAAGATTTGAAAGTGTGCAACTTAGACTGTTTAGAAATGGCGTGATGTTACGAGTCGATGGCGAGCGGTATATAGCGAGGATAACTGTATCATTGTTGTATTCTATTTGTGTGCAACTTGCATCCTGAATTTTTAGTTCAGTTACTGTGAAGTTTTGATTATTTTTTGTGTAAACAACAATCCCATCGTTCTGATTATCAAACGTAGTTGAATTGTGTGATGTGTAATTTTTTATGATTTTAGGTGTATATGTGTTTGACAACCAGCACTCGGTCAGAATGATTATGTCGAAAACAATATCTATGTGGTGAAGTTGAATTAAGAGTTCGTCAAAGTTTTTATTTATGGATCTTATGTTTTGGTGCATAATTTTTGTATTGGCAGAGTTTCCAATCAGGCGTTTACACATATTAGTATCTGAAGTTGCGTAAGAAAGGTTTTGGTTGTGTAATTCCTCATCAAAAAATTCCATTGAGAAAGGCATGTTGATATAATAATTATACGAAAATTAAAAAAAATAGTTTATATGTTTATGGGAGCTCCACTGTCCGTGGCAGTTACCGGGAGTTTCACCCTAGTTGCAGATAGAGAATTACCGAAGTGGATAATTATTGTTGTAGTTCGAAATAATAAATGTAAAGTTTCTCCTTACCGTTTGATTATGAAGGGTGATCGGGCCAATAACTAACCGACGTTGGAGCTCTCCAGAAGCATCTAAACCATTTTTAACAGATCATCAGCGTGTTTAATGTAGATGATTTTTTCTCCTTCTTTTTTTCTAATCATAATTTTAGAATCTTTGTACCACACATAATTATATCCCCTTTCTTTCGCCTTTGATTTTGTTCTCCATAGAAGGTCTTTGTAATGAGGACTGAGAATTTCGCTGATGTAGATTCGTTGACACTCTGGATTCTGCGCGGTGGCTGAGCTTAAAAGTTTCCTGTTTGTAAGAAGTTGGTATCTCTTTTGTCTATTGTTTAGTTTGTAGCGTCGATATTAATCCATTGAATAATTAATAATAAATCGCTCGATCTACTTAGGTACGTACTTGCTACTTAGGTACGTATTTGCAGCCGAAATCAAAACAAAGCAACCTACCTGTTTCAAGACCTACTTGCATACTCGCGACAACAATAACGCGCACTCAGTCCGGGATACTACGAGAACTCGCCAGAAGGTTCGAGTCTACGGCCTATGCTTAATCGCCGCAATGTCGAAGGTTCCCGAAACACACAGTCTGTGCGAGTGCCTAGAATTTAGTTGCCATCCATCTACCTACTGCCGCCGTCGGCCGTCTAGTATAAATAAGCCCGACGCAGCGAGCCAGTCAGTCATCAGTTATCAATCTGCCGCCAGTGGATAAATCTCACGAGTGACGATCGGCGCGTCCCGCGCCCCGCGAAGGACACGTACCCGGCTTCGCCCCTATCATCATGGACTCTATCGGGACATCATCTTAGCGCCTCGGCCGTGTCCATGGCCAGCGCTAAAACGGATTACAAGCGCCCTGGTTCCAGCGTCTCTGACCAGCGCTTCTTCCACGCAACCATGACCACCACGAGGACACGCAGCGTCCTCACTGGTCACGCCGTTCCCGTTCAACTGCCCACAAGGTCCGCCGCACCTTCGGCCGTCTCGTCAGCACTGGAGTGCCTGAAGACCTACGTTCTTCGCCAGTGCCTGACCTCCATCGAGTCCCGGTCACCAGCGCCCGGCGTCGACTCACTGACCCGCGCTTGACCTGCCAACACATCACAGCAGCAACCGGAGTATTCTACATCTGTCCTTCATCATCTCCTTGTCACGGCTACTGACTCACCAATAAAACACATGTGACCTTCACAACCTTCTTTCATTTCGTGCCTCACCATTGATCCCCAAAAGTTTAATATGTATTTTTGGGGGGACTCCCGGTCGTTTATCAGGTATCCTCCTCACTTCCACTATATCTTCTCCTTTTATATCCACTCCTGCAATTGAAGCCACCCGTTTTATAGCATCAGAGGGCTGCTCGTCATTTTTTGGAATGAGGCCGGCAAACTCCAGTGAATCTTCTAGTGATCTTTGATCAACTTCCGCCAATCTGACTTCCAGACATTTTATTTGTTTGTCCTTTTCGACGAGTGTGTTCCTTAGAGACTCTACTTCGGAAACCAATTTAGTGATGGTTTCCATTTTAGCAATTAGATCGTCATATTGACGGCTGATGAAATCTCTCGAGTGTTTACTCTCTAAGTTTTCATCGTCAATTTTTTTTTATAATTTCCGATTTAAAAGCTTCCAGTTTTGTTACCATTTTTTTTTCCATTTTCTCCATAAGTATGTCAATTTGTGAAGATACATCTGTAGCCAAGCTCGTTGTCGCGGGCATTTGTCCTTTGCTTCGAAGGTTTTTGTCGGCAGACAGTTATGGCAATAAAGATTATTGAACAATGAGTTTTATTAATCTTTATTGCCATGACTATGTTCGTAAAAAGAACGCTCTTTACAAATGAAACAAACCTCTAACCTTTCAACTCTCGGTTAGGTTAGGTTAGGTAGAGAGATCATTAATCAAGTGATACAACAATAATGTTGTTATAGTTTATGAATTCGGCTTCACAACTCGATAAAATAAACTTGCAAATTCTAATTCATAATATCTTAAATTTATTTGTTTTACAAAATGTCACAAATGTTGTGTGTTTAGTTATTTATTTAATAATTTATTTTCATGCAATTAAGTCCCTCTTGGAAGGTTTTTTGTTTGTTTACGGAGGTTTTGTGTAAATCTTTTTATTTTGTATTTATGCTATACTGGCTGAAGTCATCGGCATTGCCCAGTCTTTAAACATAGGTTTTCGAAAATCAGATGTAGACAGTAATTTTCATCTTATTTTGAACGTCAAGTGCGCAGAATTTCATCAAGAAGTTTCAAAATTCAGCTTTAACGGATGGGAAAAACGGATGGGGTTGGTTATTATAATTCTCGTGTAGACAGGGACCTTCCTCGTGTTGTAAAGGACAAGTGTGCAAAATTTCATCAATCTCGGAATAAAACTGTAGATTTATAAAAAAAAAACAAAGACCGGCCGCCCGCCACAGACACTCTTATTCCTACACAAGGGTAGAGGTATAGAAGATATATAGTCAGTTATTGGTAGAGTAAGCTGGAAATTCATTTCTCAGACTTGTTCTGTAATTTTAAGATTAATAACTTTATTTAAAATAGGTAATATAAATTACAGAAATTGCTTTCAATATGTTTTTCAGCGTTCCAAATATAATTATAAAAGATAAACTAATGATTTTTTTACAGTAGATGATCATTTCTGTTTACATTTGAAACAAATATAATTTATAGCAGTAGACATTGATATATGAAAAGATATGATGTAAAATAGGTTCGTATTTACTTTTCTTGCAAAAAATTGGTGTCTTGGTAAGTGTGAGTTTTATGAGAGAGTGCTGAATATAAAATGCACCAAGTCTCGTTGGTTTCCTCTTTATATCCATCCTTATAAAAATGTACGGTGTGTTTATGGGAATTATAAGGGTTATTTATGATACGCAACCCTTGCAATAACCGCTGCATAGAAATATGTTAAGAGTGTTGTAAATAAATAAAACACAATGCGAAAAGCACGATGTATTATTTTGATGGCTTTTTTTATGAATAAAAACTTGTGGAGAATTTCTAGAAAGGGCAATTTATTACGGAAATAACACGTTATATGGATACTTATAATTGCACTTAACACATTAGGTTTTGCAAATAACATTAAGTATTATCGTTGTAGTATTACAACAATAATTATACTCACACTCATTGGCGGCCTGCAACCTACTTTTCAGTACAGTAAAAGAAAATCGTAGTTACCTATTTATTTAGAAAAATCCTTGGAATGTAAAAATAAATCTATTATAAGGTTCTTAAAACCTTTAAGAGTAAACGTAACGTACGTTATAATCTACGCGTTCGTAGATGGTGTTAATTAATTATTTTATGAAACAAGCTTTTTGCAAATTATGCTTTAAAATATTAAGAAAAATTATAATATGAATTATTATTTTTTTTTTTGTAAACTAATGTTTAAAACAAGAATTTTTATGCATAGAACTAAGGGTAACAATTATTTTTATGAGCAATAATTATTAGCCTGAAACACTCGTCCACATTGAAAAATCTCCTGATAAAAGATACATGACGCCAACGGGACATGAACCCATCCTGAATAAAAATTTTCACAAACTCAATTATTTCGACTAATAGCAACTTATAAAATGGACGTAAACAATTAAACAATTAACTCTTTCCAACTCAAAAATACAAATTTTGAGTCACTTTTCGAAATAGTAGTAAAGACGTTAAAATGTTTCTCCGCTTGATAGCTCAATTATTTCGACTAATAGCAACATATAAAATGGAAGTAATCAATTAAACAATTAACTATTTCCAAAGTCCTTACTACTATTTGGAAAAGTGACTCGAAATTTGTATTTTATGCAACTCAAAACATTTATTATATCCTATCCCACCGTTCAGTCTGTTTTGTATGTCTTCATCTATTCCTATATAAAATACGAAAGTTGGCTGTGCGAAAGTGAAAACGAACCCCTCAATGTCTTGAGGGCTCTAGCATCGAGACATCGGATTGCAGGAGTGCACCACTTTTGAGTCTGGCCTCACTAAGTTATAATAGAATGTATTTATGATCCTGAGCGATTGGGTGATAGAATTATAAAATTTGGGGGTTTGAAGAACTATTAATGCACCATAACATTGGCCATTCTTGCTCACACTATTATATATTTGTGATACAGAACTATCTACTAGTAATAAACGAGTCATAATTACGCATATTTAGCATGAAATTATCATTTAATTAGGATTGACTGCGTTCATATTAATATCGCGTATGTGGTCACTAAACACTGATAATGAATACATTATTGTAATATTTTGTTCGTTGACATAAAAACCAGGTTGGGTAATGTATAAACCACACATCACACAATCATATCAATTATTTTGCGTGCACTATTCACATATTCAACGTGGAAAAATATAAATTTGGTACGAGAATTTGAAATTATAAATTTAACATGTCTGAACGTTAAATAAACAAGTCAATCGTGTTCCAAAAATAAACTCAGACACAATAAATTATTTTCAATCTTCAAAACTTTCTTAGCAAAACGCTTCATTTCCACTAGAGCTGGGCGTTTCAGTTCATTTTAAAAAATAATCGAAACCGTTTTATTTTTTGATGATAAACTAATGATTATAAGACAGGGTTTTAGGCATAGCACAAAGGTTACTAATTAATTACAAGCAATAATTATTCGCCTGAAATATCAATACAAATTGAAATTCTACGTCTTTTATAATAAGCAGTAATTGTTGATTGAAGTACTAGTACATATCGATGTATTTGGCGTGTTGGAAATAAGCCGAGATAGCTCAGTGGTCTAGAGCACCTGACCCGATAACAGAAGGTGCGAGTTCAATTCCCGTCGGCGGTATTTATTTTTACTCGGGAGATATTTTCAATTTGTATTGATATTTCAGACGACTAATTATTTGAAACCGTTTTAGTTTCTCAAAGAAAACGGTTACTCGAAATTTCTTAAAAGTAACGTAATAAACTTTATTAGGCGATTTGACACAACGCTCAGCGAATATTTAATTTTTTGCAGCCCTTTCCGAGAAAACACTTTTTTGCGGCGGTTTACGGCAGGTATAGTAATTTAGCGGGTATAGTAGTTAAGTGTTATGGGTACCTGTTTTAAACGTTTCGTTTGAAATTCTCAAACTAATAGTGTTCTATTGGAATCATTTCGTGCGAGTTTACAGCGAGCAAAGTCATATGTTTTTTTAAACGGTTATCCCAACATCCGCAAAAACTGAAAACGCTAAACCTGTGGTAATTAAACGTTTACACTGTTTCACGTTATTTTACTCACCTCTAGTCTCCACCCACGTTTGCTCCTTTTTATCGCTTTTCCCACAGCTTTCCCACAATGAGTTGAAAAAATGAACACCCACACTCTTTGGAGAAAGCACTTGGTTTTACTCCCACTGTAAATCTGGGTAGTTTGGAGAATAAAACCGTCATGCAATTTACCACACTTTAATCAATTGTTAATAAAAATCTTTGAAGCAATCAACTAATGCCATTTCCCCGTAGGGACTGCCAAAGGGAATTTAGCTCTACACATTTTGACATATTCCTTTCGTTTCATTTAAATTCATAAATCGTCTCATGCGTACTCTTCACTTATTCAGACTCTACAATTCTACAATCCCCGACTAAGTGTTTGACTGATGTGAGAGTGTCATATCTTCAAGCTTCTTCTATCCACCTATGCACATCACTCCTTTCACAATCTTGGTTACATCAATCTTGCATTATTTTCGGATGTCCTCGTTTGTAATTCGAATATACTTGGGTATTCAAACATACGCTATAACACACTTGTGTAATATACTTGGCTATTCAAACATACGCTATAACATACTTATATAATATACTTGGCTATTCAAACATACGCTATAACATACTTGCATAATATACTGGGCTATTCAAACATACGCTATAACATACTTGTTTATTTATTTATTTATTTTATTTAAACGCCCATAGGGCTTTTACATACAATGCTATTATGTTTTTTTAAATACAATAACAATAAAGAGTTTACATAATATATAAGAATATACAGATTATATAAAATATAAGATTGAACAATGCATAGGTTAACAAAATATAGGTAACATGAAACAAGAGTTTACGAAACGTAGGTAACATGAAATTTAAGTAAATGAAATAAAAATATATGATCTGCCAATATCCTCCAAAACAATTGAATACAAAAGGATGAAATTGTTGTTCACATTAGCCTATAAACTATGTAACTCTAATTAACAATCTCTATTACGCAAGATTAGGATAAGAAACGACAAAAAGTCTAATAGAAAAACATTTAGTTAAGTATTATAATATTAAACCAAGTATCACATTTTTAAGTCAAGTACCACAATATTAAACCAAGTATTATAATATTAAATTAAGTATTACAATATTCAGTCAAGTATTATAATATTAAACAAAGTACCATAATATTAAGTTATATTAAACTAAGTATTATAATATTTATTTATTTAAACGTAATTTGTAGAGTAGTGGAAATAGTTCGCACATACTCCGTTTAATGTTTGCAATGTTCATATTTGACATACAGATTTAATAATAATGTGTTTATAGGCTGATAGACATTCAGTACCGTTAGTGTTCACGCAATATTTATTCCCTGCACTGTGTAGTCGGTTCATTACTGAATTTATTTCTGCTATGGTACCTGCAATGTTACAATGGTAAGGTACCTTCTGACGAACCGTTCTACTAGGCACATGAAAGTCGATCAACCTAAGGAGTTCAGGGGAGTCAAACATGTTATTAACAATTTTATAGAGAAAAAAGAGATCAGAACATATTCTTCTTTCTTTTAATGTGGCTAGGCCCATGACTTTCAACAGTGAGGTGTAGTTAATGTTTTCAATAGGAATACCTAATCTATAATTTATGTTACGTAAAAATTTATGTTGGATTCGCTCGATAGATTTTTCATGAATATTGTAAAATGGATTCCAAATGGTTGAGTTGAATTCTAAATGGCTTCTGACAATGGATGAATATAATATTTTTAAAGTTTTTAAATTTTTGAAATCTTTTGCAGTTCTTAATATGAAACCCAACATTTGCATCGCTTTAGTGGTTATATTGTTAATGTGGGAGATAAATGTTAATTTGGTGTCAAATATTATCCCCAGGTCTTTTATTTCGGGTACAGATACTAAGACTTGATCATTCATACAGTATGTGAAAATCAATGGGTTTTTCTTCCTATAAAAATTCATGACTTGACACTTTTTTACATTGAGGGTTAACTTATTTAGGATACACCAATCAGAAAAGCTAATGAGATTTGATTGTAATAATAAGCAGTCATTAATATTGTCAATAATTCGGTAAATTTTCATATCATCTGCGAACATCAAAATAAAGACACGTTTAAATACATTTGTAACGTCATTTATAAATATGTTGAAAAGAATGGGTCCTAGATGTGATCCCTGGGGCACACCGCTTGTAGCTGTAAAAGTGTAGGACAGGTGATATTTAATGCAGACAGTAAGCTCTCGATTAGACAGATAATTCTTAAACCAGGATAGTACGTTACCGGTTATGCCAATTTTCGCCAGTTTGCTAACAAGAATTTTATGGCAAACCTTATCAAACGCTTTGCTGAAATCAGTATATATAGAATCGACTTGTTGTCTATTAGCAAGTGCATTTGTTATATAATTTTCGTACAGGGATAGATTGGTTAAGGTTGATCTGTTTGAAACAAAACCATGTTGGCAAGTTGTAATGATGGATTTCACGCTGGGGTTTATCTCAAGAAGAATTAATTTTTCAAAAATCTTGGGTATTGATGATTGGATACAAATTGGACGATAATTTTCAATTGCAGATTTATCCCCGCATTTAAATATTGGAGTTAAGTAACTTTTTTTCCAAAGTTTTGGGAAATTTCCCGTTGACAGAGACTTATTAAATAATATGAACAACGGAATGGATAAGCTGTCTGCACAGTTTTTAATCAAGATGGGTGGAATTTGATCCGGCCCGGAACTTAATTTTGGTTCAAGTGTTTTAAGGTAATTTGTAATGTCGGTGATGTTAATATTAATATTTGATAATTGCAAGTTTATATCAGAATTAAATTCCGGAATTTGTTCATCTGAAATGTTAGGTTCAAACGCATCTTTAAAGAAATCGGCAAACATGTCAACAATTTCTTTTATGTTGCCAGAACTCCTCTGTTTATGATTCATAGTTCCGGGGATCCCGACTTCATTTTTTTTCATAGACTTTACGTGTTTCCAGAAATGTTTTACATCATGATTTATAGTATTTTCCACTTCCATTATATAATTTTTGTAACTATTTTTAGACAAATTTTTGCAAGCTTTCCTGACACTTTTAAATTTAATATAATTAGGTACAGATCTATGTTCTTTATAGATTTTATGAGATTCTTTTTTTAAATTTATCAACTGAATTAATTCTTTAGTGAACCATATTGGATACGTTGATTCTTTATGTTGGGTAAGAGGAATATTATTTGAAATTACATTATTGAGTTGCGAGTAAAAATAGTCAGTATTGTAATCAATATCACCGTCATTTAGACATGTCCAGTCAATGTTAGACAGTACCTCATTAACTTTATTGTAATCTGCGTTTTTAAAATTATAACAAATTCTTGAGATTTTAAGATTATCATTTCCAGTGTAAGGTATAGAAATTATAAGTGTAGGATGGTGTTTATCTATAGGGACAATGAACTCAGGAGATTCGTATACATTTACATTATCTTCATTTGAAAATATCAAATCGAGAATGCGATTGTTAACATTGGGAACGTTATTAAATTGAGAAAGATTTAAATAAGAACACATACCCAGAATATCCCTTTCACAATCAGAAATTGGCGAGTAATTAGGATCATTAAACTTACAATTCGGAAGGTTGTAATCACCACAGACAATTATTTTGTGTGTTGGATATTTTGTTTTTACACACTCGACGTCCTCACAGTGATTTTTGTATATCGACAAGTCCGAGTTGGGAGGAATATATACACTGCCAATAATAGTTTTACATGATTTTCCGCTTAATAGTACAAATATTTGCTCAACATCATAATTTTTATGTTTAATTAATTTAGAGTTAGTGCTTTTATTCACTGCTATTAAGACGCCCCCTCCTCTTGATTTGGCACTAGTATTATGACTCCGGTCCATTCGGTATATGTTGTGATTCGGTAATCCGAGCTCCACTGAATGAATGGAAGGTTCCAACCAGGTTTCGGTGAGTACGATGACGTCTTGTGCGATGGTAGGAGCTGTAACTTTGAATTTGCCGAGTTTTGATTTGATACCCCTGATATTTTGGTAGTAGATGCAGCATGATCCCGGTTTATGTTTATTAACTGGCCTCTGTAATTTCACATCAACCACTTTCGTGCTTAATTCCATAACATTTCTGATATTCTGATAGTACAGGTTACATTTATTTAGTTTGAGTTTTTTGGCAAAACATCGATAATTTTGGGGAGGTTATTAATATATTTTATAGTTAAATTTGGTTCGCCATTTTTCTTTCTAGTTTCCAGTTCGTCCCGAAGCATCATAAGTTGTTTTCTTTGCTGACTCGTCTGATCGTTGCCGGCTTTAACACCATCTTTGAATTTTTTGTTATTAATTAAGATTGTCCGGGCTAAATGCTCCTCATTGAGTTCTATCTTGATTGGTCTACATTTGTTTGAAATTTTCTTCGTTCCCAACCTGTACATTTTAATGTCTTGAGTATTAATGGTAATATCAATATTTTTCAGGGCCGTAGTAACTTTTTTAACATCATCGGAAATATTTATAGATGTTAGATCTGACGTACTCTCCGGGACATTGAAGAGAATTATGTTTTTAGCACGAAGCTTCCTCTCTTCAATTTCGGTTAATACTTCACAAATATTAGGTGGAGGATTTGTGGGGTTAGTATCAGTAGATTGAGTAAGAGCTGCACTTTTTAAGGTCGATAATTCTCCTTCGAGAATACCCATCCGGACGGCCATTAATCCTGTTGTTCCCAAGAGTTCCGTTGTTAAAGGTGTTATTTTTCCCATTTGTTCCTTTGTGAATTTGTTACCCGGGTCATTTATAATTTTGATAAGGGAACTAAGTAGATCTTTTGCCTTTGTCATGTAGTTGAGCGAGTTTTCGTTTAGATCCATGTTTTATAAGAGTTAAGACGATGTTTACACTATTCTTTGAAAAATTGATACTAGCGCCTATTTCCCGCAATCAGTTAGGCACGATTCAAAAATGATGACACTATTACACAATAGCGAGAAAATGACGACACTTGCAACCAATGACAAACTTATTTTTTGCGCATGCGCGTTCTGTATGTTTATGATTTCAGAAATGTTTTTATTTGATATTTTTAAAACACGATACTGCTCAGCACACAATATATTTAAGAAATATAACTGACTGATTTTTGAAAACACCAAGTAATATAAAGTATTTAACACTTTTTGTTTGTATTTACTTGCAAATCCTTACTGTTTATGTAATTTTAATATGGAGCGTATTTCACTCCATATTAAAATTACATGTATAATATACTTGGCTATAATGATTTAATTTCCTACGAATTCAGTTTATGTTCTCCATAACTCCAGTCATGGTAGGGATATCCCTACAATGGCTGGGGAAAAAATTTGTAGCTCAGTTATATGAAGTCATGTTAGTAAATATTGCAAATAAATATAACAGAGTACATGAGAAAAACGCAAGATTTTCCAATAAGAGAAATATAAGATATTTTAAAAGTTTGATTATTGAAGACAGTATTAGCGATTCTTACGGTCACAACGAGGACTTGATATCGTACTTCGAATAAGAACTATCAACATTATCTTCATTTTATCACCGCACATTTTTATTGACTGCTATCTTTATGTATGATCGCAAGATTCAACTCAGAAATATGATACAGCTAAATATGACCGAAGAAATTAGGGTCCCATTAGCTCAGTTGGTAGAGTGGCGCCCCGGCAAGGCGAAGTCTGTATCTTTTCCGATTATCTGTTTCAAATTTTCGATAAAAAATTTGAGGTTTCAATCACTAAATTTATTAATCTTAATTTATTCCAAAAAAATAATATTTTAAAAGTAATAAGTAATAACAGAAATAGACTCTTAAAGTCGTTTGAGGTAATTTTTCAAATTAAGTTAAAATTTATGAATATTTTCGACAATTCTTAGATTAAAAATAAGGTTGTAATAGTAAATTATTCCTAGCTAGAGAAAGGAATTTTGAATGTGGTTGGTAGTCAGTTTTGGGATTTTAATATTAGTCTGTTATCTTGCTGATATATCAGATTGAAAGTTATTTAACTGTTTTTAATAAAAAAAAAATTTTTTTTAACCGTCTTATTTTTATAACTCGACATCTTGCCTTAATACGACCTTTTTATTTAACACTAAAATAAGCCCAGTGAAATAAATGTTTTTCTAAGTTTGCCATGAACAAATTTTTTTTATACGTAAATTATAAATTTCTCCAAAATTTTATTATTTATATAATTTTTTTAATTGTCTTAGGAAAGGCAAAACACTAGGTGGATAGATCCTTATAATTGGTTTTATTTTGGCTTTTTACTACACATATACAAACTGATAAAATAAATAAACCGAAAAAGAATAGAAAATAAATAAAATCAAACTATATTTTTGGCCAGATAATGCTTAGCTACATCAATGAAATACACCAGGGTTGCTATCAGAACTTCATTGTGGACTAAATTGGCAGCTTTTTATTAGTACCTACTTTGTTCAGTCCTTTAGCTAAATTTCTAGCATTCACCTTTCTGTAAATATCCTAATCAGCCTTTCACGAACATACTTCCCAAATAGACCATTCATAATTTGGTGATAAATGCTTTTCTGAACTCACTTCTACGTTAATAAGTCTTAATAAATACTTCAAATCTCTATATACAAATCAAATATTATGGAATTATCGAATGAGTACTTGTAATCAATGAGGTTAATTCGAATTCCGAACGTTGAACACCGTGGTATTTGATTAAAATTCTAAGAATTGATTAAAATACCAATAATAACATTGAAATAGGATTACATCCTCAATCTGATACACAATGCTACCTAACCCCTACGATTTCCATCCATAACAATTCAATTCAATTAAAATAACATAATTATTCTGGTTTTCATGTGAATGAATGATAATAATGATGATTTATTATTTAATTAATGTTGAATTACTATCGAAGTCGTAAATCCAAACAGTAATAGATTAATTTTGTTTAATAAGGGAGTAATTTAGAATCTATAGTACACGAATAAAATTCTGGAAAATGATCAAATCTTATTAGATTGTCATGGAATCAGACCGTGCTAAAATAACAGTTAAGATCAATTAACAAAACGTTTTTCATTTTATTTTCTTAAGCGATTTAGGATTAAGATTATTAAATTAGTAAATGGTGATTAGGATAATGTTTTTTACACACAACCTCCAATTTGTGATATAGATTGTAACGTGTAAAATAAACAGATCAAATAAACCATAACCCTCTCCTAGTAGGTACTTAGTGAGTTTAGAAGAGCAAAGCACATTTGGATTAATTAGATAGGTATTTAATATTACTGTACCTAAAGGCGTTCGAAAACGATCGAGATAAATTGCCCATAATAAACTATATACGAGTATAATAATAAATTTAATATCATAACAGTTACTAAATTCTACAAAACGGAAAAATCATTACAAACTTGAAATAATCAACTTAAATAATGCAATAACCTTATAAAACGGAAGAAATATAAATATACATTAATAAAAATTTAGAAGAAATTAATTTAATATGAATAAATTAGCTTGAGCGAAGCTTAATGCCAAATCACTATTTTGATTAATCTTTATAACGAATTGGTATAAATTATGAATACCAAAAAATATGCTTCAGATACATTGAAGGTTTTCCTATAGTTTCGCTTGAGTAGAATACAAATAAAAAAAAAAAAATTACTATGTATAAAATATAATTGTAAGTTACAAAAAAATATTTTTTTTCAATAGAAATGTATGAACGCATAAAGAAAATAACTTTATAAAAATACAGTAGTATATCTAAGATTATCTGTGACAGTTTCACTTGATTAACTTTTTTGCTTTCTTATAAAATTATTTACAAAATAAATAAAAAAAACAGTTTTTTGCTTGAAATCGAACGTTTCTAGACCCCGTTTGTCAAGCGATTTTAATGCCTATTACCTACGATATAAGGTATTCCAAGAATATACACATTTTTGGCTTGTAGATTCCTCTTAATGGGTAGGTTGGCTGGTTAGTTAGATGGGTGTTGGTCGTTGATATTGTGGTTTCCCGTTTATATATTCGCAGCCAGGAAATTTTATTGCCATTAATTTTACATACGATTGGTCCGCCCATGGGAGTGAATGGTACTGATCAGGTTAAGATTGCTATAATATATAATATATATATAGAAAAGAAAAAATCATAATACAAAAAAAGATCTCTTCTGATAACTCCACCAAAGCAGTAAAAACTTAAAAAAAAAATCTTTTCGAAATCATGCCAGTTTTGGTAGCGAAACGAGACGCACACAAATAATTAAGTGACCGAGAAGGGAATTGATCTGGCCCGACAATATTGTCGTAATATCGGTAGTCAAGCGGACTCACCGTCAATACGGGGCAACATGTCGACTAGAATAGGCAATACATGATAACCTTGAGCATCTTGACCGACAATGCGGAAATATTGAAAGAAATACAACGTGAAAAATGATCTTGTTAAAAAAGTGACAGCATGCCAACTTCCTGATAAAATATTAGTCATTCAGAATATATCGAGAACACGTGTTTTTTTCCTAGTATATATCATGACGGAATGCCACTAAATCAGTATGTCAATTTCAATATCAGTATTTGTATGAACACGTGTTTCGCCATCATCATAAAACATTCGCTTTTGAGTGATACTTTGTTAGGAACTCTCTCAATTTATACGTTATAGGCCTGCAGTCCCATTTTTAACAGGAAAACGAATAATTTGACCAGTAAATTTTCTCCGTGACGAAATTGTCGTAAAAAGGGCCTCTTGACAAGGGGCCCTACCTACTAATTAAATTTAATACTACTACGAGTAAATTATTGCTTGACATCTCGGGGTATCTAATGTTCAACAAAAATAAGTATAAAGATTGGTTGAACGCTGAACACAATTTCCTAATTAAGCTGACATCAAAAAACCTTATTTTTCATGTTATTTCTGATGTTATCATTTTGTTACTTTTTGTTTATGAAGTTGATTTTTACCGTATGTTAATATTTTCAAGCATGAACTGAATTTTATTATATAATATCCCAACAGGGCTACGCATGGACGATCCCGACTTACCCCTACAGTATAAATAACTTTCAGCAAATTTCGTCAGGACAATAAATTTGTAAACTATCATTAATATTCCTAGTGTGATATTATAACGAAGCTTTCATATTAAAGATTTCATAAATTAAGCACATTTTGCGAAATTCGTGAAAAGTCGCATTTTCAGCACAAATTTTGTCCCAAGCCTCTTGAAAGCCATTTGCTTACTATTATATCCTTATCGGTTCTCGAATTCCGGACACGCTCTCGGCTGGAGAAACCTTCCGATCTTATTTTCGGGTTAGCAGATGTCTGGGTCTGTGGACCACGTCCAGATTGTATCCCGAAAACACGGAGTTATCCAGTTTTCTGTCTAGATACCATCGCATTATACCCTCATACATTTTTCATAGCCGTAAAACTGGGTGTTTTCTTTCAATTTTCGTCAAAATGAAGTCGAGTTAAGAAAATGAACTTGTTTTTGGAGCAAATTCTACTTTGGAAACGAAAGAATATAACATGTAACTAAAATGGTAAGGTTACAAGGAATGAACTTGTTTTCTAGGAAAAACGTTTTTCATATATCAGAACGAACTCATGGTTATTTCATAAAGGTTTTTAAAATTCTTTCCATTGGTATCATTGAATGTGTTCAACGTGGAGTACGAGAGAATTTTGTCATCTCGAAACGAGAAATTATGCGCATTAACATTTTTTGTGATTAACATAAATGATTATTTTTCCGTTGTCCCCAGACTGAAATCGTCGTGTCTTACGGTAATAAAGTTAAAACGAAATGTAATTTACATAATCGGCGCCTATTAATAGTGCAGCGATTAAGTAAATATTTGTCGAATTTCATAATGATAATCAAAGTTTTATATTTAAGGCCAGATTTGCTAGAATTTTGGGATACTCAACAACCTTTTCTCGCCGTCTTCTACTTTATTCTATGGTTATCATCGTCAAAACGATATTGGTGAAAAGAAATGTTTTGAGGTGAATTTCATCAACATTTTACAATGGACTGATAATCCTGCTCCAATAGATGCGTTTATTCCGTGAGGAGTATTGAACCTATCTTCGTTTTGTATCGAAACTTATATCTTACAATCGAAAATAAAATTTGTGCTTGATATGAAAAAAATTCTTTTCAGACTTCCAGGTCTCGTTTACCTACATTGTTCTATCTCCATTGTCTTATCTTGTTCTATCAAGGCCACTAAAATATTAAGCAGGTGTACCGCAAGGTTTTCCTTATTCACCTATATGTATACTTGGCTTAACCGTCTATTTCAGGGGAGGAAAACCTATGGCTTTACACCTTGTTCTACGTTAATATAACAAAGTTTTGCGGGATGATGCATTTTTGACAAATGTCGTAATAACTAATGGTGTTCACTCTAAAGGTTAATTTCAAAGCAATCGTAAGGGTTTTTTTAATGAATACATTCAGGTTCACAAATCCTACAATTTTTATATCCCGTGATTTTAACTGTCTGCGCTAGAATTACACACGAAAAAAAATACTAACATTGAATATGGCTAATTTGTTAGAAATCTCTTTAATTATTCATAATTCGGTTAAAAACGGGATTGCAGTCCCTTAACGAATGAATTGATAGGTTTCCTGATAAACTTTAAAAAATATATGAATGTATTATCACAATGTCGATGTTTAACACGTGTTAATAAAAAAATCTGTTTTTTTGCATTTCGTCATTGTATATTATCAAGTCAAAAGTAGGTGCATTAAGACTTATTCTGATATATTGGATATTTACAACAAAGTTTATCAGGAAACGGCGAGAAATCCCGCTTTTAACCGGATTATCGATAATTTTAAGAGATTTTTAATAAAGTAGCAATACACATTTTTGTCCTTGCAAAACTTTGTCGGCGTGTCACGTGTTCACTACCCCTGATCTAATCCTTTATTCCGAGGTCTTCACGTCGGGTTCCCCGTTATAGTCTTCTCGGGACCCCCGGCTGGTTCACACTCTCTTACACGTGTAATGCGGAGGAACAAATACGTGTGGCGGGACAGGGGAGTTCAATAAGGCCTCGTTACAAGCAAGGAAACAGCATGTAAGACGAGAGTTAACGTGCTTGTCCCGCGTGGCGCTGTGAAAGATTCATGTGGCCACTAACGTACTCGTATTACGAAGACGTCAGAGCTTAACGTTATTTGGTTTTCGACCATTTATGAGGTCAGAAGTTGTAAAGATTTTACAGTTTCAAGAAAAATCAACAGAACACTGAAGAAAAGCTGAGAAAATAAAAAAAAAATCTTCCTAACCTAACCTAACCTAACCTAACCTGACCTAATCTAGCCTTGCCTAACCTAACTTGAGTTAACCTATTTTTATCGTATTCCCGTTTTATGCACCTAATCATTGTTCAAAGAAGCGAGGCTAGCAGTTATAGTGATTTGTTTTTGGGGTATTTAGACAACGTTTCGGACAGCATTGCAGTGTCCGTCATCATGGCAGATGTGTAATCTGACACATCTGCCAGGCGGTGACCGGATAAATCATCAAAATGATAATTCATCACATCTTTAAAAAGTTACATAAAGTCATGGAAAATGATGAAATAAAAATTTTATTAACTGCATTAAGTAGGTTAGGTTAGGTTTAAATTTTTATTTTCATCGTTTCCAATGACTTTATATCACTTTTTAAAGGTGTGTTGAATTGTCACTGTGTTGATTTATCATGGAACCGTTGCTGCTTGTATATTAAGTTTCGAAGCTTTTTAGTTTGCTTATTTTGTACTGCTAGTGCTAGACTACTCGCGTTCCAATTTTAACTTTCTTTCAGACTTGATTCAACTAAGAATATAATACTTTTATCAGAACTTTTCTACAGAACGTTTTAGAATCTGTTATAGTTTTCTTGTATTGACAATACTTCGGCTGGAAGATTTAGTGTTCCCCGTCGATTACGTTCGGCCTACCCGGATACTGCGGCGCTTTCAACATATTCCAGGTTTTGCAGCACTCCTAATATTGCGTATACACATGTGAAAATTTGCTCGAGGCCAGGCCAGTCAATTGTTTATGGTTCATGTAATTGTACTTGTTATTCTTTGTTTCTCAGTTTCAAAAATTTGTTTTTTTAAGTTAGTTATTTCTTTATTTAATATTTCTATTTTTAATCAAGAGTTAAAATAACAGAAGATTATCTCTTGTAGATGTGAAATCTCTGGCTAGCCCACCAAAGAAACGGTGCAATGGCTAAAATATGTGATAATATTAAAGATTTAAACATGAAAGAATTATGAGAGTTTTCCGAAATTTCTCAGAACGTAGTATCATCACGTAGGCAAGATTCGTCGTGATATTAATTTTGTTCATTCAATTCAGCATTCAAGTGTCTACGTGCATTATAAGTTGTATACTTTGTGAAATATCATAAACCCAAGACGTATATATTATTATCATTTCGGGAAATCTTGGTAATCTGAGAAGAATACAGCCGAATTTAGTTTGATCCACGCACGTCTCTTTTTGCCTTATTTCAAAAAGAACGAATAAATAAATTCATCCCATCAAACTGACAACTTCTGCGAACTATCCTGCGCACGTAGAAAGTCATGTTTCAAGAGAATGGTTGTTAACCTTGTCGAGAAGGTACACAAAAAACGGAAAGAAAAGAGAAATAGAATTAAAATTGAATAGAAATTCGATACTATTGAATAGATATTGAATATATATCAAATGGAAACTGAATAAAAATGTATTAGAAATCCAATAACAATTGAATAGAAATTGAAACTCAATATAAATTCAATACTATTGAATACAAATTTAATGTATATTATATAGAAATTGAATGTATATTGGATAGAAATTGAATTACAATATATATTTTTTTAATAAAACATTTGTACAAATTTAGGGTAGTCCATATGACAGCTTTGTGGGCGTTTTAGCAGATTTCACATTATCTGTCAACAAATAATCGATATTGCCGATAAAACTTCGATCGATTAGCTTAGTTGTATACAAGACTACTTAAATCAGTTAATAAAAATGGTAAGTTAACGAAGTCATTTCAATTAATGTGGTCAGATGTTTTCAGGATACAAATGTAATAATTATTCTTCCAAATAATATCCATGTTATATAATCCTGTATATAGTATTTTTGAAAGCTTGTTTATTATTGTATTTAAACGAGTTACGCATATTTGTACTACCTAGGTAGAATACTATGAAAGCAGATTTTATTTTTCATCTTATTGAATCCATTTTTGGCTTTGCCCAGCTTTTTGCGTTCTCATTTTTATTTTTTATTAATTTAAATGTGAATACCGCACAAGAGACCCAACTGTCACAACCGTCTGAGGTCGGTGGAACTACGACATCCCCAGTTGAGGTATGTTGTGAGGCTGAAAGTAGGAAATAGAGAAGGCGAAGGTTGCTAAGCAATCAATCCATAGTCTGCAGTTCTCTTTAGCCCCCTCATCTATGATTGATCAAAGTTTATTTTTCTTAATCAAAAAGACCAGAATATTATCCATTAGATTTAGTCACCAGCGGAATATTTTTAACAACACCACTTTCAGAAAAATCGGAACCAGAGAATCAAAGAAAATGTAATATTTCTGAATTTGTACCAGGAAGGCACTTGATAAAATGTTCAATTTTCTTAAGCATTACCTTTGGAAAAATATTACTTTATGTAGGTCTTGCATAAAGCATACAACATTTTTAAAAAAGTCGTTGAATTTTGTTATTTATTCCACGTAAATTCTAGGAAATTTCCGCGCTGTTTCAAATAATAATACACCAGTTTAACATTAAAGTGATTGCGGAAAATTTTCTTTGATAATAAAATGTATATTTACCTATGACTTAAGACATTACAGTAAAACAAGTTTAAAAAAAAAGTCTTACTATATTTCCATCGTTTTTATTAATTTGGTTCTTTTCAATTTCAAAAATTGGTTAAGAAAAATATGTGAAAATGTCTTTATATGGTCTTTAAATGGCTTGCGATGGGTTTATAAAAGTACCTCTAGTTTGTATTCGAAGATTTTTTTATTGGAAATCCATTGTTTCAGAAAATTAAAATCATTTTCGTAGCTTTATTGTGCTGCGTATAGACAGGGGCGTAATTACGGTTGCTTTAAACTTTTCCCGTAAGTCATGGTTCAGTTCGGCAGTTCGACTCTCGTGTTTATACGTACAATCAGACGACGTGTCTATTGAAAAGTTAGGATGTGCTTGCAGCAATAACTTAACTTAAGATTTTGTGTGCTTCCCGGTCCTATACAAACGAGTTGGTTACCCTTTTTTTAGCTAAGCTGAAGTTCATTTAAACATCAAAGCAAAACCTGCAAAGTTAATAAATCGGTCTAAAAATCCCAATTCATCTTTAAAACAGAAAAAGAGTATGTATGAGCGGATAAAATTATTTCAAAGTTGCATAAAGGGCATGTTGAAGCAGACTTTTACTATGTTTCTACTTTATATATAATTATTCATATTTTGAACTTTCAGCACTGATCAAATAGTTTGAGGCTTTTAAAAATGTCTTTTAAATCAAGACCATACAGGAAGCCCTGAGGTACCCCTTAAATATAACACTTTGCCCTAAGTGAGTATTAACTTTGGAGATGCTGTATGTATTGTGTTTTTTAGAAAACTCTCAAGCCTGCAGGTCTTTTTAGCATGCTTTAAGAGCCCTTTTGAGTATCCTTACGTATAATTATTTCTTATACATTGTGTACTTACCATGCCTTCTGTACTACGGTGCCACGAATATAGAGAAATCGTTACCACATTGACGATATAATAATACTCAAAGAATACACAATCCGTTATAAGAGTAAAACAAGTACAATATACCAATGTCTACTGTGTCTAGTGTTTATCACACTTGGTCGATTGAGACAGAGGAATCAATTAGTAGGATTGCATGTTTTCTTTCATCGACGGTTTTTCATATACCAAGAGGTCCAAATTAAAGAAAAACAATAAAATCAACAAGCAAATGAATCGGCATTATTGTTGATATATTAAAATCACCTCAAAATTATCGGTTTAGTTCAGTGTGCGCATGAACGATAATAATTTATTAAGGGCTCTCAGTGTGGGTTTAAAAGTTAGTGAAATAACGAGAGATCCATCCTGTTTTGGTTTATTTAAAACAAGCCTTGAACAAACTCCCGGTGCAGCCTGTAAAAGTAAATACGGGCATACACTATACACGGCAAGACTCGCTGTGAAAGTTCTACTAATTAGTTTACCTCCACATTATGTTGATAGGGTTCGCAGCTGGAAATGCCAGAGCCAACCACTATCAAAAGAAAAAAACTTCACCTTCCGTTCAAGGATCATGTTAAATGTGTGCATTAATATTTAAAACGAAAGCTCTTAATAGTTTAGAACTGCGCATTTTGGTTTGTAATACTTAATGTTCGTATTTAAATTTAAGTTTGTTTTGAAAGGAACATAATAAAATCAGTTTTATGATAAAGTCTGTCTGTGGTACATAAAACAACCAACTGCATGTTTTCAAATTTGTAGAGCTTCAATTTAATTTTAAGTTGTTCTTTTAAATATTCAACAATATCATTTACAAAAAAACGGATTATTTATGAATTGAATGTATAATTTATGTCGCAAAGGTTTGGCTTGCATAGGAAAAAATAGGAATGCAAAGAAATGATATCCACGTCCTAGGGATAATCAGAGAGACATGTGTTACCGAATGACAAGATCCAAAGATTCTCGTAATGCAAGCCGTAAGCGTTATAAAAAATATTAATAAATTGACTCTTCGATAGTTTAGAAATGCCGTTCGAATGATCGGTGAAAGGATGACGTCCCGCAAGAGTATCGGCGTAAGGAAGGCGTAACACAATCAAGATAATCATTTTTTTCTCCTGGAGCTCCTGTCAAGTGTCGGAATAAAGAAGAGTATGCACGAATATTTATTTCCTTTTTTATAACGATATAATTTATTTTTATTTTATTCATATATATAATTTTTATACCGCCAAGCTAGGGATGTCCCTACGTTATGGCGGACGAAATAGACAGATTGATTGTACATATATAACAAAAGTAGTACATAGTTGATGAAAAGAATAAAAAATATAATAATATAAATAATTAGAAGAAAATAAATGAATTTAAAGACATACATAATATCCAAAGGAAAATAGGTACCTAAATTAAGCGCAGACAAGAAAGCAAAGACATAATAATCAGATAATGTGATGTAATGATTTAAAAAAAAATTAATATGGATGGAGAAAGGATTTTGTGTCAAGAAAGATTTGCAGGTGAAATGTCCAAATGGCTAGTTGATAATAATTTTTAAATTTTTATGTGAATATCGGACAAGAGTCCTTAATCCTCCTGGAGCTAGTGAGACTATGGCACCGCCCACTGGTGTATGTTGTGAGAATGAAAGTAATGTGAAGGGAAGGAGATGGGGAAGTGGAAGGTGGGGAAGTATCTGGCTTTTCAGATCTGGTCATCAAACACGGCTAAAGCCATTTTAAGCAACGTTTCAATTTTGAATGGCGTTCTTTCACCAGGGCGATATTAAAAGTATCCACGTTATAATTATAATTTTAATATAACAAGCATTATTTTAAAATAATTAATTTAGAAAAAAGTCAAATTAATTAAATAATATTTACTTGCTTTAAAAGCCCGCTACCTCCGGACTCGTAGGTGAGGGCATTCCCCTTCGACCCCCTTGTCGTTTAATACAGAAAACACGAATTGATATTTATTACAAGCAAAAATCCAATTTCAACAAAAATTGTAATTTCTATAATTAATATAATACATTCAACGACATTTATTTGCAAAATTAATTTTTTTTTTAAATAAATCAAATTAAATATATATTATCAAAGTAAGAATTGGGAAAGTAAGTAACAAGAGAGTGATAAATATATTGTGGGTTGAACAATTGCTGAACTTGAAACATTGCCGGTACTTGTTTGTTGCAAATCAGGATTTTTTCCTGAGACCTCATACCATGGCGTAATGGTTGATGGTGGTAAATTAGAATTTTGATTACGATCTGAGGCGTTAACTGATCCTTCTACCACTGCTTGAGATGATTTTATTGCTGGTGGAACCGTCGGTTGACCTGCTTGCGGAACATTTGCTGGATTTATTGGCACTTGCTCAACTGGTTGAATAGCATTCTCCACTGCATGATTGCTTAGATGTGTTTGTGATTCAGTTGGCTTTCCTTTGTCTTGTTGCGATCCTGAGTTTGATACGTCATTTAGTAGTTTTGGAAATTCCTTTTTTATTGGTTGTAATTCGTATTCGTTTTGTATTGAACCAGTTCCATTATTGGATTTATTAGATCCAGTTTCTGCGCTAATTTCTGAACTTGATTGTGGTACATTAGGTCCAGGATTTTGTGGGGATGTTTCTCGTTTTAATACTGGAGCTGTTTCTGGCCAATGCCAGACATTTGTAGCTACATCTTCGACGTTTTCTGAACCTGAGGGGTTCGGGTCTGATAATTCACCTAGTTGTGCCAATTCTTGAGCTGTGAACAGAGAGAAGCAGAAATAAGGCTTTTTAAAAAATAAATAAATCATTTGATTAATTAGTCACCAACAGGTTAGTGGCATCTTGGGTTAATTATTTCTGCTAGCTAAGACCTCCATCATTTCATAAAAAAAATTCTCAGCTTAGAATGATGGGAATTTTATTCAAAATTTTAATCTTATTCGTCAGTTTCGTCACCCAAGAATATGTTTGCATAAACAAAATTATGATTAATTCTCCCATCTGTTATATCTTCAACTACCTGACGGGTACCCGGCGTTGTTGGGGATTATCCTTAAGAGATAGACATATATTATATATCATTGAGGACTTTTCTGAAGGCCTTTTTAAGATATACAATTCCATAGTAAATTATTTTTATATATCTAAGGTTTAGTCAGCATTGGCAATGTAAGCGCCCGAAAATATTTTTTGGCGACTCGATAATAAAACACCGACTTTTCTCTACTTTCTATAAATATAATATGAATGTATTTTATATATGAACTTTCCAGAAGAAATTCTCCAAATGATAGTAAAATTTTTATTGAAATTCGTTGCTTAGTTTTGAAGAATTAAGCGCACAAACAGACAGACACGGATATCGACTTTATTTTATGCTATTTAGGGATTTGAAAAAATTCCAGTTTATTATAGTACTCCAAATGATTTATTTTGACATGATCAAAGTCAGAATGTATATTTTATATATTTATTAGCTTTTATATGACAAACTCCGTGTATTTTAATCAAAATGTTAAATGCGTAGTACTACAACAAATAAACGATGCAATGTTTCACAAACAAATTGCCAAACGTATTAATTTTCTCAAAGTACGTAACAATGATATTAACATTATTTTGATCTAAAAAAATGTAGAAATTTATATATAATCAGTGCTGAGAGTTTTTTTTACAAATCTGAACCTTGTCAAAACCAGCGAAGCGTGTTTTTACCTACACAGTAAGTGATCATCCTATTTTACTCCTGAAATCTAATTAAATTCAATGATAATTTAACTACACCAAGATTCCAGATTTTATAATTTAGATTATTGTTAACACTATAGATATACCGTTGAGGTGATATTTAATTAAAATTATTATTAAAATAATTTCCTCACAATTCAAAGGAATCCCGAAGAGTTGTCCAAAATTCAAAATTAAACACAAGGCAGCAGTAACACACGCCACTATCCGATTTCCTTTCATTATGGCACAGTTTCTATTACCAATATTACGGAAAATTAAGTATTACAGTCAAAAGAGTCATGCAACTTTGCAAAGAACCAAACTCTGCGAAAACCAACTTAATAATGAGTATAATGCAGCTCATATTTTTTATGGTTTAAACATTTTTTATTTCCGAATCATGATTTCTATATTGACATAGCGCTGCACAATGCATTGCACATAGCATTGCACATAGCGCTGATAACGGATCGTAAAAATAATGCATTACTTTCAGGGTTTTGCGATTGTAGAAGTATAACGTTATCTACTAGTTTTCAAAACAATAAAAACATAATTTAATTTTTCACGAAGCGTGGAAATTTGTTCATTCGGTCTCTCAGTCAACACGGATTTGGTGAACGCTGATTTAAAAAAGCAACGTTTAAAAAAATTGTCTATGTTACTTGATTCTACGCCATAGGTCATTGACATCGCGATTGGGTTGGATACAGGCGTTGTGTGTTCAATTTCTCGGCAGTCCTCCATCACAACACAAGCAATATTTTGGGCTTACTGTGGTGGGAGTAGGAGATTTTCAAATATTGTCAGGTTATTCGTAACCCGGAAATGTTTGTCTTTATTTAAAAAAAAAGAAAAAGGTACTTTTTTTTTAAATACGAAAATTCTTGAGCATTCTGATGGGTGAGAAATTCTATTATCGAGTAAAATTAGTATTGCTAATTTATTAAGAATCTCTTAAAATTATTGGTAATCAGGTTAAAAACGAGATTACAGGCAAGATTGAAAAACTCTTAGTAAATTCCTTACATATCGGAATAAGTGCTAATGCACGTGCATTTGTCTTGATACTATGTAACCTGTGTTCAATTTAACTAAAAGTGTATTAGGAATCCTATCAATTCATTCGTTAAAGGCCTGCAGTCCCGTTTTTAACCGGATTACGAATAATTTGAAGAGGTAAACATACCGACGATTCGGGTTAGTTAGTTTTCATGTCTTGCTATTTTATGTGACACCCCACAAGAGCGCCCCTGTTTGTAACGTGTAAAGTCAGGGGAACTATGTCGCGACCCGGTTGGGCAGCGTTGTGAAGCGGCTTAAGGAAGGGACTGTAGAAATGGGTTTATTAGTAAGTCTCGAAGTGGTCCGGATTAAATGAAGTAGGAAAAAGAGATGCCGGTAGCTCGTTCCACATAATAGCCGACTTACACAAAAACGAGTTGCAGAAACTACCATTTTGTGTTTCTGCTCGTTTATGTCGAGTTTCACGTGCACGTGCACCGGTTCTGATAGCTCATTAGAGCAGGCTCCATTAAAATACCTGTAAAACAGACTCAGCATGCCCACATTAGATATGGCAATAGGTCTGTTAACAATGGATTGTGAATCAGACGGACCGCCCTCCTTTGCCCAGAATAAATTATGTTTATCAAGTATTATTAGGCTCCAGTCCAGAGGTGGCTTCCAAATTCAATATTCTTACTCCAAGCATTTCACTGGAGGGTGCTTCCATCAAATTGCACAATTGAGAAATATTTATTTATTTACGCCATGGAGGCTTTTACATGTATACATTGTTAAATGTAAGTTGTTCAGGAGTACAATAGTAAGTGTACAATACAAGTGTATGAACAAAATAAGCAGACACAAAACAAGTTATCGTAGAGGGTTCTGTTGTACAAAGGAGTTCAATAACTATATATAATAACAAAAGTACAAGATAAGTACTGAAGGTACTATTGAAGTTCTTACAGAGCAATATGTAGTAATTTTGTTGATCGTAACTTAGTAAAAATAAACATGAAATGTTTGTTGTAAAGCATGTTTGTATTTAGCCAACCTTTATTAAGCCCGATTGGGTATTTTATTATAAATCTATATAATAAAAAGGGAAACACTTTGTTTACAGTCACTTTATTGAAATTTTTAACGTCTACCGGTTTCGGTACCTCCGTACCATCATCAGGACAGTTATAAAAATACTAACAAATACAGAATAATACACATATATATAAACAAATAGTTGAGAGAGAAAGAGATAAAAAACAGAGAGAGACAGTATCAGTTGTGGGCGGGAAGTGGGGGAGGGGAGTTAGGGATAACAGGAAACATATTTATTATAGGGCTGAACGTTAAATTTAGTTGATTATTGATAATTTCAGCCTTTGAATTGACTGATTTTTTTATTTCCAACGCTTCCAAGTTGTTAAGTCGTAAACCTATCTCATTTTTGTGAAGGACTTTAATACCCGTGTCACGGTTGAAAGTATGATCTTTATTAATTAGATGTTCTGCAAATTCTGAAAATCCCGAACTGGTTAGACATCTTAGGTGTTCTTTTATTCTAGTCTCTATATTGCGTGATGTTTGCCCTATGTAGAATGCTGGGCAATCATTACAACTAATTTTATATACGCCTGAGTGGCTAAGAACATCTTCTTTATCTTTGGCATTAATTAAAAATTTTCCTAGATTATTATTAGTATAATACGCTGGTTTAATTTCTGGGGGGAATTTAACTGTACATGTAGAGGAGAGGTTATTAATATACAAAATTCTTCTCCACTGCTGGTTGGAGTTATTATTGTTGAGAGTTGGTGGACTACTGTAGACGTATTTATTTATGGCAATACATCTTAATTTTTTTGTAAGGATTCTATCAATAAGGCCTATTTCATATCCATTATTAAGTGCTATTAGTTTAATTGTACTTAACTCATTAGCGTAATTAACATTTGATAAAGGAGTAGTGACTAAACGGTGGATCATAGAGTGGAATGCCGAATGTTTGTGGGAAATAGGGTGGTTAGACGTATTATGGATTGTAGTGTCTGTGAAGGTAGGTTTTCTAAAAATATTAAACTGAATTTTATTATCAATAATCGATAATGTGAGATCTAAAAAGTTGAGTGTCGAATTTATACCTACTTCTAGTGTGAATTGTATCTGTTTATGTAAGGAGTTGAGGAGTAATAGGAAGGAATTTAGCTGACGCTCTGTACCCGCCCAAATACATATGATATCGTCTACATAGCGTCTCCATAGTAAAATATTTTTTAACAAAGGTGTTTTAAGTTCAAAAATATTGTTTTCAAAATTATTCATAAAAATATCGGCAATAAGTGGACTTGTGGGAGACCCCATCGGTAATCCATCTCGTTGACGGTACATTATATTATTATATTTAAAACTGTTTTGGTTCAAGCAAACATCGATAAGTTGGTTAATATCTTTTGTAAAATCCTTATGTAAGTTAGAACTATTGACTAAATTGCTTATAATATTTTTACATTCTACTACCGGAATACTGGGAAACAAATTCACTACATCAAAAGAAATGAGTTTACAGTTGCTAGGGAGGGTTAAATCTTTCAAGTGGTTGATTAATTCATGGGAATTTTTAATTGTATATTTTGGTTGAAATATATTGGAATCTTTAATTACCTTAGTAAGAAAAGAAGCAATTTTATAATTAGGTGCATTACAACAAGTCACAACCGGCCTAATTGGCCTATTAGCTTTATGTATTTTGACAAACCCATATAACCTGGGGATTTTCGGGTTTTTAGTTAAGAATTTAACCTGGTGATAAGTATCATCTTTGAATATTGGGGTTTTACACTCGTTTAATGTACTTTTAAGGGTTCTCTGGTATTTATTAGTCGGATCTACTTTTAAAATTTCAAAGTTATCAGATTCTAGGAAGTCATTAATTTTATGATTATATTCTATCTTGTTCATAATTACAACTGTATTGCCTTTATCAGCTCTGGTTAATATTAAATCTTCTTTCTTCAGTTTTTCACGGATATTTTTGGCGTGTAAGTTTTCTTGATTCTGCTTCGGCTGGAATCTTGGGATAAGGTTTTGTAAGACCTCGGCACTTTTGTAGAGGTAAGGTTTCGGAGATTTATATAACGCTGTTTCCATGTCTACTGCAACGTTTTCCACAGCACTATTGTAATTTTTATTAGTATATT
The DNA here is from genome assembly GCA_026573805.1 of Hesperophylax magnus. Taxonomy (NCBI): domain Eukaryota; kingdom Metazoa; phylum Arthropoda; class Insecta; order Trichoptera; family Limnephilidae; genus Hesperophylax; species Hesperophylax magnus. The sequence goes on along the minus strand of JAIUSX010000061.1, from coordinate 7,484,849 downwards.
TTAGGTTATATTTTAAACCTTTGGAGAGTAATTCCATTTCTTGTTGGGTAAACTGTGCCAAGGAGAGATTCTGTACACGTTCGTAGAATTTTTGAGATGATGATGTCTCCGGGTTATTGATGTGGGTATTTGATTGGCACAATTTTTTGAGTTTATTTTCCAGGGTTATCCTCTTTTTATAAGCTTTCACTGACGCAAAACTTCTAATTTTGTCATCAAAAAGATCCCATTCTACTGGGTGGAGTTCATGGACTAATTCGGTATGCAATATTTTAATATTTAGTTTTAAGTTATTTCGTTGTTTGTATGCAGATTTTAAGTCTGCTTTTAACCACGCCATTTTAGCTTGATGTATAGAATTTGTTAACACACAATTTTTATTGTTATTATTAGATAATCGGTTAAATTTGTCATTCAAATAATTTGGAAACACTTTACACTTTATGCACTGTTGGTAAAAATGTATATTGATACATATAACTCTGTATTTTGTAAAATACTTTTTATATAATTTTGCTTTTTGGGTCGTACTCACTGATATTAATTTTTCAAAAGAAGCAAACACATTGTGACTTGACATTTTAAATAATAAAAAGGGAAACACTTTGTTTACAGTCACTTTATTGAAATTTTTAACGTCTACCGGTTTCGGTACCTCCGTACCATCATCAGGACAGTTATAAAAATACTAACAAATACAGAATAATACACATATATATAAACAAATAGTTGAGAGAGAAAGAGATAAAAAACAGAGAGAGACAGTATCAGTTGTGGGCGGGAAGTGGGGGAGGGGAGTTAGGGATAACAGGAAACATATTTATTATAGGGCTGAACGTTAAATTTAGTTGATTATTGATAATTTCAGCCTTTGAATTGACTGATTTTTTTATTTCCAACGCTTCCAAGTTGTTAAGTCGTAAACCTATCTCATTTTTGTGAAGGACTTTAATACCCGTGTCACGGTTGAAAGTATGATCTTTATTAATTAGATGTTCTGCAAATTCTGAAAATCCCGAACTGGTTAGACATCTTAGGTGTTCTTTTATTCTAGTCTCTATATTGCGTGATGTTTGCCCTATGTAGAATGCTGGGCAATCATTACAACTAATTTTATATACGCCTGAGTGGCTAAGAACATCTTCTTTATCTTTGGCATTAATTAAAAATTTTCCTAGATTATTATTAGTATAATACGCTGGTTTAATTTCTGGGGGGAATTTAACTGTACATGTAGAGGAGAGGTTATTAATATACAAAATTCTTCTCCACTGCTGGTTGGAGTTATTATTGTTGAGAGTTGGTGGACTACTGTAGACGTATTTATTTATGGCAATACATCTTAATTTTTTTGTAAGGATTCTATCAATAAGGCCTATTTCATATCCATTATTAAGTGCTTACGTAATAGGTTTACGACTTAACAACTTGGAAGCGTTGGAAATAAAAAAATCAGTCAATTCAAAGGCTGAAATTATCAATAATCAACTAAATTTAACGTTCAGCCCTATAATAAATATGTTTCCTGTTATCCCTAACTCCCCTCCCCCACTTCCCGCCCACAACTGATACTGTCTCTCTCTGTTTTTTATCTCTTTCTCTCTCAACTATTTGTTTATATATATGTGTATTATTCTGTATTTGTTAGTATTTTTATAACTGTCCTGATGATGGTACGGAGGTACCGAAACCGGTAGACGTTAAAAATTTCAATAAAGTGACTGTAAACAAAGTGTTTCCCTTTTTATTATTTAAAATGTCAAGTCACAATGTGTTTGCTTCTTTTGAAAAATTAATATCAGTGAGTACGACCCAAAAAGCAAAATTATATAAAAAGTATTTTACAAAATACAGAGTTATATGTATCAATATACATTTTTACCAACAGTGCATAAAGTGTAAAGTGTTTCCAAATTATTTGAATGACAAATTTAACCGATTATCTAATAATAACAATAAAAATTGTGTGTTAACAAATTCTATACATCAAGCTAAAATGGCGTGGTTAAAAGCAGACTTAAAATCTGCATACAAACAACGAAATAACTTAAAACTAAATATTAAAATATTGCATACCGAATTAGTCCATGAACTCCACCCAGTAGAATGGGATCTTTTTGATGACAAAATTAGAAGTTTTGCGTCAGTGAAAGCTTATAAAAAGAGGATAACCCTGGAAAATAAACTCAAAAAATTGTGCCAATCAAATACCCACATCAATAACCCGGAGACATCATCATCTCAAAAATTCTACGAACGTGTACAGAATCTCTCCTTGGCACAGTTTACCCAACAAGAAATGGAATTACTCTCCAAAGGTTTAAAATATAACCTAAAATATACTAATAAAAATTACAATAGTGCTGTGGAAAACGTTGCAGTAGACATGGAAACAGCGTTATATAAATCTCCGAAACCTTACCTCTACAAAAGTGCCGAGGTCTTACAAAACCTTATCCCAAGATTCCAGCCGAAGCAGAATCAAGAAAACTTACACGCCAAAAATATCCGTGAAAAACTGAAGAAAGAAGATTTAATATTAACCAGAGCTGATAAAGGCAATACAGTTGTAATTATGAACAAGATAGAATATAATCATAAAATTAATGACTTCCTAGAATCTGATAACTTTGAAATTTTAAAAGTAGATCCGACTAATAAATACCAGAGAACCCTTAAAAGTACATTAAACGAGTGTAAAACCCCAATATTCAAAGATGATACTTATCACCAGGTTAAATTCTTAACTAAAAACCCGAAAATCCCCAGGTTATATGGGTTTGTCAAAATACATAAAGCTAATAGGCCAATTAGGCCGGTTGTGACTTGTTGTAATGCACCTAATTATAAAATTGCTTCTTTTCTTACTAAGGTAATTAAAGATTCCAATATATTTCAACCAAAATATACAATTAAAAATTCCCATGAATTAATCAACCACTTGAAAGATTTAACCCTCCCTAGCAACTGTAAACTCATTTCTTTTGATGTAGTGAATTTGTTTCCCAGTATTCCGGTAGTAGAATGTAAAAATATTATAAGCAATTTAGTCAATAGTTCTAACTTACATAAGGATTTTACAAAAGATATTAACCAACTTATCGATGTTTGCTTGAACCAAAACAGTTTTAAATATAATAATATAATGTACCGTCAACGAGATGGATTACCGATGGGGTCTCCCACAAGTCCACTTATTGCCGATATTTTTATGAATAATTTTGAAAACAATATTTTTGAACTTAAAACACCTTTGTTAAAAAATATTTTACTATGGAGACGCTATGTAGACGATATCATATGTATTTGGGCGGGTACAGAGCGTCAGCTAAATTCCTTCCTATTACTCCTCAACTCCTTACATAAACAGATACAATTCACACTAGAAGTAGGTATAAATTCGACACTCAACTTTTTAGATCTCACATTATCGATTATTGATAATAAAATTCAGTTTAATATTTTTAGAAAACCTACCTTCACAGACACTACAATCCATAATACGTCTAACCACCCTATTTCCCACAAACATTCGGCATTCCACTCTATGATCCACCGTTTAGTCACTACTCCTTTATCAAATGTTAATTACGCTAATGAGTTAAGTACAATTAAACTAATAGCACTTAATAATGGATATGAAATAGGCCTTATTGATAGAATCCTTACAAAAAAATTAAGATGTATTGCCATAAATAAATACGTCTACAGTAGTCCACCAACTCTCAACAATAATAACTCCAACCAGCAGTGGAGAAGAATTTTGTATATTAATAACCTCTCCTCTACATGTACAGTTAAATTCCCCCCAGAAATTAAACCAGCGTATTATACTAATAATAATCTAGGAAAATTTTTAATTAATGCCAAAGATAAAGAAGATGTTCTTAGCCACTCAGGCGTATATAAAATTAGTTGTAATGATTGCCCAGCATTCTACATAGGGCAAACATCACGCAATATAGAGACTAGAATAAAAGAACACCTAAGATGTCTAACCAGTTCGGGATTTTCAGAATTTGCAGAACATCTAATTAATAAAGATCATACTTTCAACCGTGACACGGGTATTAAAGTCCTTCACAAAAATGAGATAGGTTTACGACTTAACAACTTGGAAGCGTTGGAAATAAAAAAATCAGTCAATTCAAAGGCTGAAATTATCAATAATCAACTAAATTTAACGTTCAGCCCTATAATAAATATGTTTCCTGTTATCCCTAACTCCCCTCCCCCACTTCCCGCCCACAACTGATACTGTCTCTCTCTGTTTTTTATCTCTTTCTCTCTCAACTATTTGTTTATATATATGTGTATTATTCTGTATTTGTTAGTATTTTTATAACTGTCCTGATGATGGTACGGAGGTACCGAAACCGGTAGACGTTAAAAATTTCAATAAAGTGACTGTAAACAAAGTGTTTCCCTTTTTATTATTTAAAATGTCAAGTCACAATGTGTTTGCTTCTTTTGAAAAAATAAATCTATATGTTAGTTTTTTTCAAAATCTTAAATTTCCGAAAGTTCTTTACCGATTGCTTAGAAATTTTGACACAACGTTGCATTCGCCTACGTGTCTGTTTTTGTATTTATATAGATCTGAGATCTAAGACCTGTGACAGGTAAAAACATAATTGTTGTCATCTGTGACAGGAACCACATGCTTTTTTGAAAAACAGCGCCATCTGTTGGATAAACATACTTTTTTGAAAAACTGTTCGAAGTAAAAGTAAAACGCGCTATTGTTTATCTACCTGCACAGTCAAACTGAGCCACAGCAACGCGTGGCAGGGTACAGCTAGTGTTTTATATATATAATACGCATATTGTCCCAAATTCTAGGAGAGATGATGCTTGTTTTGAGATTTCACGTTCTTGTAGGATAATCGTAGCCATGTCGATAAATACAATAATAATGTGGAGTGACTTAGGGACAGTTGATTTTATCAGCCGAAACAGAATTTCGGCTTTTGTTTCGGCTGAAACCGAAACCGGAACCTATTTAAATAAATTAAAAATACCTACAGCCGTTTTTATTGTTAAAATTGCACGAGTTCATACTTAAGTTAAATAAAAGTCTTAACGCTTTTTGGTTCGTTGTTATGGTAACAGTTCTTCAATGTGTGCTATAGGTACTTCTACTTTAGAAATACAAAAAAATCTTATAATCATTGACGGTAGTAAACAAATCAGTTTAGTGTTTAATAGTCTGTAGTTAGACAATAGCAATAAAATCACTGATAACTATTCAAAATATATACTTTGACAGACTCTAATTTTGAGCTTTACGACAACTTTTAGAGGTTTATTTTAAAATAATATTCTAGAAGCATGCAAACACGCGCCCGAATGTAATAATGCCGAATTTTTGGCAAATTTTTGACCTTAACCGAAAACGCGGCCGAAACTCGTTTATTGGCTAAAACTGGCCGAAACCGAAGCTTCATTCGGTTTCTATTAATGTGACGTTGGCCTAAAGCGTATTTGAATGTCCGAATATAATGAATCATTGACTTACATTCGATCCATTTTTACAACAAAGCGAGCCTAGCAGTTGGAGTCAAGAGTGAAACTAATAGTCTACAGTTCTGAAACCAATCACAGTGAGGCATGACACTGAAGAAGGAAAGATGAAAGCAGTTATTAGATACGTACCCGAAGATTGTAGGTATGTGTGGTAACACCATGTTAAATAGTCATGTATAAATGCGGAGATCCGTAGGTACAGTAAAGTTGCGTACTCATCTGCGAACTGTAACCGTAACCGAAACCGTTACCGTGTCTGAAACGGTTACCGTTTCAGCTGGAAGATTTGTACCCGGCATGTAGACCAATTGTAGTAAAAGAGATCGAAAAAGCTTACATGGTTTAATGAAGAAAAAAAAAGATACGGCATGATCAAGTGACTTAAACCTTCAACAAGCGTCATGTTGAGAGTCGTACAATAGAGCACAAACAGGACAGGATGTAGGACACCAACTATGCTACCCCCGATTGGTGCATGTTGCGAGGCTGAAGGTAGGGGAAAAGAGAACAAGATGAGTACGGGAAACGTTGGGAAGAATCTGGAAATTCCGATCGGGACACTAAACATACCATTGCCCATTTCAAGCAAAAAATCGGTTCTAATTGGTGGACTTTCACTGATAGTTTCAATTTTTTTCCCAATGCACGAATGGCGTGATCGTAGCCAAGCTATGAAGATATGTTCACCCTACCATATCTTATATTTTACGACTGTGAAACATATTAAAAAATATTTATTGATTTGGTATGCATAGAATTTATGATAGTTCCGTGCATTGCAAACATCTCACATAAGGAAGAAATTATACAAATCTTCACTTTTGTTATTCTTTACGAAACGAACAAATAAAATTTTTGTGATTTAATTATTATAATTTTTTTTAAATCTCTTTAAACTAGGTCGAGTGAGGTATTGTTTATTACGTTTTAATAATGTGCTGAATCGAATGATACCAGTCACAAATCGATGGACTCAATATTAGATGAGATAGATAGCGGGGGTGTTCCATCATTATGTTTTAGGCAGACACAGATCTTCACTTTTAATGCCAAGATGAGTGTAAGACCAAAGTTTTACAAATTTTGTCATTTATTTTGTGCATTTTGGTATTATAATAGGTCACACTAGCTGCCTCTGCTACCATGTCAGGTTGGGCATATTCAAAGTCATATCGCGAGTGTGGTGAAAGGATTCAACTTATTAGTATGTACTACCAATATCCAAACTCAAACTTGTCGTACGAGTAATATTGAACTATCCACCATCATTCTCCGCCTTCTAAGACTCAAGACCCAAAACAATTTTTTATAAAAATGGCATGAAAGTTACCATTTATTGTGGGCTTAAAAATGTGTGAACATTAAAGCAGAAGTGACGATACTTTTATAATTACGCTATCGCTCGAGAGAAGATAAATAAAATATCAACCTGAAGCATGGCCATGATCAACCATAGCTAGCCACTAAACATTCCGAAGAAGAACCCAATTCACAACTTGTAAGGCATGAATTTCAGTAAATACCTTCGGAAATCAGTCTACGGGATATTCCCGATAACCAGCCGGGTTAATGCAATCTCAGAAATGGGTCCAATATATTACTCCTATCAGTGGGTTCAATTTTGTCAGCTTCTCTCCAGGGAATGGCCAACCTATTTTATCTTACATCAATGGTTTGTTCTCATACTCGTATAGTACAAATAAATGCTCAAACAGTAAAACTGTTAACGAGTGTTAAAATTTAGTGTTACCGATAGGACCCCTTTTAAACGTGAGCTTTGGGACGGAACCTTAAATGAGAGTAATCTCAAAAGACCGGAAGGCTTTTGCGAAATTATCTTATTTGGCAGGGGAGGGGATGAGTCAGAAAATAATACAAATTGCTTCCTATACGAACCTCTCCTCCTGTGTGTGTTGTTAACTAAATGTGATATTTTATTTTTAATTGCGTTTTGGAAGTTTGACGGAGCTCGAGTACTTATGTAGGTCCATTGTTTGTACGAGCAGGCATGGCGAACGATTTGTTTTAAATTTGTCAAATATATATTTTTATATCTGCCCTTATCAAAAAAATAATCAGTGTATGTGGTAATTGTACAGATTTCTAGAAATGATAATTGCCTAGAAACTGAGAGGAAAATTCAAACAGTCAAATTGATGGGAACAGCACTGAGGAAAACGATGAAAGCGAGATATTAACATAAAGGCAAAATAAATTGATTATATTTATTAACAGCCGACTCAGCTCTCTTAGAAGTAGCTCTTAATTGAGATATTCAGCTGCAGAGTCAGTGTTTGCTTTAAAAATCTTTTTAGCATTGTACATTAACCCGTGACTATCAACGTTTGCTTCGCATATGGCCAGAGGTATTTTCATTGCTCTTGCCGATATTCATATCGTCTACTTAGCTAATATTGTTCATACATACCCTAGCAATTTGACATCAGATTCTTGTTTTTTTTCAGTGTTTTCAAGTCCATCCATATATACGTATAACAGTACTGGGAACGTTAAGCCTCCTTGTGGTACGCCGCACTTTAATTTAGCTGCTTCTGATAGGCTATACTTCTATCTGAAAGTTTCCCTGTTGGCTGTACCATGTAGTAATATATTTACAATTGATACTTGTCAATCGGTCAGTTTTTTCCACAACTTGTCATGACTAACCATTAACCAAGTCAAAAGCTTTGCTTAAATCAAGGTAGAATGCGTGTACGGATATTATTCATTACATTATCAGTCTCCGCTGAATGTAGTGGCCTACTGAATAAATGAGTGTAATATTTGAATTAAACCTTTAAAGGGACAATTTTTCTTAAACTTTGAAGGTCAAAAGTTAAGGAAAAATTCATGTAATAAATCATTGAATAATAAGATAATAATAACAAATTTAAACGAAAAATGAAACCGAACAAGACACAGAAAAAAATATAATGGTAACAACGAGGAATCGAACCCAGGATTTCTTGTCCCACTGGGACAGCGTCTTGAATATTAAACGTCATATTTGTCGATCTCATATTTCAAATTGTGACCGTTATCTTTTATTTTTGATTCTTGTTCTGTTTCATGTTTCGTTTAGATTTATAAGTATTATCTTCTTCTTCAATTATAATTAATAGACATCAATAAACAATTGTGATCATTCAAAAGGTAGCTGTCAAAAATGTGGGAAAAAATATTTACAAGATAATATTGTAAATTCTGAGTTTTAAATATGACGTTTAATAACTAGGTCCCAATGGTCAAGTGGTTAAGACGCTGTCCCGGTTATACAAGATATCCTTTTTCTGTTTCATTTTTTGTTTTGTTAGTATTATCTTCCTCTTCAATGTAATATAATTTCTTAGAAATTTGTAATTTTTTTAAATTGTGTATTATTATCATTAGTTTTTCGCGAAGCTTAATGCTAAATCACTATTTTGATTAATCTTTATAACGAATTGGTGTAAATTATGAATACCAAAAAATATGCTTCAGATAAATTGAAGGTTATACTATCGCTTCGCTTGAGTAGAATACAAATTAAAAAAAATAACTCAATACAAAATATAAATATAAACTACACAAAAAACATTTTTTCAATAGAAATGTATGAACGCGTAAAGGAAACAATTAAAAAAATACAGTATTATAGCTAAGATTATCTGTGATAGTTTCACTTGATTTACTTTTTTGCTTTCTTGTAAAATTATTTACAAAATAAATAAAAACCACTTTTTGCTTCAATGCCTCTTAATGCCTATTACCTACAATATAAGGTATACCGAGAATATACACATTTTTGGCTTGTAGCTTCCTCTTAATGGTTCATTATTTTTTTTGAGTTGCCCCATCTGTTCAGCCTTGAGAGCACTCCACTGCATTACAGTGACATTATTTCTGTATGTTGGAGAATGTTCATTAATACTCTAGAAAAATTAAATATTTGAGTAGGAATTTAGAATTGTAATTTAAAATAGTTTAATTTAATGATCAATTAAACTTTTAAAATATAAAAAGTGAATAATGAATTCACATAATTTTTTAGACCTTTTAATGCCTTCATTCAATTAGAACGCTAAAAAATTACGAGCAGCAGCCGTCCTTCGGAAGCTTATGAAATAAATTGCAAAACATTAAATTAATCAGGAATGGTTTCGAAAATTTCTTAGGTCTTGTTTCGCAAACATTTTCTGACCTTTTCGGCAGAAATTTTAAGTGAATTTGAAGATTCCTGTCATGCCATTTTCCGCTCAGTTATCCTTCGAGGGACCCAGAGGGTGGATCGAAAGATAAATACAAACAACCTTAAACAAACAGGACGAATTTATCAGGAACGAAATGCTAATTTAATATTTATTCGAATGAAGCGCTTTTTCGGAGTAAATCCCTTGGCTTCATGTTGGGTGAAAGTGATATAGGTACGGAACTTAAATAGGGTAATTAGTTCAAAACCCACGTGGAAAAAACATTCTATTCTGACTATATGGTATTTTCATTATTTCTATTTCAAGTTATAGTTCAATGAAGTAACTTTATTTCACGGTTAATATTTCTATTATTTGTTGGAGATGTTTTAATAATACTTCTTTACCTACCTACTGGTTTTAATACCCGGCTTCATCTATGATTTGGATTAAGCCAGGTTATATAAAATAATATATAATACAGGGTTTTCCAATAAGAGGTGTTATTTTGATATTCAATTGTAAAAGATCAATGGTTTCGTTGCTTGTGTGACACGTAGAAAGCAAACGTTGTCCAAATCAATACCATCCAATTTTGGCCATAAAAAATTATTAATCATCTCTCGATAGCGCAATCCATTCACCGTGTAACATATTATCGTGGATGGGTGATGAAAGGATAATTGTATTAATTAATGATGGGTCTTTCGATTGTGACATTAATTGGTAAAATTACCGAATACAATTATCTAGTCAACCACGCACACGCAATAATTCAAAGTAGGTAGGTAGTAAAGAGAACTGATAAGGATGATAAAAAAATAGAATACTTTAAATATCAACATACGCTAATTTATTAAAACAATAAATAAAATGTTTAATCAAATAAAATAACATGAGACTCTATCAAATAATTTAACTCAGAGCGTGACAAGAATGTACGTGTAAATAACGCCATCTTGATAAAATTTTGACTAAAGAACATGTGACATTAATGAATTTAAAAACACTTAATCTTGTAAAGAATGTCTGAGCGGGCGCCAGCGAGTTATAAAATAACTACGCAAGAAGTTAAAATGAGTAATCCCTATTTAAATTATAAGTACATTGTTAAGAGATATAAGTGAAAAAGACCTTCCGTAGTTTGCACAGTAGACCCTCATAGCTCCAGCGTTGTACGAACACACCGTAATCCCACGAGTCCAGCAAGCAACTGAAGTCGATGAAGTGCCGCTCCGCACTCCTAGCTCGAAACAGTCGTGCCAATTTAAGAATGTTGACCAATGATTATCTTAATCGGGTAGGAACTGCCCGTCCAGAAGTACGCACTGCTACATTACCCCCCTTCCAAAGGAAAAAAAATTTTCGGCACGATAATTTTTTTTTTTTTTGATATTTTCCATATGCCTCCAAATCCAAGTCCAATAAGTGGTAAAGAGTCACAAAATGCAGATAATGCCTTAGCAGAAGAGTCCAGCACGTTCTGTAGAAGTCCGTGAAGTGCTCGCTGAGCAAGGATTGAAGCGCCAACACCCAGGAAGTAGAAGGAAGAATTCTCGCTGATGGAATATCTGAATGACCCTCTTCTGACATCAGTGAAGAAGATTGAACTTGCTTGGCGAAGATAAAGAGCCCCGATAATTGTATCATCATTCTCCAATGTTGACAACAATGCAATCTTGAGAAGCTGCACCCTCTTTCTGATAGCAGTGAACGGCCAGGTAGTATCCTATTAAACTCATCCCGTAGAAGAATGTTGCTTCCCTGAAGACTCGATCTTGAACAAAATTGCTTCCTCGAAGAATAGATAAAAGTTTGTAAATCTTGAAATTTTGTATTATCTTGAGTTATCTTGACGTGAAGAACCGAAGAGTGATGAAGGCGACTGACTTCCTTGAGGCAAGTGAAAAGAAAGGTATGCTATGCTTGACAAAATGGATTACTGAGCAAGGAATTTAACAACTACTAAAGTGTAAACAAAAACTTGAATAAAATAACAAATGAAAAGATAAACTGTAGTAAAGACTACCAAAATTTATTAAAAAAAATTTATAAAACGAGTCTAGCTAAACGTGAAAGCTGAGCGCCCAACAGAAGATAAATTTGAAGCTAAAAGAAAACACTATAAAATTAAACTAATAACGTCTATATCCACATTGAAGTTACTGCCCTCTGCGAGCAGAGATGAAAAATTATAAAGTTATCCCAGAAACAAACCCAGATAGATGTGACCGGCTCAAACAGAACCATAAATTGATGACCCAATATTGACAAAATACAGCTAAGTCCAAATGAAACTGATGCGACTTATCTTGAGCTCAGAGAGAAGCCACAGCAATTGCATGTGAAAACGCATAGTATTTGTTAAAAGAAAATGTAAAAAAAATTACTCATTGACATTCTTAATAATATGAACAAATATCAATTTAATAATAAATCAAGCCAAGGACAATAAGAGCAATAAAAGTAAAAAACTTCATGAAAGGATGCAATTTTAAATGTTAAAAAAAACTATGATTCTGTAAATCTCAAATAACCTGAGCGAGTGAAAACCCACTAAATTTCAAAATAAATATTAAATAAATAAATAAATTATTAAATTAATTATTATGGCATAAAATTTTTTTAAAAAAATATTTGAAAAGTGTAATCAACAGTGACTAAATCAAAGAAAACACCATGCCAATGGTTTCCTAAAACCAGAGAAAAATAGATTGTTATGAGCATCTGAGGCTATCGCGGAAAACTGCATGAAGTATTTTCTAAATTAATGAATTAAAATAGTCAACCAACACCAAGGCAAACTACGGTACTAAGGAACAACATATAAAGAACAACCATGCGCACAATTAAAATGACACGAGGACCAAGCTTGGTACAGAACTGTTAAACCGAAATACAGCTTCGTATATGCCATAATTGAAATACAGTATGTCCCTCTAGAAAGGACAAACCGTACCTCAAAACAAGTCGCCATCGCGGACTTAGTTCATTAAAGAACAATTAGTATCATCTCACAAAGTAAAATCAGCTATTAAAAGATCCCTCGAACAGAAAAATAGCACAAAACAGTGGCCAACTGAGATTGTGAACTTCACTGCCCTAGGATAACGTATAAAATGATACAATGGATTCAAATCGTGAGATCACAAAATGTTCAATACAATATAATTGCACTTAAATCCAAAAAAAATGTGTGGATTCAATGCGTGAGATTAAAAAAACGTCAATCCCCCGCGTTGAATCGGAATGGACACATTACTCCCAAAACACATACTACACATGTACACAAGGACAAAACAAAACTTATACAAAAAATCCACTCAATGTGAAGACACAAAAATACTAGTCATGTCCTCACAATGAGAGAACACAAGAAAAATTGCAAACCTGAGGGCAAGGCAAGCAATAACCTAATATATAACAAGAGAAAAGGGATTAATTCTCAAATAAAAGTATAACGATTACAACATAAGAAAAAATAGTTCATCAATTAACCCACCCCAAGGTCAGTTAGCTTCTTCTAACTTGATTATATCCTTAACATGAAAAGTTCCCACGGGTTTCCCTGTCATATCCGCTAATTGATAAGCAACCGGCGATATCTTGCAAATAATTTTACTACGTATAAATTTGGGGGCTAATTTTGCTGAAAAGTATCTACCAGCGTCTGACAAAGCAAAGGACCTTCTCCAGACAATGTCCCCAACCTCATATTGAACGTCCCTACGACGCAGATTATATTGTACCTTATTACGTTCGTATGATTGTCTTAAGGACGTGCGAACTTGGGAGAAAATGTCATTTAATTCATGTAAATCAGATGCCCATGAATCGCGTTTAGAGAATCTAATGTCTTCCGCGTTAAAGTCTACACCTTTGTAGTCATTTCCCGAAATTACAATTTCTCTACCAAAATTAAGGAAGAACGGAGTATAGCCTGTGACTTCATGAACAGCCGTGTTTATAGCCAGTTCAATTTCAGGTAGATGGCACGCCCAGGATCTGTGATCAGATCCCACAAAAGAACCCAGGGCTGCTACCAACACCTTGTTTACACGCTCAACAGGGTTATTCTGCGGGTGATATCTGCAATTATAAAACAAGTGACGGATATGAAATTTATTGGCCAGCGCTTTCATGTCACGCGATATATATTGTGGGCCATTATCCAAAACAATCGTATCTGGAACACCGAATTTATAAAAGATATCATTTTCCAAAATTTCCGCAATAACACTACCCGTTGCTTTCCTAAGTGGAAAAAGTCTAGTATACTTGGTAAAGAAATCAGAAACCACTAAAAGGTAAGTATAACCCTTTTTATAAGAATTAGGGTAAGGACCTAATAGATCTGTCGCAATCATTTGCCACGGCCTTTGCACCAGTTTCGGGTCACCCATCAAACCAGGAGGCAGTAAGTTAGAACTTTTATAACCTAAACAAGTATGACATTTACTTACAAAAGACTTCACATCAGCTGCCATTTTTGGCCAGTAGTATTTAAGTTTAATCCTATTTAACGTTTTTAAGATGCCAAAATGTGCACACGAAGGCGGAACGTGATTTTGAACGATGACGTTTTTCCTACACTCTTTTGGGAGAACTTCCTTCCAGTCATAAGACCTGTGAAGAGCCTCCATGCTCTGAATGTGTTTGAAGATGACACCATTGCAAACTTTAAACGCTGGAAATTTTTCCGGATTAGCCAAAATTTTTTCTTTCAAACTTAAGTACCAACGTCAGAAGTGGAAAAGGACTGATCTAACAAGTCAACAAGTAAAGGGTCACGAGACAGTGCGTCCGGAACAATGTTGTCTTTACCGCTCCTATGAATTATTTCAAAATTGAACTGCTGTAGTCTAACCGCCCACCGCGCTAATCTTCCCGACGGAGACTTTAAGTTTGTAAGCCATTTTAGACTATAGTGATCAGTGATCACCTTGACAGGAATAGGCGAACCTTCAATATAACCCCTAAATTTCTCTAGTGCAAAGATCATAGCATTTAACTCCTTCTCGGTTGTGGAGTGATTTTTCTCCTGTGCAGATAGTGATCTGGAAATAAAGGAAATAGGGTGTTCTATACCATTAACGTCAGATTGAGAAAGGACCGCCCCCAAACCGGTGTTCGATGCATCGCAACTAATTGTAAAGGGTTTACTAAAGTCGGGACAAGCAAGAACAGGAGCCTTGACCAGAATATTCTTTAATTTAGTAAAGGCAGCATCAGCCTGTTCATTCCATACAAATTTTTTACCAGCAAACTCCTTTTTGGTTAAATTATGCAAAGGTGCTGCAATTAAAGAAAAATTTAAAATGAACCTTTTGTACCAAGAAAGTATACCGATAAACCTACGCAAGCTCTTTTGCGACGTTGGAATGGGGAAGTCAACGATTGCTTTCACTTTTCCCGGGTCAGTTCTCAACCCATCCTTATCAATCACGAAACCTAGGTATTTAAGAGAGTCACGACAAAAGACTGACTTCTCTACGATAATAGTCAAACCCGCGGCTTGTAACTTTTGTTTAACCCGTCTTAAAAGATCAATGTGTTCTTCAAAGGTGGAACTAATGATAATTATGTCATCTAGGTAACAAAAAACTTTCCCATCGAACTCCGGACCCAAAACCTTGTCCATTAGCCTCATCATCCGAGAACTCGCACCATGAAGACCAAAAGGCATTGTTACAAAGTGGAATAGGCCTCGTTTAGGGATAGTAAATGCGGTTTTCTCTTTAGAATCTTCCTCTAACGGGATTTGAAAAAACGCATCGTTTAAGTCTAAAGTTGATAGATATCGTGCTCCTCCGAGACTATTTAAGATATCAGATATCAATGGTAGACTATAAGCGTCCCGCCGCGAGACCGCGTTGAGCTTTCTACTATCCAAGCAAAGTCTAAAAGAACCATTTTTCTTAGGCACTAAAACAATAGGATTATTCCACGAGCTATTGCTGGGTTCTACTACTCCCAGATTTAATAGTCTGTCAAGTTCTCTGTGAGCTTCCGGCAATAAATGAGGAGATATCGGATAAACACGTTGCTTAATAGGTTGACAATCACCCGTGTCAATGACATGTTTTTCAAGAGACGTTCTACCCAACCGATTTCCAGAAAAGGCTTCAAATTCGTGTATAACGTTATTTAATGTTGATTGTTGAAATGAATCCAAGTTCTCAAAGCTATCTAGTCCTCTTACCTCAGACACGCAACTATTGTCAGAGTCATTAGTCATTAATTTAGTTAACTTGGGACAAATGTTAAAAACTTTCCAAAAGTCGCAACCGAGGATGATGTTAGATTTTATGTCTGGCATAACTACAAAATTAAAAATTTTCTTAACATTACCAAGAACTACCGGAACCGCAATTTTGTGAACGCACTCCACAGTATGACCCGTAGCAGAAGTGAGTGAAAATTTTTTCTTAAGAACAGAAAGATTTAACCCTAGATTTAAAAATTTACGATGAAAATTATTACCAATAATTGAGATATGCGAACCAGAGTCAAGAAGGCCAGAAAAGTTGGAACCCAGAACCTGGAAAATGATGTGTGGACGGCCATCCCTTTTAGCCGCACCCACCACCTTCGAGGTCCAAAGGTTCTTGAAGAAAGTTCTGGTTTCCGACAGCACAGCAAGCCGATGCCTGGCGGTGATGTCAGCGAACGGTGTCGACTTGCCGCCCGCAGACAGGACCCCCAGGACATCTAGTTTTTTGCCTGCCGGCAGTTGCATGAAGGCGCCTTCACACCAGGACGGCCACAGCGGAAACATTTCACCTCCCTAGAACTCATATTTGACGGGCTACGTTTACTGAATTCAAAATATTGACGATGATTGCTGAAATTGGGATTATTCTGAGACATTCTGTTATTCCCTCTGCTAAATGCATTTTTTGAGGAGGAATGAGAAACATTATTAAAATTACCAGTATTTGCATTTGGCGGGGAAGGTCTGGAATCAGACCGAACGTCTGCAAGTTCAATCATTTTTCCCAATTTTTTCAGACAATTAATGTCCGAGATGACAGAGAGCGATAATTTTTGTATGTATCTCGGTAACATATTACACTGCAATATTTCCAGAATTTCGTCATCTGGTAATTTTGACGACAATTGATTGTTTAAAGTCAAGACCCGCGTTATGAATGAACCCAGGTTCTCTTTTTGTTGCTGGTACGTGGCTCTGATCTGAGCAACTAATCGTCTTTCATGGTCCAGAAGCTCAAATTCTTCCTTTAGAGCAATTACAATATCCGACCATGACTTGAAAGAAGAACGGTTGACTCTAAACCAGTCTAAAGCATGACCTGAAAAAAGTTCCACCGCAGATGAAAAAAGAGAAGCTGTACTTACGTTCCGAGATATAGACAAATCGTTGACCCGTTCAATGAAATTATGCACGTTCCCAGTACCGTCGAAGGTTAAGTTCCATTTGTGAACCGGAACTGTGTTAGATGCGACCGCCGAATTTGCCGAAGTAGTGCCATCCTCTGGTTTAGACATGATTAACGCACGACTTCTTGTTAAAATTGTCGAATCCGTCATACCTAACTAACAGGGTAGGTAGAAAAAAAATTAATAGAACATGCAAGCAACAATACAACAACCACAATCGCCGCAAAACACAAAAAAATATAAAATAAGTGTGACGTCAGCGTACTAACGAACACGATAATAAGACGAAAAAACGTCATGAGTTGTGCCGGATAAAAAAAGCTGCGTAAAATGAAGAATTAAATAAAATCTCAGTGACACGATGTATTTCGAGCAACACCCGAACATCTACCATGCAAAACGAAAGGTCTTTTTCAAGGGATTATACAAGAAAATTATGAAAAAAAAATCAGACATCCAATACAAGATTAAAACAATGAAAGAAAAAAAATACTGCATTCATTATTTAGTCAAACTTAGGTTCACCCACAAGGGCTGCCATTTTGTAACATATTATCGTGGATGGGTGATGAAAGGATAATTGTATTAATTAATGATGGGTCTTTCGATTGTGACATTAATTGGTAAAATTACCGAATACAATTATCTAGTCAACCACGCACACGCAATAATTCAAAGTAGGTAGGTAGTAAAGAGAACTGATAAGGATGATAAAAAAATAGAATACTTTAAATATCAACATACGCTAATTTATTAAAACAATAAATAAAATGTTTAATCAAATAAAATAACATGAGACTCTATCAAATAATTTAACTCAGAGCGTGACAAGAATGTACGTGTAAATAACGCCATCTTGATAAAATTTTGACTAAAGAACATGTGACATTAATGAATTTAAAAACACTTAATCTTGTAAAGAATGTCTGAGCGGGCGCCAGCGAGTTATAAAATAACTACGCAAGAAGTTAAAATGAGTAATCCCTATTTAAATTATAAGTACATTGTTAAGAGATATAAGTGAAAAAGACCTTCCGTAGTTTGCACAGTAGACCCTCATAGCTCCAGCGTTGTACGAACACACCGTAATCCCACGAGTCCAGCAAGCAACTGAAGTCGATGAAGTGCCGCTCCGCACTCCTAGCTCGAAACAGTCGTGCCAATTTAAGAATGTTGACCAATGATTATCTTAATCGGGTAGGAACTGCCCGTCCAGAAGTACGCACTGCTACAACCGTAACTGTTACTCCAGCCTCATTTTTGAAAAACTAAGGTCCAATGATTCTGCCGGACCATAAACCTCACCAAACAGTCACACGTTGAGGATAAAGAGGCTTTTCAACAATAATTCTTGGGTTTTCTGAGCCCCAGATGCGACAATTTTGCTTGTTGACAAAGCCACCGAGGTGGAAATGGGCCTCATCACTCAAGATGATTTGCATTTGATTCACTCAAGTGAATTTTAATAATTTAAATGCGTTGTTGAAGCGTGTATTGTTCCATTTTTATTAATGACGTAGTTTTTACTTGTCAAATGTCAAAAAATGACAGCTTCAAAAGTAACATCTACCGAAATAGCGGGCTATTTAAAATAACACCTCTTATTGGAAAACCCTGCATAAAAAGATAACGGTCACAACTAGGAATCGAACCCAGGATCTTTTGTCTTACCGGGACAGCGTCTTAACCAATCGACCGTTGGGACCTAGTTATTAAACGTCGTATTTGTCGATCTCATATTTAAAATTCAGAATCAATTATTTTTGAAAGCTACCTTTTGAATGATCACAAATTTCTATCAATTTCTATTAATTATCACTGAAGAAAAAGATTATACTTACACTTTTTAACGAAACATGAAACAGAACAATTATATATATTTAAAGTTTCACTGATAAAAAAATCATATTTGAAAGATCGGAAAAAGGCAAAAACGTATCGTAATGTGTGTAATACTTATGTTGGATTTTAAGATGAGAGCTAAAAAAATTGCGTGACACCATTTTTGACGTGTAAAATTAGTTGCTAATTCAGAAAAAAAAGTTTTTTAAGTTTAAATCAATGAAATGTAAATAAATTTTTATGTTTTTATTTTAATTATGTCGCACTTCCCAAAGTTGCTAATTTTATCCGCTCGCCTAAAAAACGTCTTTAATGATATGCGAATTTTCAAAATTCAACATTTAAAGTTTAGCATTATAACAATATTCTCCTGAAAACTCAGATAGAGAGGAAAAGCATGTCAGATCCGTGGTTCTAGAGATTAGGGCAACGGTACCAGGATAACAGAACGCACGAAGAGAGCGGAACTCGTTGAAACGGGGTTGTTTATTCTGCGGTTTATTGTCTCTGTTAGACCCAGTTTCGATTGACGACTGTTGCGGGGGCGTTGAAGTCTGAGACTTAACAGAATGTGATGAGTTTTCTCAACCTTTGTTCTAGGAATTCTGCAAAATATTGCTTATTGAGGGAAACTGTTCTGTCCTCAGTGATCCCTCAAATAATGATTGCTGTTTGTAAAATACGTCAACTTGTTGGTGACCTATTTCATGATATTTAAAAATAGAATAATATTTATTCTTTGTTTAGAAATTTCTGACTTATGACACGCATTTGGTTTCAATATATTTATACAGATTTCTCTATCGTTATTTAAAAAAAAATACACATTTCTAGATTACCTAAAGTAATTAGAAAACATTTTAATTCCTTCGACTACCATCATTATAAGTGGAAAATGTCAATTGCGCGATGATGGAGGACTTCGCTAAGTAGAAGTTGACCCTCGACCGCGGACCGACGGATTCACCAAGGTACATTAAATTTGAATTACAGATTGTTACAATGTTTATGACTTCAGTGCTAAATTTAATTACGCAAATTAGAAAATATTTTAAATGGAAGAGTCTATAAAAAACATTAAGTACAATACCTTGTGCCAAATTGTCGACTATAATAGTGGAAGCAAGCGGATATATTTAGTGATAGCCCCCAAAAGTTGTTTTCACTTTATCTCTTGGTTTCACTTTACTTCACTTGAACCAAACCTTATTGTCTCTTTTTGTTGTTGGTTTTTGGATGTTATTTTACACACTTACTAATAGATTCTTACATATTTTTATTGAACGGTTGGTACAAATTGTTCGATTTTTTTAATCTTAACCCCTGTCTATTATAAAATATTTTAATGAGTCCAAAATAATGACATGATAATCAAAATCCTCGATAGTAGGTACCTACTTATATTAATATTCTTTAATTTAGTCGTAAGTCGAAAGTCGTAAGTTTAAATCTTATTTCAAAACAATTTAGTTTTTGAGCCAGTAAAAATTTTACAAACTTTTTGCTTTAATTTAAGATAATAATGAACATTTAATTCAGCCCGCTCTGCATCGTAGGTATACTAGTCTAGTTCTAATACCTTCTGTCTTTTTCGTTTTCATACAAGACGCGTGAGAAGGAAGATGACGATCGTTGATGACGTACATACGATCTCTCGCTATGACTAGTACATGGGGAAATTTTAAGATATTCATTAAAAGCGAATCAAATTCACATCCAAATGTTTTCAAACAAATTTTTGAGTGGTCTACGCAAGAAATGACTTGGAAATGTGTGAAGCAGTGTTTTTTATTAAAGGTAAAATTATGAGTTTTAATTAAGCACAAAGGATAAAAAATTATTATATGCAATAATTATTAGCCTGAGAGACAAATATAAATTGAAAAATCTTCAGAGAAAAAATAAATGTCGCCGCCGCGGGTTCAATTTCCGTCCGCGGAATTTATTTTTTGTCATCAGTATTTGTTATGAGAACCGTGCCAACATCATTTGATTATAGTCAACACATATTTCCTTGAAAATGTTGAATTTTTCTCACTAAGATTAATAATTGCGCATTAAGTTTAATGCTCGCAAATTAAAATGCAGATTAGAATGGTGGAACCGCTGGTATCATCGTTTGCCGTGACGAGCTAAATGGAAGTGCTTACGAATTATTTCACTTAATGGGAATGGTTTTTAATTAAACATCCGGAGCTGGGGAAAAATGGGAATTTCTCAACCGTATCCCGCAAATCGTTGCAGCGGCTTACGTAAACAATACACCCACAGTCCACATAGTGTATACACCCTGTATAACACTAAATACGAACACATTATAATATTTCAGGATAGATGGTAAAAAAAAAATTTATTGTAGGTGATTTTTCACAAAAACGGCGCTATATGAGTTATCCAATTATTGTTATTATTAAGTGGTAGTTTTTAGTGTGCAATGTGTGGAGGATGTTTTTAGAAGATAACGTTCTCTTGGAGATAAATTTTAGTTGTATATGACCAAATATTAAAACCTCATATTTAATTTAGAAATTTAAATGTACCCACTTTTGACCCTGTAGGTACCGAGTCTAGAATTTGGGACGGTTTAAGATTTTTCGACTCGAGTGCAACAAAACAAGAGGCCACTCTATATATTTTCCACAATTCTGCTTAAAATGTCCAATAACCCATGGCTATCAAAAGACAAACAAAAATCGTTCTTATTTTTTTTTTACATTTTGTAATTCCACACAAGAGGCCCCGAGGAAAATAATTTCCCTCCCTCTGACACGGGATGCTGTGTGCAGGGTTTTTTTGAGGAGAGGAAGGAGTAAACATGGGTCTTTAAGAGACCCATTTTGTAGGGGGGGAGGAAACACAGAGAAGAGACAAGAAGAAACTAGAAGAGACAAGACGAGCCTTGGATTGATACGATGTAACAAGAGGCATGAAGAGACAAGAAGAAACAAGTCGAGCCTAGAAGTATCGAGAAAATGCAACAAGAGACTAGAAAAGACGAAAAGCAGCAGTGAGAAGTAAGAAGATTCAAAAAGAGCCAAGAAGAGATAAGACTAGCTAAGACGAGGTGAGAAGTTGCTATAAGAGGCAAGAAGAGACAAGAAGAGACTAGAAGAGGCTAGAAGAAACAAGAAGAGACATGAAGAAACAATAAGAGCCAAGATGAACCAGGAAGAGCCAAAGAATTAAAGAAGAAAAAAATAACGCTCAGTCAATTCCTTTATTCCTGCCTATCCTAAATTCCGATATCGGCTTATTTGGTTGCCTGTATACCAGTCGATTAAACTCCAACCTCCTTCCAATCCTCAAAGCACGTGTTCCAAGTCTCAAAAAAAAATCGGTGCCCCTTGGCGTACCGGTCGCACCGGGATAGGAGTGTACCTGGCTGGAGTGGTACAATCGTATCGTATCGTTGCCAAGCGTAATCGAGATCAGTACATTGAACCGTCCGGTCCATGATATCCACTCTAGCGATTGGTGTAGAAGTAAAAAAATGAAAATAACTTAAAAAGTTTGTACCTATGGAAAAATATATATTCTACTGTAGAAAAATATTTTTGAATGGGAAAAACATTGGAATTTGGAAAAAAGTTTTATTTGTTTTTCACTTATATCATCTTATAGAATGACCTCCAAAAGTTAGCGCACTTTACCTCCTGACTCCCTGTGTAGATTTACACTACTATTTAATTAATACCATTCCTCAAAATATTAATATGGAAACATGTAAAACTGCTAACTGCGGTTTAAAGTAATGAATCCTCGTAGATTTTGCCGCTTATTCCATATTTTTAGGTTCTATACATAACATATGGAACACTATGACAAGAGATCGCACAAAACGTTTTTACACACTTGGCATAATAAGCCAAAAATCGCTCCACAGAAATGTATCATTTGAGTGTTGACGGGAATCTAAATTTAATATATAGATACGAACTGACATTCACACAATTAAAAACAAGCCAAATCAACAAGTAATTGTGAACCTTTCGCGTTACGTTCTTATTTACGCAAAATTTAAGCATTATTTATTTGAGCGTTCCATGAATTTGTGTGCTTTAAAAAGGCCTACATTTTTTCACGGTACTAAACAATATCTTCATAATAAAAATGTTTATTCGCAAGATCTCTCGGTTCTAGAGGATAAAAGTCGTGACAAAATGTTTGGAATAAGTTAGCCTGTTATTTAAATTTATCAAACTGCTTTTAGGAAGGTAAATCGTTACGAATGAGAAATTTTATCTTTCAATCTTATATACGATCTTTTAATAACAAAGATTTGTGTTATGAGTTTAATATTTGGTTTATGTAAGGGCACCTTTTTTTATTTATTTGGGAAAATCAACAGATTATTTACATATATAAGAATAAACTAAATAATAAATATAAAATCCAATAACAGATTTTCACTTAAAATTATAATATTAATAAAAAATATTTTTAAAAAAACTAAGGGTTCTGTACCCGTGGCCTGAGAGATTTACAAAAAATACAATATTGTAAATAATAAATAAAAATAATAGAAGATGCGAGAACACAAATAAATAAAAATTTAAAGTTAACTGATATACTAATAACCAGCTAAATTTAAAGTCAACTGATATACTAATAACTAATAATTTCAAAAATTTAAAGTTAACTGATATACTAATAACCAGCTAAAATTCAAAACATAATGTATTGTAAAATTTCAACACAGCAGCAATCAATAAAAGTACTACACATTAGCAATAATAACAATATAATAAATGTATACCTACAACTAAATTGAACACATAAGTATAAATTGGAAGGCAAGTAACTGGAAAGGATTAAAAGCAACAACATGATAACTTCCAGTAGAATATTTAAAATTATTTAATGTTAGTTATTACATATCTTTTAAAGGTTCTTAAATTACATGTGAATATGTCCATATCATTAAAATTCTCATGAAATATACTACAGGCTCTGAATATAAACGCATTTTGTCTGATATTAGTAGAACATTTATGGAGATGAAAAAGTGATTTTTCTCTAGTTCTAATGCTCGGGACTCTAAAATTAATTTCAGACAGAAGGGGAGAACAATCAATAAAGCCATTGATAATTTTATGGAGATATATTATATCTGCGGAGTCTCTTCTAGTTTTTAATGGCTTAAGTCCATAAAGGTCCATCGAGCTGTTTACGTCAAGGTTTGAATTTAATTTGAAATTTGAATGATGGACAAATTTTCTTTGGATGGCTTCAATGCGATTTATGTTAATATTATATTGAGGATTCCATATGGGAGAAGCGAATTCAAGATGACTGCGAACATAAGAAAAATACAATATTTTAAGTGTTATGATATTATTAAATTCTTTTCCAATACGGAATAAGAATCCTAGCATTCTAAGGGCTTTCTTAACAATTATATCAGTATGAGCCTCAAATGTAAGTTTACTGTCAAGTATAACAACTAGATCACGAATTTGTGTAATTTTTTTGAGTAGTTGGCCAGCTATATGAAAATTATGGTCAAATTTAATTTTATTTCTAGTGAAGGTAATTAAATAACATTTAGAAGTGTTCATGTTGAGACGATTGAGGATACAATAATCATTAAGCCTATATAGATCTTCTTTTAGTTTAAAGCAGTCAAGTATAGAATTAATAGGCAGGAATATTTTCGTATCATCAGTGAAAAGTAGAACATTTGCATAATTAAAGCATTTTATAATGTCGTTGATGAAAATTGTAAACAGTAACGGTCCCAGGTGAGATCCTTGGGGCACACCTGAGGGTGTATTTACAATCTCAGAGATGAAACCATTTATTGTTACTCCCTGAGTGCGCCCATTAAGATAGGAGACTAACCATCTATATAAATCCCCATGAATTCCCAAAGCTAGTAATTTGGACAAAAAAGACTGTGGTCAATTTTATCAAACGCTTTTGAGAAGTCTGTATAGATTACGTCAACTTGGATTTGATCATCCATTGATTTAGTAATATTTTCAATGAAAATGGCAAGATTAGATACAACCGATCTTTTTTTCATAAAGCCATGTTGGTTCACGAGTATTACAGACTCAATGCAGTTATATAGTTGTTCATGAACAATTTTTTCAAAAATTTTACTAAAGATTGGTAATTTAGATATCGGTCGATAGTTCTGGACATCATTTTTAGCCCCAGACTTAAAAACTGGTGTGATGAGAGCACTCTTCCAACGATCAGGAAAGATACCTTCTTTCAATGAGGATTTTAAGAGCAATAATAGGGGCTTCAAGATTACCTTGCTACACATTTTGATAAAGAAAGCAGGAATTTTATCACTACCCGCACCCAGTGAGCTAGAAATAGTATCGATTATTTTTTCTATTTTTTTGTTTTGAAACTGATACCGAGGATATATTAACTTGATTGTCAAAATGATAGTTGGTAGAGTGTACATCGGAAATAGTGTTGTAATTTTACTTATATACTGGTAGTTCTGTGAACAGTAGACCAATAATGTAAATTATTATTTTATTCCTTTATCAAAACCTAAATTTCCTCGCAAATCATATGATTTGTAAGTAGGTACTTACCTATTTAATTAATAAACATGACGATTTCACATTTGAAAAAATTATGTTTTTTAAACTATCAAAGCGACAACAGACTCTAATAACGGCGGTTTGCTCGACGCTCACATTTCAATTATTTCTGATGAACTTGTTACTAAAATCTTAAATGTTTCTAGAGGAAACCCTCCGGATATAAGTTATTTTTAATTGAAATCAATTAAAATGGGACCTTACCATTAAAATTTTTTATGTAAAACGTTTTGAAAATTTTATAAAACGTTTTTCAACTATAAATTTAGCACCAGATTTTATTTTTTGGACGATGAATTACTAACATTCCGAGAAATCCCTTTAGAAACATTTGAAAATTTCGTAATACGTTCATCAGAAATAATTCAAATAAATACCACGGAAAGATCGATTTTTTAGGCCTGCCAGGGCAATGTCGACCGTAGGTCAATCCATTACGCCGGGCCGCGTGCCGAATATTGTTTTTACACGAACTCATCTCTTATGTCGTTAAGATTCCCAATTTATTTTAAAGATTTTAAATGGCAAATTCAACTGCAGGTCTGTCCAATACACCAAGGCCGCGGGTCGCATATGTTTGTACACGGCTGCTTTACTTACGTCTTTAAGATTCTGGCTTTATTTTAGGGTATTGTCTCGTGTTAACTATCCCGCAGCCAAGCGGGGGAGTAGAACCCGTGGTGTACCGACGCTAAATTTTTGCCACGCAACAGCCGATTCGGTTTTAACTAACTAACTAACTAACCATCACGCCGTTTCCCCGCAGGGGTAGGCAGAGAGGACGGACCGCCAAACAACTCGGTCTTGGCACACATTCCTTGCCTCATTCAC
Organism: Hesperophylax magnus; assembly: GCA_026573805.1. NCBI lineage: Eukaryota > Metazoa > Arthropoda > Insecta > Trichoptera > Limnephilidae > Hesperophylax > Hesperophylax magnus. The sequence continues at coordinate 7,458,514 of JAIUSX010000061.1, read as the reverse complement.
ATTCATACATCGTCTCATACATACTCTTCTATTGTTCTGACTCTTGACATGGCCCGACTCAAGTATCTGATTCACTTGGTCGTGCCATGTCTTCCTCGGGCGTCCCCGACTTCGGCTACCATTCACATTTGCATCGTATATTCTCCTTATACTCCTTTCTTCGCTCATTCGCTCTACATGCCCAAACCATCTAAGCGTCCCTTTCTTGATCTTACTCATTACGCTTACATCAGCCTTGCACTCTTTGCGGATATCCACATTCCTCACACGATCATACATGGTTTTACCACACATACGCCTCAGGGATCTCATTTCAACAGCATTCAATCTACTTTCATCCTTTCTTTGCCAGTTCCATGCCTCACTTCCATACATCAAGGTAGGTACCAGCACTCCGTTGTGGACTGCTAACTTCGCTTCTTTTGACAATTTTTTGTTATCGCCAACTGCGTTCAGTCCTCCATTAATGGAGTTACCTGCATTTACTCTTCTTTCAATATCTCTGTCAGCCTTCCCATCTCTCGTAAACATGCTTCCTAAATACACAAATTCATCCACCTGCTCCAAGTATTCCTCATTCACAGCTATATTGCACACTGTTTTCGTACTTTCTCTTTCAAACACCATTACTTTAGACTTACTTACATTCATCATTAACTCATTCTTCATGCATACTTCGTTCATCCTAGACACGAGAGACTGCAGATCATCCATACTATTAGCAATCAGCACCGCATCATCAGCGTACAACAGGCAATATACTTTCAGATTACTCAAATTCGCGCCCAATCCCACCTCTTTCAATTCTTGTATACAATTATCCATGTATAGATTGTATAACCACGGTGACATTACGCAGCCTTGTTTAACACCTTTTGTGATATCAAACCACCCCGTAAAACCACCGTTCACCCTAACACATGCAACGCTTCCCTCATATAGAGACGCAATTGCCTGAGTCAGATTCGCATTCACTCCATACTTGGACAACACCTTCCATAGCTTTTTCCTGTCGACTCGGTCGTATGCTTTTTGTAGATCTACAAAGGCACAGAAAAGTTTTTGGTTTTTTGCCAGAAACTTCTCGGTGAGCATACGCAATGAGAAGATCTGGTCCATGCACCCCCTTCCACTCATAAAGGCACCTTGCACATCCCATATTTTATCCTTTGTTTCCTTTCTTACCCTTTCAATCAAAATTCTACCATACAGCTTGCCAACTGAACTTAGCAGGCTAATAGCCCTATGATTCCCACATTCCATACGTGACCCTTTACCTTTGTATAATGGCATGATCACTAGGGTGTGTCAATTATTTCAACTTTTGAATTCAGAAACGCCTGATGTCTCAAAAGTTGCGTCTTACGAAGAAAATGAGAACTACATTTAAAATTATTTTTTAAAAAATGGTTATTAGCTCGCTAAAATGCATTGAAAAACAGAAAAAAAACCTAAAACATGTTTTTTTAAATAATGGTAATTAATATTTTTTTCACAATAATTTAACCTTTTAACGTTTGTGTATTATTAAAAACTGCGTATAGTTGACAAAAATTAAATAAAAAAATCAATTTTATTAATGCAAGTAAATCTACAAGAATACCGAAATTAACAAAAAAATGATAAAAATCCACTAAAACGTTTTCCATTGCCATTTGGTTTGCTTTAATTTTCAATTATTGGACTTATCAACGTAGTCAAAGATTATTGATATCGATTTCAACACTACGCAAAAACTTCGTAAAAAATATACAAGGGCGCAAAGGATTGTAAATCCGAATAAGTCACGACCTTTAGAAAAACCATCTACTCTTCTTCCGCTTCTTTCCAACAGTTTTTCAGATTCTGATGAGGAACCAGCGCTAAGTGATGATCATCAATCTGCAGTGGCTCATGATACATTATCTCCTCGAAATATACAATATTCGAAGATGAAGAATCCCTTGACGAAGTTATCTCAAATTTGTGATCGATACGGAGTATCACACAGAGCAGCAGCTGCCATTGCTTCTGCGGTTTTAAAAGATGTAAATGAAGCTGGTCCATCTTTCGTTATAGATCATGGTAGATTATGAAGAGGTAGAAAGCAAACTAGAGATATGTTATTAAATAGCCGTAAATTGACAAATATCGAAGGTTTATTTTTTGATGGGCGCAAGGACAAAACAATGTTTATTATCAAAAAAGGAAGAAAATTTTATCAACGAATAAAAGTTGAAGAACACATAACGCTTGTGCAGGAGCCAGGATCAGTGTATCTCGGACACGCTACGCCATCATCTGGTACTGCTAAAGACAGCGAAAATGCCATATGTTCTCTTTTGGAAGAGGAAAATAGTCAAATAGAGAAAATTGTTGCAGTTCGTTGTGACGGAACAAATACAAACACTGGCCGGAAAAATGGAATCATTTCAAGAATGGAACAGAGACATGGAAAGCCATTGCAATGGCTTATCTGCCAGCTGCACGCCAATGAACTACCATTGCGACATCTGCTATCTTCATTAGATGGACCGACTAGCGGACCTGTAGCTTTCTCGGGACCAATCGGAAGAAACTTAAAAAATTGTGAGAACGTTAAAATTATTCGGTTTGTTCCCATTCAATCATCCATACCGGAAAATATAACAGAAAAATTAAGCACGGACCAAAATTATTTATATAATATGTGTCTGGCTGTGTCAAAAGGTATGATAACTGTAGATTTGGCAAGGAAACAACCAGGGAAAATGTCTCATGCCAGGTGGCTAACAACTGCAAACAGAATATTACGGTTATATGTTGCAACGGAAAACTCAACAGAGAATTTGCAGATATTGGCCACCTTTATTGTGAGAGTTTATGCTCCAACATGGTTTACCATAAAGTGCAATAGGTCTTGTATAGATGGAGCCCGTAATCTATGGAAATGATTAGCATTTCTAGATATCTTTCAGGAGAATTGAAAGCTATTGTCGACCCCGTGATTCAGAGGAACGCATATTTTGCACACCCGGAAAACATTATTCTATCAATGTTAACCGATGACAATAAATGTATGAGGGAGCTAGGATGTAGATGGATCATTAAATATAGGGCCCTTCAAACTTCAAGAGTGAGAGAGTTCATAATTCAAAAAATTAATTTCAACTGCAATAGCTACATATAATTAATTGACTGGCAGGCCACAGATTTAATTCTGACAGAACCTCCACTCCTGAGCAACGTAAAAACGGACGAATTACTTAAATTGTGTGATGAAGGAAATGTAAAAAGGTTTGATTTTCCTAAATTTCATTGCCACACACAATCAGTGGAAAGGTGTGTGAAGTTGACCACAGAGGCGTCTTCTGTTGCTGGTTAAAATGCTAGAAAAGGTTATATTTACGCCAAGCAACATTCAAGAAACATAATGCCAAATTTTAATTCAAAGCAAGATTTTAGGTAATTACTGTTTTAATAATATGTTATCATTCAATTTTGAGCATCCATTATTTTTTATTCGTTGTATTTTGGTCAAAAAAGTTGTTGTACGTTATTGTTTAGTATCTTGAATTTAACCATAAAAAGTGTTATTTTTCCCTTTTATATTTTTAACAAACACATCACATATGTTTAAAAAAATATTTATTTTTAGTTCTTTGTACTGCAGTTATGGAAATAAAATTAAGTGTGCTACAAAATATAAAATATGGACCCATTGTTTTATTTTTTTCCCAAATCACGAAATCAATTTTTTTTCAAAACTTCCGGCCATTTTAGCGAGCTAATAGTGAACACCAATTTCATTTATTTTTACGTTTTCGAATAGCTACAGATCATACGCAACTTTTGAGACCCCAGGCGTTTAAAAATAAGGCAATTTTTTTTCTCTCTATGGAGAGCGACACACGCTAATGATCACTGCCCTTCTCCAATCTAAAGGCGTGTAACCTTCCTTTAAACATTGGTTAAAAAGATTGCACAACCATGTGAGAATTATACGGCTACCTCCTTTAAAATATTCAGCAGCAATACTGTCGAAACCGACAGCCTTACCATTCTTCATACACTTAATTGATCTTTCTATCTCATCCATGCTAATTTCGGTAACATTCAGTCCATCATCATTCATATCTGATTCGCCGCTAGAATCACTGTCACTCACTTCGCTTTCAAAGACTTCCTCGAAATACTTCATCCATCTCTCTTTTATTTTTTCCTCATTCGTCAACATTTTTCCATCTTTCGATTTTATCACTTTCATGCTTCCGGTTTCAGGGCCACACCGGGACCTTTTGACTTCCTTCCAAAATAACTTAATAACGGTTTTAGTAATAACTATATATTAGCAAGTTTCACCGTTTCACCAGATGATATGTGTACGTATTTTTAACAAAAAAGTATTTAATCTGTCTTTATTTGTATGTGTATTTATATTTGTTAGTATTTTTTCCAGAATAGCTACTTACGTTCAGAGAAATGATTTTTTTGATCGTGCCTATCGGCTACTGACGACTACACGAGAGGTTAAAACATCAACCATCTTGAACCGGAATCGGAACGAAACACCAAAAAATCTGCAGAATGATGAAATGCCAGTTATTCAGTCATCTCAATTCAATCCTGCCTAAATCGAACACAAAACCTTGTGATTTGCCTTACACGGAGAAAAATGATCCTGTTAGAAAAGTGAAAGCACACCAATTTCCTGATAAAATATTAGTTATTCAGAATATAGAGAACATGTTTTCTTTTCCTAGAAAATATTATGACGGAATGCGACAATATAAGGATGTCAATATCAATATCAATATTTGTATGAACACGTCTTCATAAAACATTTGCTTTTACCTGACACTTTGTTAGGAACTCTGTTAAAGTTCTGCTGTCCAGTTTTTAACAAGAGATAGAGTACATATTTAATATGTTAACAGAATTTTACATCATAAAGTTTTCTCCGTGTACCTCAACCTACGACGTTACGGATTTTTTTCTTTATTTAAAAAATAATTATAACGATAATACACCATCATAATGGAAGTTGATGATTATTAAATTTCAGTTTTTACACCTAGCTTTTAGCATAAAACATAATAAGACTTAAGATATTCCGGCCTCTAGCGCAGAGAGAAACGAACAACAGAGATGTTAATGATCGTCCTCTAATGGCGCACAATTATCTCCATTTCTAGGTTAACTGAATTACCAGGGAAGCGGAAAGCAAAAGGGTTTACTGGCCTAAATAACCCTCACTTTATTCCTGGGAATGGGGAGAGTCTTGGCGAATTTACGTTATGTACTCAAGGGCTGGTATGATTTCCAAGATAAAAAAGACTGTGTTGCCAAAAATGCTACATTTTAAAATTTATTTTTACTAGCGCAGACACGTGAAAAATCGCAATATATTGTCCCGGCAGAAGGATCAAGAAAAAATATTTACAGCAATAGTTCTACTATTCAACTGATAATTCGATAACCTACGTAGTTACGTAGGTTATCGAATTATGTCTGAATTCTTGACACATCAATAGGCCACTTGCATGGATTTCATAACGACTTGGAAAAAATCGTGTGGATAGATCTTTTTACTAAGATTACGAAAATGTTAGTAAAATTTTGTAGAAATGTACATTTATTTTTATTTTTAAATAAATAAATCCATTATTTGGGCTCGTGTCGTCACTACATGAAAATGTCCCGTCTACTGAAAATGTTCCTATTAATTTTGTAAAATTCCACACTGATTTAATTTTTTTATATGGCATCACTTTGATTTCAGGCGAATTTTTGAATTCGTTCACTAGATTTATTGTTTGTTCTCTGCGAACTTTTCATTTGGTTTGAATTTTTGACAGATGTGAAGAGAACCCCGTACAATTTAGATGTCGGTACGTGTTTTAGAGGTATAATGGTTATGGTGCTGATTTTATCAAAATAAAATTTTATAATATTCTTATTATTATTATAATTTACAAGTACAAGTATATTACATTGGATTTATTAATATAGACGTTGTACATTATAATGATTTATGATCAATAAGATGGATCAAGGAAAAAAAATATTTATGAGATGTAATATTTTTGGTATGCCTCGTTATTCTGCTGTGACATTCGTGTGGAAAATGTTCTTTTTTTTAAAAAATGATTTTCGGCTATGTAATCATTGTTTTTTCTCACCTATAAAATTATGACCCGTCTTTCCGGTTTATAAAAAAAAGGTCTGATTTTTCGGATTGAAATTTTCAAAAAATCCCCAGGGTTTCAAAAATACGATTAAAAAAATAATAATAATACAGAATGTCTTAGAATATTTTCCTTAACCGGAAAAAAATTTTTTAAAAAAAATGATGCAAGTGGCCTATTCCAATTATGAAAGTTACAATTAAATTAATTTTCTGTTAAAATATTATATTACAGGTGTACTTTATCGCTGGTCTCAATTTTTGACAGAATCTGTTCCAATTTTGAAATGGTCAATTAAATTAAAACAAAACTGAGTTCATTGAACCAGAGTGGCAATCACCACTACACCCACAACTGATAATGAAATTGATATTTATTTTATTAGATTTTACATATAGAGGTACTCTTCCCAACTAACTACCTCATAGTTTTTTGTGGTATGTGAAAAACAATGAATCTTTTTATTTTTTCTTATATTAGAGACGGTTGATGTAAGGTTCCTGTGAGCGCTTAGGTCATAGGCCCATTCTGCTATATCCCATTTTACCTCATTCCTTAAAAAGTAATCCGGCCCTTTTTATAAAGTTCACCAGGGTTGTCATTGGATATGTGGCTAAGTTTTCTGGTTCTACAATTTGTCTTCCCCGGTATCTGAGCCTTGTCTTCTACAGGCCGGTACATTGGCACCGAAGGTGAATTGGAGTCTCTTCATCCTCTTCAAATTTCCTGCATCTGTTGGTGTTTTCCACTCCCAACAAATTCATGTGTCTCCTGAGATGACAGTGCCCCGTAGTCAAGTTCCCTAAGTTTCTATCCATATTGAGTAGTTGTCTGATTCGCCTTATGAGTTCTTCGGATTGCCTCATTCCGGGTGCCATTTCCCATTCCTTCCGGTGCCGGTATTTGACCCACCTTTCAATAAGTATTTCAGCCCGCTCATTGCCCTCAATTCATTTATGTCTTAGTACCCAGATCAGGGTTATTTTATAGATGGTACCAAGTTTTCAAGAATGGTCCTGCATTTCATCACTGGTTGGAGTCGCATCGGTTACTTTCTAGTATTGGCCTCACATATCAGCAGCTATCCGTGACACGTTCGGGTCGCGTGATGTGTCAATACGCTGTATCTTCACAAAGATGAAAGACTTTTTTTTTTGACATGTAGTGGTATGCCACTACTCGAGTCGGACGGTGCCTGGTACTACCGGATAGGTTCTACCTAGGTATCTAGTTACCTAGGTACCTAGGCCGTGGTAAAACCTACTGGAAACTTCGGCCGTTGCCTAGAGGTCAAGCTGGATGGTACTTGAAACTACCGCGCTATTCTTACAGGCATTGGGCGACCGCTAGAATCTTCAGCGTTACGGGCGGCAACGTATTGTAGCGATAGTAACTAGAATGTTCGGAAACGTTCGTAGGTGAAACTTGAATCGCATTGGAACCTACTAGCGAACACCGTAGGTACTACCCATCTATCTACCCGCTGGATGATTCTTGATGCATTTTAGATTGAGGCAGTTTACTACTTACATATCTTTAGAGCGCTAATCAAAACAACTTAATCCTTTCGTGTCGCAATTACTTAGGTAATCATTGCTGTGTCTGTTGTGATTAATTACTTGTGTGATATTTAAAATATTGTTAAAATTTATTCACGGTTCTTTTATCCTGGCAACAGAATACATCTATTATAAAATCTTACATAGTTTAAGTTCAACCTTCCCAACAGACATTTTGTTATTTTTCTAATAGTATTAACAATTTAAAATTTTGTGAAAGGGATGACTGAGAATTTATCTGCAGTGTTTAAAACAAAAAACGAATACGTCATGAATTTCGATATAAATGATTATTTAACGAAATTTAAGTAATTTATCTTAAAACTAGCTTTTGGAAATACAGGATATTTCCAATACCCAGACGCGGTTTCTATCCTGTATTGTAGTTGGGAGTGTCGCACTAGATTATTTTCTTCTTCCAAAAGAGTTGTCAACTTCTTCAAAACACATTATACAAAAAAATAATTTGGCAAAATTTTGCGATAACCCTATTTGAACAGTTTAATGCATCAGTGACAGTATATTTTGGTCCGCACAAGTGTGTCCCTCGAATACTAAAGAGAAGCAGTGACATAGAACTATGGCTTAGTAGGGTTAGCTTCCGATGCCGAAATTTGCATATTATTGGACAAAATAGATTCTGAAATAATAGCGGAAGGATCTCTATGAGGCGTGGGCCGTGATATTCTGATTCTATACTCTAAACACTGTAGGAACAATCCATAGATATTACGTCAGTTGTATGGTAGGATAGGGTAGGAACGACGTACCTGGACACTCGGTTTATCTGTAACAGTGTTTTCCATAACTTTGCCGATATTTTATGATAACCTATTTGTATTAGGTTTTTTTCTTCTCTTTTTGCTTTTACATTCTGTATTTTCGATGAATTGATAAAATTTGTTAAGTTTTCAAGAACTCTACAATAAAAAAAAAAAACAATCCGATCACTGAGTTTTATTTCAAGTGTAACAATCACACGATGATTTTAATGTCTACAAGAAAAAGTTGAAAAAATTAAAAAAAAATTTAAGTTGTTGGATGAAGTTAGTAATAGATACGCAGATGTGGCAGATCTATTTAACTGCACGCAAGGTAGGTACAAGAGGGCTATGCTATCAAATCTTTTCAATCAATATTAATTTAATCTAATTCTACCTTATTTGCACTATAGAAACTTATTTACTTGTATCTCTTGTTTACTTACTTACTTACTCTCTAATGTCATTTCACAATCAAATGCCACATATATTTGTAATTCTTTTTTTAAAAATATTTCTACGATTTTAACTGTGACATGTTATCATTGTTTATGGTATGTTTATACCGTTGATATTAAATAATTAAATAAATAAATAAAAAGACGCGATGACTTGGTAGTCTAAAACACCCTGCGGTTATAAATTCAAGAAAAAAGATTCTCAGTAAAAATATTGTTTTATAAAAAACCCTAGTCTTGCTATTTTCATATAATAAAGGAAAATGATTTTACTCTGTAAGTTGAACAGACCTGTATTTCTTTAAGGACTAAGCAATTAATATATTGCAAAAAATAACTAAATAAATGTAACAACAGAGGGCGGCTTAACAAAATTAATGATGAAATTAATTACATTACGATGAATTGATGTCATCCACCATCTCCTCTTGCGACGCTTGCAACTCTTTTTTGTACAATTTCTTTCGAAAACAATAACATTTTAAAATGACAAACATTCCCTAGTTAGAAATAGCCTGAAAATATTTTTAAATCTTCTACTACCATCACAGTAAGCGGAAAATGATGCTTGTGTTGTGATGGAAAACTTAGCCATCCGAGGATTTGAACATACTTAAATAAACGCAGGAGACAGAGCGCAATCTGCAACTAATGCAACGTCCTCGATTGCAAATAAATACAACAATCAGATGGTAATAGTAATAAGGCCAAATGAGCCGCAGTACTAGTTAGTTAGACACATGAAAGGGTATTGTTATAAGCCCTAGAGGATTGCGAAAGAATCTTTAATATCAAATAAAAAATCTTCCATTGCTCACGTTCGAATGCAAAGTAAGTTCAAGGCTGAATATAAACCCACACTGCCTCCGACAGAAGTATTTTGTGGAGTAAAACAGCAACGCAAGAAGACGTGGCAATGGCTGAATCTAAACAAGGCATTATAGAGTATACACAGGCAGCATAATACTTGGGAGCTTGCATCTAAAACTACAATATCATCCTTTTTGCTTAACCATTTCAGAGCCAGGATATATTTCACTCTCTGGCCCAAAACTTGGGTTTTTTAAACATTTTCGTAATCATAATCATATTTACTATCTTCACTACCGACACTATCATCCTTCAAGATTCGTTTCCCCATATATATATATATATAAAAATGCAGTTGAAACAAAGATAATTACATCTATTTTATCAAAGTGATTTAAAAATCATTGAAGATATAATTTTTAACTATTCGAAAATATTAATTGTAAGCTTCTTTTTACTTATTAAGGTCACGTACGTTAAACGTATTCACAATTTGTTATGGGTATATGAATGTCATGTTCGCATAACAAACAAAAGACAAAGATGATTCCTATCTAGTAAAAAATAACGGTTGTTCTTCTAGCACAAATAAAATAAAGATACGTTTATGGATATTACGAGTTACGAGTATATAGGTATGAACTCTTCTATGTCAACCATATAAAAAATCTAAAATGGCAAATCTCAACCTTTCAAAATTTGAAGCTTGAATTTCATCACATTTATGAGGACATTGGTAGTTAACATTACGATACAGAATCTTTATTGAATCTAAGCCTCAGAGCTTTATCCGCCTTTCGTTTAGATACCATTCTCAGTGTGAAAGCTTTCTCAAATCGTTCAATTTTGTTTAGTGAATCGTGGTCAATTTTATCTCTGGGAGAAACGGCGATGAAATGGCCTGGAAAACATGGCACAGTTAATTTTCTATCGACGCTGTTTCCACTGTCATCTCCAGGCAACGGAGGAAATCATGTTTGAAGGGAGATAGAAATGGGGAATTATTAACGCGGCATTGTTGAAGGGGAAAGGAAAAAATGGCGTGAATTACATCTCCACTCTACGCTTTCTTTGTCGTAATATGCGCAAGGATGAATGAAATGGACGCGTTTTCAATTATTTCTGAACACCATGTCACCGTGTGTTATTGTTTATCAGATTAATGTGGAATTCCATTAAAATTATGTACACTTTGTTTCTAATAAAACTGCGAAAAGTAACTTCGTTTTGTCTGAAAAATGTTTTTTTTCCTCTTTGATTTTGAAAAGGCAAATCTTCTACAATCAAATACAATTTAAAAGAATAACAAGTTTTCAGACAAAGTCAGTGTTTCATTTCAATACTGCCTTTTTGGTAACCAAATCACCTAAAATACAACTAACTCACCTATTTATATGCCTTATCGAGAGTACAGTATTATTGCAAATGATTTCATGTCGTGTTCCTAATTGAGTCACACGAACTAAATATATATTTCAATGAAACAAAAGCTTCAATACAAATTCGTTAATAAACTCCCTTTACCACGCACATATAGCTTAACCAATATGGAGAAGTAGCAGTAGTTCACTTGCGAAAGAACTTACAAAAACACTTTACACTTATTTGTTGAAAATAGTTATTTGTTAACATCCTGTTTCCGCTTGTAAATTTTATCTGTGAAATTTAGTCATCATTTTAGTATGTTTTTACTGTGTAATTGTTACGTAATTCTTTTTTTGAAAAAAAGTTTCACGCGCCGCTCTTTTTTTTTAAATAAAATAATATTTCAAAAAAATAATCACAAGGGACGTTACGAGTTGAGAAAAAATGATACGCTCTAAAAGCTGTGCTCTTTTCACGACGTAAGAGCTAACCAGATTTATTATTTTTACATTGTAGATTTATAAACCATGAAAGGAAAACAAGCACCATGTATGCACCATAACTTAAATTAATTTGAGAGAGGTTTTTATTTAGTAAAAAGCTTTAATAACCTGAACCATCCAACTGAATTGCATTTTCAACACATCTCTTATCGGATAAACACGGTTTCCTGAAACTCGTAGTAAAAGCGGGAAACTGGTTAATCTACATCGAACTAATCCACTGACTTAATACACAGTATCCTCAAAGACGACATAGGGCCCAAGGGAAATTATTTTCTTCACTGCCTCCTGTGTGGAGTACAAATAAATAAATAAAATAGAGAACCGATCTAAATCCGTTTTCAAAAAGTTTGAACTAAATGGTTAAAATATCTTTTGGAGTCCAGTCTATGTTTCGAAACATTTTAAAATGATTTAAATTAAGCCCCTGTAGACCGATTTTTGTAAAATTTGACTTAAAAAAATTAAACTTCAGACTTGATTTAAAACGAAAACTCAAATCAGAAAAACTTACCCCACAAAATCTATTCCAGATGTGAGATAAATTAATCAGTTTTTTGCTTGTACTGAGAGTTTTCGGACAGTGAGTATAATAACGACAGCTTTTATACAGGGCGTTTAGGGACTTACATTTTCCAGTGATGCCTGACGTAATTTGGAGTAAAATTTTTTTGGTTGTGTTGGGTAAATTATAGGGAGTTTACATCTCCCGAAAATAATAACAACATTACTTTTACCTACATTCATGTGAGACTGGTTTCACTGTAAGCCTGCGCGCGATACCTCACGCGGCAAATATTTTATTTTTTCTCCACCGGTCTAGCCGCCGGATAGGCCCTAAATCTCCTCTAATGTACGCCATCTGTTTTGTTCATAAAGTTATTGCAACGTGAGTTTTGTTAAAATAAAAAAAAATTGAAAATATCCGAATTCTCATTTTTACAAACTGAGAGTAATCACGCAACCTTGGATTCTGTGGATTGGAGAATCACAGAATCATTCAGCCAACAACCCACTTAAATTGGCGATAATTACAATCCTCCGAAGTTGTTTTTTATATATTTTTTTTCAAATAAAAAATAAATTCACATATCGTCACAAGTTACTTAGTCGATTAATCGCCTGACCGACCAACACAAACTATCCAAAATCAACTAATACATGTTTTTAGTTCTAAAAAAAAAAAAAAAAAACGAATTGTCACCGGAGGCAAAAATTTCTCTTACTTACATTTTGTTATTTTCACTCAAACGAGGTATTGAATTCCGCAAGTGTAAACTTAAAATTTAGGGCGCACAGTTTACACCCGCGATACAAACCCGGTTTCCCTACATAACATCAGACCATCCCTAACGTCTGGAATCATTGGATAAAGTAAGTCAGGTACGTCTCATATGACCCTATATAAAAAAAATAATTGCCTCCGTTTATTTTTTAATAACGATTAATAAGAACACTTTATAAGTATAGCTTAACTTTGAAAACTCGTAATTAATAATTAGTCAAGAGATGTTTCGCAGTGTTTTTTTCGCTATCAAGCCAAAGTTTTTCAGTAGCGTAGCGCAGTTAGTACTCGAGACCCGACAACTGGAAGTGAAGAAAAAACAAGTTTTAATTAACAGATATGCTTTTGAATGAAACGCACCCTCTTTGAAACATCTCCATTTCATTCCCTGGAAACGCCCAAAAATTTTGATGGAAAAGTCTTTACTGCTGTAAGTTTTTAATGAGATTAAAACATTAATTTACTTTTATGAAAATATAACACCGTTCGTTTGATATGTGATTCTAAACGCTTTATAACAGTGATGACTGCCATTTTAAGGCTTTGATGAAAACTTTTAATCATTTATCGCCTTCTACTAGCACTTGTAAACCATAAAAACCGATCATATAGGGTTAGAAAAATGGAGGTATGGTCATCTGAAAATGATATAGGAATAAAAAATGGAGTTATAGTAATCTGGAAATAATATAGAGATGAAAAAATGGAGGTATGGTCATCTGCAAATGATATAGGGATGGAGAAATGGAGGTATAGTCATCTGGAAATGATATAGAAATAGACAAATGAAGGTATGGTAGTTTGAAAATGATAAAGAGATGAAAAAATGGAGGTATGGTCATCTGGAAATGATATAGGGATGAAGAAATGGAGGTATGGTAATCTGGAAATGATATAGGGATAGAAAAACGGAGGTATGGTTATCTGAAATAGAATGAATTTATTGTAGGGGCTGATGATGTCAATCGTGGGTACTACAAATAAATATGAATTATCTAGTATTTAAGGTACCTGAGTATAAGCAATCCGACGAAATTTTTAATCAAAGTTAATCTGGCGCTGTAAACAGTTCATCTTTAATTAAATACTCCCACATTTTTTGTACTGTATTTTATTAATTATATTTAAAATGTAATTAATACAAACATCGTAAAATGTTTTTTTTGTTGTTTGTTTTTCGGGTGTTATGCCGTGTTGCGCTAACTCCTAAAGAAGGAGTTAGCGCAACACGGCATAACACCCCAAAAACAAACAACAAAAATGCTTTTGGCCGTGAGAATCTAAAAACTTACCATCGTAAAATGTATTTGAAAAGCTGCCACACGGCTGCTCGTCTGGAGGTTCTAACTTAATTACTACTTTCTCAATTAATAAGGAGTAATGAGCATAGTAATCAAACGAGAAAAGAGTAAAATTGGATTACAAAAAAGAGACTGCTATATAATGTGTTAATTTTTAAACATAAAATCAAAAATAAACAAATGTATAAATACTTTAAGGATGTTTTTGAAATGTACCTAGATATTACTTCTACCAAATAACTCACTAATCACGACCGCCAAACGACTCGGTCTTGGCACGTGCTCCTTGCCGTCTTCATATTCATACATCGTCTCATACATACACTTCTATTATTTTGACAATTGACATGGCCCAACTCTAGTATCTGATTCACTTGATCGAGCAAGTGATGATCCTTGATATCTTCCTAGGGCGTCCCCGACTTACACTATTCATGGGTCATATATTCTCTTTGCACTCCTTTCTTCGTTTATTCGCTCTACGTAGCCACCATTGAAAACTATGACCGCAGCTTTTGATATTTTGATTTGATTTTATTTATAGTTCATATTCGGTAAATGAACATCGTCTTTGAAAGATTGCAGAGTTATGTTAATTTGTTCATTAAAAGGTCCTTATTCAGTGAATATAAAATAAAACTTGTAAATCGATTAAAAAGCATATTTTTTAGAAAATGCGTTGAATTTTTATTTGATAGCGCAAGATACAAGCCCAACGCTGTATACCAGTCGAAAATCGACAAAATTAGTATTTATAATGTACACATAATGTAATTGGACGACATTGCAGTTTAATTAATGTGGATTTATGAAAAGTGAAGGTTTTTCAATTTGTCAAAGCATCTTAAATAATTTTTCTTGGCATTGGAGGTACTGAAGGATACATCTGTATAACCTCGTTTGTAGTTTTTACTAAAAATATACATTTTTATGCATATTTTTATTCAAAAGATTGCTGCATATGAGAAAAACAGAATCGCAGAATTGCTTAATGTATAAAGGATTAAAGATGTATGATGAAATGCCTGAAAGTCTGAAAAGTGAATTTATTTAAAAAAAAATAGTTTAGCTTACTGAAAAAATATTATTTTTACAAATAATGAAATGTAACCATGTACATATTACTTAATACGAACTTACTCAATATACAATAAAAAAACATAAATCATAGAAAAGTATACCCTTAAAAAATATATTATACATACCTATATTCAGTGGCGTACATTGCTCTATAACGATAGTTAGGCTGTGAATGAATTTTGCATTGAATATATGAAAATGGCCATTTATTATCATCTTCCATTTGGACGGTTGCGGTCAACTAAATAAATGAGCGTAATTGAAGAAAAAAACTCGTTTTAATAAGGATTTGTTGCTTTCATTGAAAATATCTTGTTTTATTTGATGGTTAGTTTTTCTAATGGTAGGCACAGCTTTTCAGGATTTATGGACTGCACGCCATTGCTTATATTTAAGGTTTTATGAAATATGTCAATTTCAACAGGTTAAACCACACTGAAGATATATGCAATAGACCAAATACACCTTATTTATTTTTTGGAATAATTCAAAATATATTATTATATAATAACTCAAATTGTAATATTTAATTATTGAAGATAATATTTCTAAACGAAAATATGAAACAGAAAAATCAGAAAAGGCAAGGCAAAGGTCCTGGATTCGAGTCCTAGATGTGACCGTATCCTTTTCTGTTTCAGATTTTCGTTTAGAAATCGCTAATATTGTCTTCAATAATTAAATATTACAGTTTGAAGTTTTACTCAATAAAGTTATTCCAAAAATAAATATTCATCCTAGACTTGCAGAAAAGTCTATAGATGTCTCATATTAAAAATAAAAAAAAGGAAATGTTTATCTAAAAGACGCTGTCTAGATTGCATATAGTTCGGGTTGAATCTTGCGATCATACATTAAGATAGTTGCCAGTAAAAAATGTGCGGTGAAAAAATGAAGACAATGTTGGTAGTTCTTATTCGAAGTATGATACAGTTAAATGTGACCGAAGGGGATAGAGTCCCATTAGCTCAGTGGTAGAGCGGTGCCCCGGCAAAGCAAGGGTCCTGGGTTTAAGTCCTAGATGTGACCGTATCCTTTTCTGATTTTTCTGTTTCAGATTTTCGTTTAGAAATCGCTAATATTGTCTTCAATAATCAAATACACCTTGTACAAAATTGTTGAACCCATACGTACTGTATCTTTTTCTATTATCGAAATCAATTACAGGCTATTGAATAAAGAAGCATGGTTTAACGTACATACGTGATAATAATAAAGTACTTTCCACCTGAAGTGCTAGTCAACATTGTTTTTGTATTAGCAAAATCTGATATGTTTGAGAGTTTTTAAGAATAAACACAATTTGTTCAAACAGAATAATATAATATTAACAATCAAAAGAAAAAATACTTAAAATATCGGATAATATAGTGCTGGTACGAAAATGTAATATCGGGTACGAATTTCCCGAAAGAAATTGAAAGATAGCTCACCAAAATATTTAATATTACAAATTTAAAAATGTGGTTAAATATTTTTCTGCATGCAAATTGATAAAGGAAAATAAGACACCCATAATAATGACGACATAACATCAAAACATTTATCTGGCTTCACCAAAAAATTCCCTATAGACCCCATGTACACGAGTGTATAAAAGAAGCCAATATTTTTCTCAATTATTTTAAAGCCGCGTTTGTCCTTTCTCCGCTGCCACTCCTACACCAAACACCCTTTTCTATATCTCATTTTAAAAATCTTCTTTCGTTTTATTTTGAACTCAGGTCCTTTGAAGATATTGCTCTAGGAATACAAGAGAGCTTCAAAATCCTTTGAGGGAGATTCCTGCCTGGAATTATTGTCATTCCTCGTCTTGGCTTTTTCTTCCTGCCACATCATAGCGTTATATTATTTTCTACAGCTGCCTTCTAATTCTGATGACTTTATTATGTCTTTTACCTTCCACCTTCTAAATACAACAATGTGCTAATGGCAGAATATTCAAATGTACCGGAGAAGAATCCTATGACAATAAATGGAAAGTTTTCGCAGAAAATCTGATCTACCGCTCATAGTGTCATATTTTCTGCACTATTTTGAAATTAATATCAATGTGTATTTTAAGATTTGACAAGAACATGTTGTCAAATCTTAAAATAAATATTATACATTAACTTTTATTAAAAAATATAATAATCAAATATTATCTAAAATATAATGAAATAGAAAGTTTTCTAATAATCTGAACAGTAGGTATTTTTTACTGGGCAGAATTCTAGGAAACTTGCACGTCGAACTTAATTTTACACCAGTTGTGCAATGACACACATTCATGTCCCAATTGCTTGCATCAATAACACAATATTTATGCAATTTTACCATATTTTTATGTTTGGTTTAAAACTTCCACTGAAAATGTCATTGTTAAGTTTTACGGTCTCTTCAACAAAAACACTCCAATGACTTCACTGAGTTTTAATTTACAATGAAACAATACATGATAATTTTAAATATTTGTCATAAGGAACACTGAGGAAGGATTCTGCTTGCTCTGCGGTTGGTAATGGAAGAACGAAGATTCTAGGAAGAACATAGTATTTTTTAAAGACGACCATACATTTTAAAATAATAACAGAAAATGATGTTTACCTGTGAGCTTACGTAGACCTTATCATTTACCAAAAAATGCGGTGATTTTGTCAAGTTCAAGACTTTCACCTACAGAGGGTAGCGGTTTATTTTTATTTTTTTAAATACTGTTATTTTTTTTTTCACATATTCTTATTTTTATTTTTTCACATACTGTTATTTTTGTTATTTAGAACTACATTTTGCATAATTTATCTTCCAGGAATAACATTAAAATAACAGAAATACGTTACATTTTTAAGTCATGGAATAATGATAATAATACTTTTTTTAACACCGGCTTTGCTTTGCCGGTTTTTTGTTTGTCACATATTACCTTGAATGACGATTATTTAAAATGATAGTTTGTTACAACATGTCAATATGAAAAAAAGAATTCCTGAAATCTTTGGAAACCTGCTTGGTTCTGTGACCGGAACACCGTTCTGCATTATTTTGCTGACCGGGCCACGAAACTGAGGAAAATATTTCAATTCTAATCAAAATTCTAAGAGGTAATGATAAAAGCTCGGAATGTACAGCTGAGCAATCTCCCCTTTGTCAATAGAATCAAAATTATATGTATACCAATCTATTGTAAAATAAATGTTTCTAGTATTATTATTACATTTCATATTTTATTCATCAGAATATACGAAAGAAACAAATCACCAAAATGAACACTAAATAGTATTTCGTATGTTGTATTCCACTGGAGAAAATATCAATGTATAGGTATAACAAAAAATTCCCGGCTCGAGGGTGCTGAACAAAAAAATATTACTTACTTAAAGTAATATAAAATAATTAGCAGGCGGGTTTTTTGCCCACCTCCGCCAGAGGTGCGCTCTGTCGGCCATCTATTGCCACCGTGCGTATCGGCCATATTGAAGGAACGCGTGATTTTTTATAAACGTCAAACATAATCACGTAATTGTGGATAATTTTCATTGTAATGTAATTAATCCAATGGATTATGAACATTCTAAAACATATTTTCTTCGATATTATCCAAAAATTATATGAGTAGAAACGATATTTTTGAAGAAATATCATACTACATGTGGCGATTCTATTTCAGTATGAAATCGGGTCTTCATTTTTAATGTCTTATTTTTTTGGATCCGGTCGCCTGCAAACCGAAATGAACCTTACTGTAACGGACGTAGTTGACCACATTATTCAATTTTATAAAATTTGTTTTAATTTTATAAAATGTGCCTACCCCACGCCACTGGCAAAATCACCACTCCCCGCCACTGGCCATTTTGTTCCCGGCCGCTTGAAAAACTTTGTCTACGATCGGCATCGATACCGCGTCGCCGGCTTACCTGCCGCGTGGATCGATGTCCAGCATTTTTTCTATGTAAAATTTACTAGGAAAAATCAATTTTTAAATATTGCAAATGTTTATATTTTACTTGTTCATCCCCTCGGCGGTAGTCAAATAAACACTATTTTCAATATACTACCGCTGAGGAGATTTTAAAGAAGCTGTTTTTCACACATATGTATAACCATTTTTTGAACAATATTTTTTACCTTTTTTGCGTGTACAAAAATCCAGGAACCTCGTAGCATAGTGAATCTTATCTCTTTCTGAGCGCTATGTTACGGGGGACCTGGGAAAAATACCAACTTAACATGTTTTACAAATTTGATCGCTTTGAGATCATATTTACACATTTATTTACAAACTTTTCTTATTTTTTGTCGTATCTTGGCAAACAAAAAATCTAGTTGTCAAGATACACATTTTTATAACTACTATGCATTTAAACTATGTAATTGTTATTCATGTAAGCGTTCAAAATCTTTTCTAACTCGCAAATTTAAGCGACTACTTTCGCCAGTGCTGCCGGCAAAATGAATATGCGACATTTTGCCGGGGCCTATAAACTCATTGTTGGCGCGGGTACAATCCCCCACCACTTTTGGACTCAAAGCCCAATGTCGGGTGCGAGTCATGCTTATTGAATATAAGCAGCCAAATAATAAAATAAAATTAGTTCATCTTTACCACCGAAACCAAGCGTTTTATTATCTACAAGTGACTCCTGCCCAACATCTGCCTCACCTCGCCAAGTCTTCTGCTCCAAGATCTTCTGGTGTTACCTCTTCAAGACAAGCCGGCCCTCCTCTGGAAAACCGCCAACACCAGAAGCGAGCAGAGACGACAGCACACCCAGTACCCAACATTCACCAAGCACTGGGTGCGGGAGGCAGATTTATCATCAATATCAACTACAATTATCATCATCGGCCGTAAAGGAGCATTCTCATCGGTTGAAGACACGGTTTGGACCCGGCGCCTAAATCTACAGTCTTGTGCGGACTCCCGTCCAGTACACTTACGGTTGCTTAAAATTGAGTAGGAAAAAAGTTGGGTAGGAATCTAGGGATCAGCGTGTCCAGGAGTGACAGACATATGAATATATCTTCCACTGCGATTCTATTGGGTATGCGTCGAGAGATCAGTTGGAGAGGTCAAAGAGTTTCACCAAACCAGCCATCTGGCACGCCACGTAGCTAGCGGGCAGGCGCATCCTGAACACACCTCAACTGATGAACCCGGACACCCCTGCTAAATCACCAAACGTAGCGAACCACTTGGTGTGACTTTTGGCATAGGTTTTGGATATCCAATACATGGTTCCCGGGGCGGCGGTTAGCAAACATGCCTCCAAAATTAAAAGAAGGAAGTGCTCTGACCAGTAAACTAATTTGGCTATATTAACTCATTTTTATCTGCATCGTTCTTCGACTGAGAGCTATCAATATTATTTTCATTTACTTAACATATTTTATTTACTGAGATCTTTATTTATGATTGCAATTTAAATATTTTGAATATCATAATTATTTGAAGTTTTACTAATTATGTTAATTGACTATAAATAAATATCTTCTTGCCTACTTTTAATATTTGATCACATAAATATTTAGTAATATAACTAAGCATAATGAGGATTCATCTTCATAATATTTCCAGCGTTACACCATCCAGAATGGAAGATACTCCTAGTAACGCCCTGGTGAAAGACCACAATTCAGAATTGAAAATTGGCTTGAAATAGCTTTACCCATGTCGGGTACTTCCCGATATTACTCCCCATCTCTTTCCTCTCCCCACTACCTTCAGCCTCATAACATATCCCAATATGGGATGCTATAATCTCGTTGTGCCCAGATGGTTTGGGAGCAGTTGGGGCTCATTGCGGTAGGTACCTAAACTATTCACATTTTTTTTTAAATCCCGCAAATTATTTTCCTCATTCACTTTTACACATGGTCTCTTTCTCATATGCACGCTTCACGTCAATGAGCCTTTTTGAATGAGAGTTTTTATGGCCCAAAATGAGATTTAGTAGCAAGAAACTTGTTCATAACATTTCCATCGACCTTGGATTATTTTTGGTTCTCCTCATTTGTAAGGGAGTCATTTACGGTTATACCATGGATACTACTGTTAGCCATAAATAATGTTCCATAAATATACTAAAATATTCTTACGCCACGCAAGGGCTTTTGAGTTCGTAAAAAACGAGTTTTGGGGAATTACGTTATGAAGACACATTTTCTGTCTTGTCTCAATCGGCGAAGTGGTTTGGTATTGAAGATGAATCTTTCTACAACAACTATTTTGGCCACCTAAATTGAATGTTCCATTTTCTCAAACCTAATATGGTTTCTCTTCGTCATAAACTTACCAAAATCAGTAAACATTGAGAGAGAGAGAGAGAGAGGAATAAACTGAAGTTGTTTATTACGGTCGATAAATTGAATGTTTCTCATAATAAACCTTTGTTACGCGAGAAAATAATATCGAAAGGTATTTTACAAGTTTCTTTATGTTCCAATTTGAAGAATTTACTCCTTTTTCAATAGTTGGGAACTTTAGCAATATCATCTTTCGCTTCCATTCGGGAAGCTCTATAACAATTTTTCGCGGAGTAAATGAAAATTCAGAGGGAATTCTGACGAAATTCGATGCTGTCTGCGTTTCGGCAAGAATTTCGGAACTTTTCGTGCTTTTAATCTAAAACTTTCAGAAAGGTGGGAAAGCACAAGGCACGTCAGCGTCACGGCCAACGAGCTCGCACCTAAGTCAGAGATAAGTTATGTACGACGCGTTCGTCACATAACCAGGTAACTTAAATGTCTCCTAATTTAATACCTCTGTCACGAGGCGGATCGGGAAATATGAGCGCCTTTTGAATATTTAGATACTAGAACCGAGTTAATGGAGAAATGAATACTGTAGTCGGTACTAAAAGCTTGTCAAAGACAGCGAAGCTAGTAGTCCACGATGGTGTTCTGCTAGAATTCTTAATAGCTGTGATGTACGCAATTGTAAGGGAAACATAGTTTGAACGACCTATCCTTACGAAGAAGTGAACAGAAAAATAAGCTTGAATTTTTTTAATTTTGTAAATTGTACTAAAGCTTACAAATTACTAATTAATTATATATTATAAACTACATTATCTCTTGCTTAATGTGGCTCATACAATACTTCTGATTCTACCAATTGGTGCAGACTTTGAAATTAACGGCAGCGCATTAAATACTTCATCCCTTTGTATTGTTTGCAATAATAAAATGGCCATGATGAAATATAATATTGTCTTCACAGTCCATGACAATAATAACATCCAACATTTATTGGCAGTTGTGGCGACGGGGGCTGCGTCTTCCCGGGCCTCCAGCAGGTCCAGTCAATCCCTTCTCTACCGGCCGATACGCACGGCAGCTGGAGTAGTTTCCCTGTTGGCCGACAGAGCGCACCTCTGGTGGTATAAGAGTGAACCAAACGACTGTAGCGCCAATATTTAAATATGCAATTTTAATATTTATTTTAGTATAGATAACTATTTAGAGCATTCTATTTGTTATTTTTTCTTCACTAATTTTTGTAACAGTGTGTTTATTATTTTATGTAAAAATATCATCTCGTTCAAGGACAGCACCATCTATTTCACTGTTAGCAAATTAAGTTCCCTTTTGAAAATCAATTTCACCAATGTAAGTATTATTCTCATTACTCTAATAAGAGAATTTGGTTGTTTCAAGTTGGGGCCGCTTCAGTAAAAAAAAATACCGTTGATTGAATGAAATATCTATTTGTCATGTCAAGTGTTAGTTCAAGGGTAAACTTAAAATTATTCATAACACTGCACGTTCATAGATGGCGGTAATTCAATTATTTTAGAATAAATAAATTTTTGCAAACTATGCTTAAAATATAAAGACCAATTGTTTGTTGAATATGAATACGAATGCATAGTTTTGTTCATATGCATACAAATACAATATTTCATTTGTGATTCTATCCAATATTGTATTTATATGCCTTTCTTGGAAGAATAAGTTTTTATACGGCAAAAAAATATATATTTACACTCATATTCTGTATGTTTATCCGCAAACAAACAATTCATCTTAATATTTTAAGGCATAACTTGCGAAAATAATTTGACCTAAAATGATTAAATTAGCGCCACAGATATCGCCTTCTATGAACGATTAGTTTATAAATGATTCTAAGTTTACCCTTAAGCCCCCACATACCTAACTTCTACCGATTTATAACAAGTTTCTCGTAAATTCTTTAAATTTTTAATTTTAAAAAAATAATGTTATTTTTGAAGATGACATCTATACAGGGTGTATCGGCACGTACCCGACAAACTTTAACCAGCTATTCCTTAGCATATTTGGAGTAAAAAATCTTATGTGCACTTTGCTGTCCGGTAACGTTTTTTTTTTAATAAAAAAAATATTATTCATATTTTCACCACATGTCACCACTGTTTTATCCTTTGTCAAAGTTTGAAAACCCATCTGGCAAATATTTTATTCGAATTCCGTTGAATAATGCACGTGTGTACCTATATTGGCGCACACTTACAATCACAACGAAATGGCACGGCACCATTCGTCTCATTTTTAACTATTATTATTTAGTGTGTGCGAAAGAGCGAAGACGCTCTTCGACATACTTGCTTATAACAGCTGTTGAACACGAAACGCAATGCCAATGACAGTGTGTAGTGTGGAAATTTTATTTTTTTTTGTTTTTAATTGAAAAAAAAATGCTACCGGACAGCAAAGTGCCCATAACATTTTTTACTCCAAATGTGCTAAGGAATAGCTGGTTAAAGTTTGTCGGGTTAGTGCCGATACACCCTGTATATTTGTTATGCCGAAATGTTATTTATATGAAATTGTAAAAAAAGCGCAAAGAACATGTTATTTATTATGTTACAGGCATGAAAAAATTCAAAGTGTATCTTTAAATACAACTAAAGCATTTGTCGAAGGAATTTCGTTCTATTCCAAACGAGTCGTCTAACGAACGTTTTCAAACGAACAGACAAATATGTGCGAGACGATGTATATATGCGAATGAAGCCATGTGCCTATGCCAAGATCGAGTTTTGTGGCATTACACCCTCTCTGACCTACCCTCGAGGGAAATGGCCCGATCCCTTAATAACTAACTAACTAACCATCATGCCGTTTCCCCGCAGGGGTAGGCAGAGAGGACGGACCGCCAAACAACTCGGTCTTGGCACACACTCCTTGCCTCATTCACATGCATACATCGTCTCATACATACTCTTCTATTATTCTGACATGGCCCGACTCAAGTATCTGATTCACTTGGTCGTGCCATGTCTTCCTCGGGCGTCCCCGACTTCTGCTACCATTCACATTTGCATTGTATATTCTCCTTACACTCCTTTCTTCTCTCATTCGCTCTACATGCCCAAACCACCTAAGCGTCCCTTTCTTGATCTTACTCATTAAACTTACATCAGATTTCATAACATTTCTCACACGATCATACGTGGCCCGATCAAGTGAAATGAGTACTTAAGTCCAGTCATATCAAGAATTGTTACACAATAGAATCAGCTGTTATTGTTAGTTGTTTGATAGAAAATGTATTTCTTATTATAATTATTTCTAATTGGGAAACAGGTTCATAGGATTAAGGTCCTTATAATCGAGACCACCGGTGAATATTAATTTAAAATTAAATATTTCTATTATTATTCTTGTTAAGAGTTCAAAAGGTTTTACATTTGATGAATAAAGTATTACGATTTTGTGTTTATTGGAAATATGTCAGTTTTTTCTTTGATATTAAAATTATTATAAAAATTCATGAAAATTCTAAGAAAAATACTAAATATTTTAATACCCTTTATTTATCAGATTAAATTAAATTAATGTGATATTTGTTTTATTATATTTAATTTTCTACATGTATAAAAATGAGTATTGCTGATTTATTAAAATTCTGTTAAAAGCGTGATGGCAGGCCATTTTCTAATATAATATTAGTACATTCAGATAAATCGGAACATGTGTTCATGCAACTGCACTTATACTGATAAATAAAATGAAACATCCCCATAACGTGCGTGTTTTAATACTAGTTTGTTAGGAAATCTGTCAATTCATTCGTTAAAGACCTGCAGTCTTGTTTTTAATAGAACTAGGTACGAATAATACGACCGGTCGGTGGTCGAGTTGACATCGCGTTTGGGTCCCACCCAGGCGTAGTGTGTTCAATTCCTCGGCTGGCTAAGTCCTCCATCACAACACAAGCAACATTTTCAGCTTACTGTGATGGTAGTAGGAGATTTTCAAATATTATCAGGTTATTCGAAACCCGGGAATGTTTGTCTTTCTTAAAAAAAAAAAAAAAATCATCAGATTTAAAAAATTTAAATATTTTATATTTAGCTAATAACTTGGCTATGTCCTAATTTTAGAAATTATTTTCCCCATTGATAGATTGATGGGACACCAATGAGGAACTTCAGAACTTAGCTTTGGTTTTGCTGACTGAAGGGGCCCGAGCATGGTCAATCAGCTATCAATATACACAACTTTTTGAACAATGTCGTTCGTTACGTAAAAATACTGGTTATTAGTGAACTGAGGCAGGTTAACGAAGCATGTAGAATTGAAAGACGTCATACGTTCGAGCTTGGAATAGCGAAATTCAGAAAGTTGTTCAGAATATCATGAGTTATGACTAAGGACCTCATTGATAAATTAACTATCTTTGATTGTAAAAAAATATAATATGCGGACTGTCGATGTATAATTAATGTGTGTTTAATTCGACATTAGCAATTTATCAGTATGTACGTAGCCGTTTGATGTTCAAAAAATCACGCTCTATGTACAATACCCGCCAGTGTTGCCATCGTAGGGCAATTTCTTATTTATTTCGTTGTCAGTATCGACGTGGCTATCAACATGCCTAATGAGCGCAACCGTGTTTGGGAAATCCATATAAAATCGTCGTCAGTTAAACCTATCGATCCGATATTGTTAAGTTATCTATTTAACCGTAAATTGTCGCAAGTACAACATTCGAATTCGTGTCGTGTAGCAAGAAGATGCAATCGTCCTGTCCTCGTCGTATTATTCACATGCTTTGTGCTCTGTTTGCAAATATCAAAATCATATTAAAGATTATCTCGTTTTGGAGGAAATTTCAGCCCGTGAACAATGCAAGTTCGTCGAGAGCCCTATTTCCGGGATTCTTGGGAATTCAAGGTAGGCTGTTCTTTCATTCCACTTTACCCGTGATTTTTCAAAACCAATTGAATGAGCTTTACATTGTCATTTTTTTGTGGATTTGATTTACAGTTCATTTCCGTGTAATAGAACACGTTACAGTGATAGACCCCCAGATTTGAATATCCAGAAACTTCTAAGCGTTTATTTTTCCATATTCCACTTTCCATTACTACCAACCCGCGGAACTCTTCATAGGTACAATCAAACAATCAAAAAGCAGAGGAATGATTTGCGGGACTTTGTGTTTCCACTTCCTAAAACAAAAGCCTCTTCAAGATCCAAATTTACTCCTTTCTTCCCTAAAAAACCCCCCACAATACTGCATATGGTATCCCTAAACATGTATTAGGCCCTAAGGGAAAATATTTATTTATCCATAAAAAGGTTATACACAAATATATCTAGGAGAAGATCACACATTTGAAAGACGTGGAAGCATAAAAAGGTCATGGGGTAGTTTTATTATGTTGTGACATAAGTTATTTATAATTTATAATTGCTTAACTCTAAGCGGAATTAAAAATGTCGATGGTCAATGCAAAATCGCACTGTTGCACAGTTGGATGGCGCGTTCTGATGTAGAAGTCCTCGATTTTGGAGCATAAAAAAGCGCATGGGATCTTCCATGAGTGTACTTGATAATAATGATATAAATTAACCTCTTTTAAACTAGTTGGATTAAGTTAGTTCCGGTGATTAACATTAATTTTTTTTTACCTAAAAATATTTTTCGGCGGGCTTCTGAGGTGTTGAAATCAAGCATTCCTGTTGAAAAAGGATGGATACATCAATGGGTAGTGTATATATTGTACAGGTTACGCATAAACTTCGTGTGTAATTCTTCTATTTCTAGGATAATTAGTTCCTCTTTTGGTGAGTTCATGAAGAAAAAGCTGCGTTAGGTCCATTTCTTGACCGGTAAGCCAATATTTCATCGCTCAATAGATTACGATCCAAAATGACACGGTGCGCTTAATAACTGCATACAAATATTCCGATTATAATTAGCAAAATTGTCCCAAATTGTCAGTGATTTACTTTGCACTGGTATTATTTCGGGATATCGGATGACTCATCAAAATGACAATTCAACACGTATATAAAAAGTGTTATAAAGTTATGAAAAGTGATGAAACAAAAACTAGGTTAAATAGGTTTATGTGTAACTATTTAACAAAATTACTTTTGGCCGTAAAAATCTTAAATCATATTCAATTTTTGTTTCATCACTTTATATCACCTTTTAAAGGTGTGTTGAATTGTCATTTTGAGGAGTTATCATGTAACCGATGTTCCCAAATCTATTATCCCTAGTACTAACAAAGGCATCTGGTTCCAAACCGCGCCTCATAGGTTCAATCCCTCTGAAAAAAATTTCGATCCTACATCATTGAACAAGCAAAATTTTTATTCCCAAACGCGGTAAGTACTAATTTCTCCCGTCTAAGTTGCATAGTTATTCAGAATATTCACTAATTCCGTTAACATTGTCATCAAACTAAACTGGAAATAATTGATTTCAGTCAATTATTCCAAAATCGTTCGGTTTTCAAAAGTATTCAATATCAGGTTGGGAATTTTTATTCCCAAATGGTGTAAGTTCTGATTTCTCCCGTGTTGTGAATTTCTCAATTTTTGCCAACAGCGTGGAAAAGTCGTCTCGAGTGGGCCCCGCCAATCCTTTCAACTTTACAAAAGGCTGAGGTCAGGGCCCGCTGGAGGGGTGAACTCTAAGGGCTTGCAAATTTCGAAATAATTAAAATCGAAACATTTTGGAAATAATCTTTTACTAAACGTCTTACATTGATTGAGATTTGAAAGCAGTGAAATTTGAAAACAGGTTACTTTAATAATATTATAAGAGTTCTTGCAGAACCCAAAGTATTTTAAATATCTTGACATCGATGTAGTTATTTTGACAAATGACAGGTTTATTTTTTTTAATGTATGATTGATGCTTTGCCCTTGTATTCTTCTCTATCCTTCAAAATACGAAACAGAGGTCAATCGTTAAAATAATAGGTATACACGAAGGTAACAGAACATAAAATTGATTCTATAAATAACGGATAAATTCCTACGTCGGGAAAAATTAACATAATTTTGTTTGAAATTTAAAAACTCATTTTAACTTGTTATATCATTTGCATTATAAACTACGGAGCTTTGAAACATCCACATAACTGTTAACGGCTGAAACATGACAATATTTTATTTATAATAAAACAAATATGAAACTTTTTTCCACTTTCATATTTGTTTTTTTATAATATATTATAATTGAATTCCACCATGAATTAATTGTCAGTTTTAAAAATAGAAATATTTTCTTTGTTTTGAATTATTTAATTGGTCAGTAAAAATTGTATTACGAAAGAGTGATCTAAGTCGAGCAAAGTCGGGTAGTTAAAATTTGTGGATCTTAAAACAATACCCGATTTTAGTTGATAGAATAATCCTGGAGACCACTATTAGGAAATTTTAATGCTATTTGTTTGTGTTGGCAAACCATGGCAGGTTTCACAATTGCAGCTACAGCTCAATGGGTAGAGCAGTCACCGTGTCAATGAAATGTCCCAGTGTTAAAATCCATGTCCTGAGTAAAACCCTTTCCTCTCAGGTTTTCTCAATTTAATCTGGTAATTAATATCATTATATTTAAACTACGTAGCCTAGCACAATGTATTCCAGCTTCCTTTAAAATACCACCTAACTCATAGGCTTTTATTATATCCATTGAATTTACCCTAAACACAGGTGAATCACATAAATCATGTTAGGACTTTAAATACCCCAAATTGAGAAAATTTCCTATCTTAAATACCAATTCTTCCGAGCGAAGGAAAATATTAACATAATAATTCATTTTTTAAACGACGCGTTCCTTTGGGAATTATAGCTCTAGAAATTCTTTAAATAACCTTAACAGGGTAGAATCATTATTCATCCCTTACCTTGTCCAAGGGGTTGGGAAATTATCAGAGGCGCCTTTTTTATTCGAGGACCTCTTCAATGTTTATGATTAATGTCCCGAGTTAGCATTTCACAATGGTGCCTAATCTATAGGGCCTCCCTTTGTATCAAATGAACGAAGAAATACAAGTTTCCATTCCTCTTCTGATGTTTTTCTTGATGCCTCGTTTCATATCGGGGAAAATAAATTGACGGAAGGGTGTGTTTGTATCAAAAGACTTTCGCAGAAGATCTTTTTTGACTTTTATAAGGATAGGCAACACGGTTTATCGATCGCTGATTTGCTCAAAGGACTTTTAAAAAATCAAAGGAAAAATATGTGATGTTTTGTATACTTGAAAATGTTATATATATATATTCTCACCCTTACAATAAAGGATATTTGTTTTACGGAAACGGTGGAAAATAAATTAATGTTTCTTATTTGTAAAAAGCATTAACTTTGTGGCTCACCATAATTTACAATACACCCAAACATATTTGTTTTTGCCAAGTTTATTTTAATTACAGTATTAATATTCTCATGATGAAGGAAGGGTACTTCTGAAAAGGTTTGAGCGAATGTAATTAAAATAAAATTGTCAAAAACAAATTTGTGTGTGTAAATTAATATTTATTTTATAAATTAACATTAATATTTATAGTTGGAAAATTTTAATTACGTATCAATTTGTTTGACGGGAATACATACCATCGCCCCGGGAACCATGCATAACCAACACCTCTGCTACTGCTCTGGTCACCTCAAGGGAGGCCGGGTGGTGGATGCGTCTGCCCGCCGCACAGTGGGCTGAAAATCGCCTTTCATAGACATAGAGACTTGAATTTTCAAGGGTATTTTTTTTTGGCTAGAAATGGATTCTGCTGATCATTACTATGCTATAAAATTTTGTATGAAGCAATTGCGTGTACAAATGAAGGAGTTATCATTTTTTTAAGAAAAAATTATATGGCACTGACATTAAAAATGAGGCTATCTCTGGAACCATACACACAGACATACTACTATTTTTTTGACATACTTCGTATTATGGCGCAACTTGCGATTTTTTTTTTTAAATCGTCTAAGTTGAAAAAAAACAACTTTTTTATGTTGATGATTCATTTGCTTAAATGCTTTACATATGAGTATGCTTTGTCTAGTTTACAATATTTTATTTACCCTTGAAAATTCAAGTCTTTATGTCTATGAAAGGCGATTTTCAGCCCACTGTGCGCCAGCTGTTTGGTGGACGGGATCGGGAGAAGCCGATTGAGGGTGACACTTTGACCTATCGCGTAGCACCACAGTAGGAGGGGTAGATTCATACGTCCGTCACTACTGGACACTCCCCTCACACCTTTTTCCTTCCCAAAACAACATCTTTTTTCTTTCATTAAAAAAGGCCCTCCTCACGGCATTCCTAAATATGACATAGGCCGTGAGGGTAATTATTTTTCTAAGGGCATCCTGTTTGGAGAAATATAACAAATAGCGTTATTCGTTTTAGGTAGAGATGTTCATGATAATACTAAGCACAGGTAGTTATAATTTACAATAAAAGGTAATTTCTCACAACCGTCATTTATCCTCTTGATAAGGATTTTGAGGTAGTAACAATTCATTGATCGTAGGGTTGCGACCTTAGTACGGATGAACTCCTCACCTCTTAAAGGAAAAAACTTTACGAAATTTGGTTTGATAATTTGATATTCTTACGATGTTTTAATTAAAGACCACTAGTAGAATACATCTTGTCCATTGCTGTAATCGAGCATTTTTTTAACATAAGTCTTTTTATAAGATAAATTTAATAATATTTGTCGAAACTCTTACATCGATATTTTTTTCGGATTCACTGCCCAAATTTAAAAATAGCATCTTGTCAATGATATTATAACCTGTTCGATGCACACACATACTCACACATACACACACACCAATATACTATACATTTCACCCGGTAATTACTGAATATACATTACATATATGAGACATTACAAAGAAACATATCAGTACTTTGAAATATTTAGTATCTGTAAATTGTTTCATTGCTGTAACCAATGTACTGTTAGATTTTATATTATAAAATAATTAAATAAAAATAATGTATCAGAACTATATAAATTTTTGAAATGCAAAATATCCTACTTACAAACGTATTTTCGGATATATTATTGTACTCGTATATTGTGAAAAATTAAGTTTTTTTATTATGATTGAAAACATTTAAGAACGGGTTGTTTCGGAGAATTTGAACAATTCATCAAATTTCAACGTTCATTTTCGGGTTCTGTGAAAGACTTATTCAAGTTCTGTTTTTATATCATTGTAGGCTAGTTGCTTGACAAAACTGAAATAAAAACAGAACTTGAAAAAATCTTTCACAGAACTTGAAAATGAAAGTTGAAATAATTTGATGAATTGTTCAGATTCTCCGAAACAACCCGTCCTTAATGTTGTGCTTGAACCTGAGAAAATAAAATAAAGCATGCATTTTGGCGATGCTCTTTGTGCATAAATCAAAACAAGCGGCCGAAATTCAACCTTATCGCAATCTGCGTACGTAGTGCTTGATTTCAAATGTTCCCATGAACTAAATTGAAGCCCAACGTACATGTTTTGAAAACAGTTACAAACTGAATCAGTCCCTACTATGGAATACACACAACGTTCTACCACCGAATAATCTAAAGCAGTTTTGCCTCCCTCGATGATTAATCATATTTGTAAACTTTCATACCATCCAAGAACAGTCTGCCTAATGGGGCGGTAGCAGACCTGCTAAATTTGTTTGTTTTGCTTTGGTAAAAATCGTATCGTAATCGTTTTGATAATAAAAATATAATATTTTCGCAGAAACCAATCACTTTATTTGTTTTCTTTAGATGAGTACCGCGTCCCGTAGCCCGGAACCAACTACGTCATCCACAAAATTATTGAGATATATATTGAGACTGGAGAGATTGAGAGAGGAAAGAGATGGGACGAGGAAGGATCGGAAGTATACTGAACGTATGCCTAAATGCGTGAAAGAGACATGTGTGTATAAAAGAGATAGCATGATTAAACCGACTGGTGTAAATGGGTATGTCTTCTGTTGTTTCTTGTCTTTTTACCAGTAGCTTCCTTCTAAGTAACATTTTCCAGTAGTGCGACAATAAACGTGTAAATAGTGTAACTACACTCCAGTAGTATTATTCTAAGACTATCCATCATTATAATACACGAGATAGTCCAATGAAACTCTACAAGAAGAATCACAATGAGCGTAAACCAGTCCATTACAAAGTGACTCAGTCAGTAGTCATCACTGGAAGCGCCTGCGTTTTCAGATCTACACAAGGCGAAAGCCATTTCAAGCAAAGCAACGTTTTGATTCTAAATGGTCTTTCGTCAGGGTAATACTACCGAGACTATTTACCACTAGGTTTGGTATTGGTTAATGGTTCCCAGTTTGACGTTATAAATGGAAATTAAATAATAGCCATTTAAAGCTGAGGTTTTTCTTCAAACATTCTTTCGATGCGATTACCGCTAATAATTATTGTGAATAATGTGGGATTAATAATGTACTGATTTGACTTGAACAGTGTTAGAATGAGACAGAAATATTTAAGTGTTTATATGCGGTCGGACTTGCTCATGCTTCCTTCTCTCATACCAAATCTCAGATAGTATAAACGCTAGTCTAATTTATTAGTTAAACCATTGTTTTTTGTACCGCGTAGAATAAATTAGTTATTGAGAACCTAAGAGTAATCATTATACTATTTATTTATTCATTTTTGAGAAATCGACAGCTTACATTTAATCAGTTTGTACATAAGTATTATATAGTAAAATAAACCAATTATGGATTTCCTCCTTGTGACTTTAACTGCGACAGCGTAATATGGAATATTACGATTATATAAAACAAAAAAATTACAGAACAATACATTTATAGCCATGGAGAGAGGTTGTAGATATAAATAAAATCATAATAAAGATATAAACAATAGAGACATAAAAATTATTCACAAACCAACAGACAAATATTCTTTTATGGACCTCTTGTATTTGGTAAGTTCGTAACTGAAAATATCAACCTTAGATAATACGCTATTATAATTATTGCATAGTCTATTCAGGCAAGAATTCTGCTTAGATCAATCTTATCATAATATAACATTGGCGCAGCCGGTAAGATCTAACGGAGAATGTGCATGTTTTAGTAAAATTTGCAATATCTTCTTTCTGCGATAAATTCGATCTGCGACTCATTTTAACAAGAAATGTAATCAATTGCAGACTTTGAGTGAGAATTTGTTGATTATTTTTTATCGGAAAATCAATCAATTGATTATTGCTGTGTGTCGGGTATTTATAAATTTAATATTTTTCACAGTTTGTGTCAGAACTTAATGAACACTTAATAAGAAAGAAAAAAAAAAGTTTTAGAAATGAAGAAATTAACTACCCTTATTTATTTATTTATTTATGTGGAGTAATTTTTCACGCATTTGATTGACTACAGCCAGATTCGGGTTTTTATTATCGAATATGTTTTGAGTAGGCAAGTACGGTGTACCTTTCCTCCAATGCCTGAGCATGGCGAAGTTCTACTTTAATACGATCATTTGACATTTCATCTGTCTATAAATAAATTGGTTTATTTTATTTCCGGTTTCGATTCAAGATGTGGCCATGTGGCCATGCCTTTTTATCCCGCCAGAGATCGCATGGTCGTGGTTCCTACCACAAGCTGACAAATCGGAAAAATCAATATTATGATACCTAACGGCCCAAAGAAAGTTTTTTAAAATTTAATACATCTATTTTCAACTTTTGACCTAGTTGGGGGATCTTTTGGCCGGCTATTAGCCAATTTCAAAGTTTTTTTTTGCTTTGATTGAGTATTGTACCGTTTTTCCCAGGAACTGGGAACAGACATCGACAAATGCCAATAGGGTAGGAACGACATTTATTTCATATATTAACTGCTGTAATATCATCCAATCCTCGTTGTGTGTACGTGATTACCACCAATAATGTATTGTTATCGACGAGTCTATCTGTCGAGTTTCAGCTTGTTTGGGTATTGAAAAGTGGACTGATTTCCGCTTCCACGAAAAACGTGAAATTCAAATAAATGCATTTGAAAAAGAATTTTCATTGACATGATAACATTTCTTTTGACAAATTGTATAATTCCGTATTTGAAATAATTATTAAAAAGTAAAATAAATATTGTTTTTATTTATGTAGGTAGGTATGATTTAAGATGAAATTTTGATTGATTTATAAAATAATAGAACATTTAAAAAATATTTGTTGTACTTGAAGCCTACTGTACACATCAGGTTAAATAGTATATAGTTTAATAGTTTTTTAATAGTTTCCTTATCGAAGCCTCGAAGGCTTTTACATGTACTTAAATTATGATAGTACATTGTACAAAGGAGAATTATAATTGTTTAGTACATAACACAATAAAAATAGTATTAAATAAGTACCTAGGCACAACATACGTAGTTACAGCGCAATGACTAATAGATTGTCTAATTTGACCGGTCGGTGGCCGAGTTGACGAGTTGACATCGCACTTGGGTCGCACTCGGGCGTAGCGTGTTCAATTCCTCGGCTGGCTAAGTCCTCCATCACAACACTTGCAACATTTTCAGCTTACTATGGTGGTAGTAAGATATTTTAAAATATTGTCAGGTTATTCGTAACCCGGGAACGTTTATCTTTCTTTTAAAAAAAAATTATTACACAACATTATACAACAGTTGTAAAAGATGAACAGTTCCACAACTTGTTTGAAATACAGAAAGCCTTTTTTACGACCGATTTAGTCTTTTGCAAAAAAAATAAAAACATGTAAAATAAAGCACGTGGGCTCCGTCGGATAACCTCTCAGAAGCTGGGCGTACTGTACAAGTGTACAGGGCTCGTAGATACTAATAGTACACAACTGTTGACCCTATATAAATTGCGCTCTACTCTTGAATTTGGCAACCACCTCTAGTCTGGAGCCCCAAAATACTAAAAAAAGTCAACATTACGTGGGAAAGTATTAGTTGGATTAACTATTCAGGAACAACTTTTCTTTTCAACTTATTCTGAAGGTTATACCCATCAATGTAATATATCATTACACTATCACGTGTAAATTCCGTAAAGGATCTCGGTGTCGTCTGTGATCCCGAAATTCTCTGACCATATAGCTCACTCAGTCTTACTACAAACTTCTTGGGTTCGTCATTAGGACATGCAAGCAGTTTAATAACGAAGATGCTATGTTAACATTGTTCGATGGCATACTAAGAAGCTAGCTGGAGTATGCGAGAGATGTTTGGGCGCCTTACCGCCAGAAGTACATTGATATGTTAGAGCAAATCCAGAAGAAATTCCTCAGGTATGTCTATATGCGGACGCATGAAACCTATCCTAGGTTCATGCACCACATCGACTTACTTGAGGAAACTAATTCTGTGTGTCTGGAAACCAGGCGGAAAGCAAGTCTAGCTATTATGTCGTTCAAAATTTGGAATAATTTTATCGATAGCCCATTCCTCTTGGGATGCTATGATTTATATGTACCAGACCACTACAGCCAAAGTCGATACCATGACCTATTCAGAGTACCGAAAGGCGAAACCTATGTCCTGGCAAAGCATAGCATGACGAGGGGAGTAGTGCTGTTGAACGAACTAGCAAAGAATTTGGATGTAAGTGACTGTTCTCTAAATGACCTTATTATTGAAGAGTCACTTAGCTAAATGATGATATGATGTAAAATGGTACTGTTACTGGAATAAATGTTCTGTTGTGCAATAAAAAAAACATTGTAGAAGAAGATAATACCAATAAATCTAAACGAAGCATGAAACAGAACAAGACACAGAAAAATAAATAGATAACGGTCAAAACTAGGAATTGAACCCCGGATCTCTTGCCTCATTTACTAAAATTAGTTGCAAGATGATATTGTTACTTCTGAATTTGAAATATGATGTTTAACAAATAGATTTCAATGGTCGAGTGGTTTAAGACGCCTATCCCGGTAAGACAATAGATCCTGGGTTCGTAATTTACTACAATAGGGACAAAGACAGAACTACGGTACGCTTCGAACACAACTACTGTGAAGTCCAATTTAATAAACAGTATTTTTTTAAAACGAGATCTCCGGGAATAAGCTACTAATAAAGGTTTAGAATTTTAATAGGGTGTACAATATTTTATCCTTTATGTAAAATGATAGAAGTATCTCTTGCTGAAGAAATGATTATGAGTAATAAATATTTTTCAAGGTACTAAATCTCCGTTCTTATCCCATACATCAGGTGACCGTTCCGGGGCCAGACTCGGAACCAGGAACCGTTCCGGGTATAAGTCATCGAGTCACTAAAATGAGGCGGTTAAATTACCAAACTGGTTCTGGAATTGAAAAGGTCAATGATTTATTTTCCCTTCTGCGCGATAAAAAATGAAAATCCGAAGCCGTAAATAAGCATTTTTTGCCTTTTACCAATCTGGGTCGCGAATGGCTATTTTACCCTATCCCAGGTGATGTCCTAAATCTTGGTCGAAATATCATTTTTTTTAAATGTGATATTTTCGGAAATTTGATAAATCTATTCAAAAAATCTTAGAGTTGAATTATACAATATTGTTATGGTAAAAATTATGTTTAGGTGTTTGTGGTTTGGA
This sequence comes from Hesperophylax magnus, assembly GCA_026573805.1. NCBI lineage: Eukaryota > Metazoa > Arthropoda > Insecta > Trichoptera > Limnephilidae > Hesperophylax > Hesperophylax magnus. The sequence continues at coordinate 7,421,417 of JAIUSX010000061.1, read as the reverse complement.
AACAAAAATAGTAAAATAATGTTTTCATGCAATTTTAAAATACCCAATCGAAGGATGGCAATTGATTGAGGATAATATTGATAATAAAATTCTTAAGATGAAATATGAGATCGTTAGAAATAACGGATACTAGAAAAAGAGTATTGACCTGGTAAGACTAACTAACCATCACACCGTTTCCGGACAGGAATAGGCATAATATGGATAGACCGCCACACAAATCTGTCTCGGCACCCTCTCCTTGCTTCATTCACATTTATATACTATCGTCTCATACATACCTTACTGTTGACATGATCTTACTAAAATATCTGATTCTATTGATCGTGCCATGTCTTCCTCAGGCGTCTCCGACTTCTTCTAACAACTTCCGCGTCATATATTCTCCTTACAATCCTTTCTTCGTTACATTCCCAAACCATCTAACTGTCCCCTTTTTAGTCTTAACCCAATTGTTTAAATTAGGACTTGAGAAACAAAAGGCAAGATTCCTCTTTTTTTATAAATGAAACACTTTGTAGTAGTTGAAATTACACCGATTTTATTGTTGTTTTTTCCAACGTTTATACTGCTTCCGACACTCTGTGGAGATCACTCCACCAACGGAGAGCGAAATATAATTGTCACTTTGGGTTCCTTTCGCTAGAAACTATCGAAGAGAAGTGAGTTCCCTAATCAAAATTGTAACTTTAATAACATAATTTCGCTGCCTTTAAAGAAAGTGCAACTAGCGACATCTATATTCTAAATCAGTTACTTTATATAAATTATAATTGGCTTGAAACTCGGAGCAAATTCGAACACCAATGTTTAAGACTATAATAATTCATTGCCTTGGAATCTTTCCGGATTTATTCATTTTTACCTTTTAACATCACAAACGCCTCAGAGATCTCATTTCGATAGCATTCAATCTATTTTCACGCTTCCTCTGCCATTTCCATGCGTGTTCCGTACATCGGTGTTGGTAACAGCACTCAACTATGGACTGCTGGTTTCGCTTCTGTGGGCAGTTCTTTTTTATTATGCGTTGAATTCACGCACGGATCCGCCCGTATATTCCTGCGACGAACAAATCGGCTCGGTCCATCGATCCGCTGTTCGTCTGTCCGTCACGAGCCGAACCCGTGTGAATGTACGTAACGGAGCATGTTCGCATTTGTAGCAGCTGTGCATGTCGTTATTTAGATGGCATGCACTATTCTTTTCCCCTGGATTTAATATCCACATTTCCCTAAATTAGACTGCTAAAACATTTTTTTCTATTTCCCTAGTTTTTGTACTTCTTCGCTAAAATGGTTTTTTCTCAAAATCTAGGGAAATTTCCTTACAAATACCATCACTGTAATATGAGATGCTCGCCGCCCCAATGTCCAAATGTCCGGATGTCCGCTTGTGTGTTGCCTTCGGCGGTTTTGATCGACGGACAGATCCGCGAGTGAATTACCAATCGCGTTTCCTGCATTTACCCTTCTTTGAAAACCCATGTATTTCATTTATTTATTGATTGCATCTCACTATACATAAAACACTTTTTTTTCCACATAAAAATCAACCTCACTAGGAATAAGCCTGTATCGAGGTTAACAATTTACATTTGAGTGAAGCAAACATAAGAGTAATCACAAACATAAAGTAATTCTACATACAAACACAAAATATTTCAAAATTAATAAAAAAATAAGTAATAGATGTGTTACCAGATGGATAATTTGACAGTATATTGTAATAATATTTGAACCATAACTAATCCTTAATCATTATTCAAAAGTAAGTAAGTAGTAAGTAGTGTGTGTGTATATATAATATACACGCATTACTTCAAACAGAAGTGCCTTTTACGTAGATTTGAATGGAAACCGATTTAGCCACTGACAGTTAAGGTAATAAGTGAATAATAACTAGGGCAATGGGAGATATTCGAACAACGATCAACCGTAGTCTTTTTAGGAGATATATAGGTATTCTAACCTAACACAGAGTTGTAAAAGATATGCTTATTTTGTATTATGGTGAGAAATATAATTTTAACAGTTATAACTTTCAGTTTGCAAAAAATAATTACAATGCACGCTCCTAAAAAAAATTTAATAATTCTATGAAACAATATTTAGCATAAAATATTTGTAAAGGTTTTTAATGTTTTGAATAAATATTTTTAGTATTAAATTAAAAAAAAATTATACCTTCGTCTAAATAAATATCTTTGTTTAGTTACGTGAAAAGTAGTTATTACAGTTTACACAATAAAAACCATCGGTAAGTGACTTTAAAAACTTTATCTTTGTTTTCTTTCAAAATTTCAATATTTCTGTTTGAAAATGTAACAAAATCTGAAAGAGTCTTTCATCTTCTTTAAAGAACAGTATTTTATTTCGAAAAGCGTTAAAAAATAGCTCGTTTTTCTGGAATCAAATATAATGCGAAAATGTTTTCCGCGGAATTTTTTGACAGTTCTCCTAAAATGTCGAGGGCTTTAGGGGATTAGCTTCATGATTTCAGACTTAATTATATCTTCAATAACATTTTAAATACTTACTAATATCGAGCCTTCCCGGCATAAGATGGTAAGCGAAAAAAAAGTATTTTACAGAAGGAGGTTTTATCGAAATATATAAGGTTCGGTTATAAAAAATATTTTAAATTAAAAACCTATGTGTATTATTTAGAACGTTAAATATGATAATTGTCTTAAATTCAAATACTTTCGGCTCTTACGATGTTTTGTCGTGTCCCTTCTAGAGTTCCATGTGAATGCGTCGTACGTTTACGATATACTTTTAGATATTTTATTTGGCACAGATGAATGTAGTTTTCAAAGGAAGCTGAATAGAAATTTAGACATTTATTTTTGAAATTTTTATTTGTAATAAAAAGTACCAATTCTTCTGTAATTTATTCGTTTGAATATTTTATTTAGTATTTGTTTATAAAAACATATATTATTTTTAGAACTGGTAAAAATATAGTTTCGTGGAAAATGTTCACTCATAACACGTATGTACAGCTAGAAACAAATTATTTTGTCTTTTATGTATCGGTAAAAATACCTTACTATGTGATCGTTTCAGAAGATCAAAGTTGATTATGTTGCTTCTACTATCGGTAAAGAATCCATACTTGATTGTGATTTTTTAAGGATTCTTTGATAGTTGCACCGCAATTCATTTTCTTAAATTGTACTGACAGGTAAGACAGTGAAAATGATTTTCAAATCTTCAATAATCTTCAACATTCATCTTAGACACGAGAGGCTTTAGAGTGTAGATTTCCCCTACTGTCATAAATCAGCACCGCATCATATAAACGTTTATCTTAGACTCGAGAGACTTAGTGTAGATTTCCCTTACCGTCATAAATCAGCACCGCATCATATATACGTTCATCTTAGACACGAGAGACTTTAGAGTGTAGATCTCCCTAACCGTCATAAATCTGCACCGCATCATATATACGTTCATCTTATACACGAGAAGCTTTAGAGTGTAGATTTCCCCCACTGTCATAAATCAGCACCGCATCATATATACGTTCATCTTAGACTCGAGAGACTTAGTGTAGATCTCCCTTACCGTCATAAATCAGCACCGCATCATATATACGTTCATCTTAGACACGAGAGACTTTAGAGTGTAGATTTCCCTTACTGTTATAAATCAGCACCGCATCATATATACGTTCATCTTAGACACGAGAGACTTTAGAGTGTAGATCTCCCTTACCGTCATAAATCAGCACCGCATCATATATACGTTCATCTTAGACACGAGAGACTTTAGAGTGTAGATTTCCCTTACGGTTATAAATCAGCACCGCCTCATATATACGTTCTTCTTAAACATGAGAGACTTTAGAGTGTAAATCTCCCATTCTTTTATAGATCAGCACCTCATCATTAGTATACAAGAGTATACGCGTATATGCGGTAGTCATATAATAGACTGAGCGTAGCGAAGTCCTGATTTGACTGGACCACTTTGTTTTTTGTTTGTCTGTAAATTTGTCAGTGCGTTCCGTGTCCGGTTAATCTCGTCAAAACGGTGACCGTATTTTATAATACCTTTTTTCCGCCAGAGGGCATAAAGTTGGACTTCAACATTACGAGTAAGTCTACCAACTGTTCAAAAAACTTTAGTAGGTTTTTTAAAATTCTTTGCTGATACTGCGTTTCACTAATAGGTATCTCAATAGCAGAACATTGAATTCGAAGTGCTGACTCAACATTTTTAAGTAACTCACAAAAGTACCTTGCAAGGTTTCAATGATTTCGTGAACAGAGAACGAATTTTCACACAATATTGTGAACGCGAACACACCGCGTTTTGAATTGTGCGTTTCAGCAAACCCGAAAAATGATCTGTTTAAACCTTAGAGGAAAATATACATATTCCTATAAGGTTTAAACCACTGAAACCTAATATAAATATTAACCTATTATTCAAACATGGAAACCTAGTACCACTTAGCAGGCTTGAAATCTCCAATAGATTTAACATCTTGTGCGCCGCCGTTGCCGATAATCACAAACAAAATATTAATTTCTCTGAGCTATTCTGAGAAAATTACTTAGGATGAAAATAAAACAATTAAAAAATACAAATACATTCTCTGGTAAGACGGTAAAATTTTCAGAAATATGTTTTTACAAAAACCAAGTGACGAAAAACGGCGAAAATTTTTCGTCGATGTGCTAAGAGTTAATGATGACGGATGTTTACAAGCAAAAATATAATTTAATAAAAAAATTTGAATCTATAAAGTGTTTTGTGATTTGTACAATCACAGTTTTTTTGTCACTACTGCTCCCGAATATTTTCGTTTATCCATGTAGATTCCTGTCGGACGGCGAGCGGTCGGATGGTACAACGTTGAGAGTGTTGGAGGCCAAACCAAACTAATTGGACGGACAAAAGTAAAACCTATTTTAAATAATCTAGGAATTTAAATTTAACTTTTGTTTTCAACAATTCTTGGTAGCGAAAATTGAGCTACTTCCCGGCATCCTATCGAGCTGAAACTCGTCAGATAGACTCGATATCGATGACAATGCGTTCTGTCAATGGTGCAAAAATTTCACCAATCTTGGAATACACTGTAGATTTATTTTAAAATAACAAACCCGAACCGGGATACTCTTCTTTTTTTTTATTTTTTTTTTTTTTATAGTGAATACCTCACAAGAGTCCCAACTGCTCCCGTCTGGAGCCAGTGAGACTATGGCATCCCCAATTGGGGGATGTTGTGAGGCTGAAGGTAAGTGGGGAAGGGAAAGAGGAAGGTGGGGAAGTACCTGGCTATTCAGATCTAGTCACTAAACACGGCTAAAGCCATTTTGGAGCAACGTTTCAATTCTGAATGGTGGTCTTACACCAGGGCGATACTGGTAGTATCTTCCACTCTGGAACGTGCCGCAAATATACTATATATTATTTTAATTAATTAATTGTGAAATAACACAAATTAATCAAATAAAATTTATTTGCGCACGCCGGGTTCGAACCCGCGACCTTCGGAATGGCAGTCCAATGCGTTACCACTGGACTATGCCGGCCGGCCGGTTCTTGGTGCATTGGTGAAATAATTGTGAAACAACACAAAATAATTAAATAAGATATCCTTGCGCACGTCGGGATTTGAACCACTAAGCTTCGAATTGCTAGACCACGAAGATCGTCAAATTCCATCTGGTTCACCGATTGTACAGCGAACGTGTTCCCAATTACACCTCGTCATCTCTTGTACAACAAAATTAATATCACAACATGAAATAAATTGATTTTAATTAAATATTTACCCATGTCACGACAAAGTCACAAGCCTAGAATTTTCGAATAATTTTGTTAAAAAATGCTACAAATTTATGTTCTATATATTTAAGCTAGTTTAGCAAACCGAGGCCTTCCCAACAGGCTCAGTAGGATTTAATTCCCTCTGTGCGCTTTCCACGAAGCCATCACAGTTGGTTACTTCCCTTATAATGCTTTAGGCAAGAGTCCTGAGCGTTTTGCATAATACGTCATGGCCCAATTCTCCTGTTAATAATAATACCTCGGATTATTAACTAGGAATACCCACTGTTCCACGCTGGTTAACTTGACACCTTATTCCATTCAATGGAAAATTCTGCGTTGACATTAATAGCTTTCAAGTTATCTTTACTGGTGCTATGCACCACGTGAAACATTTGGAGTCGGGCTGCTAACAATAACACTTCTTATGTAGATGGCGATAAGGTTTAAATTGCCATTTAACACCAGCCGCCTGTATTGTTTTATGCAAGAAAAAAGCACCCACAAAGTTTTTTTTTTCCGAAGTTCAGGCAAAAATATTGAAATCTTTAACGATCATTTTCCAAACAACATAATTTGCCACATTAAACAATAAAACCTTAACCGAAAATAGTTTTGAAAGGATAAGATTTTGAATTTTAAAGCTGTTTTTATTGGCCTGATAAATTTTTTTTTTCTGAGCTTATACAGGTTGGGGCAAAAGTAATCACCCGATGTTCTTTTGCTGTAATTTTTTTTTTAATGATAAACTTTGGTACTGCTTGTGAAATTTGTTTATTTAATCCATTACCGATTGATGTCTTGTTGATTTGTATTATGCGTTTGTTTACTTTACGAATGTCAAAACCGAATTCACATTTGGCGCCATTTTCAAAAGTTATAGCGTTTTTCAATAGGGTGATTACATTTGCTCCCCCCTGTGTAAAGGACATGATGATGCTCCATTATTTCAAAGTCCAAAATGTACTCGTATTCTACTATTCATTTAAAATATTTCTAAGCAATAAAATTTTCAAACTAAAAAAACATGATTTTGCATTACTACGTAGTTCGTTTGAATGTTCTGAAGCAGAACAACATTTCTAACGGTGAGCTCTGGCGTCTTGAGTTGCATACATTTATTTCTGTCTGGAATGTCAAATGCGTAAAAGCGTAGACCCAGATCCAACAATTTCTTGACCCCAAAGTTTCCGAAAACAAGTATAAAAATAAATATTCATACATACTCGTATATTTTCAAAAATGTTTTTTTTTTTTAATGTTTGCAGACATCGCGTACACGTTACTCTAACTCGAAACCAGCTTTTTGTTAAATGCTGTACTTGTAGGTACTCAGAGTATTAAAACTCAATACATCAAATGAAAAAAAAATATATTCGCGCATAGAATATGTTAGCTAAGAGACAGTCATATTGTGACATCAGGCTAAAAGCTTTCCAACATTCCGCGAAGCTCGTGCTCGTCTCTCAGAGAGCTTTGTACAAAAAGGTATTGTGTTGCGTATACTCGTAACTTGTAAGGGGTATGGGAAGTCCTCAATTGCTCAGTTCTGCAAAGCAAGTTGGCAGGGAGTTTCGTTGCTTTCTTTTGCACCCAAACGTTAATGGCCACCCACTACTTAAAATAAATCATAAATTATTAAAATAAAATAAATAACTTTTGATTTTTTTTTGTTTACATTAGCTCCACACAGGAGGCCCTGTAGAAATAAAATCTCAGAGCCTATGCCATCTTTGGGGATGCTGCGTGGAGGATCTTCTTAGGGAAAGGAAGGAGAGAAAGTTCTGGGTAGGAAAAAGGTATAATCCAGCTGGAGAGGTCAAAATGTCAACCAGTCTCCCCCGATCCGACCCACCATGCAGTAGGTGGGCAAACGCATCCACCGCCAAGACCTGGACAAACTTCTACCCCATGAACCCGGCCACCCCTGCTAAGTCACCAAACGCTGTAAACTACTATGGCTGGGGTGTAGGTTATCCAATAAATGGTTTCCGGGGCGGCGGTACCCATAACCGCCTCACTATTTAATCAAAATCGATCGACATGTTTCAAAACCAATGGTTTGTTCGTCAGGGTAAAATATTTGATCCGTTTGATGAAGTAGTGGTGTATACAAAGTTGGTTGTGTATTAAACAAAAAACATTATCATTAAGTCCCATCTTATACACGTTCTCTTTCAGCGTCCGTCCTATCTCCTCCCCCACTCTTCACTAATCTTTAGTCACGTCCCCACCCCCACTTCAACACTTATATTATGTTGACCGACTGTTTTGTAATGTCTATTTAGTATATTTTGACCTTAGGAAGGAACGGTTGTTCCTAAACCCGTCAGAGTATATGAAAAAATATTGTGGTTCAAACATTGTAACATTTTAACAAGTAACATTGTTTCATTTATTTAAAATATTTTTATAACAATATATCAACTAACTTCCTAGTAACAATAATCTCCCTTCTGAATTGCGCTGCATTATTCTACTGTTTATTTTTCTAAAAAAATTATAGTAAAAAAAATGGTTCCATGATAACTCAACACAGAGACAATTCAAAACACTTTTAAAAAGTCATTATAAACGATGAAAAAAAAAATTAAACCTAAACTAACCTAACCTAACCTAACCTAATCTACTTAACCCAGTTAATAAAGTTTTTGTTTCATCACTTTACATGACTTTATAAAACTTTTTAAAGATGTGATGAATTATAATTGTGATGATTTATCCGGTCATTAAATATACATATATATTATTATTGCTGTATTACGAACCAACAAGAACAAATAAATAAAATCAAACCTTTTTTCCAAAAAACTTATATTAAAAAAAAATATATATATATATATATATATATATATATTATTATTATATATTTTACACATAACATAATATTATAACATTGAATCTAAGTAAGAATCGTGGCTCCCTTATCAGGCACAAGAGCTCCTCTTTTCTGATAAGGTATACATGACCAATTATGAACCTTAATATTATATTTTGCAAAATATGTAGGTATGTATTAATGTAACCCATATGATGTATATTAAAATAATAAAAAAAAAATATTTATCGTTTGTCTGAATTATTCTTCACAAAAGTGGTTCCAATTTTGAAAATAACAATTAATTTCTAATCAAATTTGAGTTCATTAAATGAGAATAATTTGCGCAGACCCGCGAAGAATCACAGGATTTTGCACAGACATATGAACTAATATTAATATGTCTATATGATTTTGTAATTCCATTTTAAAAATGGTAATTAAAATAATCTTTCATTAACTATATTATATTATTAAGCTGAATAGCTCAGACAAGCAATAAAGTAATTGCTTGTCTGAGCTATTCATACAATAATCATTATTATTTTTTTGGTAAACTAATGTTTTAAGACAAGATTTTTTATGCATAGCACAAAGGGTATCGAAGGGACACGGGTTCGAGTCCCGTTGGCGTCATGTATCTTTTATCTGGAGATTTTTCAATGTGGATGAATGTTTCAGGCGAATAATTATTGCTTGTAAAATAATTTATAAAATAATCAGTTCCAATTTTATTAATTAGTCTTCATTAGAATGTTTAATGATAGTCTTCGAACATAAGTCATAAGCAAAATATGTCATAAGCATAAAAACACATCGAATTTTGAAAAAACTTATTTTATTTTTCTATCGTTTGCGACCATTTTATGGTGTTTGAGTTAATTAGACCTTTACGAGCAGTTTGCTGAATATTACCGAAGAGCTTAATTGTGCGGATAAATGGCTTCAGCTGTATTAAGTGTTGAGTTCTGAATAGTTAGGTATTTCCCAACCTTTCTCTTTCCAATCTCCTTCTCTTTCAAATATTCATCAACCTCGTCGCAGCATTTGGTATGCTATAGTTACAGTGGTAACATTTTAAAAAAGACCATCGACTTTTTTAAATTACGAAAAACAATGAAAACCTAAAAATTTGATCTTAAAACTAAATTTACCACATTTTTGTAAACATCCGAAAAATGTTGCTCTAGCTTCTAAATGTGTCAATAATCGTGATTAGTATTACCGTTTAAAAGTATTAATAAAAATTAACATTACAAAAAACCTTAAAAAACGCGTTAGATTGGCCATGTGGATTGATTAAAATTCTGGCACACAACCCAACATTATTTTTTCAAATTATAAAAAAAAAAATTGTTGTTATTACTCTGGGTTTGTCTTATAAAATCTTTAATAAAACTCTGGAGTAAATAAAACACTTGGACTTTTATTTGTTAATTAATTGCAATAAGTTCGGAATGCTTTATCAGCGGGAGGTACCCTGACCTTGAGGTTGCAATCGTAATTATTTAAGTCACAATCCCTGCAATATTGACAGCTATGTCCCATCTATGGGTATCCTCTACAATCTATAATATCACAGATGACAACGCAGAAATTCATTTACGCAAATGAAAAAGGCTTGAATATGAAAAATTAAAAAAAAGATTTTCAACTGACAGCCCTTAGAATGGATGGATGACTGAATGACGTATAAACTGCCAACATATATGACTTGAGTGAAGTATCTACGTATGAAGGTATTACACTTTTGTTTCCACATCCAAGAGAACAGAATGTTTACGGACGAAAATGTGTATAGACAACGCATGAGTATCTTTGTATTTCTTTGCTTTCATAAAACAGAGTGAATATTTCTCATATTTTACTACAGGATTTGCAATTTTGTTTCATTCTTTGTGTATTTTCCCTTTTGTTTCCGGACGGATAGATAATTTTACTCTTATTATAAAATGAAGTTAAATGAACGTTAATATTTAATTATTGAAGACAATATTAGCGACTTCTAAACGAAAATATGAAACAGAAAAAATAGAAAAGGATACGGTTACATCTAGGACTCGAACCCAGGACCCTTGCCTTGCCGGAACACGGCTCTACCACTGAGCTAATTGGACCCTATCCCCTTCGGTCACATTTAACTGTATCATACTTCGAATAAGAACTACCAACATTGTCTTCATTTTTTCACCGCACATTTTTTATTAGCAACTATCTTTATGTATGATCGCAAGATTCAACCCGAACTAAATGCAATCTAGACAACGTCTTTTTAGATAAACCTATCTTAATTTTTTTTTTAATGTGCGACATCTATTGACTTTTTTGCAGGTCTATGATGAATATTTATTTTTTGGAATAACTTTATTGAACGTTAATACACTGCGCACTCCATGTACCATTTTGAAATAAAATTAAATAAATATTAAATTGTTAACTAATTTTTCCGCAATCAACCGTTGAGTTTTTTCATTTTTTACATTATACCAAAATTGCAAACCAATTATTTATATAAAAAATTTATTAAATTTAAAATATTTCCACTTTATGAGCTTTTATTTTGTGTGAATGACGCATAAAAGTCCCAACTACTCCCAACCGTCTGGAGCCAGTGAGACTATGGCATCATCAATTGGAGTATGCTGTGAGACTGAAGGTAGTGGAGAGGGGAAGGAGATGGGAAGATTAGTACCTGGCTATTATAATCTTATCACCAAACATGGCCATTTCAAGCAAAGATTTAATTCTGAATAATTTTTCTTACACCGGGGCGATATTGAGAGTATCTTCAACCTTCTTATAAATAAACATTAAAAGATTGGCAAGATTTTGTAGGAACTTAAATACCTACCTACTTAATAATAAACGACAATTTTTTAAGAATTAAAAAAAATTTCAAATAAGGAATTATTTGATTTGTCCAAATAAATGTCACCATTTCAATAACAATTCTTTCTTTAATTATTGAAGACAATATTAGCGATTTTAAACGAAAATCTGAAACAGAAAATCAGAAAAGGATACGGTCACATCTAGGTCCTAGATGTGACCGTAGACCAGGACCCTTGCCTTGCCGGTAGAGCGGTGCCCCGGCAAGGCAAGGGTCCTGGGTTCGAGTCTTAGATGTGACCGTAGACCAGGACCCTTGCCTTGCCGGTAGAGCGGTGCCCCGGCAAGGCAAGGGTCCTGGGTTCGAGTCCTAGATGTGACCGTAGACCAGGACCCTTGCCTTGCCGGTAGAGCGGTGCCCCGGCACTTCTTATTTTCTGATTTTTCTGTTTCAGATTTTCGTTTATAAATCGCTAATATTGTCTTCAATAATTAGAAATATAAACGTTATATATTTGGGAAGGAAGTCGGAAGATTAGGAAATACCTACTGCTCGTTGCTTATTCGTCCGCGTCTGAATCTGTTAGTCAAGAAAGATAAAGCTATGTGAATTGTAATATCGTCATTCTGTGATCGGTTGGGGGCCTTGGGGAGACTGGGGCCTTTTGATGGGGTTAGACGGCCTCGTCCAACCTCCATCCTGAGGGGCAGCCGTCTCCATAGACTGCTGCGGCCTAGGGGCTTGCGGGTCTATAAACTAGAAGATTATTTATGTACCTACCGACGCTAGGTCTACTGTTCAAAGAACTACTATTTTGTATAAAAAATAAGTACACTATGCGTGGCCAGACCACTATTTTAACGCCTAAACTGCTGTTACGCAAACACTTTACGCAAAATAGCAGAACTTAAAAAATATTAAGTAGGTATATTAAATCAAAACACAAACAGTACTCTTCACTAGGGATTCCTGTTTTAAGGCAGACTGTAGCTTTTTGTGTTAGTGTTACATTGTGAATTCCTCATCTTCATGTTTGTGGACCTTAATTTCATGTTTGTTGATTTCCTCATAAATCTTACTTTTTCTAACTGTAAATTGTTGCATTGGTGTCATTTAAAGTGCGCTTTACTATAAAAAACTTTAAAACGATAATTTACTATTAATGGTCATGTTCTTAAAATTATACCTACAGTGTTCCATACCCAATACAGATCCAATATTATAACACTAAATATACTGCTTATTATACAAAGTGATGACAAAACTTAGAATAAAAATAACAACAGACAGGATAAAACAAGAACATTAAAACTAAAACAGGAGGCAGTTTGTGCTTAGAAATGAGAGATCCTACAATGTAAGTTACAGATTTGGAAGTTGTTTTTAAAACTCTTTTTTTAGCCAGCGAAGAGTGGGAAAAAGAATAATTGTTGGTATTAAAAGTAAAGTATTTAAATTATAACATACTAAAACACATACATATTAAATCTACTGGTACGGTGCTAAGCAAACGACATATTTCTATGAAATCTTGTTCAAATGATTTGGACCAAATGCGTGAAGCCAAAGGATTGAAATTATTTTAGACTTTGATTATTGAATACTTGAATTATTATTATTTGTTTTTGTATAAATAAAGTCTTTTAAGATTTTTATTTTAATCCGCAACATCTTTCTAAGTATCCCATGAAAGTTTTCTCATCTGAAAATAACTAATAAAGAAGTTGTTGTGAAAATGTTGGCAGAATCATAAAATATTAACAAGTTAATTCCCCAACTTGTTCTGAAAAATACATTTTTCGTGAAGCATACTTACGTAAGGTTCTTTCGGACTATGCCAGAAATAAAGTAGAGATGAGGAAATAAGACGAAAATTTTCACTCTGAAACAGATTATATTTATGACGCTAGTAAAAACTTAATTTCCAAATGAAAAACACGAGAAAATGGTTACTGTCGGAATCGGGATTCGAACGTGATCATTCAACATTCTGGAGATTGTCCTCACAATTGAGAGCCACCGTGTACTTCCAATGTATGGTGTTTCAACTTGTAATATTTTATATTGTTTCTTTTATCTGCCGTAATAGATACTAGAAACTTTTATTTTTTATCGAGTGTAGAAAATTGAGACCAATAACTAATCTCAATCGTAATTTTAATCTCAAACTTTAAATAAAGTTTTTTAGAAGTTTGCATTTATATTTTTATTGAGTAATTTATATTTTTATTTGTATTCTACTCAAGCGGAGCGATAGGAAAACTTTCAATTTATCAAAAGCATATTTTTTGGTATTCATAATGTACACCAATTTGTTATGAAGATTAATCAAAATAGTGATTCGGCACTAAGCTTCGCCTTAAGAAAAACTAAGCGCACAAACAGGCGGACGCGGATTGCGACTTTGTTTTATACTACAGGGTTTTCCAATAAGAGGTGTTATTTTGATATTCAATCGTAAAAGATCAATGGTTTCGTTGCTTGTGTGGCACGTAGCGTCTTGTTGAAAGTAAACGTTGTCCAAATCAATACCATCCAATTCCGGCCATAAAAAATCATTAATCATCTCTCTATAGCGCAATCCATTCACCGTAACTGTTGCTCCAGCCTCATTTTCGAAAATGTAAGGCCAAACCTAAAACCAATAAACTGCACCATGCACAACTGCACGTTGAGGATAACGAGGCTTTTCAACAATAACTCTTGGGTTTTCGGAGCCTCAGATGCGACAATTTTGCTTGTTGACGAAGCCACCGAGGTGGAAATGGGCCTCATCACTCAAGATGATTTTTCGATGGAATTCCGGATCATTTTCACACATTTCAAGGACCCAATCAGCAAAGACACGACGTTTGATGATCGGCCGCCTTGAGTTTTTGTGTTAACTGAACTTTATAAGCCTTAATACACAAATCTTTATGCAAAATACGGTGTAATGACGTTTGTGGAATGCCTAATTCCAAAGAACAACGAGGAATGGACAAACTTTCTTCAACACTTTCGGCTACAGCAGCAATATTCTCGGCTGTTCTTGAGCTACGTGCACGGGTTTTATTCTTTACATCACTAAATTGTCCCAACGGCTCGAATTTTTACACCAATTTCTGTATTGCGGTCCGAAAAGGTGCTTCACGACGACCCAAAAATGTTCGAGTTTTACGAACCGTCTCTGCCAAATTTTCACCATTTTTATATTGAATTTTAATTATTTCAATGCGTTGTTGAAGCGTGTATCGTTCCATTTTTATTAATGGCGTAGTTTTAACTTGTCAAATGTCAAAAAATGACAGCTTCAAAAGTTACATCTACCGAAATAGCGGGCTATTCAAAATAACACCTCTTATTGGAAAACCCTTTAGTATAAAATAAAGTCGCTATCGGCGTTTGTCTGTTTGTGTGCTGTTTTTCATCAATCGATGTTTTGTAATCAAGTCGTAAAAAAATATTTTCCGTCACTTAAATTTCTAACGCTGGCTAAACCTTATGAGATACATTAAAATAATTTACTACGGAATTGTATATCTTAAGAAGGCCTACAGAAAAATTTTAAGCGGTATATATCTATCTATTAAGGATAACCTACAGTAACGCCGGGTACACGTCAGCAAGTAATAGATATACAAAAAATTCAGCCAGTGTAGTTTGTGCTCGCAAAACTCGAAAAGTAGTCGACCGATATCTTTAAAAAAATCAAAGTTTCTTCTTATTAGTGCCAAGAATGTTCGGAGAGTAGTTTGAATGATGAAAAATGTCGGAGACTATGGAATACTTGACGCTATATCTCTGCACTGAAATGAGATACGTCGTCGAATTAAAGTCGATTTAATGGAGTTTTTTCAGAGTAAAATTCTGCTATACAGTCGTGAATGGTGGAAAAAGTCGGAGGCACCCAAGAAAAACATTGGCAATAGCGAAGCATTTTTTGGTTCACTAGTAAAGTATAAAACATGGAGTGTGTTTTGTGCATACAATACTTGGGTTGAAATTGAAAATCAGTCATCACAAAGTAGATACTTTGGAATGTAAAAAATTGAAATTAATTAATTTTAATAAAATAAAATACTTTTTTGTTTTAAAACATGATGTTTAAAACTTTTTTACGATACGTAATGTGTAATTTTTCACAACTCAATCGTTATTGATGCTATGACTTGTAGTTATTTTCTATATGAACATTTTCTATTTTACATTGTCTTTGCCCTCCAAATTCATGTACCCTCCATTCACTGTCATCTATGTTTTTCTTATTCGTGTCAATATTATGGTTTTAATGGAAATATTGTCCGTAAATTAATAAATAAATAAATAAATAAAACCACGATATTTATTAATTTAAGAACCGACCGGTTTCGCTTTACTTAAGCATCATCAGGGTACAAATTAATACTGGTATTAATTAGTACTAGTATTAATTTGTACCCTGATGATGCTTAAGTAAAGCGAAACCGGTCGGTTCTTAAATTAATAAATATCGTGGTTTTAAAACAAAAAAGTATTTTATTTTATTTAATATGTCAAACCACAAAGTGATTGCTTTCTACAAAAATAATTAATTTTATTTTATTAACTCGTAAAACTTTATTATTTTCGAACCACAATTTATAATAATATTTAATCATTGAACCCAGGACCTCAGCCTCCTCGGGGTTGAGAAAATGAATAATTTTGGTAGCTCTTTTCCAGTTAAAAATGACTGAAAATGTATGATCGCATTAGCTCAGTGATCAGAGCACAACCCCGGTAAGGCGGAGATATTGGGATCTATTTCCAGATGCGACCAAATCTTTGTCTGATTTTTCTGTTTCAAATTTTTGTTCGAGGGTCGCTGATATTGTCTTCAAAGATTAAACTTTATTATTATTTTGTTCTTCGCTGATTTAAAACTCGCTACCTGTGTGTCGTAAATATTTAATACAAATATTTAATTGTGATTTTCTCCTTTGTCATATGCTCAGTATTTTTTGTTGTTATTCTTGAAGTTCTTATATTCAACTTGCGATAAAATTTAAAAAGTTAACAAACGATCCATGTTTTTCATGAAAGTACCCATTTTCTTCGAGTGATAAACTGTTCCGTTCTGTTACCTTTTCCCCGTTCTATTTTTCTCGAATGTCAGGAAACAAACTGTACTGAAAACGATGAAATTTCATCAAAGAGTATATTAATTTACAAAGCCTCCGTTACTCGAAATTACAAAGGGAGAAGTATAATGTAGAACTTTTTTGTTGTTTACGTTAACAATCGTGACAAACGGTTTCAAACATTTTATAAGGGTCGTATATATTGCTATTAGTATTTATTACAAAAATTAAATGTACCAAAGTATATTTTTTATACAAGTTTCTTGCTGGTAATCTGTTTGATAATTTAAAACCATTGTTTGGGTAATACTGGGTGGGACTCATTAGTAGGGAGTATAGAATTTTTGCCTTCAATAATTATTTGAAATGTTTTTTTGACTGGACAAAGAAAAATAAGAACTTCTTAGTAAATAAGCTTTTAAATTTTCAAACGAATTCCCAGTAAAGTTATTTGCGTAAAAATAACGTAGATAATATTAGCGAAAAGAGTAATTTAGTATTTATGTTGTTGGTAACAGTGGCTTTGTTTGATATTAAAATCAATGAATTTAATTTAATATAGTGGTATTTTAAAGTGAATGTGTACTCATAGTAATATTTTTGTTTTATTTTTCTGTTTCAGGTAAGAAAATAGTTCATCTCATCATTACAAAGCAACTAAATGGGTAAGTTCATAGAAATTGAAAATCAAGGCGATGCACTACGTCGTGTAATATTTTAAATTGAGCCGCTATCAATAACAACCCTTACGTAGATGGCGATAAGGTTTAAATTGCCGCTTAAAACCATCCGCCTGTTTTGATTTATGCAAGAAAAAAACATGGCCAAAAAGTGCCTTTTATTTTATTTTGTGGATGTTCAGGCATAAATATTTAATTTTTTTCGATCATTTTACAGATGACATTTTATAGATTTGCCACATTATACAATAAAATCATAACCGAAAATGGGTTCGTAAGTAGGAGATTTTGAACTTTAAAGCAGTTTTAATAGGCCTCATACATTATTTTTTTCTGGGCTTATAAAAGACTTGTATAAAAAATACTCGATTATTTCAAAGGCCATGATGTATTCTACTCGGAGTATTTAATTAAAGCATCTGAAACATTTCTAGGCGACCAAATTTTCAAACCAAAAATACATGATTTTGCATTACTACGTATGGCATCGCCTTAAGGTAAAAAGAAGCCACTTTGTAGTATGAATTATTAATGAAATACAACAATAATAACTATGTAGAAACATGGTTAGAAAACCACGAATTTATTTAATTTATTACGACCGACCGGTTTGATCTATCATAAGGGCACTTAAACTAATCAAAAAATAAATTATGTGTGCTTATTTACAGAAACACCGAAAAAGCGTGAAATTTTAAAAAATGTGGGAAGTGAACACATCCACCAATAGCGGACGTGATGACTGACACCAGTCTCCAACACCACCGCGACGGGCCGAACTAGCCCGAACCGATTCATTCTTTCCTGACTGCCAAGGTTACTATATCCCGCGAGGTGCTTCCGTGTTCACTCACCACCCTCTCGTTTGAATTTCAATGTAACATTATAAGTGTTAAATTATTGTTTATATACCTGTAAGCAACTTTGATAGCGTTCTTATTTGATATAGCATCCTATCTTTAACACCTCCATAAAATGGAGACCGCCACGTTATTTGAACACATACTTACTGAGAGAACGAGACTGATATGTATGTGTACGTAACGGGTTATTTAGTTAGTTTTTGTTTGATTTGTGCTCTGACGATGCATGTATTAAAAGAAACCGGTCATTCGTAATAAATTGGTGTTTTTTTTCTTTTTTCCGACTTTATGTCCGGGTTAAATCTTCCCCACGGGAAAAACTGAACCCTTTCACACACTTTTCCACAAATGATCATCTAGTCAATCCACATTATGCAAGTATATTATATAAGCATAATAAATACAAAACAATACAAGAACAACACGTCAACTCACCAGAAATCAAATAGGAAAATAATTATGTCCGGGTTAAATCTTCCCCACAGGAAAAAACTAAACTCTTCCACACACTTTTCCACAAATGATCATCTAGTCAATCCACATTATGCAAGTGCATTATATAAGCATAATAATTACAAAACAACACCAGAGATCAAATGGGAAAATAATTCACCGACTCCAGATATTTTCATATCAGAGGGTTCGGCTCGGTAGAAATTCTAATTAGACCTATAAATCCTACTGATCCCTCAATATAAATATTTAAAAAATCTTCCGTAATAATATGTGTATTTTGAATTTTTATGTATAAATTATTTGACAGATCTAATACGCCTAAATTTTGAATGAGGGAGCTAGGTAGCCAGTACCGAAATAACAAATGGTTATATTTTTGTAGTCTGAGAATGCCAAATTCTTAAATTATTGTTATTATTGTTGGTTAAATATTTATTTCCGTTTATTCCATTCATGGCATATTAATTATGTTTGTGACTTGTGAGTTTTATTAACGTTGTAAGGTATTGTCAGGTTTCTTGGTTATACCCTCTAACTTTATAGTGGGCATGCTTGGATTTCACTCTGCAGCTTAGAAGGGAGGGATATGCTGCCACCCGCTTCTTCAGGCTGTCAAGGGGTTGTTTTGAGAATTCTGTCATTTTGGAGAACACAAGTCTCTATATTTTATGTTCCCAATGACTATGTAAGACAGCCTCAACATAGATTGTTTTATCTTCCTTCCCGTAGAACCAATCTGCAGATGATTCTGCAGGTGGGGAATCGTTCAGTTGTTTCCGAATAGATCGCTCTAGAAGTTTGTATATAGTGAGGAGAGATTCTTACAGCTTAGTGAGAGCTTCAAAATACATGTTCATAAGCTCCATTAATTCTGATGACAGTTTATTTTGTTCAGAAATTATTGATATATGTTTATATATTTTTTAAACTTTTTTTATCTGCATTAGGTACCTACAAATAAAACAAAGAAGGGTAAAGGATAAGGGTAAGTTTTTCAAACCTGTGGTTGGGATTTTTGTTTTTATCAGTTGATTTTAATTTTTATGTATATTTCGTCCGCCATACTAGGAATATACCAGTCTCATGGAGTACAAACTATTAATATTTTCAATTTGGAGTGGATGAGGAGAAGCCTTCTTCTTCTTTAATCAATAATATTTTCTAACGACGATACGGATTGTTTCATAGGATTTGAACAATTCAACAAATTCCCAAGTTAAAATTCAAATTCCATGAAAGTTCTGTTCTTATCAAAGCAACCGGCTCATGACAAATTAATAACAGAACTTGGATAGAACTTTCACAGAAAGTATAAAGTACCATAGATAATATTGAGAAAAAATAAGCGAAATCTCGCCTTTACATGTGTTTTTGTAAGGTATAATATCATGAATTGTATAAAGTATTGTATCCACAAAGAAAATGAACAGCTTAATGGTTAAACTGTATAATTTGTAAATAAATTTTTCACAAATCCCCGCCGTATTAAAAATATTATGTACTATGTAAATTATTTTTTGAACCAACTTATTGAAATGACATCAACTTTTAAGGATGCCAAATATTGTTCAATGGATGCAAAACCAAAATAAGTGTTAGATAAAATGTTTTAAATTCATTGTAAAACAACTCATAATTGAAGCCTAAATATACACCTTTTAACAGTTAACAGTTAATAATAAAATACCATTGGAAGGCGAAACAACTTTTATTTGAATTTATGATTTTTGAGTGCGTTGTTAGAACATTAAAAATACTATAAAAATTTAAAAACTTGAAGTATTTTTTCCAGTTGTTTCTGGTTTTCACCCTTTAAGGGTGTTTTAGTCCATCGTTTTAAATTATGGAGAGAGGGTAGGTGAATTTATATATCAATTTTGTTTAAATGAGTAAATTTTCGAGTCAAATACTGACTTAGAAGAGATGAGATGTTGAATGGACATGAAGTTTATAAAAAACAACATTTTGTTTTAAATTAAATTTTAAGTCAACTTAACTAAAATAATATGTTATATCTATATATGTATATATATTTATGTATAGGTATAAATTAAAATGTAAGGACGAGTTGTTTCGGAGAATATGAAAAATTCTTGAAAGTTCTTTTCAAGTTCTGTTATTATTTCACTTCTCTCAAGTAACTGGTCTGTAATGATATAATAACGGAAATTGAATAGGAAATTCACAAAACTTGCAAATTAACGTTGAAATTTGATGAACTGTTCAAATTCTATGAAACAACCCGACCTAAGTGTTTGTTTGTTCAAAATCTTAAATCTTCGAAAGTTCTACACCGATTGCTTTGAAATTTTGACACAACGTTGCATTCGAATACGCTTGTGTTTTTATATTGATATCACCTATGACAGGTAAAAAGATGCTTTTAAAAAAAAAAAAGTGCCATCTGTTGGACGTAAAAGCAACACGAGCTGTTGTTTCTCTATTTGCACAGATGTAAAGAGTCACACGCGTGGTGGGGTGCAGCTAGTAAATAATAAACACAAAAAAGTATAGATTGTTTCGGAGAAATTGAACAATTCTTCAAATTCAAGCTAATTTTCAAGTTCTGTGAAAGTTTTTTTAAGTTCTGTTATTATTTCAGTTTTGTCAAGCAACTAGCCTATAATGACATAATAACAGAACTTGAATAGGACTTTCACAGAACCCGAAAATGAACGTTGTATTTTGATGAATTGTTTAAATTCTCCGAAATAACTCGTCTTAAGTAAATGTATGGTACAGGTTTGATATCCAAAGTAAGTAATAGTAATTAGTATCGTCAAATATATCATTTCCCGCAAGTCATTTGACGATTATGAAATTTATATATTTAAAAAAATGAATGAAATATCCTGAGAGTGGGAATGAATCCTTTACTGCTAATTTCCCCGCTGGAACCTGAGGAAATATCTTAAGGGCTAATCTTGTAATAAATGTCCTGTATAAATTCCCATGGAGCCCGCACAATGCGAGGGTCGGCAAATAAAAGGACTAACAATGGGAAACTCCAAGGACAATAGGGAACTAAATGTCCTTCCCATGACGTTTTAATGACACGGAGTTATAAACTTATCCCGTCAAATCATTTCAGTCCATTGATATAACATCGAAAAGGACGTTCTTTCTGAAAACCCAAATAAGTTTTTTGAATTATCGATTCAGGGATAACGAAAGTTGGGTAATACTATTTTAACTCTTATTACGCCAGATAAAATGCGGACGGCCCGCCATGCGCTAAACACCATTTTCGTAATAACTACTTTGTTTTTGCATAAAGTTTTTTTTGTAAATTGTAACGTCTTACCAGATAATGTGGTTATAAAAATCGTTTATATCTATCTATATAGTTTACCCAAGATAGTTTCTTCTATTCAGCGAAATGTTTTTATCTCTAATGTTATAAAAAAATATGATATGATGAAGAAATACGAAAATTTTCGTAAATTTTATTATATTTTACAGATAAATAAGCTTTTTTCACAATCAAGTAAGTACTATGAATATTGTCTGCAAGTAACGAAATGACAAGCTAACCAAGATTAAAATTCACTATTTCCTCGCTAAGTACAGGGTTTTCCAATAAGAAGTGTTATTTTGATATTCAATCTCAAAAAATCAATAGTTTCGTTGCTTGTGTGACACGTAGCGACATCTTGATGAAATAAACGTTGTCCAGATCAATACCATCCAATTCCGGCCATAAAAATTCATTTATCATCTCTCGATAGCGCAATCCATTCACCGTAACTGTTGCTCCAGCCTCATTATCGAAAAAGTAAGGTCCAATGACCGCACCAAACAGTCACACGTTGAAGATAGAGAGGCTTTTCAACAATAACTCTTGGGTTTTCCGAGCCCCAGATGCGACAATTTTGCTTGTTGACGAAGCCACCGAGGTGGAAATGGGCCTCATCACTCAAGATGATTTGCATTTGATTCACTCAAGTGAATTTTAATAATTTCAATGCGTTGTTGAAGCGTATATCGTTCCGTTTTTATTAATGGCGTAGTTTCTACTTGTCAAATGTCAAAAAATGACAGCTTCAAAAGTAACATCTACCGAAATAGCGGGCTATTCAAAATAAAACCTCTTATTGGGAAACCTTGTACTATATATATATATATATATATATATATATGGGAAGCATGGAATGAGGACAGTTTTGTGAGCATATATATGTATGGTATGATATATTTCACTATGCTAGGCGCATTTTTAAGATACAAAATACCATAAAACGAGGCAAGTGGGGTGAGCTACTAGCAAATTCACGGTGGATTTCTTGGCATACCCGAGGTTACCCGCATTTTTATTTATCAGAATAACAGTACCTACTTTTGGTCCCGTATTCACCTAGACTTGAATGTTACAATGCAAGCCAAATTCCGTCATTTTTAACTGTATCATACTTCCACTATATACTAAACATTCATTAGGACTCCGTTGTAAGCGTTAAAAAATAAGAAGATTACTGAAGATGGTTTGAAATGGAGATATGTAAATATGGATGATAGAGGGAGCGTGCTCATATAAAAAAAATATATTATATATATATATATGTATTATAATGAACTAAGCAACCAACGAAACCGATTCAACCAAAATTATGTTCATTTTCGTATCACATGTTTTTTGGCTGCTATTTTTATGTATGATAAATATTAAAAAAATTGTGTCTAGAAAATGAAGATAATGTCAACATACTTCCACTAAGAGAATAAGTTAAAAATGACGGAAGTTGATATGCACTGAGAAAACATAGTGATGCTAATTTATTATAAATCCTGTAAAATAATTGGTATTTTTATCTGTTAAAATTGGGACTGCAGGCCTTTAACGAATGAATTGACAGATTTCCTAATAAAATTATGATGACGATTGGGTTATGAGGATGTCGAAACACGTGTTTATAAAAATTCTAATATTTTCGCATATCGTCATTATATATATCAGGATAAACGCAGCTGCATCAACACGTGATCCGATAAATTTTGAATGTACTAATATTTTTTTAGGAAATGGCCTGCCATCATATAAATCAGCAATACTCATTTTTATACGTATGGTCGAATTAATTAGTGATTAGAGCATTACCCCGGCAAGGCAAGTTCTGTGTTCAATTCTCAGATGCGACCGAATATTTTTTTAATGACTCTTCTATTACAAATTTTTCGTTTGAGAGTTAATAATAATAATAATAATTGGATGACTTGTATAGCGCCGTTTTTGTGCAAAATCACCTCGAGGGCGCTGTGCAAACCTATAATACACATCTACAGTGATCTATGTTATTACTTAACTATTTATGGAGAAAATATACAGTACAATACTTACCTGGTAGGTCACTTGAGATTAACACTTAATTATCATTATCTAATTGTTTATTGGCGAAATTTAGATACAGGATTTAGGACTTAATTGAAAAATTGAATATAACTGGACTTTCTCTTAGGAATGGTATATTTAATCTAAGGGTACGACAGCTTAAAAAGGTAAGTTTTTAGTTTAGACCTGAATTCTGTTGGACTTGATCAATGATGATATTGATTAAAAAATCACAATATTTTTTAATGATTTTTGCCAAATCCAAAAATTTAGATAATAAAAATAAATTTTGAAGAAACATAGTGAGTTCATCTACAGAATATTATTTCAACTCTATAAACTTTTGACGTTACATTGTTTGCTCAAAGTAATCATTGTTTTTGTTGAATAGTAATCTTCCTATTAGACTTCATTAATTGAATCACTTCCAAGGGTTGATTTAACTAATGACGTTTGCTTAGGGCTTAACCCAACCCCCTGTATATTAGTAAAATCAACGTTATTTGAATGGTTGATCGAATCGTGTATAGGTAAATCATTTTAAAGAGATTCTTACTTAGTTTGTGGTGCTGAATGGATAAAATGAAAAATCAACCTTCACAAACAATTTTTTTTTTACTACATCTATTTTAAAGTGTCTTTTAGATCTCGATTTTTTTTGGTTTGATTGACGATTGAATCTAGCTACCCCGTAACTGAAATCGACAGCTCTACCAAGCTCGCCAAATGCCGATCGGGTAGGACCGACATTATTTCGTATATTAACTGCTGTAATGTAAACCGATTTCAGAGAAATGAGTATATGCCTGCGTGTGTTTGCCACCAAAAGTTAATAGAATGTATTGTCATTGACAACACTTCTATCTGCTGAGTTTCAGATCAGGAATGTATGTCCAAGATTTTCATTAATTCATTCATTCATTACCGAAAACAAAAGTTAAATTTAATACACCTTATTTTTTTATTTTTTTGGTAAACTAATGTTTAAGACAAGATTTTTTATGCACAGCACAAAGGGTAACAATTATTTTATAAGCAATAATTATTAGCCTGAAACACTCATCCACATTGAAAAATCTCCTGATAAAAGAGGTCCCGTTAGTGTCATGTATCCTTTATCGGGAGATTTTTCAATGTGGATGAGTGTTTCAGGCTAGTAATTATTGCTTATAAAATAATTCAATACACCTATTAAAAAAGATTATTTACCTTTTTAACGCTTTTAAACGCGTTATTGTACAAATAAAATATAAAATGCAAAACGTTTATATTACAGTACAAGAAAAAAGTATGTATTAATGTGGATATTATAAAGTACAAATGTCTACACCTAAAATGCGAGTCTTATTGGACGGGTTGTTTCAGAGAATTCATCAAATTTTCGGGTTCTGTGAAATTACGATTCAAGTTCTGTTATAATATCAATCCAATAATATAGAAAGAGTTCAGCAAAAATTTCTTAAGTACGTAAATTTTAAGCTCGGAATTCCTATTGATTACATTAATTATGTCAGTTTGATGAATCAATTGCATCTAATAACACTGTCTGACAGGAGAATTATTTCAGACCTGGTTGTGTTACACAGAGTCATTAACAACTTAATTGATAGTCCTGCCATCCTTGCCACTATTAAACTACATGTGCCGACTAGGAATACAAGACAAAATATAACATTCTTCTGTAATACATACTCGACCAACTATCAGACACACTCACTGACCAATAGGATGCATGATCTGGGCAACAAGTATGGGGGTGTTATTGACTTATTTATTGACTCCATATATAGAATTAAGCATAATCTACACGAACACTTTGTTGAATCCTACAAATTAGAGTAGCTTTGGTAAATTAGTTTTAATGATTTGTTTTATATGTAATGTTGTTGTAATTTCTTTTTTACTTTATGTTATTTTTTTTCCTTCTTTAAAATGGATTACATCTATTTACTGTCAATATCTCCTGTATAATACATACCTATTCTCTTATTGTACTGCATCATGTATCACTTCTATGTAAAAGCCTTTTTAGGCGTATATATATGTAAATAAATAAATAAATTACAGGCTAGTTGCTGGACAGAACTGAAATAATAACAGTACTTGAAAAAACCATTCACAGAACTTGAAAATTAACTTTGAAATTTGAAGAATTGTTCAAATTATCCGAAACAACCCTTCCTAATATAAACAGTTTTCTTCTGTAAGTGCCTACCCACTTGAGTGTTGGTGCTAGGTGAAAATAAGCATTTAAAGTTTTATTATTATATATATTTTTAAATAATATAATAATTTATTAATAAACGTCGCCTGAACCATGAACCCATCACCTTTAGGCATTTGTGGGGTATTCAAAACTATATCGAAAACCTTATTTGAAACATTCGATTCTCCCGGTGTGCACAAATAACGTGTCCTTTTTAAGATGATTTGCCTGTACCTATATTTTAATCCGAAATTTAATTAATTCCACCGAGGTTTGCTTTCTGATTTGCTTAAATTACCGAATTAAAGAATATAAGCTTTTGTACACGCGTTTTGTACTAGGAAGTTTTATATGGAAATATTTTAATTTGTAGCACATATAAATGTACACTGTTTGTGTTTTGGATGTACCACTCCTGACACGTTGGTGTTTTCTGTATTTGTTTGTTGCAGTTTTAGAAATATCAACATAGAACTAATAAAGATGTGTTCTCAGCTCGCTCAGAATAGCTAATTTTCATTTAGTTTAACGCTTAAATGTGATATGATGTAAATAAAGGAGTCATATGATATGATAAAGGAGTCTGCCTACATAACCGGAGCATACCTTGACCGTGCTATAACCGAGCCACGAATTGCGGAAAAGGAAGAGGCAACCGCAAGCGGCGTTTCGCGCTGTTTGCGGTTACTTCGTCCCTTACCCACTATTCGCGGCTCGTTCATATCACGGTCATGGTATGCTCCGGTTTCGTGGACAGACTTATTTAGTGTAAAGCTTTAACAACAAAATCTATGTTGATATTTATTTATTTTACCTAACGATCCCTGTATTAATGCTTTAAAAAATTGACAAATGGAAAATTTGGAATTAGCAAGGGCGCTTCGAACGAAAAAAAAAATTCACCACTCTGTTAGACTTTGCTTATTGGAATAAAGTGCGATTGAGAAAAAAAATTTCATTCTGATCAAATGAAGTATTATACCCGTAGTCAGAGTTATTACGCTCGTAAAATAAATCATAGTAAATTCGAATCTATATTCTTACGTCACAATAAGCTCCATTTCCCTTGCTAAGGCTACCGTGCTGATGCTCTCATATTAAAGTAGATATAATAAATGATAGTAAGTGGTTTATTTGTATAGCGCCGTTTTGGAAAAAATCATCTGAAAGTACAATGTATAATAATGCACATTGGAGGTGGCCAACCACTTTCCCGCCTGGTGTAAGTAACAGATGGTTACTACTTCAAGGCTATCACAAGGACTCTAATTTTTTGGTATAAACGAACTACATTTAAAATGAAATGAATCTAGACCCTCCAACGTCCCTGCATACAGTGTTAGGAAGCAGTATGCAAGTACTTAGTATTCACACACAAATAGTATAAAATTAAGAGTTAATAATTAACCATTTTTCTAAACAAGATTCCATTCAATATACCTGCGCGTTCAACACGCTCTTGTGTCCTGTTCAAGGTTGATCAAAGCAAAACGAACTCTAAGCAGAATTCTTGCATGAACAGACTATGCAATAATTACAATAGTGTATTATCCACGGTTGATATTTTCAGTTGCAAACTTACAAAATACAAGAGGTCGATAAAAAAATATTTCTCTGATCGTTTGTGAATAATTTTTATGTCTATTTGTTTATATCATCTATTATGATTTGATTTACATCTACAACCTCTCTCCATGACTATAAATGTATTGTTCTGTATTTTTTTTGTTTTATATAATCAATTGTTTTGTATAAATTTTTTAATTCATATTCCTTTCTCACAAATTTAATTTACTTATTCCATATTATGCTGTCTCAGTAGAGGCAAAGTCACAAGGAGGAAATCCATAATTGGTTTTATTTTAGCTATACAATACTTATGTACAAACTGATTAAATGTAAACTGTCGATTTCCTGAAAATTAATAAATAATGCACAGAGAAAAATTACTTACTTTTCAAATTATGAATTTATTGAGAATCTCTTAGAAAAATTAGTATTGCTAATTTTCTTAAAATCTTTTAAAATTATTCGTAATCCTGTTAAAAACCGGATTGCCGGCCCTTACCGAATGAATTGATCGGTTTCCTAATAGACCTTTGGTAAAATACTAATGTATTATCGTGATTTCGGAACCCGTGCTTATAAAGATCTTTATATTTAGCATTTCGTAATTGTATATTATCAAGGCAAAGGCAGTTGCATAAATACCTGTTCCGACATATTGAGAATTTACTAAAAGTTTATCAGGTAAACGCAGGCAATCCCGGTTTTAACCGGATTATCAATAATTTTAAAAGATTTTAAGAAAATTAGCAATACTAAGTATTTGAAGGTTATGTAGACTATGCAGTGTATATGCCATATTGAGTCAATCGCTAAGTATTTCGACAAGTGAACAAATCTACTATAAATGTGCGCACGCTTAGATTTGATTGGTGAAAGCGGCCGTTAAAGCACAGCGCATCCTTTATTACAATCTTTCTTGATGGCGCCTGAATAATGTCATCATGTTTTCATTATTATTTACGATCACCGGCCCTTTGAGCTTGTTACTGTCCACTTTGTCCTCCCGTATGGCCCATTGTCCCGTATTAGTGCGGCCCTTTGTCCCGTATTGGTGTTCCATTGTCCGACGTGTCCTGATTGTCCCAAGCGGTGGATGGTGGGGGGTTATTATTGTCCTCGGATATATTTATGTGACCGGTGAATTTAAATTCGGTACCACAAATATATTTAATAAAGAAATGACCTAAATAATATAATAATTTTCTAAACTGAAAGACATAGAGATTAAAAATTATTTAACGTTTTCTTAGAAATTAATATAAATTCTTTGAAATAAGTTTTTCAAAAATCAATTCTTCATAACTTCTAATTCTTCGACTATGCAATTCTTCAAATATCTAAATTCTTCGAATTTTGTTGATTTTACGTTATACATCACTTCGCAAAGTCTTACTAAATGTAATAGTTCTTTTCCCATTTAAAAAAGTGCCGAACAATTAATGCCGATCAATGCCAAATGTCAAAACAAAAATTACCTTAAGCCTTAGAAGATATAGATTTTGAAAATATCTCAAAAACAAAAATAATATTGAAAATTGTATTTGAAATAATTGACAGACATCTACAATGTCTACGTTTTACTTGGAAATTTTCATGGTTAGTACTGAAATGCATGAAAAATTTCTAAAACCAGCTCTACACACTGCACATTGCAGTGGACCTGAAGGTAGTCGTGGTTTCACTGAACTGCTATTGTAGTTGGTCGGATTCTAAGGGTTAAACGTCAAATCAACTAGTAGGAAGACCTTTCACCACCGCCATCTTTTTCACATCGACGTTGAGTGGGAAGAAAACTAGAAGTGTTTTCCATACATAAATGATTGGAAATACATTTTCCATTTAGCCCAATAGCCCAGCGCTCTACGTTGATCTTTATCCCATATGAATTTCATAAACACAGATTTGTATCGAAAATGTAAGCTTCGATTAGACAAATATTTAAATCACGAGGCACTTATTGTGTTCTACTTTATTCTAAAATAGCATAGGATTGGTTGCGTGTGACAAACGTGTTTCTAAAGCATCTAGTTTTACAGATGTCGCGTTGCTTACGTTGCGTATATGGGCCCAATGTGTCCTTATCTTTATAGCTCAGTGGGTACATGGAAACAAATCAGAATGCTAGTACATTAAGAATCTTTTTAAATTAAATCTTTTCATAATCTACTAACAGTTTACCAGGAAACCTGTTAATTCATTCGTAACGCCTGCAATCCCGTTTTTAATCATTTTTCTAAGTGTAGAACAGATATGTAGCCTGGCAATTTTTGACATTTTTTATAATTACATACGTAATAGAAATGACATTTACTTTTTTGAACCAGTTTTTTACCGAACACCCACTGAGGGTCGGTGATCTTACAAAAGCTGCCTACCTATCCTAAATTTATTCATGGGCATCTAAGTCTCGTATTACTCGAATAAGATATGGAACGATCAGGAGGCCGCAAAGCCTGAGGCTATATTATCGTGACACAGCCGACTATCACGCATAGCAAAATAAGAAAACGTCTCAATGATGACAAGGGTAGAAAGTAGAATCTCTTAATTCTAAATACTTGATCATCCAACCTGAGGTTCAGCAATCAAAGAATGAGACTAAAAATAATTATTAATACGAATTTTTTAACCTGTGTTTTTAAATTTTATGGAAGATACCCGCATAAGGTGAAACTGGTCCGAAGCCTCGGTAGTAAGCATTAAAAAAGAATAATAAGATTGTTTGAAAGGGAGATATGAAAATGCGAATTTTGAAGGGAGCACGATAATATTAAATTACAAAATTACTGTAATTAAGCAAACATTTTGAAAATATGTCATAAAACACGACTCATTAGAAATAGAATAAAAATATGACGACAAATGCCTAATTTGCATTTAAAGATACACTGTGAATTTTCTTCATACCTATAACATGTTAAATAACAAATCAAAATGTGTTTTTAATAATTTTCGGAGAATACTTTGTGTTTTTTTTTTCTACGAAGGGAATTTCATGTAGTAATTACATTGTTACTGCTCAACAAATGTATCTATATTATCTTCAAAACAACATATAATTTTAGGAACTTATAAACTTATTGTTCAATAAAAATACTTTATAAATTACTTTATAAAAAATAAATTTTCTTCATACCTATAACATGGTAAATAACAGATCAAAATGTGTTTTTAATAATTTTAGGAGAATACTTTGCGATTTTTATCTACCAATAGAATTTTATGAAATTACATTGTTACGGCTCCACAATTGTGTAGATATTATCTTCAAAAACAACATATAATTTTAAGAACTTATAAACTTAGTGTTCAAGAGCAACACTTAATAAATAAATCGATAGAAATTCGTAATGCGAGGCTTAGGGGTAAACGCAACGTGCATTGAAATTTATGCGTTCGTAGATGACGCTAACTTAATTATTTTAGGAAAAAACACATCTTACAAAGTAGATGATAGATAGTATGATGTTTTAATCCATCAAAACATCCATCGATTTAAAGGAATTGAAATTATTAGGATTAATAAAAATAATTATTCGTAATTATTATTCCAGCGTACGTGCACGTAGAGTCAAGTCGCTTAGTTCAAATGGAGCACTTCAGATAGAGTGGGCAATCATCTGACTTTTAGAGTAGGACTTAATATTAAAAAAGAAGAAAGATAGGTGAAGACTTTTAGATACGGACAACTGGCACTCTACTAAGTACGTAGTTTCATGGCGGGAGACATTAGAGCAAAATTTTATTCGGAAAGAAGATTAGCACGAACCAATCTTTATTCATGCAAGATAATAAAACAAATCCTCATTTTCAGAACTGGAGTTGTGGATAAAATTTTTAAATTTTTGGTTCTTATTCGGCGAACTTTTGGTAGATGTTACAAGATAAAAACAAAATCACATAATAATCGCTTAGTGTTTAAACATTACAATGCCGCCGTCCCTATGATATAACATAAAATAAGACGTAAAATAAACGATTTAACGTTCTTATTCAAAATACTTAAGTCTAAATTCGACTGTTGTGAACTCCTGCAACTTATAAACATACATACACACACAGTAACAACACGACAAAATACAATATTCTACAGCAGCACACATAAGCGTAACTACATTGCCCACTCTCCGATACAACGACTTCACACCATGGGAAATCATTACTTGGGTGATGTTGACATATTGAATACCAACTTGGCAAGTTTTGTGGATCATTTAAAACATTTATTTCAACAATACTCCTAAAGACATCATGTAAACCTACAAATAGCAGTAATTTTCTGTTTTTGTTTCTTGTGTTTGTATGACTTGTTGCATAGCTTTTATCAAATGTAATTTTATTCTTATTTTTTATGTTTCAAAGTATCTGTCAAATTAAAATTATACTACCAACCATGTAAAAGCCCTCTGGGCGTTAAATAAATAAATAAATAAAGCGCGTGCTGTCATTATAAATTCAGTTTAATTTTTAATCATTGAAATTTTACAGTTTGCAATATTAAAAAACGGAGATGAACCGTGTGCATCAACGAAGGGCAAAAGTGCATAAACTCGGTAACTGGACAAATCAGATCAGTGACAAATCGGAACTCTTTTGAAAACTGATAAAAAGAAAGCAACTATGTTAACTTTGAGGTGATCAGCGCCCTTGAAGAGATTTTACACAAAAACGCCGCTATAAAAATCATCCAAATATTATTATTATTAACTCTAGTTACGTGACTTTATGTATATCATTTTTCAAAAGCGTTCTGGTTGGTCAGAGAATAGTAATTTCAGCTTGATGTCTAAAAAGAAGCCTAAAAATTTGTCTAGAGGCCTTAAATGAGAAGTAAAAGGTTTTATTTTAAAACTCGAGGTAAATACAGAAATTTATGAAATAAATAATGCATTTTTGGGCACTGATTTCTCAACTAGAGACCAGACAAGGGATGCGTGAAGACGCTGCACTGGAGATAATGAGTCCCGGTCCTCGATACGGTAAAAGGGATGAACATGTGGATGATGACAGATAATCATTATTATTTAAAACATTAGAAGAATTATTACATATATATATTTATAAGAATTATTACACACATGTTACCAATTCCGATTTGTAAAAAAAACTTTGGATCAGCAAAACTACAAATACTTAGGAACAAATTTCTTCAATAAATTGCCAGAAAATATAAGATCACTAAATGATAGTTTCAAAGAATTCAAAACACAATTTTAAAAAATATACTGAAAACCTAAACTAAATAAAAAAACGTAAATAAATAAAAGAAAAATAAAATCAAAAATCTAAAAAATAAAATTAAAATCTAAGAAACTAAACAAATAATACCTCATCCCATACACACAAGCAATTGCGTATTATGGGAGAACATTGAAAAATAATAAATATTAATCATATCATAATATCTTTTATCTTATTACTAGTGAAATATATATATATATATGTATATCACACATTGTATTTTTTTTAATGAATAAATAGAATAAAAAAAATATATATATGTAATAATTCTTATAGCATAATAATTCTTAACTCCACAAAGGAAAATAATATCCCTCAGGACCTATGTCATCTTTAATAATGCTGTGTGAAGGATCTTTTTGACGAGAGAAAGGATTGGCCTTGTCTTGAATAAACCCATTTCAAATAGATGTAAAACGATATTGGGCGCGCGTTTGGCGTGTTTCCCTACTATGCACCAATGCATCAATCAATGGCGCCATCATTGCACTACTGAATCATAGTACAATAAATAATTTCGAACAAAAAAATCATCCCCAACTGACGCCTAATCCATTTGTTAAGGTAGGTAAATCTATCACACAGACCTCTTGTTTCTGCACAGACAATGGTTTATTTCATGGAATTTGGTGGCTCCAGATCATATAATGTATAATAATAATGGTTTTACATAAATATTGTGTACATTTTTACATCCTGTTGCACTACCGTTATTATACCGACCTACTTTTTAAAATTTAAACTCTTCCGGAACAATCTGCGTGGGAAAGCGACCCTTATAATAAATTAAAGGGCTGTTGGTAAAATCCAGTTTTTCCTGAATGTTTTCAAACTGATATTGGTCTGTGCTCATGATCATTAAAATAACTTTGACGACGGATTTATTTAAATCGACGAAAGCATTAAAATAAAGTTATTCAAATATTGAAGACAATATTAGTGATTTCTAAACGAAAATCTGAAACAGAAAAATCAGAAAAGGAAACGGTCACATCTGGGACTCGAACCCAGGACCCTTGTCTTTCCGGGACAGTGCTCTACCAACTGCGCTAATGGGACCCTATTCCCCTCGGTCACTTTTTTAACTGTATCATACTTCGAATATTGTCCCAGATGTGACCGTTTCCTTTTCTGATTTTTCTGTTTCAGATTTTCGTTTAGAAATCACTAATATTGTCTTCAATATTTAAATATTACAATTTGAGGTTTTACTCAATAAAGTTATTCCGAAAAATAAATAAAGTTATTCCCCCACACTAAAATTCTTGACGAATACAAGTTACAAAATTTTACTGAAAACGCTAAAAATATCTAAAATGAAAATGATATTTTCAGTCGATTATAAAACATAGATTGCGTAACTGTATTATTATACTTTGACTATCATTTTAATAAAAAAAGCTTACCATTTGTTTGTATCCCCCTACAATGTGCTGACGCAAAAAAGGGATGGATTAATTAATTTAGGTATTTATATGCTGGTTATGGTAGATAATAAATGTGTTTTAAACGCAGTTTGGTTCGGAAATAATATTAATTGAGCATAATGCATAAAAGTTTGAAAATAATCATAATATTTTGGGCTTTAAGAGAGCCAAAAGTAGTAGAGAAAATATTTTTTTTCTTAGTTCGTAATATGCCACACTAGGCACATGCCCATATTATGGTAGTCGAAATTTGTGTAACATTGAAACAAATAAAAAAAATTTACTTATTATATTTTTTTGACCGTGGCAGGTTACAGCTTATTATAGCCTTCAGACTGGTATCAAAAATATCAACTGTCAATATCAATAAAATAAATATAATTATATGTTTTTTTTAGAAATCAATTAATATTTGCACGTCTGAATGTAGATCAAAAAGAGAAGTGGGCCTAATGTACTGCCTCGAGGCTCACCATAGGTTATAGGTAAGAATGTATATTCATTGGCGTATTTGATAAAAGCATAAAATTTAAGGGAAATGCCCTTTATTCATATCGGCCTATATTTAGAAGTATTCGGTGAAACAGTATCAAAGGCTTTAGATCCTAGAAGAAGAAATGATTTTTTCCTTACCAATTTTTCTTATGAGCATAGTCTAGATTCCTGCCATCCTGATTTATTAATAAGCAAAATAATTTTAATAAAATCTTTCATGTCACGCTTCTTACACTAATTTACTGTCCATTATTACATCTTATCGGGTATATATGTATATGTTCATGGGTATGCAGATATTTGAACTGTTCAATATAAAAACCACATTAATTGTAGGTTTAAAACATTCCGTTTTTACCCGTTATCGCTGGGTGTCCCATTGAGATAGGGAGATAACTTAATGAAATCAATTCAACCAAGTAATCTAACGGGTTAGATTGGGGTAAACCTTTTCTGGTTTCCGTATTTTTCTACTTAGTTATTTGAATCCTGGTACAGTTGTACCCGCAGCCATTAGCCCTAAAAGCCCTTGTCCTTACCTTACGTCAAAGCCATTAGGGGTTCCAAAATACGTTTTTAAATTAGGGTTTCCACCACATTTTTAAAGTGCCATTAAACTCGCAGGTAGAACCCGTTCTTTCCTTTTATCCTGCGTATGGTTTGGAAGTTACGCTGGAATGCCGGAGATAAATATATTTCACGAAACATTGACTGTCTAAACAGCGTGAATTAAAAAAGGTATGAAGGTAAAAAAGAGATTTTAATGACGAGCCGTGACTCGTAAGCCCAATAAATATATTTTAAACAAGATAACAGCATTTTTTAAATTATAAGAACGCTCTGCTTTTTATACCGCAGAAAAGTCTCAACTGCCTAGAGGCAGTATTTTTTTAGGCTGAATGGAGTATAAAGGGAAAGGAGGTAAGGAATGAAGGCTCTGGGAAGTATCTGGTT
Source organism: Hesperophylax magnus (assembly GCA_026573805.1). Taxonomy (NCBI): domain Eukaryota; kingdom Metazoa; phylum Arthropoda; class Insecta; order Trichoptera; family Limnephilidae; genus Hesperophylax; species Hesperophylax magnus. Next base: position 7,385,682 of record JAIUSX010000061.1, on the reverse strand, counting down.
ATTTGAATCTGGTCCCCAAACATGGATAAAGAAATTTCAAGCGAAGTACCGTTACTGTATGATAATTTTTCACCAGGACGACAGCAAAAGTATCTACTAATACTATTTTTAATATTTTCACTTTGTTGCAAGTTTCGAAGAAAACTTAATTTTGGATTTGAGCCCAAAATACCTAACAAAACTGATTTTTTGTTTGATTCGAAAGGTGTAGCAAATATGTAGAACGTTTTTTATTTGTTTTTTTTTTAATAATGAAATATTCAGTTTGACAGGGCAATTCAGCCTTAAATCCAAAAGTATATTTTGTATTAAAAAGGCCGCGCAGACGTTCCCCTTGAGTGGGATACTTTGTTAATTATTGTTGCTTAGTATGAGAAGACAACGAGATTAAAAAAATACATCCCGACCTATATTGAGATACTTAATTTACGTTTTTGCCTTGTGAAAAGATTTGAAGGCTCGAAAATCTGTTTAAGCGTAAGACCATTACAAGGAGATAACAAGATTAAAAAATACATTCTAAAGAATAATCAGATATTTAGTTTGCGTTGTTGCCTTTGAAACGACCCGTGGACTCGCACTAAAAAAATAGAGTATTACAAGACTCTATAGATTTCAAAAACTGCGATGAGTTGGATGTTTATACAAAATGTTAAATGAATTGACATAAAACATCATTACCAAAGTGGGTGCCCCAGTAGAAATGACGATGCAAACCGAGAACTGTTTGATTTCATAGCCAATGCAAACAGATGATGCTATTCAAATTTGATGATGCAAGAACACACAATTCGAGAGTTTTACTGCTACAAACAGACAGATTTCATGGTTTAATTTAAGATCGCATTAATTCATGATTAAATCTATTTTGTTTCATCAACCAAAAAAGCCTTTAACGGAGTAGGGAAAGGTTTTTTTAAATTTCGATTTTTATCGCTTTTTGAGTGACATAAAACATCGGCTAATTACGAGTAAAAAATATGAAATCTCCGTGATGAAAAAGATTAATTAAAATATCTCGTTTTGGAAAAGATAAATTATTACGAAATTAACAGTATATTTTGTAAGTACCGGCGAAGCTTAAGTGATTTTTCAAGCATTTTAATTTATCATTCTTAGTAAGATTTGGTAGGTACCCAATTTAGTATCCCATAAAAAATTAATTAAACTTCGGAGAGATGTCAGATTTTGTATTTTTTTTCTTTTTGACAAATTAAGTGGTAGAAATTAGCTTTTATAAAACTGATTTTATAATCTCATACTTTTCGAGTAGGGTAATGTCATCGGTTTTTGGCAGAATTGAAACATCTTAAGAAATGAAACTTTGTGAAAAGATTTTGGTGTAAGTTGCTCGAAGAGCCATAAATAGTTTTAATTCGTTTCCCTAGTGAAAAACGTGAGTTATTAACACGGCCATTTGCACCAGTTAATCTGAGCGCCCGCTTATTCAATATGTGGCTGAGAGTGCATCGAATGCAGTGCGTGTTCGCCAAATTTAACTTGATGCCTTTATGTCGTAAATTTGTCGGAAATCGTAAAATGCTTTCCACGAATAATTTTCTTTTAGTGGAATCTCACATTTCAAAACTATTTTCTTTTAATGGAATCCCATATTAAAACACTATTTTCTTTTAGTGGAATCCCACATTTAAACACTATTTTCTTTTAGTGGAATCCCACATTTCAACACTATTTTCTTTTAGTGGGGATTCCACATTTCAACACTATTTTCTTTTAATGGAATCCCATATTTAAACACTATTTTCTTTTAGTGGAATCCCACATTTAAACACTATTTTCTTTTAGTGGAATCCCACATTTCAACACTATTTTCTTTTAGTGGAATCCCATATTTCAACACTATTTTCTCTTAGTGGAATCCCACATTTCAACACTATTTTCTTTTAGTGGAATCCCACATTTCAACACTATTTTCTCTTTGTGGTATCCCACATTTCAATACTATTTTCTTTTAGTGGAATCCCACATTTAAAAACTATTTTCTTTATTATTACATTATATTTATTAAAAATATTTTTATAATAGTTTTGTTAGATTTCTTTTCAAAATTATAAACTTTAAAAAATACGTAATGATCATATTTATGGCATCTTATCTCTTATCCAATCCTTTGATAGTTTAATCGATAAATTAAGTTCCAAAGCCCATATTATATTCTGCTTTCAACACTCTTTCAATAAAAATAGTAAAAAAACGATGATTTTAAATAAGTTCTCCTAATAGTGTTCATCGCTAGTTACACAAAGTTGCTAACTAACTAACTGACCATCAAGCCGTTTCCCCGCGGGGGTAGGCAGCTCTCTGCCCATATATCTGCCACACAAATCAAACGACTCTCGGCATGGCCCGACTCGAGTATCTGATTCGCTTGATTGTGCCATGTCTTCTTCGGGCGTCCCCGACTTCTGCTATTATTCGCATTTGCATCATATATCCTCCTTACACTCCTTTCTTCGCTCATTCCCTCTACATGCACAAACCATCTAAGCGTCCCTTTATTAATCTTACTCATTACGCTTACATCAGCCTTGCGCTATTTGCGGATCTCCACATACCTCACACGATCATACATGGTTTTACCATACATACGCTTCAAGGATCTCATTTCAACAACATTCAATCTACTCACAAAGTTGTAAACAATACTAAATTAGTTTACGTACAAGTACTTAAGGGTGAATAATAGATGAGTATGTATGAAACGATGTATGAATGTGAATGAGGCAAGAAGTGTGTGCCAAGACCGAGTTGTTTGGCGGTCCGACCTCTCTGCCTACCCCTGTGGGGATGGTTAGTTAGTTAGTTACTTAAGTGTGTAAGAAAATAAAAATTTTGAATTTCGTACTATTTTTATCATTAAAATCCTTACAATATTTTTTTAAAATTATAAAACACGCACGCTGTGTTAAGGGAAAGTTTTGTAATACGTTCTACGTAGGGCGTACCGAATTGTGGTCTAGAGAGGTTGAGGATAAAACCACACACTAACTTTTTGATCATAACCCTTCCCTAAAAAGTCCGGACTAATTAAACTATGAATTGTTCTCTTTGTCCGAGAGTAGCTGTAACCAGAACATTTTTCTTGCACTAGCTTTGAACATGACAGGAACAAGGAGTTGTTTATGTTACGAGGTTTTGAGTCACTGAATTCTGCCTCTAAGGCTTTTTCTGGATTTCGTCGTCAAGGGTGTTACTTGCGAAAAGTACAGCGTTTAACGTATATAATTAATGAATGATGAAACGAGAGATTTGTGAAAGGATAGAGGGTAACCTATTATAAGGAATCTATTTATTTAGACCGAAGGGATTTTACATATAATGCAGTAAATCTTTTTTTATAAATACCTAACATGATAATAGAACATCTGCAAATATCCTCCAAATGAACGATAATATCATTAAAAATGTATGGGTAGAAATTCGTTTTTTCTTTAATAAAAATAAAACACTTACTTTGTTTAAAACCACGAGTTTTAAATTAATTTATTTACCGACCGGTTACACTTTGCTAAATCATCATCACGGTACAAATTAATACTAAGCAAGAAATACGTAGTGTGTGCTTACATATTAGGGTGTATCGATTTTTAACTTTTTTTTTGTTTTCAAATTCCAAGTTGAGAAAAAGTTGCTACTTGGTACCACAACTTACCACAAAAAGTTTTGGATTTTTAAAAAAATGTTTAGGTCTCCCGCACAAGGCTCAAAGTTTTAATTTTTTTCAAAAAATATAAAAAAAAATTTTAATTTAAAAAAATAAAATCGTAACTTTTGTGTTCTGAACTCATTTTATGCCTTCTGTAAGAAAATTAAAATTAATTCCGGTGGTTTAAACTTTAAAAAAAACATGGTTCATATATGTACACAAAATTACACAATTTCATCAAAATTAACAAACTTTAGGGCTTGTGCGGGAGACCTAAAATCCATTTTTTATAAAAAAAATCGTTTCTTACTTATTTTTATGCCCTAATATTACTGATTTTTAACTTGGAATAAACACAAAAGTAACGATTTTATTTTTTTAAATTTAAAAAAAATTGGATATTTTTTGAAAAAATTAAAACTTTAGGCCTTGTGCGGGAGACCTAAACATTTTTTTAAAAATCCAAAACTTTTTGTGGTAAGTTGTGGTACCTAGTAGCAACTTTTTCTCAACTTGGAATTTGAAAACCAAAAAAAAGTTAAAAATCGATACACCCTATTACATATACATAAAGAGGGAGATAACTAGATTAACATATAACACATAATACAGAGGCAATATAATACATTTATATTAATTATTATTTTTTTGGTAAACTAATGTTTAAGACAAGATTTTTTATGCATAGCACAAAGGGTAACAATTATTTATAAGCAATAATTATTCCATAATGTGGATGAGTGTTTCAGGCTAATAATTATTGCTTATAAATAATTGTTACCCTTTGTGCTATGCATAAAAAATCTTGTCTTAGGACGGGTTGTTTCGGAGAATCTGAACAATTCATCAAATTTCAACGTTCATTTTCAAGCTCTGTGAAAGATTTTTTCAAGTTCTGTTTTTATTTCAGTTTTGTTAAGCAACTAGCCTACAATGATATAAAAACAGAACTTGAATAAGTCTTTCACAGAACCCGAAAATGAACTTTTAAATTTGATGAATTGTTCAAATTCTTCGAAACAACCCGTCCTAAAACATTAGTTTACCAAAAAAATAATAATTAATATTTGACAAGTTCTAGTATTCTCACCAAAAAATGTAGACAATTTGTCTCGACGCCATCTAGTGAGAGAGTTAGCACTTACAATGCCTTTATCATATAAAATAAAATAAAGTTGGTTGTTTCAGGTGAAAAAATGTAACAAGCAGTAATTGTTGAATGAAACACTAGTACATATTGAATTATTTCGCGGATAAGAGATAAGCCGCCATAGCTCAGTGGTCAGAGCTGTCGACCGGAAATCGAAAGGACACGGGTTCAAGTCCCGTTGGCGTCATGTATCTTTTATCAGGAGATTTTTCAATGTGGATGAGTGTTTCAGGCTAATAATTATTGCTTATAAATAACATTTATATTAAATACAAAGGAATAGGAGTAACCGACAGACAATTATGTAGACCGATGGATTATAATAGTATATCAAAAGCGACAAAGCATCATCTGACTCGGTGATTAGGAGAACTGAGAAATTTTAAGGCCGGGTTGTTTCGGAGAATTTGAACAGTTCTTCAAATTTCAACGTACTTTTTCGTGTTCTGTGAAAGTCTCATTCAAGTTATGTTATAATATCATTATAGGCTAGCTGCTTGACAAAACTGAAATAATAACAGAACTTGATAAAAACTTTCACAGAAAGTGATTGCTTTCTTCCATAACCACTTGTCTTTAATAACTTTATAAGATTATACTCATCAAGGTTAGAGACAAGTAAAAAAAAAAAATCTTTAGAAATTTGTAACCATTAAAATAGATATCTGCCAAAGATACAGGAAAAAAATAACTGTAATATTAGTAATTGGGTTCCAATAGTCGAGTGGTTAAAGGCGTTCTCCGGGATAGAGATCATGGGTTCGATTCCTCGTTGAGATCGTAATATATTTATTTTTCGGTGTCTTGTCCTGTTTCATGTTTTGTTTTAGATTTATTAGTATTATCTTCTTCAACGATATAGGTAAAAATTGTTCGCGTATACGTTTAGTTTGCCTAGTTCAAATTATTGTCAAAAACATCCATCCGTCTATTTCAAAATGTGTTACCAAGTCTATGTAAACGTTGTATTGAGGAATACTAACTATGGTTGGAATGAGATGTTTATGTTTATACATATAATGGTAATGTTTGTCTAGTAGTTGCGATAAGAACATGATTTGTAAGGATTATATTTAAAACAATTGTTAAAAAAAAATAATTGAGTAAAAAAATATTAAAATAGTAGATTTATGAAATGCTGGATTTCACAACAATCGAATTTAGAGTTTTATAATTTTTTGTTTATTTTAGGTTAGATCGTTTATTTGTCGTCGGTTTTCCAAAGTTGGAATATTTAAAATATTCTTTAACGACAGATAATTTGTGTACTATAAAGTAATATTAAGTATAAAAAATCAAAGCTAAGAATTTTTTTAATTCTTTTTACTTTAAGGATATGAATTTTGTGTGAGGCCGACCAAACTAAGGAGTTATGGTCTATTAGGCTTCTAACTCGGGATATGTACACCATGTACAACATGTATAAAAGTTTAACGATTAAATTGGTAATATCCGATGTTCTTAATTGCTGTTATATAAATCCTGACGTTTTCATACCATAATTTATAATTTTTTGAATGTGGGCCATGAAATCTTATCCATTATTATGTCAAGATCTGGGATTTCCTTTAAGCTTTCTTAATTTTTTACATTTGTTAAATAATCAAAAGTTGAGCACTATTGAAGAAATTGAGAGAGGTTTAAAACGGTTATTTCTTTATTTAATTTAATATTATCGCAAAATCGCAATACATTGATATATTTATAGCCGTTGACTATGTCGTTTACAAAAACAGAAATAAAACAGGGCTAAGATGACCACCTTGCGGTAAGCCACTAGTGGCGGAAAATGGTTTGGATGCATAAGATTTTATTTTTTAATAAGTTATCAAATTTCAAAGTTAATTTCGAAGTTCTGAAAAGGTTCTATTCAAGTTCTGTTATAATTTCATTATTGGTTGATTGTTTCACACAGCTAAAATAGCAACAGAACTCGAATAAAACTTTCTCATAACTTGAAAAGTAGCTTTGAAATTTGATCAATTGTTCAAAATGTCCTAGTTTTATCTTTTATTTTCTCTAATTCTCAACTACACAGAGCAATAGTTGAATTAGGTGAAAGCATAAAGAAATTAGGTACTACGGTATGGAATTTATGTATGGCGGTAACTTCCTGACTCGTGTTTTTACAATACACATAGTTTAAAAAATTCTTATTATCAAATAATGTTGTATGGTATGAATCGAGTGAATTATAACATTCTGTAAAAGTTTTATATTGTTTACACGATTAATTATGCATGGCTCAAATTGTGGTCGCGTCAATTACCTTTTAATAGAGTTTTTTATTATGCTCATAAATCAGCATATTTTTTAATTGTTTCCATATAAAATATCTTCACGATGTACTATGCTTCGCAAAATCATTGCCAACGTAAATGGACCAACCATAAAGAAAAGCGGTGGATAAACAGAGTTACTTAATGTTTATATTTAAACGAATGAGCAACACAGTAAATATGAAAAAAAAACATTTCGAATCTACTTTTCAAGTTATGCGAACGTTCTCTTCGAGTTCTGTTGCTATTTCAGTTGTGTAAAACAATCTACCAATAATTATATAATAACAGAACTTGACTAGAACCTCTACAGAACTTGAAAATCATCTTTAAAATTTTATTATGAAACTTATTTACGATGCACTTGTTCATTCATCAAATTTAGATGGTTGGAGCGGAACCTACGATAGCAACATACCATCATTCCTAGAAATTACAGAAAAATCAATTATCAAGATTGTGTACAGTTAAAATCAAAACCCACCCCTCCAAACAATTGATCTAAAAAAGTGATATTTTGGAAATAACACAAACCTATAGCATTCAATGTCTAAAATTTATTTGACTACTCGAGCGATGGGTATTCGGTTTTCGGTTTGGCCATTCGATGTAATTAATATTATTCCTTTAAAAACATTTATTTGAAAACGTATAAACTGCTTGCTGCGGTTTAAAGCCAATGAATCCACCTAGATTTTACCGTACATTCTATATTTTTAGTTGTTATAAATTTAGCAAGTAATCGCTCAAGACGTTTTAAAAACTTACCATAGTAAGCCAATAATTGTTCAAGTAGATGCGTGTCAAAAAAAAAAGCATAAAAAATCAAGCCGTTCTATTCAAAGACATGGCATTCGTGTGTAAGGAGTACCCCAGTGCAAAACCAGATTAGCCCAAAGACATATAAATTTTACTGCCGCTAAAATGTACATTGTTCAATTAACTAATTACAGCATTTGAAAAGGCCACGTTTCGTCGAAACATTTACTACCTATTATAGTAAATATAAAATCTTGGCTAAAATACACTGACCTAGTTATATTTTTCTTAAAAATCAACAGCCATCGGTGATATTTATTTGTGAAATGCCATTTATTCATGCCCTTGTTTTTGTTTTGACTGTAAAATATATATGATATACCAAGGTTGGTGGAAAATGTATTTAATGAGATTGGCTCATAATGGCACCTTTCGGAAAAAAATTGTGTGGCTCGCAAGGTCGTGACGTAGATTGAAGTCCAGTTGGAGTCCGAACGGGACGATCTCTTTCACTTTTCACTAGATAGATATATAGTTTTATTTTTTGGTAAATCTGAGTTCATTTCCTCGCACTTATATTTGTTAATACTAGTCGAATAGCTACAACAATATCAGAAATGCCATTGTTAATAATATTATCACTCTAGACAAAAGTTACGAGTCGCCACTGCCAATGACAAGTATCAAATAAATCGGATTAATTATTTAACCTTAAATAGATCAGTACTTACATTAATGTGACTGACGTAATAATTAAATCACACTAATTCACTCACGCAGATACAGAGTACATAGATTACTCAGTGGTTGAGGTGAAAGAGATAAAAAATTGATCTCTTTTGACCCATCGCCTTTTGCCGCAGCTGGAGGGATATATTCATACGTCCGTTACTCCTGGAGGGCGATTCTCGTTCTACTTAACGACACTAAAATCGTCCTTACATTCAAATTAACGATTTTTCTCGGTTTATTCGTATGAAGCGATTCCGGTTCTCTCGATGACAGATGGAATCCTTAGATTTTCGATTGTGCGCCAAAACTTTTAGCCTTACGCGAAGGGTACCCCTAGACCTGTCTTTCGGCGGCCGAACGCTAGCGTTCGCGGAGAATTTGCTTCATTTAATTGTGACGTTTTGACAATTAGCAATATTTGCGTAGTTTTAACAAGAGAAAACTTAATATTATCGTAAGTATTGACTGTAAACATGATTAGTGACTTGTTTGTGGCACAATGATGCTATTAAATGAATTGAATAACATAATTGCGATGTTTGTACAGTACGTAACATGTCGAGAGCCAGATAAAAGTGATTTAATATACAATAAACTACATATACCATTGAGGATTTCTACATAAATAACAATAAGTTACACATTATCTATCTTCCTCCAGGAGAATCGCCCTCCTGGAGGGCGATTCTCGTTCTTTTAGCCTTAAGCTAAATGACAGCATTCGTCAACGACTGCTATCGTTTGCGAAAGATAGCTGTCCGTCGCTTGTAACATCTTTTCTTAACTATTAAGCGATTCTCGTTCTTCTGATAGCCTTACAAGTTCGATTTTGGAGAGACCTAGTAAAAAATCCTAAAGAAGCGTGGTTAAGAGCATCTACGAAATTGTTAACAAATTATTAAAAACACAAATTGGCGAAGTATAGTTAAGTGACGCATGGTTTCTAACTAAAACTTAAAAAAAACAATTACTTTATATTATAATTCATTTTAATAACTGTTTATTTCATATTATTGTAGAAAGCAATCACTTTGTGGTTTGACATATTTAATAAAATCAAATACTTTTTTGTTTTAAAACCACGATATTTATTAATTTAAGAACCGACCGGTTTCGCTTTACTTAAGCATCATCAGGGTACAAATTAATACTAAACAAGAAGTACATAATGTGTGCATATATATAACAAAATATAGAGGGAGACAACATGATACAAATATATTATAGAGGGAGACAACATGATACAAATATAAGCAACACAAAGACGGTCATAAAATACATTAACATAAGTGCACAAGTAATGGAAAAAACCGCCAGATAATTATGTAGACTAATGGGTTATACCAATAAATCGGGAGAAACAAAGCATCAACTGGCATGGTGGTAAGGAGGTAAGGAGAACTGGGAATTTTTTATGGGTTTATTGGAGCTAGCTATGGGGAGCCCTACCAGTCCTCTGATTGCTGATATATTCATGGATAACTTAGAAAATAAAATTTTATCTAGTAGCTCACATCTTATTAAAAATGTCTTGTACTGGAAAAGATACGTTGATGATGTTTTGTGTATATGGACAGGGACTAGGCGTCAACTGAATTCCTTCCTCAATCTTATAAACTCTTTTCATAATAAGATTAAATTCACATTAGAAATAGGCATAAATTCAACCTTAAATTTTTTAGACCTTACCTTATCAATCGTTAATAACAGAATTAATTTTAACATTTTTCGTAAACCCTCCTATACTGACGTTGTCATACACAACACCTCCAATCACCCTATTTCACATAAGCACTCCGCATTCCATTCAATGGTCCATCGTTTAGTCACAATTCCAATGTCCGATAGTAATTTTAATAGTGAACTAAAACTAATTAAAAACATAGCAGTAAATAATGGCTATTAATCAAATTTTATAGATTTAATTTTAAATAAAAAGCTAAAACAAATAGCCATTAATCGCTTCCTCTTCGCTAGTCCTTGTCCTCAAATCAATGATAATAATATTAATTATCAATGGCGGCGAATTTTATTCATCAATCACTTTTCTACCTTAAGTGTAAAAAACCTTCCTTCTGAAGTCAAACCGGCCTTTTATACCAATAACAATATAGGTAAATTTCTAATTAATTCTAAAGATAAGGACGATAAATTAAGTCATTCGGGGATTTATAAATTAAATTGCAATAATTGTTCGGCTTTTTATATCGGTAAGACATCACGTAATGTTAATATTAGGATAAAGGAGCATCTTCGTTGCCTCAATAATAACGGTTTTTCTGAATTCGCAAATCATTTGATCGATAAAGATCATACATTCTGTCATAGCACCGGTGCTAACATCTTACATAAAAACGGGCATGGTAACAGACTAAACAACTTAGAGGCACTAGAAATTAAAAAAGCTGTAAAAACCAAAAGTCAGATACTTAATAATCAATTAGACATATCAAGTAGTCCAATATTAAGTCTGTTTCCAATAAACCCATAAAAAATTCCCAGTTCTCCTTACCTCCTTACCACCATGCCAGTTGATGCTTTGTTTCTCCCGATTTATTGGTATAACCCATTAGTCTACATAATTATCTGGCGGTTTTTTCCATTACTTGTGCACTTATGTTAATGTATTTTATGACCGTCTTTGTGTTGCTTATATTTGTATCATGTTGTCTCCCTCTATAATATATTTGTATCATGTTGTCTCCCTCTATATTTTGTTATATATATGCACACATTATGTACTTCTTGTTTAGTATTAATTTGTACCCTGATGATGCTTAAGTAAAGCGAAACCGGTCGGTTCTTAAATTAATAAATATCGTGGTTTTAAAACAAAAAACTGTTTATTTCATTTATGAATGACATAAATAAGCCATTTATCGAAGATTCACGTTTTGTGAAAAGGTACTTACCTCGCAGGATAGTAATGACTTTGTTACAGATTCACCACTTCAAAAGTGACGTTTGCTGTCGATTCTAATGCCGCTAACTGTCACCCAATTAACTTGACAAAATTGTTTAAAATGAGGTAAGCAAATGCTGAAAAAGTGAGACAGTTATTGTATTATTATCCTTCTTCTACATCATTGTTTTTAAAACCTAAGAATAGTGTGTAACTTATTGTTATTTATGTAGAAATCCTCAATGGTATATGTAGTTTATTGTAAATTAAATCACTTTTATCTGACTTTTGACATGTTACGTACTTTACAAACATCGCAATTATGTTATTCAATTCATTTAATAGCATCATTGTGCCACAAACAAGTCACTAATCACGTTCACAGTCAATACTTACGATAATATTAAGTTTTCTCTTGTTAAAACAACGCAAATATTGCTAATTGTCAAAACGTCACAATTAAATGAAGCAAATTCTCCGCGAACGCTAGCGTTCGGCCGCCGAAAGACAGGTCTAGGGGTACCCTTCGCGTAAGGCTAAAAGTTTTGGCGCGCAATCGAAAATCTAAGGATTCCATCTGTCATCGAGAGAACCGGAATCGCTTCATACGAATAAACCGAGAAAAATCGTTAATTTGAATGTAAGGACGATTTTAGTGTCGTTAAGTAGAACGAGAATCGCCCTCCTGGACACACAGATACACAGATCCTTAGATTACTACCCACCCCTCATACCGTTTTCCTTCCCAGAACTTCTTCTAATTCCTTTCTTTTAAAAATACCCCCCATACAGCATCCTCAAAGATGGCATAGGCTCTCGAGGTAATTATTTTCCTCAAGGCCTCTTGTGTGGAGTTAATATAAAAAAAAACTTTAAATTCGCGATACCCACCGTTTCAGGATATTTAAATGTTTTAAACTCGGCTTAACGGTGTCATAAAGGGTTTATAAAAGTGCCTGCATCCAGCAAAAAGATAAAAGATTTTGTAAGAGGCGGGGTAGAAACAAGAGGAGGAAGATAGAGGAAATGTGGGGGTAGAGAGCAGTGGCGGTCGGTGACTTTTTGTAGAGGGGATGCTGGACTTCAACTCGTACTTATCACGTACTTGATATCAAATCAAGACGCTAGCCCACGAACAAGATACAATTAGGTACCGTCTAAAATTATCTCCATAAATCCATTAAGCTCCATAACTTAATATTTCCAGTATCCAAAATAAGTTTTTTTCCGCAAATGGCCGAGACACAAAACTTTTTCGCATTAATGATTCAATTATACAATCACACAATTCACTATTATCATTTAGAAGATGTTGGCGAAGTATCCATCTTATTTTTATTTATTTAAATTATGATTAAAAAGTAAATCGCAGGTTAATAATATTCATCCGACTTCAGTATTCGAGCTCAAAGCAAACTGTCAAAGCATCGCTTACAAACAATCCAATGGATTAGTAATTCTGTGCATTATACATATGAGCATTACAGACGGTATTTGTACGTTGGATCCTGTCATTAGTATCGTATGAAGTTGACGAAGATATTGGCTTGCGGATCTCAGGTTTTCAGGCGGGTTTTATAGTTGATACGGTTTACAGATCGCTTCCAGAGCACAGTGTGTTTTACGCGTATCACAGTATTTGAGAATGTATGTGTATTTAGACTCGCCCGTGTTGTTTGTATCGTGTCGTTCGTTGTGAGTACACAGAAACGGGACGATGATATGCACGATGTCTTATAATAATAATATTTGTTTGATTTTTAACAACTCCGTTTTTGTAAAAAAAAAAGCATTAAGGTCCCTGTAGAAATATTAAAATATTTAAATGCAGTACAGCAATTGCAGTAAAGTGCAGTTTACGGCTAGAAGTCCAAATATTTTTAAATGCAAGGGATGCGGAGCATCCACAGCATGTATAGACGGACCGCGCCTGGTAGGGAGGTAGGTCCTTAATGAGCAACCATTTGTAATATTCTCTAACTAAAGAATTAGCACCATCATTGCCTGTCTCTAGGTATATCATTACTTCTCGCATTGCATTGAATTATTTTTAAGAACTGCAGTTATGTTATTTTGAATATTTGCAATATGAGAGAGAAAAAAATAATTTGAACATATTTAAAATATTTTAAAGTTCAAAATAAAAAAAAATATTTTTATTGTGCTCAATAAGGTGATCCTTTTTATATTGACATCTTAAGCGAGCAATTAGATTTTAAAAAATCTTGAATTTTATTAATTTTATGGTTTACATAAGTCTTATTCAAAGTGGGCGGTAACGCCCCCTTGTAGGCGCTTGAGGCTTTCAGGGGGGGGGACGGTAGAAGACTCAAAAAATTAGAGAGCGTTAAGGAAATCTAGACGGGCAACGACAAAAAAATTGTATCTTTAAAATCCGACGGAATCTAGCTGAATTAAATAATAATAGTTTGTTTTATTTATGTATGATTTATTTATTTATTTTATATCTGAATGATTTTTGCCAGTCGCTAAACAAGTGACGGAATATTATAAGTGTCCTGTGGTCCTGACCCACGGCGTATTCTTGACTTGATTCGACTTGTCACTTTATTTTCTTATATTATGTCTACCATATGACTTTGCTTTCATGTACCTTTGTCTACTCCTGAATTTTTCATTTTACTTTATTCGTGTTATTATTTTGTAATTCGGACGATGTCCGTTAATAAATAAATAAATGTATATCGTTGTCGTATTCACCAAATATTATTACAAATATTGATGTACGTATTTTAAAATATAGGATACGACGTGTGGGTTAATTTTTATTATTAGTACGTAACGTACGTAATAAAAGTAAAAAAAAAAATTTCATTCGAATATTCAATTGGTAGAAAATTTTCACACTGCGAGCATTTTTAATATGTTGCAAAGTATTTAAAAGAGTTATGTAGGTAACTTTGTTCTCCAACAAAAATCTTTGGTGCATAGGTTTTTCACAAAAGTTTGCAAAATATTCTGTAATTTTAACACAACCTTTTGTAAATACCTAATATTTTTTTAATTAAATTCTGGTGCATACAAAGCACAAGTTATAAAATAAAATTTATGAAATATAACGCAACAAAAAAATCCATCATACATGAGAGATGAACTTTTTAGATTAAAACGTTGCTGTGTTATTATATTTTGGTACACATAGAATCAAACGCTGAGCAGAAAACTTGAATAAATATATTACCATTAATATTTAGTGTACCTACATTTGATTAAATATAAAACTACGTAAGTTTTTAGATTTTCACGGCCAAAAGCATTTTTGTTGTTTGTTTTTGGGGTGTTATGCCGTGTTGCGCTAACTCCTTCTTTAGCCGACGTTTCGGACATCGTTGCAGTGTCCATCATCAGGGCAGATCCGGTAGATCCGAAGATGTGTAATTGTTGGTTTTTTTTTTTTTTTTTTTTTTGATTTTATGGATTCTTTCGTAATCCTCTAACTAGCTAGGGCTTATAACAATACCCCTTCATGTTTCTAGCTGACTAGTACTGCGGCTCATTTGGCCTTATTACTATTACCATCTGATGGTTGTATTTAATTGACTGAATTTATGTTACATTAATAAGTTTTATGAGAAAAAATTCTTTACTGGATAAAAAACCTCATACAAATAACAAGAAAAATAAAACAATAAGTTCTGAACTTTTTACGCTGTTTGACTTTGTGATTTACTGAATTTAAGTATTTCATTTTTTCATATTTTGGCTGCGTCCTTTTCGCTTCGGTGGTCCTGCATATCTACCTGTTGGGAGAAAAAGTTTGGGAGAGAAATCCTGTGGAAGAAAAACATTTTATTATATTAAAAAGGATACTATTTCTTCACCGGCGCTTGTCATTTTTCTCATGGAGCTTCACGGTGAGGTCTCCATGAGAAGCTCCATTAGGATGACTAGTTTCTCTGCTTTGGATGAGCAGGAGGCCAGTCTTTCGCGTACCCTGATGAGGCCTTGCAGTAGTATCATTATGTCCTCGTCATCAGAGGATCCGGTGTTTGGCGCTTGGCGTTGTTCCGTTGTGGCTCTTCGTGGTTCCTGCTGTTCAGGAGCCTGCTGCTGGTGGTTTCTTCGGCCCGCTACGTCCGCCCAGGATCGGCCGTCTACTTGGGCCGCGGGTCTCTGTGCCCGGGGCTCTGCCTCTTTACGCCTCTGGGCGTTGGACTGCTCCTGTCTTCGCTGGAGAGCAGCTACATATGCCACCCTGTTGGGGCATTTGCCGTAGTTTGCGGGATGGGCTCCGCCGCAGTAGCAGCAGACGGCCGGCTCTTCTCTATTCGTCTTGGGGCACTCCGGTGTGGCGTGAGGTCCGTCGCATTTGACGCAGCGGGCGACGTGTGCGCAATTTCTGGACCCATGTCCGAAATTTTGGCACCTGTGGCACTGTGTTCCATGTTGGAGGTGGTTGCTTCGATACTTCCTCATTGTGATCCTGCAGTGGCACAGGTAGATCACCGCGGCTCTCAGGTGTCCCATGTTTGTTTCCTGGCCAAAGTGTGCCAGGTAGAGCGGGTATTCTGTACCCGGGGTGGTCATCTTGACCACAGTCCTTGCTGGGAAGCCTTGATTCTCAAGGTCTTCCATTATTTCTTCTGGTGACAGCTTCGGGAGTCCCCTGATGACGGTCTTCTTGATTTTTTCTGCTTCTGTGGTGAAGGTGTGGAAAGGCTTCTCCTCTCCACGTAGGGCTGCTGTCAGTTTTTTGTGGGCTTCTACTGAGCTCACCACAACGCTGATTTTGCCTCCTTTGGCATAACGGAAGTTGAAGTGGGCACTTCCAATGTGCCTCTGAACTTCCTTCGTGATGTCTCCGTGCGTCATTGACCCTATGGTCATGATTACGGGCGGGACTCGTGTACTCTTCCCACGAGTCGGTGCAGTCGCTGGTCTTCTGCTGGTGGGCGCTTGGTCTCGGCTGGTGGGCGCCTGGTTTCTGCTGGTGGACGCCACTGGTCCTGGCGGCGTCGGGCGTTTCTTCGTCGGTGGCGACGCGATTTCCTGGGCTGGTTCTTTTTCTTGATGTAGGGCCTCATATTTATTTTCGTGTACCACACGAAATATGGGCTTTGGGGGGGAATGGGGGCGCTTTGAAGCCGTAGCCCTAGTCCATTCCTCTTCCATCGGTGAAGTGGCTCTTGGTGATCCGGTTGCCGAGCCGGAGCCGGTCTGCGATGATCCAAACACGAATTCCTGCTCGTGCGTATCTGGATTGAATCTCCATCCAGTAGCTCCCTCCGGGAATGCCGTGGGCAGGGGCTTGTTGCGCTTAAATGTCGCTGTTCCTCTTGGTGTGCGGTGGTATGGCATTTTGAGTTATTTTGTTCTGAAACGAGAAGAAATATGTATTATTTGAGTATTATGCAAGATGCCTTGAGAAAGGCAGTTTGGGCGACGTAAGTGATTTGCGAAAGGTTGCCTTGAAAAGGGCATTTGGGGCGCGTACGCCTGCTCCTGGCCAGCGGGATTTCTCCGGCCGGCTGTGAGGTGTTGGGGCCTGGCTGTGTGAACACAAGCCAGACGGGAGCAGTTTTGTGGCTATGTCTCAAGCCACGAAAAAACCACAAATTGCGCAAAATCCACAAGCTACGCAAGTCACTTCTCTTGTCTCTTTCTTGTCTTTTTTTCTTTTTTTGTAATTGTTGGTTGTCGAGTTTGTGCTTATTTACTTGGAAGCGTTACCGTGTCGCCAGCTTCAATCCACTACGAGCGTGTAGGTATTACAGTACAAGGGAACTACAATTTAAGTGAAAGCACAGTATTTACGTTAGCCTGGGGCCCGTCCAAGTGCGAAATGCCAACGGAAGTGGCGACATAAAGAAGGAGTTCGACGTAAAGAAGGAGTTAGCGCAACACGGCATAACACCCCAAAAACAAACAACAAAAATATAAAACTAGTTTGAAACTTCTCACTAATGGAAATTATAAGTACGCCACGTAAATAAACTTTCATACAAACGGAAAATGCCAAAAATAATATTTTGCTTTCCATATCTACACATATATTATAATTTAATATACTTTTTTATTTATTTAGTTGTTTTGCATAATTTCAATAAAGTGACATGATGCTCGTTTGGAGCTCTGCAGAGCTCAGGGTAAAATAGTATCTCAGACAGGAAGGATTGATCTATGACATAACCACAACCGTGAAATAAATTATTGTGAATATAACTTAATATTCATATTTCGAGTGCATCGAGAATCTGGCAGACTGGCCCGGACTGCGATGGGTGAGTTCCTTTTTATCCTATATAGATCATAGATTGGAATCTAGGCTTTTTTTGTGTTCCAGAAGACCAGTTTTAAATTGAGGAATACTGTCTATCAAGCTTAGAGGATGTATTAAAAATAAATTGTCCCACGTAACATTGCAATTAGCATAGTTCTGGGACTGGTCCTTTATGCGTGTTGCGTAGGGCTTATTCCAGCAACACCAACTAATAATTCCAGCAATACCAATATTATTTTTATTTTCTCGTATTTACTTATGTAATCTTATATTTTTTCACTTTTTTCTTCATTTTATTACTGTCAATAACTCGCATGCATGTAAATGGCACTTGTGTCATTATAAATACATACATTTTTAAATCTATTATTTCTAAAATTATTTCTGTATTCTATTTTATACACAAAATGTATTTTTCAATTTTCACTTGCGATGGTGATGGGTGTAAAATATGCGTAAGAAAAAAAATCGTGTGTCTTCTCAGTATTATTTCTCGTACCTACACTTAATTAATAACGAAACCAGACTATACTTTTGAAAACCAGTGAAAATTACGTGGAAGTCTGAATATTTGAGTAATACTAGCTCCCAAAATAAATTAATAATTCATTTAATAATTAACAACGGATATAGACTACTTTTTAATTCATGGAGCTCGCGTGCAAGATAAAATGTGTTGATACTATTTTCCATGATCAATGTTTCAATCACAGGAAATTTAACTGATAACACGTTTTGACTCCATTGATGCAAATGGAAACATCGTGCATTTATTTATTTAACTCCTAGAGGGTTTTTACATGTAGGACGTAGGTGGTCCAATTTTGATGACAAATAATTTTGAAACATAAGAAATGAATAATAAAAATTATTACATTAAAAAATATATGAAAGAAACAAAAATAAAAAAAAGAAAAAGAACAATAAAATAAATTAAAAAATACAGCGATTTGACTGGCTTACAAAAATACAACTTCTATTTAGGAATACTGTTAGGAATAATTGCGCTTATGTGTGTTGCAGTGGAATAGTGTATTTTGTCGTGTTGTTATTTTAGGTAAGTTATGAGTTGTAGAAGTTCGCAACAGTCGAATTTAGAGTTAAGAATTTTGAATAAAAAAGTAAAGTCGTTTATTTTACGCGTATCTCGAAATATGTGTAATTTAATAAGAAATGATATTGTAAGTCAGTGGGATATTCAATTTAAAATTTATAAAACGTAGAATTTTTTTTGCATTCGCTTAAGGTTGTAAATGTGAATTTTGTAAGAGGGTGACTAACTACTGGGCTCCATTTAATTTAGTGAGGCATAAACATACTTAGAACCACAATATTCATTTTTGTATCAGAACCTATCAGGAAACTTGGTATATTTGGTAATATTAATCTTCATAGCTTCTAATAATAATCTAATAATCTTTGCATAATTTCCAATATTGATACTTTCCGATTCTCTTGTGTAATGCGCACGTGCTTCACTACAGATCATCACTTCTCACACCACAAACACACACACACACACACACACACACACATACACACACACACACACACCCTCACACACACACACACACACACACACACACACACACACACACAAACAAACACGCATACACAGTGTAGTCTCTAGTCACGTATTCTGCCCTGAGGATGGACTGTCTGGATAATAATAATAATAATATTTAGCTAATTTATTTAGCGCCGTTTTCGTTAAAAAAAAATCTCAACGGCGCTGTATAAATATATTTATTAAATAATAAATACTGAAACTACTGACTTAAAACTAGTGACTTACAACTTGAGATTTACAACTATTGGCCTATAACTTAATGACACATATATTTACATATGTAGAAAATTACAACTAACATACTTACATTTAAAAATACACCGATAAATACTCGTTCTAATTTTATTAGCGCCAGAAGAAGAAATAAGTTTTATAATATTAGAGTGTTTCATAATTAATTTTATAACACGGGTGCATAATGCGCCCAAAAAAGTATACGTGTTTATCTTAAATGAACGAGTGAATGAATGAAAATGATCGCCGATCTTTACCGCATTTAGATTATTCGATGCAAGGCTTTCTAAAACACTGGATAAAAGAAGGAGAAGCCAATAAATTAATTTGGCTACGACCAATGTACTGTTTGTTTCTTGAATACAAGAAAATTAAATTGCAACAACAGATAAGGTTCTTTAAAATAATCATTTGTCAGGATTTCCCAAAATGAACATAGATTGATAATAGATAAATAATAAATAAAAGGATTTAGATAATGATAACAGGTAATATTACTTTCAAAATGTATCTTGTTTAGTTACTACCCCAAACAAGCATTAAAGATGCCTTTTGAACCTTAGCCGTAAGTGTATGCAAATAATATCTCCTCCGTTCCTTGGAGGGTAGATTTATTTAGGGGATGATGGATGTATCCAAACGTTACAATAAACATGAAAGTTATTCGCTGTTTGGTAAATATTGGTTCGGTCCGTCCTTCCATCCTTCCCAGGGGCTCGATTCATTTGTTTATTCACAAGACGGGAGATCGGATAGGGACGTAGTGTGCCTTGGGGAACGAACGGGATACAAGGAGTATAGACCCTCCCTAGCTAAGGGTTGAAAACTCCAAAAGGATAAAAGAGTGTTTTGTTGGAAAAAGTTCAATGTCAAATAATTCAAGGTGACCGGACCGGTAGATTTACATATCATTACACGATATTGATGAGATCTTGTTCTGATACGAGCTCATTTTCGCCAAAGTTTGTAAACGTTTTATCATTGTCTTCTTTTCCGTTATTTTTACGTTTCAACCAATATCAGATTATTAGAAGCTGGGATTATTTTTTCAGTGCAAAAATAAGGGACAAACTACCATAATACGTACGTCTTATTGCAGAATATTAATAAATGTTATAATGTGGAATTTATGGAAAAAAAATTAAATTTATCACTTAATAAACATAAAAGATTGCTGAGGCAGTTCAGTGATGTACAAAAAAAAATGAAAAAACTGTGGAATAAAATGTTATTGTCAATGATTTTATAATCTATTCTAATGTTAAAAAATTTTTTTTTTACATATATTTTTATAGATCGTCACGGAATGGAACGAACTGATTCTGCACCAGAAAAGATAAATGTTATTTTAAGTTAGTCAAAATTTATGTAAAAACTGTATATTTTGTTAAGTCCCCGCATACCCAATTTCAATTGATTTATAACAAGTCTCTCGTTTACTCTTTAAGTTTTTAAGTTCCAAAAAATAAATGTTATTCTTGGAGATAATATCTATACATTTGCTATGCTGAAACTTTAATCATATGAAATTCCCTCGATAGAAACACGTTTTGTTGAGTTATTATGTTATTGGCACGAAAATATTCACAGTGTATCTTTAAATGCAACTAAAGCATTTGTCGAGAGATTTTTGCTTAATATCTTAACCATTTTCTCTTCATTATTATCGTTTTTTTTTTATATTAGTGGGTTCCTTCTAAGATTCATTATTACACATATCTTCCTTTCAAACCATCTTCGAACGTTTACTACGGGGCCTTAAGAAACTACCAAAAATTTTACGCACCTAAAATTAAATTACGAAATTAAAAACACACCATATTTTAATTTAACTAATTAAATTAAAATATATACAGGTTTGACAGTTATATTTAAGGCGATGCACTACGTCGTGTAATATTTTAAATCGATCCGTTATCAATAACACCACTTATGTAGATGGCGATAAGGGTTAAATTCCCGATTTACACCATCCGCCTGTTTTGATTTATGTAAGAAAAAAACAAGGCCAAAAAGTGCTTTTTATTTTATTTTGTGGATGTTCAGGCATAAATATTAATTTTTTTCAGATAATTTTTAATAAATTAATTTGCCACATTTTACAATAAAATCATAACCGAAAATGGGTTTTTAAGTAGGAGATTTTGAACTTTAAAGCAGTTTTCATAGGCCTTATACATTATTTTTTCTGGGCTTATAAAAAGACTTATGTAAAAAATACTGGATTATTTCAAAGGCTAGAATGTATTCCACTAGCATTATTTAATTAAAGCATCTGAAACATTTCTAGGTGACCAAATTTTCAAACCAAAAACAGATGATTTTGCATTACTACGTAGTGCATCGCCTTAACTGACTATATAAAATAAATTAATACATTTGCATGATAAAAATATATAATTTTCCAATATTCCACAATACTTACGTAACTATGAGAAAGTCAATCATTTCGGGACATGACAAAAGTGCAATGTACAAACTTTTGCGGAATTGCTCACACGGTGAATAATAATAATAATAATAATAATGATTTATTGTCTTTTTTTCTTATTAACATAAAGAGATAATGATATCCTCACTGGGATCTCCCGTGCTGAGGATTTATGAATTTTAGAATGATGTACGTATATGAATAATAAGTGTTTATTCCGGTATGTGGGGAGGTTAGTGCAGTCCCACACATTCCATATAGAGATAAACACAATATTAAAAAAACAGATGAATTGTACATAAAACAGAATAGAATGAAAATAATAATAGTAAGTTGAAGCCTTTAGGGAATCGGGACTATATTAGGAGCTAGTATTTATATCCAATGTGCGTCAATACTGGAGATGGAGTGAGGCGGGCTTCCATGGTGAGAATATTTCCAGAGCTGCTTATTCTTTCCCTCATTCCTGCAACCCTGGATCTAATAAGGGCTGCATATCCGGGAACTCGCCCCTCCGTGAACACACGGGAAGCGCTGCAGTATCTGGGGAGACAAAACACACTATTTATGTAACTTGGTATTTTTTACTAACGGTACCCTATGCTGCGTATACATTAAATTGGGAACTGAAACGCTAACCAAGTCACGAATTACAGGAAAGCAACGAAGTAGCCACAAGCGGCGTATCGTGTCATTCGTTGCTTCGTTCCTTTCCCGTAATTAGAGGCTCGGTTCACGTTTGGGTATATTTTAAAATACAGGATTTTCCAATAAGAGGTGTTATTTTGAATAGCCCGCTATTTCGGTAGATGTTACTTTTGAAGCTGTCATTTTTTGACATTTGACAAGTAAAAACTACGCTATTAACAAAAATGGAACGATGCACGCTTCAACAACGCATTAAAATTATTAAAATTCACTTGAGTGAATCAAATGCAAATCATCTTGAGTGATGAGACCCATTTCCACCTCGGTGGCTTCGTCAACAAGCAAAATTGTCGCATCTGAGGCTCGGAAAACCCAAGAATTATTGTTGAAAAGCCTCTCTATCCTCAAAGTGTTACTGTTTGGTGCGGTTTATGGTCCGGCGGAGTCATTGGACCTTACTTTTTCGAAAATAAGGCTGGAGCAACAGTTACGGTGAATGGATTGCGCTATCGAGAGATGATTAATGATTTTTAATGGCCGAAATTGGATGGTATTGATCTGGACAACGTTTACTTTCAACAAGATGGCGCTACGTGCCACACAAGCGACGAAACCATTGATCTTTTACGATTGAATATCAAAATAACACCTCTTGTTGGAAAACCCTGTATGAATAATGCTACCTTGAGGTAGGTTTAAATGTATGCCGGTACCAACGGTGTGGACGGAAAATAATTTATTTTTTTCATTGTAGAAATGTACTTAATAACTATATATCATCATTATTATTATCGAAAAATGAGAATGAAGTAGAAAAGGGATTGAAATTGAATGTTCTTATCTGTATACAGATGATCTAAATAATATGTTGGTAAGTTTATTGGTACATAGAAGAAAAAAATCTCTCTAACACTGAGTTGTGAGAACAATTTTTTTTTTCTAATTTTTAGGCTACCGAAATAACTTCACCTTGAAATGAGATTTCATAGAACCCATTATAAACATTGCCATTAGGGGGTGTTTTGGAGAACACGTTTTCACATTTAAAAGGATGGATAAGTTACATGGATTATTTGGAAAATATTCATTATGTATGAATGAAGTTCCACAGAAATACTGCCTCCGAGTGTTTTCGCTAAAAGTATTTATAAGCAAAAGCACACAATCATCTAAAAAATTATTTTGATTTAAAAGTACTCACTATGAAAATACTATTTTTTTTATTATAAATTAAATATAATATTAAATTTACAATAAAATAAAATATATATATTTTATTATATTTTAATATGAATTATTATTTTATTTTATTTCATAGATACTCGATTGTACTCGTAGGTACTTAGATTGCATGCAGTTGGCTTTCTCAGAAATAGTAGATATGTTCAACCTTACGGAATATAGTTAAAAGAAGGCTATAATAAGATACCTCATAAATAAATAAAATAAAATTTACAATATGTTTTATTCTAAATATTATAATTTTGTATATCCACAACGTGTTGAAAATTTGATTTTTTTTGTTCAAATGTTGTATTTATAAGATTTCGTTGATGTTTTGTGTATTTAAGTAAATTTACTTGTTTTTGTTTTTAAAGCGATGAATAAACGTTTTTTTTTAATTTTTCATACCTCTAGAACTTGCGATTTGTTAAACATGTAATATTTGTTCGCAAAGTCCAATTTATCTTTTGTACAAGGACAGTCGATGGTTGAAAACTTGCAGAAATTGGAAAAATACGTCAGTATCAAGTTTGGAGGAACTTGGAATGTGTATATTATAGAAAAAATGGAGCATGTCATGGCCAAAGCACCATGAAAAATTCGAATGCACTATGAAAAGGGATTTGTTCTCACTGCTATTAAAAACTCTGTACGTTTTGGCCATTCCTTGGAACGAAAATTTATTTATTTATTAATTATGAAAGGAAAACGGAAAACCCCTAATCAGAAGACGGCAATTGTCAGGGCTGATGATTTCCACTAGGGGTCAGATCGGAATCAATAGCCCTTCTCCAATTTGAACTGCAAAAGTCGGTGGGTACTGCAAATATTCAAAGTGACTATCGTTCTGCGCTAAGAGATACAATGGAAAATTGTTGAATTTTTTTTAAAATAAGCTCGGCATAGGAGGCTTTGAGGAATATAATCCCCCCCAGAACCTGTGTCATCTTTGGGGATGCTGCGTGGAAGGCATTTTTAAGGAAGGAAGGTGAAGAAGTTCTGGGATGGAAAAATACATTAGGGGTTGCTAAAAATCTGGGGTTCAGTGTGACCAGAAGTGACGGTCGAGTGCATCCATCCCTCCCACTGCAGTGCAAGGCGATCTTCCGAGAGAGTCCTGCCAGAGAGGTAAAAATGTCTCTCTCAACCTCTCTCACGATCTGGCCTGCCACGCAGTTGTGGGCAGACGCATCCGCAACCTGCAAACGTAGCGAACCACTTGGCGTGACCTGTGGCAGAGGTGTTGGTTATCAATAAATGGTTCCCAGGGCGGCGGTATCCATACCCTTGTATATCAGGTTGTCAGATTCTATGTATAATCAATTTTACTATTCAATTTTATACAGCCCGTCTAGTGTTTAATCATCTCAAATGCACTTCTATTTAATGTAGGTACGGCAGAAGGGTACAAAGACGTTTGAAGGTAATTATGCAATAAATAATTTCCCTACCGTATAAAACATCATTTATAGCATCGTGCAACATATTATTAATAAATATTTAGATATTCTCTCTTCTGAAATAATGGTTCATTACTAAATCATGACCGGTGAGTACTTTAGTCAACTCATTTATTATACAAGAAGCTGAAAGGTAATCGACATCCTTCAAAGTAACTAATTTATTATTGAGTGTCATTCAGCAAAATATAACGTTATCTTCTAACAGTTTCTTTCTTCCTATACAATTTACATCGGTACAAAAAAAATTCGAAAAACCAATACTACCAAAAAAATTATCTACCGAAAGGAAGTCAGACCATTTCAAATAAATCTATGTGTTCACATTTATTTATTCAAATGACCTAACTGGGGATTTACGATCGAACGTTACAAAAGTTGTTGGATAATAGAAAATCTCTTTGAACGATTTATTTTCGAACTGAAGTTGGTAGATAATATACTGCCCTGTTGAAGTTTGGGTTTACAATGTGTAAATATACATTACTAGTTTAGAACAGTTGGTAGATAATATACTGCCCCGTTGATACTTGGGTTTACAGTGTGTAAGTTTACATTACTAGTTTAGAACTAAAGTTGGTAGATAATATACTGCCCTGTTGAAGTTTGGGTTTACAATGTGTAAATATACATTACTAGTTTAGAACAGTTGGTAGATAATATACTGCCCTGTTGATACTTGGGTTTACAGTGTGTAAGTTTACATTACTAGTTTAGAACTGAAGTTGGTAGATAATATACTGCCCTGTTGAAGTTTGGGATTACAATGTGTAAGTATACATTACTAGTTTAGAACAGTTGGTAGATAATATACTGCCCTGTTGATACTTGGGTTTACAGTGTGTAAGTTTACATTACTAGTTTAGAACTGAAGTTGGTAGATAATATACTGCCCTGTTGAAGTTTGGGTTTACAATGTGTAAGTATACATTACTAGTTTAGAACAGTTGGTAGATAATATACTGCCCTGTTGAAGTTTGGGTTTACAATGTGTAAGTATACATTACTAGTTTAGAACTGAAGTTGGTAGATAATACACTGCCTAGTTGATACTTGGGTTTACAGTGTGTAATTATACATTGCTTGTTTAGAACCGCAGTTGGTGAATAATATACTTTCCTGTTGGGTTTAACTTGGGTTTTATTTCTGAATATATCAACCCAAAAGACTACATATGCTAACCCAAAAAATGTAAGCCCGTTTTTTTTCGGGTACCTTTTTTTAGAAAGATAAATGTTACCAGGTTACGAATAAACTGACTATATTTGAAAATCTCCTACTGCCACCACAGTAAGCGAAAAAAGTTGCTGTATTGTGATGGAGGATATAGCCATCCGAGGACATACTACGCCTGGGTGTGACCCAAATGGGATGCCAACTCCGTCCGGGCATTTATTTATAATGATCATTTTAATTCTTCTCGGACGCACGATGAGATGAAGATACAGAAAACCTTTTAAATTGACATTTAAACAAAAGACAAAATCTTTAATCCCATTACTGTTACCAAATACCAATACGAACTTGAGTTAAATTAATTGTTGCTACCAACCTATCCAAAAATGTACCAGTTAAATATATTGTTAAAATAAAGTATATACATAACCCTTTATAAACTAATAGTTTAGCGTGATAAAGGATTAAAATAAATACCATCTTAGATTAGACGTTTCTGTTCTATCGGATTACTACAAAGCAGCCTCTTAATGGTGATTTCATAGTTATGAAATATTATTATTATTATTTCATATTTATATTGACTATTTATATTAATTTATGCCTGGAAAGGATATTGAATTTTGTTTGATGAAAGAAGATAAATAAATATTGTTGAACGATAGACATTAAAAAAATACACTTATGCAATAAATAATTTGCTTTTTCTTTACTCCCATCTACAAAAACAGCCTTAAGGCGAAGCTTAATGCTAATTGACTATTTTGATTAATATTTATAACGAATTGGTGTACATTATGCATACCAAAAAATATGCTTTAGATAAATTGAAAGTTTTCCTATCGTTTCGCTTGAGTAAAATACAAATAAAAAAATAAATTACTCAATAAAAAATATAAATGTAAACTACTAACGAAAATATTTTTTCAATAGAAATGTATGAAAGCCTAAAGAAACAACTTTAAAAAATACAGTATTATAGCTAAGATTATCTGTGACAGTTTCACTTGATTAACTTTTTTGCTTTCTTATAAAATTATATACAAAATAAATAAAAACCATTTTTTTTCTTGAAATCGAACGTTTTCGTCAAGCGATTTTAATGCCTATTACCTACAATACAAGGTATACCAAGAACATACAAAATTTTCGCTTGTAGCTTCCTCTTAATTTGTGCCTGGGTTTGATATTCAATTTTGTTTGATGAAAGAAGATAAATAAACATTGTTGAACGATAGACATTCAAAAAAACTCTTATGCAATAAATAATTTGCTCTTTCTTTACTCCCATCTACAAAAACAGCCTTAAAATACTCATTAAGCATTGTGTGCTTTTTAACTTTTCAAAGCGCCATTGAAAGAGTGTTTAAGTAAGCCTTATTTAGGTTTATCTTCTACGGTTTAGCGTTTATTGCCTTTCTCAGGCGTCTCGTAAATAACGCAACATCGGGAGATGTTTATCTGCAATGTTCACCTGTAAATTAAAAGGGTTAAAGGAAGAGAGTTTACCTTCCAGTAATTCTTTTATACCTATTTAATATTAATTTATACCAAAGCCTGTTCAGAATCAAATGATTTCCATTAAATAAACGAAACACGTGGCAAGATTTTTATCTTGAAGTCTAAACAATACCTCCGTACGATTCAGGATAGAATAAATTGTACAGTTCTACGGAATTAATGTGTGTCTAGTACGTGACCAAGGGTCATTACAATCTTATGTTTTCAATATAATATATTGGTTGGCTAATTTAACAAACTGAACGGTCAATACAGAAGACATGCAAGAGTAAAATTGTTTATAACATCAAAGATACAATGGCCTAGCGCAGACAAGTGTTAAGTGCATTGTGAAAACTCAACATGTATGGTGTTAAAGGACGTACTTGACTTACTTTAACCAATGATTTCTTACATTATTATACAGGATGTTAAGGGATGTACATAAATTACTTTAATCAGTGGTTCCTGACATTATTATACAGGGTGTCAAGGGATTTACTTGGATTATTTTAACCAGCGATTCCTGACATTATTTCAAGTAAAAATGTGAATGAAATTTGGTCGAAAATTTGAAATAGAAAATTCAGAAAAAAACGGGCCCCCGAGAGTGTTTTCAACAATTAAATATTACAATTTGAGGTTTTACTCATAAAGTTATTGCACCTTGATTTGCCGAAAAGTCAATAGATATGTAACATTAAAAAATGTATATATTTATCGAAGACACTATCTAGATTGCATTTAGTTAAGATATGAATCTTGTGATCATACATAAAGGTAGCAGCCAGTAAAAATGTGCAATGAGAAAATGATGATAATGTTGGTAGTTCTTAGAAAATATAATCTCATTAGCTCAGTCGGTAGAGCAGCGCGAAGGTCATAGGTTCATGTCCTAGATGAGACCGTATCTTAAAATAATTTTCTGTTTTAATTTTCGTTTAAAAATCATTAATATTGTCTTCAATAAATAAATATTATTATTTGGGGTTTTAGTCATTAAGTTTATCAAAAATTCAAATTATTATTTTTTACAGTTTTCACAGGTCACTCGGCTGAGTAACTGCTCGACCCCTTAACCCGAATCTAACTGTATAATTCGTACAGATTATTTAAATGTTTTTTTTAGTTGAGAAAAAAAATCAAGAATTTCATCTTAGACCAAAATTTAATTTTTCATTTTTACTCCAAATAATGTCAGAAATTACTGGCTACACCAAATCAACTATGTCCCTTAGCACCCTATAAGTATAATTCAGGTTGATTATTAAATGTAAATCGATAAAATTGATGTACATATCCGTCTTTTATCCATTCTAGGTGAAAAAGGTGTGTACACATCCCACGAAACATCTATTTAAAAAGTAAGTAATCTTGATAAACGCTTTTCAAAACACTTAGGACGGGTTGTTTCGGAGAATCTGAACAATTCATCAAATTTCAACGTTCATTTTCAAGTTCTGTGAAAGATTTTTTCAAGTTCTGTTTTTATTTCAGTTTTGTCAAGCAACTAGCCTACAATGATATAAAAACAGAACTTGAATAGGTCTTTCACAGAACCCGAAAACGAACGTTGAAATTTGATGAATTGTTCAAATTCTCCGAAACAACCCGTCCTTAATTGTTTTTACTAAAAACTGCACTTAACTCATATGTGCGCTATGCCATCGAGATTATGTAAGCAATAGAGGAATAGTGCAATCCTAATGATAAAATAATGTATTTCTATATAACGAGTACAATAACGTACATCGATAATTTCAATAGTTTGTTAAAAAACGTATTTATAAATATATTTAATTGAATTTCAATTTGTTTTCTTGAATGAAAACACACACGCAGAAATATATGCAGTTCTTTGAAATTGACATTACAGCAGTCAAATAAATGTAGGTCCTACCCAATTGCGATTTGTCTCAGCAAGGTTGACTCTAGTCTCTGGGGAGAATTTTGTGTAAAGTTTTAAAGTGAATGTTTAATATTGAAATGTTTTAAACACAGCCGTTAAGAGCCAGCTCCTGTGGAGGAAGTTTTAATCCTCAGTCCAACTAAGAAGAAAAAAAAGTTTTTTTACGGGTTGAGAGGGAGAAAGTGAAATCGCCCGTTTGAACACTATTTTTAAGGGTTGAGGGTGGGAAAGTGAAATCGCCCGTTTGAACACTATTTTTAAGGGTTGAGTGTGGGAAAGTGAACTCGCCCGTTTGAGCACTATTCTTACGGGTTGAGTGGGTGGAAAGTTAACTCGCTCGTTTGAACACTATTTTTAAGGGTTGAGTGTGGGAAAGTGAACTCGCCCGTTTGAGCACAATTTTTAAGGGTTGAGTGTGGGAAAATGAACTTGCCAGTTTGAGCACTATTTTTAAGGGTTGAGTGTGGAAAAGTGAACTCAGCCGTTCATACAAACATACGACATTTGGTCAAAGAAATTTCAAATACATTGCGTGTAAAATATACAATAACCTACCTGAAAATACAAGAAAATCGAATAATATTAACAAATACAGAATCCTGATCAAACAATGGATCATCGAAAAAGGTCGTGCAATAATTAGTCACCTCACCCAAATATAATCCTCTATCTCATTATTGTTACCACTACCTACAAACCTGAAAATTTTTGTCTTATATTTTTGCTTAATTGAAAAATGTACTTTATTTTAATATTTGTAAACTAGTCTGTCTGGGCACAGGATTTCCTAGTGAGACAGGCAAAGCCAAAAACATATATGTAAATCTTTTTATATAGATGCACATAATAAAAAATAAAAATTAATAAATAAACACTATTTTTACGGGTTGGGTGGGAGAAGGTTAACTCGCCCGTTTGAACACTATTTTTACGTGTTCAATGTAGGAAGGTGAACTCTCCCGATGAATACTATTTTTACGGGTTGGGTGGGAGAAGGTTAACTCGCCCGTTTGAACACTATTTTTACGTGTTCAATGTAGGAAGGTGAACTCTCCCGATGAATACTATTTTTACGGGTTGGGTGGGAGAAGGTTAACTCGCCCGTTTGAACACTATTTTTACGTGTTCAATGTAGGAAGGTGAACTCTCCCGATGAATACTATTTTTACGGGTTGGGTGGGAGAAGGTTAACTCGCCCGTTTGAACACTATTTTTACGTGTTCAATGTAGGAAGGTGAACTCTCCCGATGAATACTATTTTTACGGGTTGGGTGGGAGAAGGTTAACTCGCCCGTTTGAACACTATTTTTACGTGTTCAATGTAGGAAGGTGAACTCTCCCGATGAATACTATTTTTACGGGTTGAGTGGGGGAAAGTAAACTTGCCCGTTTGAACACTATTTACTTTTATTTTATAACAGTAATTAAAATACCGTTGTTATATTTTTACCTACAGGTATTTTGTACTCTGATGAAAAAATCGATGGTTTTGAAACACGTTGATATTTTTTATTCAATTGTGATGTACACAAAGTAAGGTAACTTATATTATTGAAAAATTGTTTTACATTTGAAAGTGAGAGGGAAATTATGAAACTCCGTAGCTCGTGATGGAAATATCGTTAGGTAGTTTGAAATATATGCATTGACTGAGATATTTCACTTAAAAAAATACAAATACTTCTTTTACTTATATAATATAAAATATTAAGTGTAGTGCTTTCAATCACAGGTGCATTACTTAGGTGTGTAAATAAGGGTAGTCTATTTTTGATGAGTTCGTCAACGAACTTCTACGAAAGGTAAACCTTTTTTGAAGCTAACGCTAATATTCGGTACACAGAAAACTTTATTCCATTAGGACAGAGCAAAGACCTTCCGAACGAATTTTTATATTTACCTACGGTAATATTTAAACATGAGAAAAGGCCCTCTTTTGCGCGTAGGTACTAAAACAAAGGTTCGTTCGATTTCCGAGACGTCCGATGATAAATTGGAAAGGTTCCTTTCTCGGACTGAAATATAAACAGTCCGGAATCATTGTTTCCGAAGGGTGTATTATTGCTAGCATAAATGACTTGCGTATTTCTTACGTTCAGATGTTTGATTGCAATCGTTTTTCATTCGAAAGCTAATGAACTTTGCTCATCTACGTGATGTTTTGTTTCTGTAAGGCTGGAAGATACGGATTGCTGCAAAGAGTTGATGTCAACAGCTTCGAACAATAACCGAAAAGCGATCAGTCAAAGGAGATAGCTGATCGATTACTAAATAATGGACACTTTGAAACCCGTTTCTAAGCGACAGCTCTGGAAAAACCATATTTTTTAATTTTTTATGTCAAACATCATTAGAGTCCGCACTTCCCCCAACCGGATGGAGCCAGTGAACCAATGGCATCCTCAATTGGGGTATGTTGTGAGGCTGAAGGTAGGGGGGAGGGGTAGATAGGGAAGAGGAAGGTGGGCGAGTACTTGGCTAATCAGATCGGGTCACGAAACACGGCTAAAGCCATTTCAAGCAATGTTTTAATTCTGAATGGTGTTTCAACACCAGGGCGATACTGAGAGTACTTTCCACTTGTAACGTGCCGCAAATATACTATACATATAAATATGATTTTAAATGAGCAAATTGTAAAATAACACAAATTAATCAAATAAAATTATTTGAATCCACTCCATCCTCCAGCTCGTCGTGAAAATAATGAACGTGTCAACTTCTTGCGGACTTCAATTCAAATTTGGCTTTTCCATGTCCTAGATTTACCTCTTCCTTGTTTCCCCTATTTGAAAAATTATCTTAATTCTAACAAAAATGTGTTATATACAGGGTTTTCCAATAAGAGGTGTTATTTTGAATAGCCCGCTATTTCGGTAGATGTTACTTTTAAAGCTGTCATTTTTTGACATTTGACAAGTAGAAACTACGCCATTAATAAAAATGGAACAATACACGCTTCAACAACGCACTGAAATTATTAAAATTCACTTGAGTGAATCAAATGCAAATCATCTTGAGTGATGAGGCCCATTTCTACCTCGGTGGCTTCGTCAACAAGCAAAATTCTCGCATCTAGGGCTCGGAAAACCAAAGAGTTATTGTTAAAAAGCCTCTCTATCTTCAACGTGTGACTGTTTGGTGCGGTTTATGGTCCGCAAAGTCTTTGGACCTTACTTTTTTGAAAATGAGGATGGAGCAACAGTTAAGGTTGACAAGAGATGATTAATGATTTTTTATGGCCGGAATTGGATGGTATTGATTTGGTCAACGTTAACTTTTAACAAGACGGCGCTACGTGCCACACAAGCAACGAAACCATTGATCTTTTACGATTGAATATCAAAATAACACCCTTTATTGGAAAACCCTATATTTTTCCCTTTTATAACTTATTCAACCTCCGTATATAATTGTATAATTTATTTATTTACGCCCTTCAGACTTTTACATAAAACCAGAATAACTTACTTACATTACATTGTGCATAAAAATTAACATAATAACAATGTTTTTATTCCAAGCTGCATGAATATGATTTGCAATTTAATGTATCCATATTGGCTGTATAACAACAATAAAATATAAAAAAAAAAGTTTAGGAACAAAATGAATTAACGTAATACACTTGAGTAAGACAATTACAAAGAAGAGAGAAGAGAGAAAAAGGTATTGATACCTGCTTGCACAGCAAAAATCAACACTATAAGAAAAAATAAGGTATCAGGTAAATATTTACATAAAATAACAGATTATATATGATGACGTTAGGGAAAAAAAATTCTGATTTATTTTGTTTCTAAGGCTATTTAACCGACCGGGTAATCAATAAAATAGTTTGTTTAAGATGAATAAACAAAGAACAACTCAGGAAGTCTCGTGTTACGATATGGTAATCGGAAGGTTATTAGCTAATTCAGGTGCATCATTAAGCCATTCACTAATTTGTATAAACGTACCAAATCGATCATGGTTCTTCTGCAAGATAGATCAGTTAAATCAAATAATCTTATTAAATAAACATAATTAATCAACAAAACTAATTAATATGGTCAATGGATATGGATAGTTTGAAATTGATGAACCATAAAAACTCGTGTTGAACTATCTCAATTTTTGTCTGTTGTGTTTTATAGTATGGCTAAATAAAAACATTCGAATATTTTGCAGTCTCAAATATTTTACGTACAAAAATTCTGGCTATGAATATTGTAAGCACATGCTATGAATATTAAACTTATGTACATGGTTGACACTGTCGTTTCTATGACTCGTTTTTGAGTTCAACAGTTTGGCTGTGGAACGTTTTGTCAGCCTCTGTGTTTTCTCCCTCTTTTTTTCCTCTCTTCAAAAGATCCCCCAGACAGCATCCTCCAAGATGAGATAGGCTTTGAGGGAAATTATTTTCCTCAGGGCCTACTGTGTGGGTTTGATGTAAAAAAGCAACAAAAGAGAAAATAAACAGTGAAAATCAATAATACAAATATAAATCTGGATTAAAAATATTAAAGAAGTCGGAAAACGGGCTCTATTATATCCAAACCAAATCTACCACAGTAAAGGATCACTAAATGAAGAGGGCTATGACAATTTTAATTTCATTATTTTTTTAACTTTGTAAAAATACAAAACTTCTACTGAAACTGAATGAAAAGGGTTGTAAAATACCAAATTTATTTATGCAAATCATTTGCTCATAATCAACCGTTTTAAATGCTCAACCAAAATATATATTTATGGTAGTAAAAACATAACCGATTTCGCAAAAATATCATCGTACCAAAACCTTGCTTCACACGCCACTCTCCTCAAACATTTTGAGAAATTCTCCTTTAGAACACCTTAAAAGCGCGCGAGGACACACGTTAACGTTAAATTAGGGGCATTTCACACTTTTTGCCGCACGACGCAACACGACAAAACACTTTGCTATTTGTATTCCGTCGAGCAGAATGAACTTCCTCGCGGCTAATGGACCGAGGATAATAATACAAGCCTGTGGTCTAACCGCGGAGCTAGGTAACCGGGGATGTCGTTAATGAGCAAATGAAATCAATAGAATAACACCCTAAATTGTAACATTACAGCCAAGTGCAAATTTTAAACAACAACTATGAAGTATTAAGATTCCTGTTTTCAAAATTGAGAGCGGTATTATTATCGAGCTGCTTACACGATTGCTTCGGGCGTTTTGTCAGTAAGTTGATATGAGAGAATGATGTTACTAATTCGCATTCCCGCAACTACGATTTTGATATAGATGTAAATCAACATTTTTACTATTATGTCAAGCTCGGATAGTACATTCGGACGTTCTTTCGTTGTTGTTGCAATTCTGATAAACTTCTGCACGGTTATCGAGAGGTCTAAACACTATTTAATACTGTCATAAATTTTTATAATATCATTGTGATTTATTTTGACTCATGACAGGGTGATTACATGCGAATTAACCCAAAGAGTTGTTGTTGTGTGCGAACAATAATTGATACAGAAATATAACATTTGTATGTAGCTTTAGTACTTTGTTAAACTTAAAGTGGCTTATTGTAAAATGCGACGGTCATAATTATGATATCAAAGAGACGACGACAGCGGTGTAGAAATTACTGTAAAAGTGTGTTTGTTTGCTGTCTCTTATTCATTACGCCTGTGACCCTAAATACTCTGTCCAAATCCAGTAATGCCACTATCCTAATTCAAATTAAATGTTAATGTAAGATGTCATAATGGGTATGCGCGACTAGTGTATCCACTAACTTTCAAAATTTGATCAAGTTTAACTTTGACCAGGACAAAAAGTGATCCTTGGGGCAAACCAGGCGAACAGCAAATGACCAATGAACGCCCAGCAAAAAGGCCGCCCAACACCGAGCAGTGGCCGGTTAGATAACTGACCAGCAGCAAAAAGCCATAAATCCAGGGCCAGTTTAGGTCCACCCGAATGCATTAATAATAGGACTACTTAAGGTCTACATATTTATGTTTTATTAGGCTTTGATAGCCTTTGTAAAGAGTCGTTATTTATGTACGGCGTAGGTATTCGGAATTGTATATTATATTGTGAGTTCACTTGGATACCTACTCATCTAGCTGCAGGTTTAGTTTAGTCTAGCAAATTTTTCTGAATTTGGTTGAGCAGAAGGGGTATTATAAATAAAACTCGCATGTTTATAAAGTAATTATAGATTTCATATATTTTTTAATAGTCACAACAAATTGAAGTCAATGGGTTTTCCTTAACTTTTTATTTAACGTTTCCCTAATTAGCTATTTATACACTTATTTTGAGATAAACAGTATTTCTAATTAAAGATATGCTTCTGCCGATGAGTGTTTCGACTTATACAGGGTGTTAAGGAACGTACTTGACACACTTTAACCAGTGATTCCTGACATTATTTGGAGTAAAAATATTAATTACATTTTGGCGTCCGATGTCTTTTTTATGTTTTTTTTTTCAAAACCAAAAACCAATCGACCAATCCCTCACCCCGATCTTATTTGTCTAATACCTACTGATTTTTTTGATGTTTTAAGTTGAAAAAAAACATAAAAAATGTCACCGGATTCCGAAATTTCACTTACATTTTTTACTCCAAATAATTTCAGGAATCACTATTTAAAATAAGTCAAATACTTTCCTCAACACCCTGTAGATATTTTAAAACTGCCTAAGTTTGAAAAATAACTTGTTGTTGATAATAGTAAGCATATATTTTTTTAAATAGTAAAATTATTTATTTCTTAGGTTAAAGGGTTTTATTATTATAATGTGTATAAAAATAGGTAACACCTTTGAATATTTGGTCACAAGACAGGGCTAGATGATCAAAACACCCCATTTATTAGACCTATTCAATCCATTGAGCCCCGCTATGAATGCGGCCCATCGGCCCTAATCGCGCCGGGCCTGTCGGGCCCCTTTGTTAGGATTTATGGGGCGAAGCGCCAGTTAATTTAGGCCGTTTTACCAGAGGTGTATCGGCGTTTGACCTCAGGGTGCTCAAATATTCAAAAGGTTCGGTTTGGACCTCGGGGCTCCGGGCGGGTGGTGTTGTTTACCGGGGGATATCTTGATACTATGCGGTTGGAGATCGTTTTATTTTGATCAATTGCTTAAGCTGAGTCAGTTTTAAACCATGCTTTGCCCTTTTTATTGGGGATAGTATAATTTCTCATTTTGTATTAATTTGAAAACGTAATTTACCAATATTATTATGTTATTTACAAGAATTATTGCTTGCCGAGTCAGTTTTAACAACGTTAAAATACTTTCGTTGAAGATTTTCAACCATTTTGTTCGTTCTTAAATATTAAAATACTAGTTCAGACAAGTGAAAATCACAGAATATTATAATAGCTGGTAAGCTATAAAGTGCACACCCTGGAAAAGTCACAAAATCCGAGTTTACTTGTCAGGATAAACCATAAGAATTTTCAAATAAGGAAAAAAAAAATCAAATTTAGAATTTCTTATTAAAATAATTTTCTGGTAAAAATATAATTATATTATTATTGGTAGGTCCCGAAAAATATACATAAAAATCTTGTATATTTTTTGTAGGCATTTTATAAATTTATTGCTTTGTGCAAATCAGTTCAAATTTTCAAAATTACACTAAAATTAAACTTAAGATTCACTGGCTCCAGACGGTTGGGAGCAGTTGGGACTCTTGTGCGGTTTCACATATAAAAGAATAGCGGGTATTGAAGCAATCCCAATTGTTGCCTATTGAATATTGGTTGGTACCCATTACTCTTTATTATGTTGAAAGAATATTTTATTTTAATAATAATATTTAGATGATTTGTATGGCGCCGTTTTGGTGCAAAATCACCTCAAGGGCACTTTAAAGATACCTTCATGAATAGTTGAAAATCATGGAATTTTTAGAGCATGTCAAAGTGCAAGTTTTCTGTAATTGTGATCATATGTTGTTGTACACACATAAAACTAAAAGTGAATAATATTTAAAGTAACTAAAATGTTAGACTTACTAAATTGGGCAACAATTAAATAAATGCTGACCTTGAACGCGATGATATTAATACATAAAATAATAAATAACGTGTTACAAAAATAATTTTTAAACACAATTTATATCCAACGGGGACATTCACAGACAAAACAAGGACGTGCAACATGGGCGTCGGCTAGGGGGGGCCAGGGGGGGCTGCCCCAAATTGGAGAAAAAAAATTAAGGAAAAAATATCATCTTTGTGATGCTGTAAAAATTATACACATTAGGAACACAGAACTCGGGAAAATAATATGTCAAATTTTCAATAGGGCCTCAACGTCGAAGGGGACCTGGCTAAGTTCCAAGATAAGCAGATTTCTTCATTATATTTTTAATGCTATTAGGTCTTTAACGCCTCAGGCCTCAGCCATATTCTGTTAGAAGATTGAAGTCTTTCAGCTGTGCAATAAAATTCAAATAAATTGAATATTTCTGAATGTATCAGAAAACTGATAACAGTTTTTAAAAGGTAATAAAATACACTTTCAAATTTTATTCTTATTAATGAAATATTTAAATTTTGAACGGAAATATAAAATAATAAATAAAATGTCTCGTTTTAAGGAGATGCACTACGTCGTGCAATATTTTAAATTGAGCCGCTATCAATAACAACCCTTACGTAGATGGCGATAAGGTTTAAATTCCCGCTTAACACCATTCGCCTGTTTTGATTTATGCAAGAAAAAACATCGCCAAAAAGTGCCTTTTATTTGATTTTGTGGATGTTCAGGCATAAATATTTAATTTTTTTTTGATCATTTTATAAATAACTTAATTCGCCACATTATACAATAAAATCATAACCGAAAATGGGTTCGTAAGTAGGAGATTTTGAACTTTAAAGCAGTTTTCATAGGCCTTTACATAATTTTTTTCTGAGCTTATAAAAGACTTATCTAAAAAATACTTGTTTATTTTAAAGGCCAAGATGTGCACTTTATTGTCGTTTCATATTTTTTCAAATTGCAATCGGAACTTTGTTTTCATAAAGGTGCACATTTTAATTCTTCTTTGGTTATCTTCTACATTTGTACATAAAGGGTGGTGTTTTCTCTTTATAACACCGTTTATATTATATTTCTCACCACAACGGTAAGGGAGACACGAGATTTCTGAGAAAGCATGTGAGCTGTTCTCAAAAGTGAACAAATTAGCTTAAAGGGTTAAGAAACCATTACACTATCTTCTGAATCCCCACAATACGCACATAAAATTACCAAGATAAATGGTTATACGTGGAAAAGCGTGAAATTACGAATTACTGCGTTAAATTCTAACACTGTGTCTGAATAATATCTTCTTTTACCGTTTCTTCGGAAAAACGCTAAATCAATTTGGGTGAACACTCGGCGAAACTCAATTTCTTATTGCGAGCCAAAAAATGGAAGAGTTAAACAAAACGTTCAGGAAATCCCTTAGCTTCTAGTAAGTGTCGATGAAAGTAGTCTTTTACGAATCATAAAAATACCTATATTTATGTCATCATTAAATCTTCCACATAAGGGTTTTCATTTATTTGTTTCAATTAAGTAGCCTTTTGAATTGTCGAAAAACCATCCAAAAACAAACATCACAATAATGATAATAGATAAGTTGCCGAGAGAATCATGGTAGCATGTCCACCATCGATTTTGTCCAATTTCGAATTTGTCAAGCTATCTTACATATTAACTGCAGTGCTGGGTATTTTACGACCTCTGTTGCCAAGCAGTTGTGATCCGTGGTGCCCAATCTAGAGGTTACAGGTAAAAATAAAATAATATAATACTTTCACATAATACTTATTGTGCTTGTAGCAAATTTCTGAGGTAAAGATACTGACAGCATCGCACTGGAAAATGACCACTGTTTAGAATCTAAACATTGCTTGTTAGTTACGAGATCTGAATAACCAGGTGCTTCTCAACCTTTTCCCCTCCACCTCTTATTTCCATTTTTAATTTATCCAGCCTCACAATATATATTTTTTTGCTATTTGTTTAATGAAATAACTTTTTTACATTTTTTTGTTTGTTTCTGAATCAATTTAATCGTGATAAATGATCAAATTTTATGAAAATCAAATAAAACAATAAATCACAAAAAACAGACAGATTAATTTAGATTTTTGTCAACGGATTAATGGATACAGTAATCCCAAAAGAAAGGTCTCCCATTTTTTAGAATTAAAAAGAAACAAATATCATTTAAAAGGTTGATAATTTATATATTTTTCTAAATAATCGCCATTTCGGTTGATGCATTTTTATAAGCGCTGTAGCAGTTTTTGTATATCCACTTCATACCAGCTCGCCAACCGAGGAAGCGTTGAATCTCATCTTTCACGTTGTCTTCGTTGGTGAAGCGCTTTTATGATCTCCTTTGAGCGCTCGAGGGACCCATATTCCGATATTTTTCGACATTATTAGAAGGTGTGCGCAAGATGGGTCCTCCGATTGTTCACAGAAGACAAGGTGAAAGATGAGGAGTAAAAAAACACACACAAATGTGTTTTACTCATTGATGTATTTATACTAGATTAGCCTTGTCTAGTTAAATCCATTTTAAAAATGACACCACATAGCGTACGTCACAAATATGGAGATGAACTTAACAACCCAACTCTGTTTAAACTCCTTGTACAAACGTTCGAACTCGTAAGCGGAACTAAGGAACAGCGTTCATTTTGTTACCGAGTTGTTGTTGTAATTTGAATACAAAACCGTCACCAAATAACATTTTTTGCTTAACCAGGTCTGAATCAGGTAAAGGACTAATAAATAACACAAAATGATTTTTATATTCACATTTTAAGTTTTGGATTCTGTACACTACATATTGAACCAAAACGGGAAACGTACACATATTTACTATTGAGTAGAAGTTTTAAGAATTTACAAAATTATTTATATAAAATAGTATATAATTATCAAAGAAACCGTTTACTTTGTGGCTTGACACTTTAATCAAATGAAAAGTTATTTTGTTTTTAACCGCTTCGTTAGGTTTATAAGACAGAATTATAAAAAACTAGTCTAGGTAGTTATTAATAATGTATAAATTATAATAGACAAAATAAAGCGAGAGAAATCATATGGTGGGGTGGGACAAGGGAGGGTGGGGGTTACATGGTAATAATATCAATTTATTTATGCCCATTAAATAAGCTTTTACATTTTTACATTGTGTTTGTCTTCTTTTTTTATTATAGGCACAACTTTACATATCTACGGAAAAAAATATGATTTTACCTTCCTTCCCAAGGATTGGAGTGAACCGCGCCAAAAACCTTGCCAAATGCATGCCGATCGGACCGAAATTTATTTCGTATATTAACTGCTGTAATGTCATACGATTTCAGAGAAATGCCTATTCGGTTTATTTTTGTAGTACCATTTTTGTGAAATATATAGATGGTGCTTAATCAAAGCTAGACAATAACAACCAGTAATTAAAATAACCTTTCTCAGATTAAGCAACGATAGCTAATTTGTGGGTATATTACATTCTCTCCTCCACACAGAATGCTCAAAGATTATAAAGGACCTGAAGGAAATTGCAGTCTAAACGTTTGGGATGAAAATGATTTGAGCATAAATGGCTTCCTGATGATGGTACGGTCAACGTGTTCCGATATCGTGATAATTAATGTATTCGAAATTTACTAACAATTTAACAGGAAACCTGTTTATTCATTTGTTAAGGGCCTGCAATCCCTTTTTTAAATAAATTAGAAAAACTCTGTTCCGACATCGTGATAATGAATGTATTCGAAATTTACTAAAAGTTCAACCAGAAACCTGTTCATTATTCGTTCGTTAAAGGCCTGCAATCCGCTTTTTTAAATAAATTAGCAAACACTCTTTTTTCCGTATTTGTAAATATTTATTTTTTAAATATTAATTTACCATATTTTGTAAGAAACAATCAGCTTTTATATAATATACAATGATAGATATAAATATACAAGTTAACTGAAGTCAAGCCACAGAAGTTTCTTACGTTAAAGTTCATTAGAAATGAAGTTTTAATATCTTGAAATTAATTTGGTGTTAAAGGAAGGGGAGAGGAAGAGGAAAATAGGAAGAGGATAGGAGATGCTCCCGATACATTCCATACTCTCATATTAATAATCGATCGTACGCATTACTTCATATCGATATTTCTTTAGGTTATTACCAAAAATGTCAATGCTGTAAAATTTTGTATTAGATTGTGCACATATACGAGGAATTGGGGATTTTTTTCGAATGTTATATATAATAAATATTACCTAGTTATTTTCACAAAATTGAATCCGGATTGCTTTTATCCATTTCTCAATTTTTTCTCGGTTTGTGGGGAAACCTAAGCGAAAATAAGACATTTTAAGAATAATTATCGGAATGTATATAGAAAATATTTATTCCTGTACCTAACATTTTAAGCCTACGTGAACGTTCCTTTTCATGTAACATATCTTCCACCACCTTCATCACCTCTACAGCAATAGTTATAATAAAAAAGGTAAGTGTAATATATATATACAGGG
This sequence comes from Hesperophylax magnus, assembly GCA_026573805.1. Classification (NCBI taxonomy): domain Eukaryota; kingdom Metazoa; phylum Arthropoda; class Insecta; order Trichoptera; family Limnephilidae; genus Hesperophylax; species Hesperophylax magnus. The sequence goes on along the minus strand of JAIUSX010000061.1, from coordinate 7,343,263 downwards.
TGTATCGGCACTAACCCGACAAACTTTAACCAGCTATTCCTTAGCACATTTGGAGTAAAAAATGTTATGGGCACTTTGCTGTCCGGTAGCATTTTTTTTTCAATTAAAAACAAAAAATTTAAAAATTTCCACACTACATCACTGTCATTGGCACTGCGTATTCGTGTTCAACCGCTGTTATAAGCAAGTATGTCGACAAGCGTCTTCGCTCTTTCGCACACACTAAATAATAATAGTTAAAAATGAGACGAATGGTGCCGTGCCATTTCGTTGTCATTGTAAAAGTGCGCCAATATAGATACACACGTGCATTATTCAACGGAATTCGAATAAAATATTTCCAGATGGGTTTTCAAACTTCGACAAAGGATAAAACAGTGGTGACATGTGGTGAAAATATGAATAATAAATTTTTTATTAAAAAAAAACGTTACCGGAGAGCAAAGTGCACATAAGATTTTTTACTCCAAATATGCTAAGGAATAGCTGGTTAAAGTTTGTCGGGTACGTGCCGATACACCCTGTATATATATATATATAAATACTTTGTAATATATATTTTTTCAATGAAAAGAAAAATGTAATTAAGATAGTAAACACAAAATAAATTACTCAACGACGCGATTTTTTCATATAATTTAACATGCAAATAATTGTGGACTTAATACAACCCTGAATAGAGACAACACTAAAAAATAACCAACACTTCTAAAGTTTTTTGCGCGCATCAAGTAATAACGCCTGATTTTAACCAACACATCAATAATTATCATGTGGCAAGCTCGTGCCATGTACTATTGTTTATATGTATTCGTTAAAAGCGTATAACACACTGCATGACGTCATAATTGTGACTAGTTTGAAAGATGACGTCAGAAAATTTACTTGTCGTTAGTGAAATTCTATTAATTTCTGATATTTGTTAATGCGTTGCCTTGAATCTATCGGTAAGGTACTTATATTTTTTTTTATTCAGATAGCTGATTACATTTTCTAAAATAAAGTCCGCGATAGGCACAATCTAAAATATTTGGAACTGGGTTATTTTTGTGATTGAAAAAATGAACTTGCCCAGCATAGCTGACAAGCAAAATAGCTTAACTCTAGACCAACAAAAGGTAAAACGCAATGCACAGTTGCAATTTCGCATTGCGACACAATGCGTGCGCCTTTTCCGAAATGTGCACGTGAACCAAAACAAAATTGAGTTGGTGTTATTTTTCACTGGTTACACCTAGTCTAGTTGTATTTAGTCTATGGTTTTACTCCAAACGTCGAAAAATTGGAGAGAATATGAAATTTTGAAAACAAATTCCTGTTATTTAGAGAATCTCTTAGAAACGGTCACCTAACTATTCATCTTTGATATAAAAGTTGATTTCTAAGATTTTTATTTACCTACATAAAACATTTATTTTTTAAAAAACTTCACTAATCAACGCGGTAACAGTCAATTAAAATAATATGTCAGAAAAAAGATCAATTTTTCAAGACGGGAATTTCAAAATCTGCTGAAATACCACGTTTCAAGTTCTTTCGGAGCCCAGCAGTAGATATTTTTTATTAGTACCAACTCGGATCTAAACTTTTACAGTCTTTATACAACGAGTAACAAAAACACCGTTTAACGTTTGTGTGGGATTTTTTTGTATAGCTATTATTATACAAGTATATAGAACGTTATAGCTTATACGCAGCCAGTAAGATTGTGGCATCTAATTGGGGTATGTTGTTTCAATTCTGAACCGTGGTCTTACACTAGGGCTATTCTGAGAGCATCTTCTACTATAGATACTATATATTATTTTAGATAAATGAATATTGTGAAATAACACAAAATTAATCAATTAAAATTTGATTATGCAGATATTTTAACTAGTGACTTTTGGCTTGTTAGTTGAAGACCACGGAGCCAGTATACAAACAGAAATAAAAGAATTTAATTCATGCAAAGTATTTGTTCAAGGGGTAGTGACATTTGTTTAAAAGGATTATTTTTCATTGGAGTGTATTACGTGGAGGGTTGTTTTATACTTTAATAGACATGTTGTAATGTCTTTTTTGGAATAGTGTTTTGTTTGCTTGTGGTATTAATAGGTTTTCTGTAAATCTTGTCGCGTGTTTATGTTTGGAGTGTTTTAGTGGAAATTGTCGTGAGATGAGCGCATATATAGGCTTAAGTCCATTATATACAGATCTGTGATCGGCAAAATTTCTTTTTTTAAAACGGGTCTACATAAATCCAAATAATTTAAATTTATAATTATCTTTATCATCTCTTTTGAATAATAAAAACATTAAAATACTATTTCGTATTTAATCATTGAATACGCGTATCCATACCATAGTATCCACATACAGAGATTACTGAATTGATATCTATTTATTTATCGCATCTCACTATACATAAATCATGTTTTTTCTCATAAAATTCAACCTCACTAGGACTAAGCCTGTATCGAGGTTAATAATTTATATTTGAGTGAAGCAAACGTGGAGTAATCACAAACATCAAGTAATACCACAAATAAATCATCCTACATACAATCACGAAATATTTCAAAAACAAAAAAATATGTATAAGATGAGTTACCAGAGAAATTTGACAGTATATTGTAGCAATATTTGAACCATGCCTAATCATTAATCATTATTCCCAATAAGATTATAATATATACCAAGTAGATTATAATGATGCCTGGAAGCATTTGATTTGTGCTTCTATTTTGATACTTGTTTTTGAAAATTTATATTTGCATTTTATTGTTGTTGTGTCCTGGTTCTTTCCTTGTTTTATCCTGGTTTAGTAATTTGCCTCTGGAACAGAAAATTACTACACCGATCCTTGGCCTGGAGATCCAATGCACTTTCTCTCTTCTCCACGAAGAGAAAAAAATATTAAAGGCTCAAGTCACGCCCGTGACTTTAGCCCACCCGCTCCTGGTTTAAATTTCTGCTATCGTGTGACAACAAAAAAAAATCCACCGATTAATCCTACGGCTGCGCCAGCTGTTGTGTTCGCACAAACAGTTCTCCAACTCTTCGTGGAAGGAGTTTTATAAATAATTGGTCCTTTATATTAATCAGGGATTTATTAATACTCCGCGTATTATATTGGTGACTCGATAGTCGACCTAACTAGAAACTGGCTAATTGGAATTTGGGCCAGTGAGATTCTCTGAGAGCCTTCGCACTGGCCCTGGCGACTACTGGCCACTGGCTCCATCTTGCGGATTTCCCCACAAGCTCTATGCACTGCCATCTGTGCGTGCATCTACAAAACTTCCTAACAATTGTATTCTCCGCAGTGAACCCGTTTCGGAAGATAAGATGTTATTATTATTAAGGTTTATGTTTATAGGTGTAGCTTGTACTGGACAGAATTTCAGAATTTGTCTTTTGTATGTGTTTAGATTTTATGATAACAACCAATTTTCTAATTGACATGTCTCGTTAATCACATATGGAAAACGTTTTGAACGATAGCTTGCCATAATTTTCCAAATTTACAGAACCTAAAAATATGGGATAAGCGGCAAAACTTAGGTGAATTCATTGGATGTAAACCGAATTAAGTAGTTTTAAATGTTTCCATATTAATATTTAGAGGAATGGTCATAATTAAATAGTATGGTAAATGACACTGAACGCTCGAATTGTTATCACGTTTATTGAAGCCGCCAACTTCTCCAGTATACAAGACCAAGAAACTAATAAATGCTTTTACAGGATACTAAATATAAATTTAAAAGAAAATAGTTAACCTCACTATTGGGATTACCCTGGTAATATTATATCCATAATTTTTTTGTAACTTTCACAAGTTATTTTTATTTCTGGGGTATTTTTTAATCTCTAGATTTTTTAAACATTAAAGAGTTCTCATCTTCTATGTCAACTGTTGAGATTGATATAAGTGCCTCAGTTATATGAGAAATCTTGAAATTAGCCGGGATTTTTCTCGGATTTTTCTCGACGGCCGACGGTTCATTTCCGCGCAAAAAATAAACAAGGCGATACGGAAACCCGTTCTGAGAAATAACGGTTAAGGAGATTAGAAGGAGCGGTTTGCGAAATTGATTTACGGCCATTCCCGCCATCGTCACGGCTGGAATTTCCTTTCCCGCGCCCCCCTAATGGCGGAGAAAAACAAAATGGCGACGGCGGTTTCCGCTTCCGCCGGCAGCCGCGACACTAGCGCCGCGGCTCGGTGAGCTAATGGATTACGCTGACAGCTGCGGTGTACTTTGGATGAGTGTTTGACGTTTTTATTACAAGACGGGATAGAAGATTGTGATCGTTCCAGGAAGTCCACGAAATTAGGCGGAAATGGAAAATAAAAAAATACACTTTCACCCCTCGGATGAAAGACATTAATTGAGTTTTCTGTCATTCGTTCATCGTCATTATTTTTTAGTTGTCGAAAAAATGCGAGCGTCTTTTTTTGTTTTCTTAGGAAGAATTACTAAATAAATATATTTATACATCTCCCTTGAGATGAATTTTCAATGTTAAATTAGCAAAATATTATTATTTTTATAATTTTTTCACAATATTAGTGAAAATAATATACGTAAAATAATGCTTTTCACACTCATAAAAAAATACAAATATTTGGTTAATGTTATCTACAAGGCATTTTCCGGAACAAAATAACCCCTTAGATCTTAACATAACAGCCTTAAATAAGCAAGTTTGCGTGAACCTGCAAATAGGGAATAATAATACCTTTTTATTATTTTTTCACAAAAAAGTAAAGTACCCAAATCCAGGTGATGATGGACGTTGTAACGTTTTCTAAATAGTTGGCTAAAGGAGGAAGCATTAAACCCCATAATTACCCCAATATTATTCCCAATAGTAGCAAACCCATTTCAAGAAAAGTTTCTTGTTCCGAAAGTGGGTGAAAAAAGTATATTTTTTATTGAAGAAAGTACTAATGAATCTAAACGAAACATGAAACAAAACAAGACAGTGAAAAAAAAGCTAACGGTTTCAATTGCGAATCGAACTCAGGGTCTGTGTCTTACCGAGACAATGAAGTCATACAGGGTTTTCCAATAAGAGGTGTTATTTTGAAATTTAATCGTAAAATATCAATGATTTCGCTGCTTTTGTGGTACGTAGCGCCGTATTGTTGAAAGTAAACATTGTCCAGATCAATATCATCCAATTCTGGCTATAACAATCATTAATCATCTCTCGATAGCGCAATCCATTCACCGTAACTGTTGCTCCAGCCTCATTTTCGAAAAAGTAAGGTCCAATGACTCCGCCGGACTATAAGCCGCACCAAAAAATCACACGTTGAGGATAAAGAGGCTTTTCAACAATAACTTTTGGGTTTTCCGAGCCCCAGATGCGACAATTTTGCTTGTTGACGAAGCCACCGAGGTGGAAATGGGCCTCATCACTCAGGATGATTTGCATTTGATTCACTCAAGTGAATTTTAATAATTTTAATGCGTTGTTGAAGCATGTATCGTTCCATTTTTTAATGGCGTAGTTTTTACTTGTCAAATGTCAAAAACTAACAGCTTCAAAAGTAACATCTACCGAAATAGCGGGCTATTCAAAATAACACCTCTTTTGGAAAACCCTGTATAATTCCAACAAAAAATAGATATAGATATATGTCCTTGTTTCATGTCTTTTTAATCTGAATACCGCAGAAGAGTCCCAACTGCTATCAACCCCATCGAGCCAGTGGGACTATGGCATCGCCAAATGTCTTTAAAAATCTTGTCAGCTGTGACTATGTAACGTTTTTTTTCAATCAACTTTATGAATGGTGGTCTTACACCGGGCAATACTGAGAGCATCTTCCACTATGAAATGTGTCGCAAACATATCTACCTTATATTGTTTTTTAGTAATTAAATTTTGAAATAACACAAATTAATCAAATAAAATGTATTATGTCGGGATTTGATTCCACGACTTCGGAATTGCTAGACGAGAGCCTTATCCCTCAACCACGGAGGTCGTCACTATTTTTGTGGGGTATTTACATTCACTTTACGTATTTTAAATCGAGTACGTAGTTTCAGGCGAGAATGTAAACAGTTTTAAGTCTGGCCTGAAGATGACACCCTGTCAATACTGTCACCACCGTGCTTCCTTACTTTCAAGAGGTAATATATTTTTTGACCTTCTTGAGAAGGTAGGGAAATAAAAAATATACAGCATCGATACGAAATTAATAAAAAACTATGTACATAGCTTATCTTATTATTATTATATATAATTCGTAAAACTCCATCTAATTTTTATTAATTTTTGGTAAATAACAGTTTAAATTATTAATGTTTTATATACTTCTTAAATCCATTATTTTGTTAAGAACACAGTTTGATTGTGGCTATGCACGGCGAAAATACATAACTAAAATACTAGCTAAATTTTATAAATAACCTAATCAAATTTGATTAACTTTTAATTTAAAACAAATATTATGCTATACACAGAAAAACTTTTACTGAATTTATATAAAAAAAATAATATTATTTTAGTACTTACGTCAACGATGTTTTAAAAATCTCTATTAAAACTGAACTAATCTCACCCGCTAATGAAACAGCAAAATCAACTGAGGGTTTAACCTGGAAAGAAACTCAGAAAAAGAGAATGACTGAATTAGACAAAAACTTGATCAAAAATTGGTTTGATCAAAATTTACTATTACTAAATCCAGTATTTGTAATACTTTTTGTTCTTTTTAAAAATGCTATCCCTGAGGATTTAAATTTATGTATTCATATAATTGTTTTACAAATTCAAATCGATGTCAACCTGACTGCTCTGTAATTAGGACGGGTTGTTTCGCAGAATTTTACAATTAATCAAATTTCAAAGTTGAATAGCAAGTTCTTTGAAGATTCTATTCAAGTTCTGTTATTATGTAAGATGTATGAAACAACTGGCTAATTATGATTTAAGTTCTGTTCAAATCATAATTGGCAAGTTCTCTCATAAAATTAACAGAACTTGAAAAGAACCTTCACAGGACTTGAAAATCGACTTTTAAATTTGATGAATTTGATAACATAAAGTGGAAATTACAAACCAATGCTATACCAGAAAGGTTTTGAAAATTATTGTAAATTTATATTAGAATATATTTTTTTCTTCTATACAAAAAAAATCACACAGACTGTTTCAACAATGAAAACTTTTTTTTTCGAACAGAAATAGACCAAAAGTGTTTGGCCCTACAACAATACCGAGCTGAAACACCATCACAGATCAACAATTTTATTATATAATTAATTAATTAATAATTATATTGGAGTTGAATGGTTTAACGAATCATCCGTTAACATTAGAAACAAATTATTCAAAATTCGAAAGTAATACGTATTAGAAAACTTTTTCAATAATAATAATTGAAATACCTAATGCTTTATTTTTTTGTTTTCCCTTTTCTTTTCTCTTTCAAATCTATTATTTTATACCATTTGTTATTTTTTTTGCTCTCAGAAAGACCAATTCTCATAAGTTTCTGACAACTTCATATGAAAGTTTTGTTTTCCTACTTTTCTCCGCCTTTTTTACACGAACGCTGTTCTCTGTACAAACTTAATATTGTATATCTGTTATTTGTGTCATATCTAATAGTATAAAATAGATTTGCTATCCGCCTCTGTCTGTTTGTGCGCTTAGTTCTTCTAAGCTACGCATTGGATTTTGATAGATTTTTTACTATGATTTAGGAAATTTCTTCTGGAAGGTTTACATATATAAAACATGCATATTATACATACATAAACAATAAGTAATATTAATATTAATTTTAATATTGTGATATAATAAATGTCTGTTTGTGCGCTTAGTTCTTCTGAACAAGGTTTTCACTATCATTTAGAGAATTTCTCCCGAAAGGCTTATATATACAAAACATGCATATTATATTTATAGAAAGTAGAGAAAAGTCGAAGTTTTATAATCATGTCGTAAAAATATATTTTCGGGCTCTACATTGCTAACGCTGGGTAAACCTTATAAGATACATAAAAATTATGTACTACGGAATTGTACATCTTAAAAAGACCTACAGAAAAAAATATTTTAGTATATTTTACGACAGCTAGAAATATATAAAAAATCAGCCAGCGTATGGTTGTGCTCGCAAAACTCAAAAATTAGTAGACCGATATCTCAAAAAATTTCAAAATTTGTTCTTATTAGTAACAGGAGTGTTTAGAGAGTAGTTTGAATGATGGAATATGTCGGAGACTAGGGAATACTTAAAGCGATATCTCTGCACTGAAATGAGATACGTCGTCGAATTCAAGTCGATGTAATGGGGATTTTTTCAGAGTAACATTCTGTTATACAGTCGTGAATGATGAAAAAAGTCGGAGACGCCCGAGAAAGACATTGGGAATAGCGAAGCATTGTTGGGTTTGCTAGTAAATTATAACCACCTAAAGATAACACCCAGCAACGCCGGGTACATTTCAGCTAGTAGATTAATAAAGAAAAAAGTCAGCATTTAAAGTTTAAGTAGATTAGTTAAATAAACAATTAATCTCTCAGTGGTCAGAGCTGTCGACCGGAAATCGAAAGGACACGGGTTCAAGTCCCGTTGGCGTCATGTATCTTTTATCAGGAGATTTTTCAATGTGGATGAGTGTTTCAGGCTTATAATAATTGCTTATAAAATAATTAATCTCTCATTGATTGCGATTCAAAATAATATTTATATAACGTGTAATTTGGGGAAATTAAAATATTTGCAAAAACAATTATTTTTACAAACTACATATATGCCTTTTCAGGTAGGTACACAGAGAAAACTTACTGAGATGAAATACTGTTAAGTTATTAAAAATCTGGTCAATTTATTTGTTTTCCTGTTAAGAACGGGACTGCAACCTTCAACAAATGAATTGCCATAGTTCCTAGCAAAGTATCAGTCAAAAGCAAATGTTTTATAAGGATGGCGGAACTTAAATACTGATATTGATGTTGACATTATTGTCATGATATCTCTTAGGAAAAGAACACATGTTCTCGATATTTTCTGAATTACTAATATTTTATCAGGCATGCTGACACTTTTGCTGTCACAGGATCATTTTTCTCCGTGTATTATAAAAAACTTAGCTAAAACTGTTAAAAATTAATTACTTGCATTATACCTACTTTTATATATTAATTTCAATCGTTAAGTTTTATGTATCTTATTTATAAACTACTGTAAATCATGTTTAGCGTGTATTTTAAGTTATTATTTCTAAATGATTATATCAAAGAAATTATTTATAATTTTTTTATATCCTCGACAAGTAATTAATAACATAATATATAACACTCAATTTGCAGTTGAGTTTAAACCGAATATCAAGAAAACTGACTTTACTGCTTAACAGCGTAATGTTTCAGATGATTTTAGAGTGGCCTGTCTTTTATCTAAGTTAAATTAAGGTTCAATAATGTTTAAAGTTTGAAACAGTATTTTGTGTCAACTCTTCTGTAAATAATATTGTAAAATATGATAAAAAGTTTAAAAACACCAACCGAAACATTTTGCTCTGAAAAACCGTGAGCATTAGACAAAATCACAACATACTTAACCGTATTCTTATGAGCATTAGACAAAATCACAACATACTTTACCGTATTCTTATGAGCATTAGACAAAATCACAACATACTTTACCGTATTCTTATGAGCATTAGACAAAATCACAAAGTACTTAACCGTATTCAGAGTGAAACTAGAAATAATATAATACACAAGAATCGATATCGCTGGAGAAGTTCGGTAGTAAGTATAAGTATTTATTGGGTTACCACTTCAGTTCTCATCTTTTGTAGATCTCCGCAACCATGTTTGGTTCAACCACGCTCTTCAAATGTGAGAATACGCGAACGTCGCTGTAACGGCGTGTACACACTTGTAGCGAGTTATCCGGTACGGCGAGTGCACGGAGAAAACGTACTGATATTAAATATTGTTCATTTATTAAAAAACTGATAAAATTATTCGGTATCCCGTTAAAAACGTGACTAGAGGCCTATAACGAATAATTTGACAAATTTCATAACAAACTATCAGTAATGCATGAATATGTTATAAGTCAGAACACGTGTTCTTCAAAATAATACAATTTTCGCATCTCGTTCATTAAATTTATTCGGACAAGGACACATGCGTGAACACGTGTTCAGATATATTCTGAATGACTAATATTTTATTCGGAAAAGGTTATGTAGTCACATTTTTGATAACAAGGCCGTACTCATATTTCTCCGTGTGCTTGTTTTTAATATGTTGAATATTTAAGTTGTGTTTTCATACTCACTTAGATATTATATTGTACAATAATTGTGAAAAATGTTTCGAATTGACTTCTTCTTCATTGATGAACACGAAAATACAGCGAAAAATAAGTACGCAAGGCGAATTTTGGGAGCAGATGAACTTCGTACGCGCTTGAGTTGCTCCCAACTATCAAATACATAATTAAGTAAATAAATGGGCAATGAGGCAATGAGTATGCAATCAATTATTGTGACTAAAATCGTGTATTGGGCCCTCTCATTGAAGAATTATCCGTTGTGATGTCATCTCATAGTTGCCTTTAATTATTTTATTATAATTTGCGCTTATTTACTCGAGCTGCATTATAAAAAAAATGTATGAATTTATAAAAAAAGCAAAACGAATATACTGTCGGTCACGAATCGAATCATACATTCCTTTAACCCTTTGCCGCAAACTAATGCAGCTACTAAAGAAACAAACGTACTTCTTTCCTTCTGGACAATGCTTTTGCGAGCGCACATGCTAGATAATGAGGAGTAAGGAGAATAATTCATAGTACGTATTGGAGAAAAATTCGACTACACCTTTGGAAAACAAAGAATTGTTAATTTTAAAGACAATAAATCATTTTCTATACACCACTACTAAATCAAAATAATCGACATTACATAAATATATAGGTTTCAAAACCAATGCTTTCGTCGTTAGGATAAACATAGTATAGTGAAAATTAAGAAGAATATTCAATTAAGTATAGCCAATTAATTACTTTAAACAAAAAATATCACAATGAACGGTATTTAATTAGTATTTCTATAGAATAAACAAAATTATTTTTTAAAATTAAACAGTAACTTTGTAAACATCACTTATAGGTAAATACTTAATGCCGACCGGGTTTCGCTACAACCGTAGCCTCATCAGGGCAGTATTAGCGGGATAAATATATATATATATATATATTTAAAAACTTTTATAAATTAACACGCCAGAATTAAGGATGCACGGATGAAAATGAGTAAGGCAGATTTATTAAAATCTCGTTAAAAATGTGATGGCAAACCATTTCCTAGTAAAATATTAGTTCGGTCAGAATATATCGGAACACCTTTTCCTGATAAATGGAATGAGGAAATACGATAATATTAGAATTTCTATAAACACGTGTTCCGGCATCCTCATGACACATTCGTGTTTTACTGATAGTATGCTAGGAAATCTGTTTATTATTTCGTTAAAGGCCTGCGGTTCCATTTTTAACAGAAATTCGAATTATTTGAAAATTTTTAAATAAATTAGTCATATTTTATATCAGTTAGTACTCTCCCCGTAAAAGTTGTCTAAAAAACAAAAAATAAATTATTATGATTATAAGTATTAATGTGAAAATAAATTGAAGAGATAGCCATGTAAAAATACATATTTGGTCATTATAAATATTTAATTGACTTACACTTTTTCTAATTTCAAAGATATCTTTGTTTAAACATAAAAATTTTAACACTTTAATCTTGTATCAAAAGATTTATTTGTTTGCAAAGTGTGGTTGGTAAATTCAGAATTATAATTATTATTCAAAAACCTTAGGTGATCATAACAAAAGAATTAAAATTTCTAGAAGTTTTACCTATATAACAAAAAAAATACTGACTTATACTCTTAAGACACTAGTAAAACGTCGGAAGAATAGAAGTAACGTAAGTACGAAACGACATATGAATGTCAAAGAAGCAATGAATGCTTGTCAAAAGAGTTTTAACCGTTTCACCCTCTCTGTTAAGCTCTGCGAAAAAATGTCGTGTTGGTTAGGTTGTTACCTAAATTGAAATATTAAATTGTCTCTCATATTCTTTTAAAACAAATAAATTATAGTATAGGTAGTTCAACATTATTTAATGTTTCAAAGGTCTAAAAGTACCCCGACAAAAAGTATTTCATAAGGGTAGCAAGTTTTGGGATAATGGAAGCGGAATTGGACAAGGTTCATTCATACATCACATAAAATCGAAGAAAATCATTTTCCCAAAGCGTTTTCAAACAAAATGTCCCGTAAACTTAACGTATTGGGCCGTTTATCTTCGGAATTACCCTGAAAAATTCTTCGTCACTTGAATATTTAAAGAAAACAGCGTTATAAGTATGGTCGTATAAACGAAGGAATATTTATTGTATAACCTATTAGTTTTAAGAGAAATCTTTGCCGATAAATATTATTATTGCTGAAGTTTTCCAATTTAAAATTGTACTCGTGTTTAACAGTTCAGATTTATTGACAAAAAACACACGTAAACATCGTCTTCGTAGCTGCGAATGTTATCTCGAATTGATCTATTGGTTAAGTATTCTAATTCAAGTTTTTCTGGAACAAAAATGTCAATAAATTCTAGTTCTTATTTAATATAACTTTCTTATATATTAATTTAATCCAACCCACAAAATTACATCAAGAAATGATACTTCGAAATAAAAATATATTGATAATAGTAACTTGACATCAGTGTCCGAGCGGTTAACATGGATGGTTTCGATTTCGAAGGTAGCGGGATCGAAACTCGGTTTGTTTAAATAAATTAAAGTTTAATTTACATGTGCTTCTCGAGTAATAAATAATAAAGATTAGAATGTTTATTTGCGGCCTGTTTTAGAATCAAAGATAATCTCTATTTATAATGTTGAGTGCCTCATCATGTGATGCACTACAAACGTCCCATACAAAAACCTGTATGTTCCGCCACCTCACAAAATATATTTGTCCCAACTCTTTTTCTTTGTATTACTAAAAAAGCTTTTATATTAATACAAATATTTATTACGTGACAGAAGTTTTTGTAATAAATTAATTTAATTTGGAAAACATATACTTTGATTGGCTGTACAAAATTTTAGTTCCGTTTTGACTCTTTTATTCCTAACATTTCACACCTCGCACCTTTAAATTCATCTCATCTCATTTGTAGCAGGACATCTCAATTCAATAATTGAGTACCTCGTATGAACTTATTCTGAAATCTCCTCCAGGTTTAACCTAACCTAACCTAACCACACTATCCATATATCCCCGTGGGTTCCATGATAACTCATCACAGTGACAATTCAACACACTTTTAAAAAGTGATATAAAGTCATTAGAAAAGATGAAGTTTTTTTTTAACCTAACCTAACCTAACCTAACTTACTTAACCCAGTTAATAAAGTTTTTGTTTCATCACTTTCTATGACTTTATATAACTTTTTAAAGATGTGATGATTTATCCGGTCACCATCCCGGTTATCGAACACCACCATTCAGAATTGAAATGTTGCTTGAAATGACTTTAGCCGTCTTAAGTAACCCGATCCGAATGGGCAGGTACTATCTAACCTTTCTCTGCCACAACTCTTATTCTTCTAAACTCCTTCACAATTCACCGTGATTCAGGATGCCAAAGTCCCATTAACTTCGGCCAGTGCGGAAACTTCTGTGGTAAAAAAGACGAAGTTCATCCACCTTTAACTCACTGTTCGTGATTTTTCGCTTTTGTACAAAGCAAAAGGTTTGCGTTTTATGGCCTCGAAAATAAATCTCAAATAGTACTTTTCTTAATTTCTTAATCCAGTATGTCAGTTTATATATTATTCTGTTTTCATCAGCGTCCGTTTCGTGTTGGGAAGATGACATCAGCGCAGACGTCTTTTCTCATTTTCCTTTCGGCTGGCTGCGGCTGTTGTCACTTGAGTTCGGCGACATCGGCGACATTGGTGACAGTGGCGCCCGTGGAGGGGCGATAAATAACTAAAATCACCGGTGTCAAGTGTCAAAGTTGGATGGAGCGCAGTGGCGGCGTAAAAACGGATTTGCTCAAGCGGGAAACTCTGCAGTTAATATTTTTATGAAGTGTTTCATTTAACAAATCTTACATGGTGACCTGCCGATTTGATATAAGATAAATTTCTGTAATATTTACTTATTTGAGCATATTATAGCATATGTGAAACAAACTGAACATATTAGTTTTATTTATTTCAGAATTCTTCACGATCAGTTTTCAGTATTTTGGAACTGCATTTAATAAACCTACTCCTGAAACCAGCTTACAATCTCACTCATCCGGGAGGAGAAGGTAATGTAATCGTCCTGACTATATACAGTTCAGGAAACCTTTTAATATGTGTTTTGTAATGCAAACAGAAAAACTGTGTTTCATCAATGATAGAAAAATGTATTTACCTTAAGAGGAAGCTACAAGCCAAAAATGTGTATATTCTTGGTATATCTATCATGGGTAATAGGCATTAAAATCGCTTGACAAACGGAGTCTAGAAACGTTCGATTTCAAGCAAAAAACTGGTTTTTACTTATTTTGTAAATAATTTTATAAGAAATCAAAAAAGTTAATCAGGTGAAACTCTTACAGATAATCTTAGCTATAAAACTGTATTTTTTTAAAGTTGTTTCCTTTATGCATTCATACATTTCTATAGAAAAAATATTTTTTATAGTGGTTTGCATTTATATTTTTTATTGAGTAATTTATTTTTTTATTTGTATTCTACTCAAACAAAGCGATAGGAAAACCTTAAATTTATCTAAAGCATATTTTTTGGTTTTCATTTTGTAAGCCAATTCGTTATAAAGATTAATCAAAATAGTGATTTGGCATTAATCTTCGCCTGAAGCTGCGCATGCATCTGTCAACAGAACGAACCAGCCGCGGACGATACGCGTGAACCCCAGCGGTCAAAGTTGAATAACAATTCCACATTAATTGACTATTATATTTGTATCCATTCTCAATAATAACCAAGAGGCAAGTTACTTAGACGTTAGTGAGTGAATTAATGACACTTTATTTAATAATATTTACAAAAAGTGTGTACGACTTAAATACATAAATATTAAATGTCGAGAAAACAGTTTTAAAGTTTGTAGTATTGATGTTATTTACGTTTTATTTTTTTAAATATTTTTATTTAAATTTAATTACTAACATCTATTTAAAATTTAAAAAGGAATTTAGGTATATCATAGGAACCCAGAACACACGTGTCTTCCGTTTCATTATATTTTCCTCTATGACCATTGTTTAAAAAAAAGGCAACCACCAAAATCAAATGGAGATGATGATGGAATCTGGAAGTCCGCCATCAAAAAAACTACGTATGACCAATGGGAACCATGTATGACCCAAAAAAGCAGATAGCCACGAGCTCGTTTGGCACTCAAAATCAGCAAACCAGCGCAGCGGCTCGTGAACGGTTTAGCTCGCTAAAGGCTCGTGATCGAATCGCAATCGGCTTGCAGATGTATACGCACCATTAGGGTAGCGGAAGTTAATTGATTTAAGTTGATTAGCTTAAATCTTCAATTAAATCACTGATTTCACAAAACTTTGACGTTAGTGTAATCGTTAGTGGTTTGTCTGTACAGAACCAACCAGGAACAATTTTCATGACTCATTATTAAACAAAATGATTTACGCCACTGACCAAGTCTACCCACCAGAGATCCTAGCAGTCTTGAGATGTCAATATGAATTATCCAGTAATTGGAAGAGGTTAACCGTGGCTCCACAACCCACTGCGATTACATTACGAGGTCTCTTGGGCCAACACGTTACATTACGTCACTAGCCAGCAAGGTTTAGCCCTTTCCATTAATTGTCTCTAATTTACGTTGAGATTTTTAATCTATAGATTGTGTGTAAGATTTCGTTAAAAAATACATGCATTGTAATCTTCCAAATAAATGCTGCTATTTCCATACATTAGTTCTGCAGGGAAGTACTTCTAAATACTACATTTTGAGAACTGGATTGAAAAATATATCACAAATTCACCGTTCTGTGTTTCGTAAAGTTATTTTACAAAATATTTTACACAAAAATAGACGTAACACGCAAGTAATTTATCAATCTATCGTATCTATGAAACCGTTAGAGATACTTTCATACTAAAGTTTCTCTAAACTAATGAAAAGAGGGAAGAGAAGGTAATTTAATCGTCTTGACTATATACAGTTCATCACACTCCTACTTATTTCTTCTCAGACCCGTAAAATCCACTGACAATCTTACTTCTGAAGAGAAACAATTCATTATGTTTTATCGTGGACAGTTAGGTATACAATTGACAGAGGACGGATAATTGTAGACTAAATGCTGTAGAAATTATATCACTGAGGCGCGTGTGTGGTAAAACCTTGTGCGATCGTTTAAAAATGTAGAGATTAGGGCAATTCTTGCAAGGCTGAGTAATGCATAACATTAGGAAAGGATCGCGTAGATGGTTTGCGTGTGCTTAGCAGATGAACGAAGATAGGAGTTTAAGATAATATTTAACGTGGAAGTGAATGGTAGAAAAAGTCGAGGACTTCCGATGAAGACATGGCACGATCAAGTGAATTAAATACTTATGTTTGGTAAAGCTAGTCGCTTATAATTTTCAATAAAAGATCTGGGTTTTATGGTGCCCCGATACTTGATCCGTTCTTTGATATATAGTCTATGATTGACGGTCTCCGTGGTCAAGGGGTAAGGGTCTAGGTTAGAAGGTCACGAGTTCAAATAGCGGAATGCGCAAGTAAATTTTTATTTCATGAATTTCATGTAATTTCGCAGTTCATTAATTTAAAAATATTTATAATACACTTGCGGCACGTTCTAGAGTGGAAGATACTCTCAGTATCGCCCTGGTGTAAGACCACTATTCAGAATTGAAATGTTGCTTGAAATGGCTTCAGTCGTGTTTGGTGACCAGATCTGAATAGCTAGGTATTCCCCCACCTTCCTCTTCCCTATATCCTTCTCCTCCCCACTACCTTCACCATCACAACATACCCCAATTATTGGTGATTCTACAGTCTCACTGGCTCCAGATGGTTGGGAACAGTTGGGACTATTGTACAGTATTCATTTAAAAAAACCTACCCAATTTTAATATACTTCAAGCATTTCAGTGATGTTTTTAAGTTTGAATCTTTATCTTTTATTTGGGACTGTGTAGGGCGTCCGAGGTTTTTTACTACTACCATCATGTAGAATCACCTCCCGAAGTTAGCGCACTTTACCCCCGGACACCATATATGTTCTCACCATACATGAACATATGTTCTCTAGTGGCACAAATTGATACAAATGCGTTAATGTCGAAATGATAGATTACATGGTTGAATTAGATTTTTTCTTAAATATTTTTATTTTTACAAATCAAAAAAAAAAATATTTTCACGAGTTCCGTTAATATTATAACATCGTGAGGTTATTACAAATCTTTCAGGTATTTTGTACCTAATTAAATAGTTGATACAAATTTATTTAAACGATTTGATTAAAAAATAATCGATTAGTGTTCAACCGAGAAAATTTTAAACGTTTAATGGATGGATGAATTTTTTGAAAGTCTGCGCTACAAATCTATCAATAATTAATTTTATTATTTTTCCAGAATGCGGGGCGGTTGATGCAATCCAGTTCATCCCATAAAGTAAATACATACTAATTTCGGTTGTCTGTAATGTGCGTTAGTTATTCCTGCGTGAAATTTGCTTCGTATCTATGTGTTATTTTTAAAAAATGGAACTAATTGTATGAGGAAATCAGGTACCATCGAATATAATATTTTTTACTGAAAATTGTTTTGATATGCCATTTCTAACATTGGAACTGATTTGTCAAGAATTCAAACTTTCTCGTGATTTTTGAATGATTATGGTATCCCCTTCAAGTAATATTTTGAGATTGAAAGAAATGGGCGAGGTTATCAGATCTGCGCGCTAAGTGTAGCTTAAGCCATTTCAAGCAAATTTTGAATCGTGGTATTTCACTAGAGGCACACTGGAACGTTTCCAATCGAGAACATCTGAATGTTTTCTAAATTCTATTGATGAAAAATTTAGAATACATTGATGTCAAATACATTTTTTATGAGAAATTATTTTAAAATTGAAACACTTGCTATGGGCTTGAGGAGGTTTTGTAGAATTTAGAACATTTCCAATCGAGAACACCTCAAGCCCGTAGCAAGTGTTTCAATTTTAAAACAATTTTTCATCAATAGAATTTAGAATACATTCAGATGTTCTCGATTGGAAACGTTCTATATTCTACAAAACCACCTCAAGCCCGTAGCAAGTGTTTCAATTTTAAAACAATTTTTCATCAATAGAATTTAGAACGTTTCCAATCGAGAACATTTGAATGTATTCTAAATTCTATTGATGAAAAATTGTTTAAAAATTGAAACACTTGCTACGGGCTTGAGGTGGTTTTGGTTTCAATGCCTTGCGATGGGTGCAAAGCCCGTGACCTTTGGTTGCTGGACCCACTTCTCACCTCTGTGACGGAGGTCAGAGTACCTGTATTTTCAAGTTATTGCAAACTATACGCTTTTAGAACTGGAGCTTTATTGGTTAGAATCTACCCACGTCATATTACAGTATTATAATTAAATACGCTTCTTCTGTATTATATACATTATACTTATTTCTTAGAAACCAAATACCTCCAACTTCTAACATTTCCCTGAACATTTCAAATCGCAGGTCGCTACACTAGCGACTCTTAGTAAGTTCGATGTGTTACTAGGATACGCTAGTGTAGCAAACTATTTTTTATTTTATTTCATATTTCTTTTTATTTAGGAAGCAAACAGTCGTACAGTAAAAAATTATAACAATAAACATTCATATGTTCTAGACCAATTAAGTTCCATTAAATTAAATGTAGATTTAGTATTTTTTACCTACACAACATATTAAATGGCAAAAAATAAACATAATAAAGAAATACATAAAATTAAAAACAAAAAGAAAAAATACAACTTTTCGCATAGCTATACTATTCACTACGGGTGATAATAATGTACTTTAATAAACTATATTAAACAAGTTCTATATTTTGGTTTTCTTTCATACATATTTATCAATTTTATGTGAAACTCTTATTTTTAACTCATCATTGTAAAATATCAAAACGACTGTTAGGTTTGTATTAAGGGTCAACGGAACATATGTTATAATCTACACGTTCGTAGATGGCGCTAATCTAATAATTTCAGGAAAAAAAACACTGCAAGTTACTTTTTTTAAATATTAATATCGGTTACATGAAGGATTTGTAACAAGATGTGTAGATCCTTCTTCTTAATTTATATCTACGGTGTGTGGCACCTCCAGTATTTACTTATTAACCATTGTACATTGGTTAGTTTGCCAACCCTAGAATCTTTTGAGACACATCGGTTGCTAAATCTGCGATTGGATCAAAAAACCTGAGGAGTTCAAATTAAAGGAAAATTGATCCTTGCTTAACAGCCCAGAGGAGTGGGCATTCCTTTTGGAGGATGACCAATGGATCCGATCGATTTCGTCATCATTATTTTATCAAACTGGAATCTTCATCCTGGACGGTGAGCAACGATGAGTAATCAAAAAGCATCTTCAGATATTGCACTATCACGGGTTTTTGTCTTGGAGACAACTTTGACAAGGCAATTATAGAACTGACAAGAAGATTATTTGTCGCATTTGAAGACGATATGAGTTCCTGCCATAAGCTGTCTTTAACCACATTGCAATTGAGGTTGAAAAATGTGCAACATTCCATACTTAAGCAAGCTCCCTTTCGCTAGTACCAGATGAAATTTTTATTGATTGTAATTTATAAATACATAAATATTTCTTTCTGATCAAGAAACCCCATCCTTTGCAGGGCAATAGTTAGTATTTTTTCTAATCAATTTCATTAATTGATGAGGCCATATTTCGCGGTAACATATCAATTGTTTGTTTGCATGTAATTACGTAATATGAATAAAAATAAATAGTTTTGTCCGTATAAAAACCTAATTCTTTCAATAGAGGCATACGAATACAATATTGGATCGAATCTCCGATATGATATTGTATTTGTTTGCCTTTTTTGGAAGAATGTAGTTTATATATGGACATTTTTATATTCATATTAATTTTCATATGACACATCTACGTCAATAATCAACAAATAATTCGTCTTAATAATTTAAAGCATAACTTGAAAAAGTGTATTTTCCTAAAATAATAAAATAAAGACCCTATATGATAGAGCAAATTATGAATTCTTCTAAGAATACCAAGCCTATCACTGTCACCGAGTACTTTATAAATTCAATTATTTTCCGCCATCGTCTTGAAGTGATGCAACATGCTACACTACCGCCTCGAGCGGCCAGAGTTGCCACTCAATAGAAGTAAAATAATGCCAATATTTTAATGGAGTTAGGAGGATTATTAATATTCTAGGGTATTTGCAAACAAATAAATGTGAAAAAAAATCTTAGTAACGCCTTACGTATTTTTGGACTACTATAATAATATTGAAAATGTAATCGGTAGAAAATGTTGAAAACTAACTTGTTAGATAAAACCCAGCTGTTGTAGCTAGTATAAAAGTTTGCACAGAGAAGTAACAGAGATGTGGTTAGTTTCCTAACTTTATTTTACTTTTATCAGAAAAGTATTCAATTAACGTGTTTTTGTTTATAGTTTATTTGGATATATTATTAAGTGAATTTTCACTGGCTTGATAAGCTAACTATAAAATTTTATATGGCGCTATCGCAAGAGATTTTTGTCGAGTCGGTTTTGTCGACATTGTTAAGACTTTTTTTTTCTTCTCTTTATTTATAATATTACAGAGAAGTTATGAAAAATATATTTTTAAACTATTTAGCCTCTGCTGAAAAGTCCTACTATTATCTAATTGTATTAATAAACACCTAAAAATCTATGTTTATTTCTATGAAACATCTTATTATTAATGAATGTATTTAAAAAAAAATATGTGAGGATTGAACCTTCTTCCCCAAATACCGCACGCGTATATGAGAGCTATAAAAAGTTGATGTTGAGTTTCAGCTCGATCGGATGTCAAGAAGTGGGTTAGTTTCTACTTCCAAGTTTCCGTTTCATTCATTCAATCATTAATTTAATTATTTATCAGAAAACAAAATCAAAATTCATATAGATGCATTTAAAAAGGTTTTGTAATTTCTGACAGTAGCACAGTGCATTGAAGTGTATGGGGGAGAGGACAAAAATCATAAAACCGGTAACGCGTAGAATAATAAATAAAAAAATGCCGTTTTCTAAATCTGAGTCATTAGCATCATAGTTAGTTCGCGCATATTAAAAATATACATATTTATACACAATTTAACACATTTCATAAATATTAATATTAGTATTTTTGTAAACTTTGATATATTTCTTTATTTATTTATTTATAATTTTTTTACATAAAAAAATAAAGTTATTACTTATAAAATACGATTTACATTGGTTTTCTATGTTAAAATATTTTTATACTACTCTTCCAAGCTTACTACTCTTCCATAGCTTGTGGTTAGCAGAGGAGTGAACAGTACATTATTGTAGTTATTGAGTAATTAATAATACGATAGTTACATGTTTTATATTATGTTGTAGTAAGTACATTGCAGAGAGAAAGTAGAAAAAAAATTACATAATTGGTAAGTGTGATATAAGTTGTATAGGATCTTAAACTAATCTGAATCCGAAGATTCTTGGTCGCTACTAAATTCTAAATCTAGATGTAGGTTTAGACTGGATGTGGCGGAAGGTTCATCTACTTGTTTAATATACTTCTGAACCTCTCCATCCATTTTCACGCCTTTATTTGAAGTTATATTCCTTTTGGATGATAAGAGAGGTTCAGAAGTCAACAGCAATATTCTGATCAGGTCTGTGTTGGAGCTCTCTCTCGAGCATTTACGGGTATGAGATAGTCGATTTTTTCTAACCTCCTTGTGTCTCGCCTCTAGCGCATCTTCGGATAAATGTCCTATTGGCAAGGAAAATGCGTCGATTATTTCACACCCGTGAAGTAGTACCTTGTGAACACTGCTAGGCATATAATACCAGCCATAAAGACTGATGTACATTTGTCGCGTCTCGTTTAACAATAATTTAAAACTATCGAGATTGATGTGGTAGCCGCATGCGAGCACTCTGAGAATTGTAGAAAATTTCACAATTAGCTCCTTTTCAATACCCGTAATTTCTGCGCTGAGGTCAGGGTTGAAGAAGAAACGCCTTGCTGTGTTGCCATCGTTTGTAGAGCCATATCCTGGCTTCGGTTTGTCTACTAACAAACCCATTTTTGATTTGAAGTCGGCTTGAATTTTTTGTTTATTGTTATCGACAATTTTTTTTTGCTCCTCCCCCCTAACTTGCCAGGATTTGACAGGTAGTCGGTAGGCTATGTGCAAAATACACTCAAAAAATCGAATCCAACAGTGTAGGGTGGACAAACCAAATCGAAAATTCTCAGTATTAGGTGGACGATTCAACACGTTTTCCGTATTCATCTCCTTTGGAGTTGCTCCACAGATTAGGCACTTAGACGTGAAGTTTGTACCGGATAATATGTTGCTCACACTACCATCCATCATAGTGAACAACATCTCGCAGTTAACACGACATCTTTGACCACTCTCGGTAGCTAGGTCACAAGCTTGCAGATTACTGATTTTCTCATTCATCTCCTCCTCCTCATTGCGCACAAGCTCTGCGTTTTCTTTTTGGAAAATAAACTTTACTGGTCTGCAGTAGAGTGTCGATGATGGTCTTGGATTTACCCAAACGTCTCGTCCAGAATCTAGATCAATCAATTTTAATGGCACCAATGCTATCAGAAACAAATATTCATCAGTGCTTGAAGCATCCGTGAATATTTGTTTATACTGGCTGTGACCCGAACTGCCATCGAAACCCCATTTACATACAAATTTTAAGTTATCGCTCCTCCAATGTAGCCAAATTGATAATACTCCGTGCAGTTAGTTGCAGAAGTTCTTGTAAATTAACTTCAGCTGAAGTTTTAGTGACTGTGATCAACGATGGCAGGAGAACATTCTTCGTTTTGTTAAGCTTGTAAAGACTGGGAAAGCAGTTTGGGTGCACAACATTTACTGCAGCTCTTAACATTTTGTATTTACTTTCTGATAGATCTAGATCGAGATACAGGGCTAATGCTTGATGAGGAGAGAGTGAAGACGTCCCATCCTTTTCTGGTGTACCCCTAGCCACATCCGCAGCAAACTGCAGCTCGCCTGATTTTCTTCCAGACACGAGCTCCGATACGCGCCTTTTTTTGGTCTTGAGCGAAGCTTCCTCGAATGGCTTGAGGGGTCTTCTGCGGGTACGACTTGGTCCAGGCTGATTGGTTATATCTTGTAGACCTTTTAAACCCAATGGTAACTGTATTTGTTGGTTTAGCCACGTCTCATTACGTGCACGAAATTTCTCTCAATTGCGTGAAACGTCATTCAACGTCAGCAAATTGTTGAATTGTAAACAAAAAAATCTGCTGAAAGTCCTTATCTTGTCCCGATTTTCATCATCGACGTCAATAAAATTCATAAGCGAACATATTTTCTGAAAAACAGCCAGTTGTCTATCGGATTTTTCGCTTTCGAAGAAAACTTCTGCGAGTTCGAAATTTTTGATAGAATTACCTCCGTCTGAAAAAAAAATCATAAAATCCTTAGTCGCGGACAGACGCAGCCAATTTTTTGGGACATGAAAATTTATTAGTTGACCATTAATAAATCGTAAAAACCACGAGGTGATATTTGGTGTTATTTTTTAAAATGCCTTCAAAGTTGAGTAACGCATTAATCAGGCGTGAAATTTAGGTGACAACTTTGAGGACACAATACAGAATAACTAAGGAAAAAAATTAAATAATTTTAAAAAAATTACATTGTACATACCTGTGCCAGTAGATTCCATTGTGGTTTGATAATAAAAACGTGGTATTTTTGTATAAACGATGCGTCTTACTCAAGTGTTAAAATGCAACTGATAATGTGATTAGCGCATCGCTGTCGGTAATCCCTAAGTTGAGGGCGCATAACTAGCCAATAACGTTATCAAAGTAATTAAGATTAATGTCATGGCAGTTATGACTCATCATCTTTACAATAGCAAAATTAAAATTAATAAATTCGAATGTCGATTTTTGTATTTTTGTCCAAGGGACAATGCGTTGTGAGTAGTCTAGAATTATGTATAAATGTAATAGGAAACATGAAACAGAACAAAGTAACGGTCTCAATTGGGAATCGAATATTTAATATTATTTGGACAGTCCATGATCTCTGACTTACCGATTATTTGTGTTCGATCCCCAGTTTTGATCGTTTCCTTTTATTCTTCTGTGTCTTGTTCGGTTTCATGATTCGTTTAGATTTATTTTTATTATTTTCTTCTTCAAATACATATTAGGTACATTGATGGGTATAACCTTCAAATACATATTAGGTACATTGATGGGTATAACCTTCAAATACATATTAGGTACATTGATGGGTATAACCTTCAAATACATATTAGGTACATTGATGGGTATAACCTTCAAATACATATTAGGTACATTGATGGGTATAACCTTCAAATACATATTAGGTACATTGATGGGTATAACCTTCAAATACATATTAGGTACATTGATGGGTATAACCTTCAAATACATATTAGGTACATTGATGGGTATAACCTTCAAATACATATTAGGTACATTGATGGGTATAACCTTCAAATACATATTAGGTACATTGATGGGTATAACCTTCAAATACATATTAGGTACATTGATGGGTATAACCTTCAAATACATATTAGGTACATTGATGGGTATAACCTTCAAATACATATTAGGTACATTGATGGGTATAACCTTCAAATACATATAAGGTACTTTGATGGGTATCACCTTCAAATAAATATTAGGTACTTTGATGGCCTTCAAAAGTTATTCTAATAAACTTATTTATCATAAAATAAATAAAAACGTATTTTACTAACTTATCGAAATAACTGTCGCTTCAGGATTATTTATTTAATTATGTTTAAAAGTACACACCTACAACATATATACCTACATTAAGCATGTATAAATAAAATACTTAAAAATGAGTTAGTACTAACGAGTAGTATTATTTTATTCATATTTGTGTGTTGGGCTGGAATTTTTACACTGTCAATAGTTATGAGTATGATTATTTTGCAGAGTTAATATATTTTGTGTAAATAAAATAGACACTAAAATCGTTTATGTACGAAGATGAAGGGAAATGTGAAATAAGCAATGAGTGTCTGTCAAGACAAGAAGTTGCTTGCTCTATATTTACATTTTTATTTTTCGGAATAACTTTATTGAGTAAAACCTCAAATTGTAATATTTAAATATTGAAGACAATATTAGTGATTTCTAAACAAAAATCTGAAACAGAAAAATCCGAGAAGGAAACGGTCACATCTGGGACTCGAACCCAGGACCCTTGTCTTTCCGGGACAGTGCTCTACCAACTGAGCTAATGGGACCCTATTCCCCTCGGTCACTTTTAACTGTATCATACTTCGAATAAGAACTACTAACATTGTCTTCACTTTTTCACCACACATTTTTATTGGCAACTATCTCTATGTATGATCGCAGTTTTTTTTTCTATATTTACAGTCTACAACACTTAACTCCGAGGAGAAAAAATGTTATGATTAGTTAGTAACACATCGTAAATCATGCTGAAAATACCATAGCGAGCTAAAATTAACTGCATTGACTTTTTAAATACATCTATTTGAATGTCGCTTTTGTTTTCGGTAACGAATGAAGAAAATTTTGGAAGCGGAAATCAACCCACATCCCGACATCCGATCGAGCTGAAACTCCGCAGGTAGACTCGTGATAGGTGACAATGCATTCTATCATGTGTCATTCATGCATACATATGCAGACATATACGCATTTCTCTGAAAATGGATGGCATTACAGCAGTTAATACAAGAAAAAAAATGTCGGTCCTACCCTATTGGCGATTGGAAGTTCCTTTGTAGGAAGGTTTAATCATCTGTCAATCCGATTGTTATTTTTTAAGCTTAAGACATGTTTAAATGGATGTATTACAGTAAAAAAAAACCTTGTTTGTACGAGTTGATTTTTTAGGCATTTCACTCTGTGAAAAGTTGCTCACATTTAGTGCTTCATTCAAACAGATTTTTTTCTTTATAGTTCAGAATAAACGTTTTCCTGGAGTGGTTGCGTAATTTAATAGGAAAAACGTTAAAAAGATGGAAATTGTGATCGCACTCTAATGCAGTTTCGGAACCTTTCAGCGCGGATGGTTCTTCGCTGCTTTATAAAATTAGTCAATGGAATAGTCAGTCAGCCATGCACTTCAACACGATAATTGAGCGGATGCCGGAGAGACGGTGCGGCGAATAGCTTATATCCGGAGCTTCGGCGCACTTAGTTGAGAAATTACTAAAAGTCTGAATTTTATATAGGATGCTGAGATCGACGCTTACTTATTGCAACATTACTAACACGACATTAATAGATGTGTAAGCGAGTCACGTACGCGAGCAGCTAGCCGAACCAGTTCCCAACAGCGAATGAAGATGGCCGATTATTACTCCGCTCAGCAGGTAAGTAGAACGCTGGGGATACCATGCGGGAAAAATAATATTATGGCTACAAAATGCGCGCGTAGTGACTGCCTATATTCATATAATTTTTTTATACCGTGTACCAATGTCAGAAGGATGCAGCAGAACTGCCAGAAAATGTTTTAATAAATTTAGTGATTATTTAAAAAAATTATAATAATACGTGGAGTTTTAAAATCAAATATTTAGTTCTTGGGTGTAGTTTAATATTATTAATCTTTATTTTTACTTCGCTTTCCGGAGGTAGCGTTATTACACAAAATAATTATTAAAAAAATAATATCTACGGTGTCAAGAATCTGGTAGTACTGGCGGAAAACTGGTGAATCTACATCATGTTTGAATTTACTTTTTTATTTGAAATTTTTTTGAGTAAATCAAGTCCTAGTTGGAATTTTTCAAAAAAAGTCAAATTTGAAAAAAAAATCGGTGGCTGGAGGGTTATTACCAAGTGTCGTTTTTTTTAAATATCACATGTACACAACATCACAGCATCAAGGCAGATACGATATCTGACACATTACTTGCTTGGCTTCCTTTGCAGAACTTTAACCGATTTTAAGTCTATAGATTGTATGAGAACCCTCTATACTTCATTAGTCAGAAGTCAATTGGAGTATAATTCACCTATTTGGTCCCCTTTATATAAAGTTCACTCCAATAATATAGAAAGAGTTCAGCACAAATTTCTTAAGTACGTAAATTTTAAGCTCGGAATTCCTATTGATTACATTAATTATGTCAGTTTGATGAATCAATTGCATCTAATAACACTGTCTGACAGGAGAATTATTTCAGACCTGGTTGTGTTACACAGAGTCATTAACAACTTAATTGATAGTCCTGCCATCCTTGCCACTATTAAACTACATGTGCCGACTAGGAATACAAGGCAAAATATAACATTCTTCTGTAATACATACTCGACCAACTATCAGACACACTCACTGACCAATAGGATGTATGATCTGGGCAACAAGTATGGGGGTGTTATTGATTTATTTATTGACTCCATATATAGAATTAAGCATAATCTACATCAACACTTTGTTGAATCCTACAAATTGGAGTAGCTTTGGTAAATTAGTTTTAATGATTTGTTTTATATCTAATGTTGTTGTAATTTCTTTTTTACTTTATGTTATTTTTTTTCCATTACATTACATCTATTTACTGTCAATATCTCCTGTATAATACATATTCTCTTATTGTACTGCATCATGTATCACTTCTATGTAAAAGCCTTTTTAGGCGTATATATATATAAATAAATAAATAAATAAATAAATAAATTACACACCTGACAGATGGAACATCGGCCGTAATGATTGACACTGTAATGCTGTCCGAAACGTTGGCTACAGAAGGAGGTAGCACAACACGGATAAATCACTATATATAGCCGTGAGAATCTCAAATCATATCTGATGTTTCGGGACCTTAAAAAAATTGGAACAATGGGTTTATGAAATTCCGTGAAAGTACTGCCATGTGGCACTGCAGTTTTTAATTTAAAAACCGGACTATTTGGCACTCTGAGGGTTTCTATACCACGCGAGAAGAGAAGAAGGTTAATTTTGATTCTATTCCACTCTTGAGCATTCCCTCCATCCCGCCTTCCTTCAATGAGCGTTTGAACAAAACTGCGCCAAGTGCTAAATAACTAATGTGACCGGTGTCACAAATCTTAGATCGGTGATCGTAAGTACACCTGGCACCATTTTTTTACCCTTTGTTTGCTAAAAAAAAGTTTAAAAATGTAATATTCAAAATCCTCAGATCGAAATTCCTTTTTTGGGTTCTCTTTGTGATGTTTTCTGACACCGAGTGTTTGTAGAATATATTTGTGGCTCGTTCCAAAGTAGTAGATACTTTCAGTATCACCCTTGTGAAAGACCACCATTCAGAATTGAAAAGTTGCTTTGATTGGCTTTAGCAGTTTTATGGTACCCCATCTACATTGACATAGGTACTTTGCGTACTTCCTCTTCCCTATCTACTTCCCCTCCTCACTACCTTCAGCCTTAACAACATACTCCAATTGGGAATGCCATATCTAATCTGGCATTAAACATTGACTGGCTTTACTGGGCTCCAGACTGCAGACTTCACTTTGCGAAACTTACATGACAAAAAACATTACACGATAAGGAAACTACCATAATTAGCATGTTTAAAAAAGTCACTGAGAGTGTCTAAATAAACTTGATTAATTACCCACTAACCTACAAATTATATAATTGGTTCCTTTTTATATTATAACATCAAACTTATACCCACTCAGTTACTTTCGTAAAAAGAGACTCATTTAATAGAAGCGGTAGTGACATTACTCCATTCTCCATTCTCCGTTCTTTTTTATTCAATTCTTTCTTCAAATATACTCGTAACAGGTGTTTACTATATTGTGTTCAGCTATTTGTTTATTATGTATTTTTTCCTCCCGAAATTGCCAATCTATTTGAAGGCACGCCGTGGGCTGACATGCCTCCCCACATATTTGGAATGCGTGTGTCAATGGAGGAAGGATTCCGTCCATTCTTTTGAGATTTCAACAATATCAATTTGTCCCCCTTGAGAGGTTCGCGGGAATGTCATCACTGCTGAATATCCTCGCGTTGGAATGAAATACACGAAGTTCACCGATGCACGTGAAATTAAAACTATTGTATTTACTTGTGTAAAAACAAGATGCCGACAAAATACACGCTCACACCATCTTTAGAGTGGAAGACAATCTCAGTATTGTCCAGTGGGTCTAGCATAGTGAAATCACACTAGCGAAGATTTTGTACTGATTTACAAGGCACGGTCGCGCTGTTGATAACCAGACCGATATTGATGATTTAATATACAAGAAAACATTGTGCCCTGGCAACACTCGAGGTATTGTCTATGAATTGACATTCCGAAACGTCGAACGACAAAGAGCTACGTAAAAATATTAATAAAATAACAATATTGAATTGAAATACTAGACTATTACTATGGCAGTCCGCATTCACCATTTAACACTAAAAAGAGAGTAAATTTGTTAAAGATGTTTTTATTAACCACATTTTTACATGAACAACTCGATTATCCAAGCCCAAGCCAATGTGTAGCGTCATTTGCCCGAACAGATTCAACTCACCGAGCATATGACTTCTTTCAATAGCCATTAATTTTGCATAACATTTAAAAGATGCGTATATTGACAGCTAACCCAAGCTTATCTGATATATCGGCCGTTGGAACATTTCTTATAAATTCTTGACCGCCTTCACAAACATCGCTAACATACCAATTTAGTCAATATCGTATTGACATAGGGCATACACATTCAGAATGAAAGGTTGCTTGAAATTACTTTATTCGTATTTGGTGATAGATCTGAAATTCGCAACCTTTCTCTTTCGAATCTCCTTTCTTTTCCACTCCCTTGTGCTCCACAACATACCCTTGTTGAGGATGCCATAGCTTCGGACAGCACAGTATTCATAATAAAAATACATATTAAACACGCACGATTTTTCACGCAAATATCTTGAAATGTCAGTCGTTGATTATAAATGTAACTTGCGATATATAAATAAATGATCATTTTTAAGTACTGCCCTTATTTATTTATTTCCGTCCGTTAAAGGCTTTTACATAATTTATATATATTTATATAAATTTATTGTACAAGAAAAAAAACAAAATTTAATGTATTCGTATAGGTACGTGGTAATAAAAAATATCAATATTAACATTCTTTAACACAGCCAGAGTTAAATATTTTCATCAAAAAAATTAGCTCTACTAGATGTAAAAAACAGTAATATGCTTAGATTGATGTTTTAAATATATCAACAACATACCTTAGAGGTGTTATTTGAACATGTGATAATACATCTGACGCTTATAACTTTAATAACTTTAGCGGGATTGGAATTGTGGTATAAAAGACGATTTTCTATATAAATATCACACCATGTAATTTCGTGAAGGGTACCAACGTGAAACAAGAACTTTTTGCCAATAGATATACTTATGTTTTGATAAGTTTAATGATTTTTTTTGATATCATCTGTTTAGTATGGTGCTGTTTTATAGCGTTTAGTGGTGTAAGTACGTTGACTTTAGTTTGCAGTCTGTCTTTGCCAACATTTGACTTTTAATTAAAGAAGACGGCATTATTTACAAACCATTTGTAAGCGTCTCCGTGATTGAAATGTTCAAACACTCGACTAAATTTTGTTCCGGATTTCCTGAAAAGCTTGCGAACGCTTCCATTTTAGACTTTTAAACAACAACTGTTTAACGAATATAAGATTATTTGTCAGTTTTTATTTTTATCTATCAAAGCCCTGGATGGCTTTTATAATATAATATTTTGTGCTTGATACAAGTATTTTTTTTACTGCAACAACAATTGAATAATTATTATTTTATTCTGAAAAGCGATATAACATTTTTCGAACTTTTTTAGCGTGACAGTATTCGTTCGGGCACATCTAGTGTGTTTTATTTCACAGTTCTCAGATTTGAGAGGAATTCTGAGAACTGCTGGCATTTTTCATCTCTCATCTCCACTCTCATAATATGAGTGTCTTCCCGTCTCTATTCGCGTACCACCCCACCCCCCACCTGACAAGGGTAGGGCACACCGATGGCAATTAAAATCTCTCTGAAATCATAAGGTATTTCCAGTAAGTGCAAATATTGTTAGAAAATCAACAGAATGATTATTTACTTGCTTTTGCTTGCTGCCGGATATCCTGCCACTAAAAGCTATTTTGTATCCTCTATGTATGATAGGTACACGGTATTATGAGAAGAGGTTGCACTGGAGCTTTTAACAGCTTATCTATGGGTGCGGATGCAACATGGTGAACCCAATAAAAAAACAAAATAATATCTCAAAGAATCCAATTTACGCATAAACTTCTTTAATTTTTAAAGAATTACAAAATATATAAACTTCAAGCAAAGCCTTTGCCATAATAAAATCTTTTCCTTTATTTTCTATATGTAGTGCGTTAGTTTTTTTTAATGTGTTATATATATATGACCGGTCGGTGGCCGAGTTGACATCGCGTTTGGGTCCCACCCAGGAGTAGTGTGTTCAATTCCTCGGCTGGCGAAGTCCTCCATCACAACACAAGCAACATTTTCTGCTTATTGTGGTGGTAGTAGGAGATTTTCAAATATTGTCAGGTTATTCGTAACTCGGGAATATTTGTCTTTCTTTATTATAAAAAATATATATATAACGCATACTTTGAGCCACATTATATACACTTTGGATGGATTTTGCAAACTTGGATAGGACCGAGATTCATTTCGTATATTAACTGATATAAATTTTTAAACGTAATGCTATTCGATTTCAGAACAATAATAATAATTTATATAGCGCAGTTTAGTGTCATTTTACTTCAAATGCGCTTTACTATAACAAACTTAAAAACGGTAATTTAGTATTAGTGGTCATGTTCTAAAAAATATTCCTACAGTGTGCATTATATAATAGAGATTTAATAATATAGCATTAAATGTACAGTTTATACAAAGCGATGACAAAACAAATTATAACAATAACAGTAGGACAGGACAAAACAAGAACATTAAAACTAAAACATAATATAAAACAGGAGGCAGTTTGCATATATGTCCACGTCTGTATGTGTGATTGCCACTAAGTTGATAGAATGCATTGTCATCGACAACGAGTCTATCTGCCGAATTTCAACTCGATCAGATATCAAGATGTGAGTTAATTTCCACCTCCAAGATTCTAATTCATTAATTTATTTATTTATTCGTAAAAAAAAATTGTGAATCATATAATATTTCGTTCACTAATATTATTTTTCCTAACAAAAACTTTAAATTAATATTTTGTTTCTTTGCAAAAACGAAAGGAAATGCAAAGTGCACGTATTTTTTTGTTAAATGGTTAGGTATAAACTTACAGGAACTGCTCCTATTGGAACATTAGTTTTTATGTCTCTGTCAAATTTACACGCTCCCAGGGACCTTTCGACTGAAGAACAAAGTTATATAATATTCCTATATGCCATCAAGCAGGACTTTCCTCTTAATAATTGCCGCTATTTGCACTCGGCTTCCGTCCCAAGCTAACCGCAGGGCCAGACTGGGAACTCCCCTTGGGCCGAATCCGGCTTAGTTTCAATAAAAATCTCACCTGTAATATTATAACTGTAGAGCATAAATCTTGCATTATAAAATATTAAAAACTGTGAAACATCGATTTCTATCGTCATGAAATTTGTGCAGATTTTTCTTTCCGCAATGTCTAGTTGTTTGAAACCTCAAAAATAAAACCATGAAACATCCGTTTAACTGTTACAAGTGAGGTAACCGCATGGTTCAATTCTTCAAAATGTCTAAAAGGGTTTTAAAATTTTTATTGCAATCACCGGCGAAGTAGTGTTAGAAGAAATATATAGTTTTGAGTTTATTTGATTTGAATCAACAACTGATATTTTTTACTGAATACATTATATTGTCAGCAAGACGAACGCTTAGAATAATAGATACACATATACAGAGGCGATTCTAGGGATCCAGTCGTGGTAGGTCATGTGAAAAAAATGTGTGACTCTCTTTATTTGATATTGTGAAAAATACCCAAATATTATTATCTATATCATATTATGTTAATACAGTAAATTGAAAATAAATACACAATCCATGTACTTACGACAAATTATTTTTTTAAGATATTGAGTTTTAATGTAGTTGTGCACAACATTAAAGTAAATAAAATAAGATTTTTATTCTATTTGACAATGATCTTTTAATTTTTTTGTTTTGTTTCATTCTACATTGATAGCAACATAAATAATTATTCCAAACTTTTCACTTTGACGAAAGATATAGTGCCATCTCGTTTATTTGATGCCAAAGTGGACATTCTTTAAATTGACCCAGCGAATCGTGTGGACTTGAGAATGAAAGCTTCTATTAGAAACAACAAATGTCACTACTCCTCACTCTCCGCCGCCGCTGTTTCGCGTTACATTTGAAATAAATTGATTATTATTGCTGTCTTATAATTTTGGGGGGTCAAACACCAATTGACCTAAGGGAAGAACCATATACATAGTGTCAAGAAACGTACTTGACATACTTGACTTACTTTAACCAGACTGTTGTGCTTTTTTCAACTAAAACCTTTAAAACATCAGTTGATATTTGGACAGTTAGGGGTTGGGATGAGGGGTTGGGCTTTTACTCGGCTGTGACCAATGAAGATATGTGAAAAATTTATTTTTGGTTTGAAAAAAAATATGGTAAAAAAAACCTTTTACTCCAAATAATGTCGAGAAACACTGTTAAATGTAAATTAAGTATGTCCTTTACTATATAAGTATAGATATACATACTATATAAATGTTTTATTGGAAAAATGAAAGAAATTTTTAAAAAATGTATTGAAAAAAAAATAGTATCTAGGCCTAATTTGATGTCTAGTCCAGACCTGGTTCGCCTTGGAGCATCTCCGATATTTAATAAGGAATTGGTTGGCAGGAATTATTGCCCTAGTTTTGAGATGTCGTCACCATTAGGTAGGTACTCCGGCGCCTTTAGCGGCGCTGAAGAACCAATTTATAGGCTATTGGACGCCCGCCCTTCTATGAACGGTGAATTTCCAATATTCCACGTCCGCCGATATTAAATACCTGAACATGTATATCTGTCTTATAATAATAATCGTAATTCTACTTCCTTACTCCGTATAGGAAGTCTAGGCCGGTGTCATTTTCTAACTTGGTAAGATATATATGATCCCCCGTAAATATATGTTCTCCCAATCGTCCGAAGTCAGCGATACTATGGCATCCTACTGGGTATGTCGAGAGGCTGAAAGTAGTGGGGACAGGACGGAGATGGGGAAGAGGAAGGTTGGGAAGTACCTCGCTAGTTAGATCTGGTCACCAACCACGGCTTTTTATTTGACCTTAAGAGGTATTTCCAGAGTAAAAATTTTTTTTAAAAAATTTAAAAATTATTTTAGTGCTTTGTCTTTGTGTAACTCCGGTACAAATGACCTCTAGAACTGGGATTTGTTGTATTTTAAAATTTGAAACTGACTGTCGGAACGATACAGAGGAGCAATAAAATAGGTACCAAAAATATTTTATTAATTAATAACTGTATATTTCAAATGTGTATTTCTTTTGTTTAAATTTTTCAAATGTGTATTTCTTTTGTTTAAATTTTTCAAATGTGTATTTCTTTTGTTTAAATTTTTGATACATGTCAGACGTAATTTTTTCAGGTTTACTAACGGTTTTCATTTGAAACTTTAATTTCTGATCGTCTTCTGAGAGGCAAATAAATTTGTTTTGAATACTTTCATCTTCACAAACCCACAAATAATTGTTTAATATTTATAAAATTTGTGACAATTTCATCTCCCAAGGTCCTATTTAAAATATTATCGTCTCCCTTGTTCGTCCAAACCTTCCTTAAGATCTTACCTGGGAAATAAGAAGACAAAACTCCCTACCCTTTTCAGTGATATTCAATTGTTATTTGATAAAGTGCACTATTAATGACAGCAATGTTACGAAAGAAAAACAAATGTTACTTATGTATGTAATTGTTCTCGTGAGAAGGCCAGTGAATCGTGTGAATTGTAATCTGATAACACATCTTTCCTGATGATGGACACTGCAATGCTGTCCGAAACGTTGGCTAAAGAAGGAGGTAGCGCAACACGGCATAATACCCCAAAAACAAATGACTAATCATAAAATCTCAAATCATACCTAAATAAAATATTAATTGTGATTATATGAGGTGTACACCTATTAACTTTAAGTGATCCATACGATGACATTTTCAAGAAACCAACAACATTAAACAAAATAAACAGCATCATAATTGGAGGCTTCCTTCGTGTCTCCTCGTTTTCCCAGAGATTTTAATCCTATCGGATGAAACTTCTATTTGCATTTACAGTCCATTTTAATTAATTTCATTCCATGTTAATTTCGGCATCGAATAATAATACGTGGTTTTTCACGGGTCTGCGCTAGTATCATAACAAAAAAATTCTGTTGAACTTTTTGAATAACTGTGAATTTTTTTCGAAAATATATTAAAATACAACCAACATTAATACACCACCTGTTGTCTCCACAAAAAATGAGCAAGGAAAAGGGCTTATTAGAGACGTTTCGAAAGGAAATCGCTGTTAGAAGTATTCAAATGCACCAAAATACACAATCCCACATTATACAGGTTCTCCAATAAGAGGTGTTATTTTGAATGGCCCGCTATTTCGGTAGATGTTACTTTCGAAGCTGTCATCTTTTGACATTTGACAATTAGAAACTATGCCATTAATTAAAATGGAGCGATACACGCTTCAACAACGCATTAAAATTATTAAAATTCACTTGAGTGAATCAAATGCAAATCATCTTGAGTGATTAGGCCCATCTCCACCTCGGTGGCTTCGTCGTGGCATTATTGTTGAAAAGCCTCTCTATTCTCAACGTGTGACTGTTTGGTGCGGTTTATGGTCCGGCGGAGTCATTGGACCTTACTTTTTCGAAAATAAGGCTGGAGCAACAGTTATAGTGAATGGATTGCGCTATCGAGAGATGATTAATGATTTTTTATGGCCGGAATTGGATGGTATTGATCTGGACAACGTTTACTTTCAACAAAACGGTGCTTCGTACCACACAAGCAACGACACCATTGATTTTTTACGAATGAATTTCAAAATAACACCTCTTATTGGAAAACGCTGTACAAGCTCATATTGATCGTCTTAGCTCTTATTGTGTTACCTATAATGAATATAATTATCCTTGTTAATAATAATAACCTTAATTGATTAACGAATCTATTTATTATTAGGTAGAATCCTGAATTGCTTATAAGACGTTAATATCAGATGCTAGATTTCCAGAAATTAATAAGTCATTAGTACTAAACATTATTGGAAGATTGGACGAAGTACATTAAATATTACATCGCTGTATTTGAGTGTGCGTGAAATTCGATTCTCGAACGTAGGAAATCTTACTTTCTTTGATATAAAGTAACTTGGTGATTCCGTGGTCAAGTGGTCAAGATCTTTCGACCGAAAATCTAGATGTCGCTAGATTGAATCCAGGCGCGCGCAAATAATAAAATGGGAAAAAGGGTGGGGAAATTTTTATAACAACATATCTTTTTGGTAGTTTGGTAACTATCCATGTTGGCAAATTTTTATAACAACATATCTTTTTGGTAGTTTGGTAACTATCCATGTTGGCAAATTTTTATAACAACATATCTTTTTGGTAGCTTGGTAACTATCCATGTTGGCAAATTTTTATAACAACATATCTTTTTGGTAATTTGGTAACTATCCTCGTTGGAAAATTTTTATAAAATCATATCCTTTTGGTAGTTTGGTAACTATCCATGTTGGCAAATTTTTATAACAACATATCTTTTTGGTAATTTGGTAACTATCCTCGTTGGCAAATTTTTATAAAATCATATCTTTTTGGTAGTTTGGTAACTATTTATTGTTTTGGTGTTTAATTCGTAGAACTCCATTTAATTTTTTAAAATAAATTTAAAATAAATCAAATTTAATAATGTTATAATAATTATTAAGTTCTGCAAGTATTTCTGTTATTTTTACAGTTTTTAATGTGACAGCTGTTTCGGCTTTTGAGGCCATTATCAAACTGTGCTAGTGAAGTGTAGTTTTTGAAGGAAAAGAAAGAAAATCAAAGTGTAATACATTTTTTATGACTTTTTCTCATCTGGTATGCTGTTTGAAAACTTCAACAGTTCTTATAACAGAGGAGACCACTTCTGTCTACAACAATCAAAAATGTTCATGCTTTGAGATACTAAAACGATTTTTTCACATTAAAATAAAAAAATACGTAGTATATTTGCGGTACGTCCCAGAGTGGTAATTAATATCAGTATCTCTGAGTTGAAAGACCACCAAGCCATTATTGATGACCGGATATGGATATCCGGGTGCTTGTCAACATTCCTCTTCACCTTCTCCTTCTCCTCCCCATTCATTTCATCCTCACAACATACTATCTCCAAACGGTTGGAAATAGTTGGGACTGATTGTGAGTCTGTCATGCGTACCTTTGGTTCAATGATCTCTAGAACTCTAGATTAGGAACTTTAGATTAGGACGAGTTGTTTTTAGGGAATTTGAACAATTCTTCAAGTTCTGTGAAAGATTTTTTCAAGTTTTGTTATTATTTCAGTTCTGAAAAGCAACTAGCTTATAATGATATAATAACAGAACTTGAATAGGACTTTCACAGAACCCATAAATAAACGTTGAAATTGGATGAATCATTCAAATTCTGTGCAACAACCCATCCTTAAATAAGTCATAAATGGAATTAATTTATCAAAAATCCCGTAATTTTTCACAGGTCTGCGCTAGTCCATACATAAAAATCTACTTTAAAGCTTGATTTCTTTTATCTACCAACCACTAACCAGATAATTTCATCTTTTGTGAATTATATTGCCACACTCAAATTTTGAAAGTGGTCTATTATTCCCATTGAGAAGGAAATGAACAAAATTCCTCCATTAGGCATACACCGGTATTCAAATTTCGCACGTAAAATAATTTCTTTGTTCTAATTCGCGCCTCAGTTGTTCTGACGTCTTTTGTCACGAAGAAATAAAACACGGGGAATTTATTCGAGTTGATGACGGACAGATGATGATTTTTAATGTCGTAATACAAAGGGAGCGGGATGATTAAGCGATTCGCTAACAGCTCGTTAGGTACTGACTGTATTTGTGGAGAACATTTTTATCGCCTCTTTTATTTGGGGTTCTTATATTATTATATCATGCTATGTACAAATAATACAAGTAATAAATTAATGAAGACTGCATATTTAAAAAAATATATATATTTTTAAGGTTTGTAATATTCAAACCCCGGTGAAAAAGTACCATTCAGAATTGAAACTATGCATCTTTCCCTACTTACTTCCTTCATCCTCA
The DNA here is from genome assembly GCA_026573805.1 of Hesperophylax magnus. Classification (NCBI taxonomy): domain Eukaryota; kingdom Metazoa; phylum Arthropoda; class Insecta; order Trichoptera; family Limnephilidae; genus Hesperophylax; species Hesperophylax magnus. Next base: position 7,304,502 of record JAIUSX010000061.1, on the reverse strand, counting down.
CAACAAACCCCAATTAGGGTTGCCATATTCCCTCTAGTTCTAGACAGCTCGAAGCAGAATTTACATAAAAAATAATTTATTTATTTATTCCGGAATGTGAGGAGGTTAGTGCAATCATACAGATCCCATAAAGTACATGCATACACCTCCAATAATGTGAGAAAATACAAGCAAAAAATACGTTAGTGATCTGCAAAATTTGAGATTGATGGGGCCAATAACTTTCTCCTGTGGGTTTCGATGCTGGAATCTGAACTGGATCTGGGATTCCGTGATAAGGACATTTCTTGAGGCGTTTATCGTTTCCCTTAAGCCTGCCACGTGGGTTCTTATGAGGGCTGCAAAACCAGGAACTTGCCTCTCCATGAGTATGTTGGAAGCACTGCAATATCTGGAAGGCCGAACATCAAGCGGTATATCGTATATTTTCCAAGCTGCTCTTCTTAAGACGACGCAATACTCTAAAATGTGAAGAAAGCGTGTACAAAAATTGGACGTAAATACGCTAGGATTCGTATTCTACTGAGCATGTTCGTTTTTTCCTGTCGTCCATCAATTGTTGATAATGATGTGCACCAGATACATATTTGTTTCTTCTACTACATTCAGAAGTTCGCCATTGAATTAACTATCTCCTTAATTATTGTTTGATAAGTTATTTTCAGTCTGGCTATTTTTCCAGATCTACACATTTGTAACACGGTCAAACGTGGGATATAATTTCTTAGATTAAACCTTAGATATCGTAAAACTATACAAGAAATTGTTCACTAATGTGAATGGCCGTTAAGGTGTGATGAATGTCGTCAGAATTTATTCCTGTGGATAAGTGACATCCCTGTCAGACGATATTAGTGGAAGCCATTAGGTCCCAAATAACCCGCTTCCGTAGAAATCAATATCGAAATTGATGGAAAGAACTGAACGAAGGGAATAATTCCTCATTGAGCGTGCGCTCATTTTTTGAAATGCGATGTGAGAATATTTTTTTTATGTTAACCCCATACAGAAGGCCCTGAGGAAGATAATTTACCTCATGGCCTATGTCATCTTTTCAGATGCTGTGTGGAGGGTCTTTTTTAAGGAAAGAAAGGAGAGGAAGTACTGGCAAGGTAAAATGGATACAAAACATAGGGAGATCTAAAAGATATACTGTATAAATACAGACTGAAGCTGAAACCACTCAACTGTATAAATACAGACTGAAACTGAAACCACTCAACTGTATAAATACAGACTGAAACTGAAACCACTCAAGTGTATAAATACAGACTGAAACTGAAACCACTCAACTGTATAAATACAGACTGAAACTGAAACCACTCAAGTGTATAAATACAGACTGAAGCTGAAACCACTCAACTGTATAAATACAGACTGAAACTGAAACCACTCAAGTGTATAAATACAGACTGAAGCTGAAACCACTCAACTGTATAAATACAGACTGAAACTGAAACCACTCAACTGAACAAAAAACACCACGAAATACATTTATAATTAATTTGGAAAAAACACATTTTTTTATATATTTTTTTTTTTTTTTTTTTAAAAAGAAAGACAAACATTCCCGGGTTACGAATAACCCAACAATGTTTGAAAATCTCCTACTACCACCACAGAAAGCCGAAAATGTTGCTTGTGTTGTGATGGAGGACTTAGCCAGCCGAGGAATCGAACACGCGACGCTCGGGTGAGACCCAAGCGCTATGCCCACTCAACCACTGACCGGTCAATTATAATTACTTCACATTATCCATACTTCTAAATTTTAATAATATGTTAATGATATCCTCAGCACGGGAGATCCCAGTGAGGATATCATTATATCTATTAGTTACAAAAACTTACTTATAAAATAAAAGGAATGAGGGTTGGGTAAGAAACTAGGGGTCAATGTGTCCCAGAGTGACGGACATATTAATATAACCCTCCCACTACGGCGCAAGGCAATGGGTCGAGATACCAGATGGAGAGGTCAAAGGGTCTCCCCAAACCATCACCAAACTTTGCGAACCACTTGGGGTGACCTATGGAAGAGATGTTGGTGATCCAATAAATGGTTCCCAGAGAAATCAGTTATTATAACTGTAATATTGCACTCAGGCCTTCCTATGTAGTGATGATTTGATGATATCCAAAGATGATATTATTATTTATATTTCTGTTTGAAATGCACCAGTTACTTCAATAATAACAAAATATTCCATGCGCCAAGCAATTATTGAGCATTTATATAAAAGCGAAACGAATACACAACTATCGGTCAATCATTTCACACATTCGTGTGACCTTTCGTTGTAAAATTATTACTAATACTTATAAGTCCAGAGAGGGCGGATCTGCCAATTCTTCGATAGCAAGACTTGAATACACTATTGTAGTCACAGTTATTAATTTCATACCTTTTATTTTGTCATTTTTACCGCTTAATTTAATTATTTATTTGATTGTTGGAAGCGGATCTGTGCGTTGTGCGGGTTAGTCCAGACGTAGCCATTCGTTAAAAAAATGCTCATGAGTGCTTATGTACGAAAACTTAGTTTTGAAATAAACGTACATAAAGATTGGAATGCTCATATTGCACATATGCCCACCTGTATGTATCGACTATATCTCGAAACGGCTGTATGTACGAGATAGAGATATCACTAATAAGTACGATTATGGCATTACCTAAGCCAAGCTTAACTCAAAATACCAGTTTTTGTAGCTAAGCCCCTGTGATCCTAAGCGGCTAAGCCCCCAAATAGAAAGCGCCAAATAGTTGTTGGAAATGAGAAGAGGACAAAATAATACCGATTCATACATTATGTCAAATATACTGTTTTGATGGAAAAGTCTTAGAAGCATAGGTGGCCTTGCGGGGATACCAGGTAACATCGCCAAATACAAATTAACAACCCAGGTGAACTTTATTCAAGAGACTTGTCGACTGTCATAAAATATGAATGTGGTGAAACTTGAAGAGATTACAAAAGCTTACAAGCAGTCTTCGAACCAATAATATTAATAAGTCATCACAATTTGATCCTGATTATTTTACGTGAGATTGTTAAATTTGGGTAGAAGATTTAAAAAAAATTATTTCGAAAACAGCTTTTTTATTTTTTATTAACCCACGCGTCATCTTTTGTGGAGGGCCTTTTTTGGGGAAAGAAAGTTAGTTCTGGGAAGGTAAAAGGTATAAGTTTTGGGTAGGAATATGGTGATCAGTGTATCCAGAAGTGACGGACATAATGTGAATCTATCCTTTCCATTGCGGCACAAAGCGATGGGTTGAGAGAACAGTTGGAGAGGTTAAAGGGTATTCACAAGCCAGCCTCTCCCGATCTGATACGCCATGTAGCTGGTGGGCAGGCGCATCCTGAACACACCTCACCCGATGAACCCGGGCACCCCTGCTAAATCACCAAACGTAGCGAACTACTTGGTGACCTATGGCAGAGGTTTTAATTATCCAATAAATGATTCCCCGGGCGACGGTACCCAAACCCGCCTTTCAAATTGTGCTAAGATGTTAGCTAGCTTTTTCGGATTCTGTCGATTTTTAAGAGATGGCAGTTCTTAGACTTGTCCTTTATTTATTCGTAGATTTATAATAGATTTATAAACAACTAATTTTTAAAGAAAGATGAACATTTCCGGGTTCCAACAACCTGACAAAAATTGAAAATCTGCCGTTACCACCACAGTAAACGGAAATATTGCTTGTGCTGTCCACTGAACGGTAAAATTGTTTTTCATGCTGGTCGTAGTGGGGACGGATTTTAAAATACCGTGGATGTTAATTTTATAAAAATCTGTTTTGCATTATAAAGTAATGAATTCGGTATTGAATTTTAATTTGTGATGTATTTGGGGAAATAGGTATACCATTCGTTTACCTTTGCCACAAAATTAATTTAAAAATTATTTATTTTCCAAGGTAATTTTCATTAAGAAGCCGAGTTGATAAGTAATTATAAAAAAATCGCAAAGTATGCTCAGAAAATTACATAAAACACACTTGGTTCTGTTATTTAACATGCTACAGCTATTAAAAAAATCGCAGTACTTCTATTTAATTCTACTTAACTCAGATGTCAAGAGATTGTTGTGATTTATTAATTTTCATAACATAAGGCTTATTAATTATAATTTTTTTTATGTTAAAGCACTCCTTCCATCATAATAGCTTTACATAATACATATCTCCATTTCAAACAATCTTCATTTTTTTCTTCTTCTTTTTGCACACTTATTACTAATGGAGCTTTATTAAAATCAAATAATAATTAATGTACAATGTATTATTTTAATATCCCGAGATCTTAGCACCTAGCGCGGCGAGAGATTATACGATATGACAATCTCACCTTAGAATTTAGACAACTCGTTTTAATATGAAGCACGGCGGATGCAAGTTTCGCTAACTTTTAGTTGGCAGTTAATTCTTAATTAACTTCTTGATAAACTTCAAAGCGGGGTTCGACTAAACAGAACAATCCCTTTAATTAAATCCACAAAGTGCTTTTCAATTCTCACCTGAAATCGGAGGTTATACCAAGTATTCTATTTACATTTTCGTTTTCAGCAATATTAAATTATAAGCACGATTCCGGAGAATTTGTAATTAAAAAGTAAAAAATGTGAGTGGTGTCTTTCGGGATGTTTGTCTTTCGTCAGCAGGTAGACAAGGTTAGGCTTTTCGCATATATGCAGTACAAAATACTTTTGTAGTATCAGGCCTTATTAGTTTTTTCACTTTATATATTAACTCTTTATAACCTGAGTTTTATAGTAATACTGATACGAACTGGGGTATTGTTGAAACGGAACTTTTTTATAGAACCTTTTAAAGAAGAGTGCTAACGTGATCGTCGGGAGATTCAACAGGTGCAGTCTTCCGGTGAAGAAGCAACTATTACAGACCTACTTCATGACCTTTTACACTAACGAACTGTGGACAAGGTACACACAAGGCGTCATGAACACTCTCCGAGTACAGTATAACCACGCACACAGGGCGCTGTTCGGCTTTCCTAGGAGATGCAGGGCCTCGCAGATATTCGCAGATGGAAAGGTGCATGGTGCATTCGCATATTTCGGAGTCTAAGGAAAGGGAGTTGAACTGGTGTAACGTAGTTTCTTCAAGAAATGTAGATACACCTTGTTTTTGTGCTATGGCAAGTTTACCGTTGAAAGTGGGGATAGCGGTAGTGGAAGAAAATGGCGATGGACGTGAACTTGGGTTTTGGCGTGACTGAAGCCGGATTTTGCCTGGAATATCGGCAGTTTTAATAGAAGTTTTTTTATTTCTACCTAATGATGGAATTTAAAAGAGTTTTCAAAGGAGTTCGTCGTTTTTCCAATTGACGGCGTGTTCTCCTACGCTCGTGGTCTACAGAAATTACATGGTTGCCATGGTTGGTGCGAGCGTTTCATTTGTTGGGTGGGCGACCAGTGTTGAAAACATATCCAGAAATTGTGCTGAAAGCCACGCTGTCATCGTCTCATCGTATCATAGTAGTTGACTGAGAGACGATAGGAGATAGTTTGCCACTTGAATCCAGGACATGAGGGGTGGACCTCGTTGACATGCTTCCTGAAAATGTCCTGTAAACGCATGCTTGGAAGAGAGCGCTACGTGCAATCCTGAAGAACTCTCGTTCGTAAAATTCCTCTCTTATTCTCTCTCCCTGGATTAATATACCAATTATATTGATTATAAGAAGAATTCTGTTCTTATTTTATAAATAATCTTTCAGACGAAAAACAGTATCGTGCTCTCCCACGAATCCAGAGTTTAATTTATCATTGCTCTGGTTAGATTTATCACACGGAAAAAGGTGAGTGATATAATTTTACGTAATATTAAATTTTCGTTACACTGGATGAGACTGTAACAAAGAAGGTGAGACAATACGATTGTTGGTAATTTTGAACGTGCAAAAGAGATCAAAGTTATTTCTACATTTTTCTAAAGAATAAAGGTTTAAAGTTTCTTCAATTTCATTATGTTTATGAGTCCTCGCCTCTTTCAAGTCCCAAACTCGCAAAAAGTGATATTGTATGATGTCTGATGATGAATATGGACAACATAGAAAGGAGACCAAATGACACTAGCATATCATTCAAGATGAGGTCGAACCAACTAACATTAAAGAGTTTTGAGTGTCTATATTATTAATGTCAGAGGTAATTCTATGAATGAAGTCGCCAGTTAAATCGATTTATTAACGATATCATTAAATTCACCCCGGTGTTCTTAATAAACATGACAGTAGACAGCCATACACTAAGTAGTTTCTAATCAATCGGTTTTTAGATCTATATGGGATTAAATTTTCTTTTTATCAACATTTAGCTCCAAGCAGTAAATTTTACACCAATCTTAAAATGAATCAATGTCAAGTTGAAAAAGTAAAATGCAGGAATTAATTATCTCGAAGATCTTATTATCGTCAGCAAAAAGCTAAAAGCGTGTGTAAGAAAATGCTGTAGTAATATCTATAATAAATAAGTTTAAATGAAGCAAGATCAAATGAGCTCCTTGGGGTAAGCCGGACCAGCCATACATTACATCAATATTAGAAGATTCAAAGTTATATGATATAATATATATAGTAAATAAAATTTAAAAAAATATATATTTTGGCATTACTTAATATAGATAATTTAGTTTATTTTAAAATCATCATTTTTGTTAGAAAAGCTAGGCAACAGAACACACATTATAATGCTTTTAAAATGAAAAAGGTTTTCAATGCAGAAAGCAATGTGCTCGCAGCAAACCGCAAATTATATGATTTCCTGAGGCGCAACCTCCGTAACTGGGTTACACCGAACATAACCTATCATTTTTCCAAGAATTTATTATGGCTGAATCAGGTTTTGATAACTTCCGCAGGAGGCCATATTTTCCAATCTTAGTTTGGATAAAATGGACTTCCGGCCGGAGAAATAGAGCGCCATAGACAATTTGAAAGACGACCAATATCCGCCTCCCCGCATTCTCGCCGCGTTTTGTTCATAATGGGAATTTTATTTATCGGCTTTCCGCTTCCTGTTGTAGCGCGTTTCCGGAAACCAAAAAATAGCGGCTGGCTCATATTACCACTAATTAACAAACCGTTATTGAGCTCTCCCGCTTCTAAACTGCCCTAAATCAAAGACACTAGGATAATGCAATTAAAAGTTCTTCTTCTTCACTCTATGGAAATTATTGTAATATTAAATGACTCAACATTCTATGTTTTGGATTACAGTTTGAAAAATTGTTTTGCTCTATTGAGAGGTCCATATTATATAACTGCGACTCCATTTTAGGAGATGGTGCTGCTGAGATAAGCCCTATGCAACACACTCGAATGACCAGTTCCAAAACTATGTCAAACGCAATTATGTTATTTGTGACAATTCATTTGTATGCATCCGCTAAACTCGGTGGACAGTATTCCTCAATATTTTGAACCTGGGCTTCTGGAACATAAGATAAGCCCAGATTGGATTATAGGAAAAAGGGACTCACTCATCGCAGTTGGGGCCACAAAGTATGCCAGCCTCTGGATACTTCACTTAAAACTTGTTTAAATATAAAATTCAAAATATTATATTCAGCTGTGTTATTTATATTACACATCAATCCTCCCTGTCTGAGGTATTATTTGTACACTGAGTTGCACTGTGCATACTGTCAATTTAGTTAGGTTTGACATCTTGCCACAATTATTCCGGTGTCGGTGACATTTTAGGATGGCTACATTAGATAAGTAAGACAATTTCAGGATTTGATACTAAGGTTTCTTATCCATTAAGTATTCGAATGCACTCCTACCTACCTAACTAACTAACTAACTAACTCACCTTCACGCCGCTTCCCCGCAGGAGTGGTAAAGAGGACGGACCGCGAACAACTCGGTCTTGGCACACACTTCTTTCCTCATTCACATTCATACATCTTCTCATACATACTCTTCTATTATTCTGACTCTTCTATGTATCTGATTTACTTGATTGTGCCAGTCTTCCTCGGGCGTCTCCGACTTCTTCTACCATTCGCATTTGCATCATATATCCTCCTTACACTCCTTTCTTCGCTTATTCGCTCTCTATGCCCAAAACATCTAAGCGTTCCTTTCTTAATCTTACTCATTACGCTTACATCAGCCTTGTACTATTTCATTTCCCATTCCTAACACGATCATACATGGTTTTACCACATATACGCCCCAGGGATCTCATTTCAATAGCATTCAATCTACTTTCATCCTTTTTTTGCCAGTTCCATGAATCACTTCCATACATCAGGGTGGGTGACAGCACTCCTTTGTGGACTGCTAACTTTGCTTCTCTGGAGTTTTTTTTGCTAGCGCCAACTGCGTTCAGTCCTCTATTAATGGATTAACCCTTCTTTCAATATCTCTATCAGCCTTCCCATCTTTCATAAACATACTTCCTAAATACACAAACTCATCCACCTGCTCCAAGTATTCCTCATTCACAACTATATTGTACACTGTTTTGTACTCTCTCTTTCAAACACTATTACTTTAGACTTATATTCATCATTCAACTCATTTTTCTTGCATACTTCGTTCATCCTAGAAACGAGAAAAACGTTCATGCTAGAAACAATTATTGGCAACTACCAATGTGGCTTCAGGCCAGGCAAATCATGCATTGATCAAATTTTCTCCTTGAGACAGTTCTTAGAAAAAACGTTAGAATACAATGTCGAGACTCATCACCTCTTTGTAGAGTTCAAGGCCGCGTATGACAGTATTAATAGGAACGTATTGTATAATGCAATGAGTGAGTTTGGAATACCGCGTAAGCTGATCAATCTGGTGAAACTGACAATGTCCCCAGTAACGTGTAGAGTCAGGGTTGGCAGTGATCTGTCCGAACCATTTGAAGCGCTCTACGGGGTGAGACAAGGAGATGGATTGGCCTGCCTCTTATTTAACATAGCCTTAGAAAAAGTTATTCGTGACTCAGGCATTGAGAAAAGAGGAACGATATTTGACAACTCTGTGCAACTATTGGCTCACGCTGATGATATCGACATAATTGCGAAAAATCCCGATGATTTACAAGACGCCTTCATAAATCTTGAAAGTTCTTCCAAAAATATGGGTCTTGTAGTAAACCAGCAGAAGACCAAATACATGGCCGTAGGATGTACCCAACAAATCCCATCTCTCGTATTTGGAAGCCAAAATTTTGAAACGGTAACAAGATTCACATACCTGGGCTCCCTGATAACAAACAATAACAACACTACAGAGGAGATCCAGAAGCGCATCGTGAATGCAAACCGCTGCTATTTCCGCTTACAAAAACAAATAAAATCCAGACTACTTTCCAGATATTAGTATACAAAACACTAATTAGACCAGTGCTTTCGTACGCAGCCGAGACGTTGGTTCTAACTAAAAAGAATGAGCGAGCAATGGACGTTTTTGAAAGGAAAATTTTGAGGCGCATCTTCGGCCGGTTCTAGAAAATGGATTTTGGCGCAGACGTTATAACAATGAGCTCTATACTCTGTTCAACGAGCTAAACGTCACAAAGTTCATAAAACTGGGAAGACTTCGGTGGCTAGGTCATGTGGAGAGAATGACCGAGCATCAAGAACCAAAGTCCCTGCTGAGCTCAAGACCGATAGGGAAAAGGAGCCTGGGAAGGCCAAGGTTAAGATGGAGCGACAACGTCCTCAAAGATTTGTCTGCCTTGGAGCTTCGAAACTGGAGAGAGCTGGCGCGGGACCGAGATGAGTGGAGGAAGACTCTTGAGGAGGCCAAGACCCACCAGGGGTTGTAGAGCCAAAAGTGATGATGAGAAACGAGAGACTGTAGATCATCCATACTATTAGCAATCAGCACCGCATCATCAGCATACAACAGGTAGCACACTTTCAGATGACTCAAATTCGCGCCCAATTCCTCCTTCAATTCTTGCATACAATTAGCCATGTATAGATTGAATAACAACGGTGACATTACGCAGCCTTGTTTAACACCTTCTGTGATATCAAACCACCCCGTAAAACTACCATTCACATGCAACGCTTCCTTCATACAGAGACGCAATTGCATGAGTCAGATTCGTATTCACTCTATACTTGGACAACACCTTCCATAGCTTTTTCATGTCGACTCGGTGGTATGCTTTTTGTAGATCTACTGAGGCACAGAAAAGTTTCTGGTTTTTTTGCCAGAAACTTCTCAGAAGATCTGGTCCATGCACCCCCTTCCACTTACAAAAGCACCTTGCACATCCCATATTTTATCCCTTGTTTTCTTTCTTACCCTCTCAATCAATGGACGAGACGATTATTATAAATTGCGCGAACATATATTTTGTGCGAAAAATGCACACTATTATACGATAGTTTCGCAGAAATTAAACAGCGACAAATATGCGTTTAAAGGTATTTTAGTCCATTTTTCCAGAATGCCATACCTATTGTGCTTTCCAATACGACAATTTAGGAGCGAGTAGGCGATTTTAGCTGGTTAAATGTATAAACAATGCGTAAACAGTGAAAAATGCATTTTTAGGCTGGAAAGAAACACTTTCTGACATGTACGAGTATTTGCTAACACAAAATGTATTATATGATGCACGTATATTATTGATTAAAACAAGTCATGCTTGCATTTAACCGGTGTTTTTTCTCCCAACTTCCGTTGAACCATGGCTTCACAAATAGTCAGAAAATGAGGTTAAAGCTTGTGGGGGAGGTGGAGGAGAAAGTAACTAAATACGTAATTTTGCTTAAATTATATAAAGTCATGGAAAGTGATGAAACAAAAACTTTATTAACTGGTTAAAGTAGGTTAGGTTATGTTAACTGACTACGTAATTTTGCTTAAATATAGGCAAGGCTATATACGGTAACACTACCGCTGACTCAGAAAAATCGGTGATCGGATAAATCATCACAATGATAATTCATCAAATCTTTAAAAAGTTATATAAAGTGATGAAACAAAAACTTTATTAACTGGGTTAAGTAGGTTAGGTTAAAAAAAAAATTCATCGTTTCTAATGACTTTATTTCACTTTTTAAAAGTGTGTTGAATTTTCACTGTGTTGAGTTATCATGGAACCGAAAAATCATAGTGCACCAGGAGAGGATTCGGTGATTTGCGAATTGAAAATGCAATTAAAACAATGTTTAATCAAATATACTACACAATAGGTAGGAAATTTATTGTATTTTACTTTCATATATATATAATTATATGAAAGCAAAAGTTTAAGTGTTAATTTTCCTCTGTTGAAGAAGTTACTATTTCAGACATACTGTATGATCTTTTAAACTAGCGAACTATGGACAAGGTACACATAAGGTGTCACGAACACACTCCGGGTAGAGTTTGACTACGCATACAGGGCGCTGTTCGGCCTCCCTTGGCGATGCAGTGCCTCGCAGATGTTCGCAGAGGGCAAGATGAATTGCGACAGAGTAGAGATCAGAAAACACTCTTGTCCAGGCCGTCGCCCAGTGGCACGGCGCGCCCCTGCACCCGTAATTTACTCCAAGCCAATGTAGTACAAGAACTAAATATGATTATTTTATTTAATATTCAATTTCGTAGCATGTAATAAATTTATATGGCAGACAGAGTATTGCACTCACCGACCTGTTCAGATAAGATAAACAAACATTATTATTATTTTACTAGAGTTACAGAGAGAAGCTCAGACGAAATTAGTATTTTTTAATTACAAATATAAATAATAACCTATCATCAAGACGATTATATTTTTCAAACGTTTCTTCGCCCCAGGAGAAAAATAATATAATACCATTTAATTTATTTTTTACACAACCAAAAAGTTACTGTTAGATAATATACTCAGCCGAGATGATATTTTCGTTTAATAATATCTAATGAAAAATTAACTAATTAAAAAACATCGCAAACAAAAATTACGCTACCTAAGTAAATTAGCATATTTAATTAGTACTGGGGAATGTGAAAAAAAATATTTTTAAATCTTTTAGAAAGGTTTTACAGGTTTCCGGTTACACGTTAATTAAATTATTTTTAATTGTATTAAAACCGCGTCTACTGAGCGCATGAAACAGCGGCAGCATGGTGATCACTGAAGCATTACTCAAATTTATACATTAATCAGACATTCGCTAAAAATTCGCAATTAGCAAATTGACGAAACTTCAGCCATCGTGTACGCGAGGGTAATTTTACTCCACCCTTCTCCTACCTTCCACTAACTCCCCCACTCTTACCTTTGCTTTTAGAGGCAATAGCTCCTTTCCTCTCGTAGAAGCAATTAAATCACTCAAAAATGAGTTAAACTTTTCATTTATTTTTAATAGATAAACTTACGTTTACAAGACATGGTTTTTATTCAAAGCACAAAGAATAGTAATTTATTATAAAAAATAAATATTCACCTGAAACTAAACTATAAATTGAAAAAATCTTCTGAGAAAAAATAAATACCGCTCACGACGGGAATTGAAACAGCAGCCTTCCAATTGCCGGTCGGGTGCACGGAAATAAACGTTAAAAACATTTGTGTAAATAAGAAAGTAGTCAATGAGATACTATTTAAGTGTAAAATATTGGAATTATAAAAAAACAGTTTAATAAAAATATATATTTAACCAGAACTATAGTATATACCTGAAAAAAAATTCTTAATTTTAACAGAAATTTTCACTAAATGTATTTTATATCTGAAAAAACGTACACTTAGTAAGACACCACTTTATTTTTGAATCAATAACGATAGCCAACCGGGTTTCGCTTGTCCCAAGCTTCTTCAGGGCTAAATATCAACTAAAGCTAATTAAATACAGGCACATATAAATATAGGTAAATGAAAACAATGAGTGAAAGAGATACAAAACAGATAGAAAGAGATGCAAATAGAAAAGGTGGAGACAAATTATTAAGGATGATGAGTAGGGAGGGGGGGGGGGAGGAAATAACAGTTTCAGCGGCGGAATAAATTTAATATGGGACTATCAGATAAATTAATTTGGTTATTTATTATATTTAAATTATTATTAACTGCTTTTTCTATTTCAAGGGCTTCTAAGTTGTTTAATCTAATTCCAGATCCATTTTTATGCAATATTTTAGTTCCAGAGATTTTATCGAATGAATGATTAGATTCTATTAAATGATTCGCGAATTCTGAAAAGGCATTATTGTTTAAACATCGTATATGTTCTTTTACTCTTAAGTTGACATTCCGGGCCGTTTTTCCGATATAAAAAGCAGAACAATCATTACAATTAAGTTTATATATGCCCGAGTGGCTTAGTTTGTCGTCTTTATCTTTAGTATTAATTAAATATTTACCTAAATTATTATTAGTGTAAAAAGCGGGTTTTATTTCAGATGGGAATTTTTTAACGCTTAAAGAAGAAAATTTATTTGTATACAGAACTCTACGCCATTGGAATGTTTGATTTATGTTTATATTATTAGGGTTATAAGATTTGTTAAATAGGAATTTATTTGATGCTATTTGTTTCAATTTTTTATTAAGAATATTGTCTATTAGTTTTGTATCATACCCGTTGTTTAAAGCGATTTGTTTAATGATGGATAATTCGTTGCAAAAATTATTATTATTCAATGGTACGGTAACCAATCTATGAATCATGGAGTGAAATGCTGAATGTTTGTGGGATATAGGATGGTTGGATGAATTGTGAATTGTAATATCAGTATACGTGGGCTTACGATAGATATTAAATTCAAATTTATTGTTAATTATACTTAAAGTTAGGTCTAGAAAATTCAAAGTTAAGTTTGTACCTATTTCTACATTGAATTGAATTTGTTTGTGAAAGGAGTTTAATATTTTAAGAAAAGAGTTTAATTGTCTTTCAGTGCCTGTCCAAATGCAAATAACATCGTCAACATATCTTCTCCATAGTAAAATATTCTGTAAGAGAGGTGAATTTATATGTGCCTGTATTTGTATATTGCCTATATTTATATGTGCCTTTATCTAATTAGCTTTAGTTGATATTTAGCCCTGATGAAGCTTGGGACAAGCGAAACCCGGTTGGCTATCGTTATTGATTCAAAAATAAAGTGGTGTCTTACTAAGTGTATGTTTTTTCATTCAATATGTCACACCCCAAAGTATTTGCTTCCTTCGAAAATATTTTATATCTATTTATCTAATAGTTGATAACTAATTAGGTAAAAGATCAGATCACCAAAATGTTTTTTTCCACGGGGTAGGGGTAAATGGACTCACTTAGGGAGGTGATTCTACATGAGAGTAGATGCATATATTTTTTTTTAGAAATTTCAACTTTTTAAGGTTATTTTATCTATAAAAAATGTTGAATTGCTTGATGGAAAAAATATCTACTGGAAAAATGTGTATGGGAAAACAGAGGAATTTCGAAAAAGGTTATTTAGCTTTTTTACTTCTACTCATGTCGAATCACCTCCTTAACATAGTGCACTTACCTTCAGACACCTTGTAGATAATGTAGGTAATACGCTAAGTCTCATCACAACTTCAATTACCAAACAAAAATAACCACTTGTGGGTATGATAAACTTTCTTATTTCATAACAAAATGTTTTCATTGTTCATCGTGTTGTTTTGGGCCGGGTAGGGCAACTGTAATATACTACTCACGCTTTCTAGATATATTCATTTATTTAATGGACTTGGGCTAAAAAACTTGCCTTTTTTAACGGATGAATATTTAATTTGGTTGGACAGAGGTAAGCATCCAATGAAAGATTATTATCTTGCTAAAAGCTCCAAAGCCCACGAACATTTTGCCATGTTTATTAAGATACTTGAGTGCATCTGGTCTTGATCTATATCCAGACTTCAAAACCCTCTGTAACTTACTTGTAAAACTTTTCGTTTAAGTACATTTTCAGAAACTCCATGTCAATTCAGGTCAATGTCAGAAAGTATGGAAGATCAAAATAAACGCAGGAATAATATTGAAAATCGTTTTTCAAAAGGCGCTATTTGCTTATTTCAAAATTGATTAAAAAACATTGAAGAATACGATAGTACTAAGCGAAACATGAAACAGAAAAAACACAAAAAAATTAAAAGGGAAGGTCTCAACTGGGAATCGAACCAATGATCTCTGTCTTAAGGGACAATGCCTTTAACCACTTGGCCATTGGGACCAAATTATTTTACGTCATTTCAATCAATCTCATATTTCAAATTTAGAATTAACATTATTATACTAATTTTTCACATATTTTAGCTGCTATCTTTTTGATTGATTAAAAAGTTCAAAATAATTTGTCTGTAACCTAGATAGTGCCTCAGATAAATCTGTGCAAATTTTATTTATATATATGGGATAAAAAATATATAATAAGGCAAATAAAAATGTTTTCAGTTATTTTTAACAAGGTGCATGAACGATTATTGTTGCAAAAAAACTAATGGTATTTGGTTTTATGTACTAATTTATGAAAACGATTTTTTTGGCTAATTTAAATAGTTATTCTGAAAACAGGATTCTAGGGAAAGGAAGAATATAGAGTACTGGGAAGGAAAAGGGTATGAGGGGTGGGTAGGAATTTGTGGGGCATATGAATCCATCCCTCGATGAGTCGAAAGAGAGTCCCGCTGGAGAGGTCAAAAGTCTTCCCCAAACAGTCTCTCCCAATCCGACCTACCACGCACTAGGTGGGCAAAAACATCCGCCACCAAGACCTAGACAAACCTCACCCCATGAAGCCGGACACCCCTGCTAAGTCAGTAAACGTAGCGAACTACTTGGGGTGACATATAGCAGGGTGTTAGTTATCCAATAAATAGTTCCCGGGGCAGCGGTACCCATACCCGCATGGATTAATGAAACAAATGACAATACTAAAAAATAGAACTATAAGAATTATTTATGCTCTACAAATCAATTTATACACGCAAATCGAGGGAATGTTGAATGAGTTAAATATCTTGTCATTTAAACGAATTATATTTTATTAATTATATTTTTTATCAAATTATATTATACTATAATTTTAATCAAGAAAATAATTAATGGCCATATATTAATTGAATTTCAACAAAATATTGCAAAACCTGCAGCACAGACACACACTCAAGACGTGGAAAATAAATTAAATAAGACTCCCCTAAGGCTGGCCGCATACATACGTTTTTCGTATTCGATTTCCGAATTCGTTTTCCGTATTCGGACATCCGAATGCACGGAATCAGTAGAAAATACATTAACTGCCGCACACGTTCGTTTTAGTTCCGAACGGAACAAATTCCTTACGCACGTTCCGAATGCGAGCCGGCGCGTTCGGAGAAACCGAATGGAAAAAACCTAATGACGTCATGTGGAACGCAGCTATTGCATACAGTTTGTTTGTGCCGACGCAAACGTACGGAAATTTCCGTTCG
Source organism: Hesperophylax magnus (assembly GCA_026573805.1). Lineage (NCBI taxonomy): Eukaryota > Metazoa > Arthropoda > Insecta > Trichoptera > Limnephilidae > Hesperophylax > Hesperophylax magnus. The sequence continues at coordinate 7,288,110 of JAIUSX010000061.1, read as the reverse complement.
TAATTCAGTGTTGCCAACGGATCTTGACCTAATATCGCCGTTTCTCATACATAAGGTAGCGTAAAGTAGCCGAATTTGCTGTTAGGTGGGACATGTTGATGTTTTTACGTGAAAATAAAAAATTTCGTGGGGGGGGGGGGGGGGTGGCTAGAGAATTACAAAAAAAAATAAATTTGTCGCCCTTGTTGGCAACACTGGTACTGACGTTTATACATTCCGAATGAAGAAAAACGAACGTTTGCGCTAGTCTCACGGAATTCTGAATACGGAAAACGAATTCGGAAATCGAATACGGAAAACGTATGTATGCGGCCAGCCTTAAACTCAGATACAAAAAGTCCTCAATGTACGGAGCAATTAGGATATTTAGCAAATTACTGTGTAAGAATTTAATTAAGGACTTACATGTTACTATTTAAGCGACTACGTAACTATTTAAATACCACAAATAAATTAAAAACTTTTACCCTTTTTGGTCAACAAATTAAATAAAAACTCTATGATGAGAAAACACTTTAAAAATTCACTTCCAAATTCACGCCAACTGTATTGGTAACATATAGCCATTTAATTCTAACGAGATAGGTGACCCTAGTTTATAAAAAATGGAAAAGGTTTTTTTTCCGTTAACCAAGCATGAAACGTAATCTACAATTTGCGTGTTGGTCTGACATTGATTATAGTGGCTAAAGTAATTATTTGCAAGTGTATTCGGGAATGGGTACCGCTCTCCCAGGAACCATTCATGGGATAATCAACACTTCTGCCATAGGTTGCCCCAAGTTGTTCGTTACGTTTGGTGACTTAGCAGGGGTGCCAAGTCTTTCGTTATGAGTCCTGGTCTTTGCGGCCGGTGATTCTGCTCACCAACTGCAGGGGGTGAGGCCGTTGAGAAAGACCTTTGACCTCTCCAGCTGAAATCTCTCAATCCATCGTCTTACACCGCAGTGCGAGGAATGGATTCATATGTCACTACTGTGCACACTAACCCGCATGTACCAACACACCCTCAATATACTTTTCTTTCTCAGGACTCCTCCTCCCTCCTTTCATTAATATACCTCCACATTAATACCCCCACACATCATCCCCAAATACATAAATAAATAAGATATTCATTAAAAATACCCTGGGGTAAATTATTTTCTTCAAGCCTCAAAAGGGTTAACGAAATTCAGGTTCTAAAATCTTCATAACTCCAATTAAATGGAAAGCTTTAAAAATGTTCAAATATCAAACAAATATAATCAAACAGGGCTTGTTTAGAAAAATTACACAAACCCTTCAAACTTTCTAGACTTATTTGATTAAAAAATCTCTTCGTATTTCTGTAGTTTGGTGAATTTCATGGGCTAACGGGTTTCAAATGAAAGTTTTAAGAGAATACCGCATGTACCGTAATCCTTCCTTTTACTAAAACCTTCTCTCGGTACGTTTTTTCATTACGTTCTGTGTTTGCAACTTTACTCAGTTTCGTACCTTTCACTTGTTTTGGATTCGTTCTGTGCTTCTGTTTCAACTTTACATTACATATAATCCGTTATTTCAGTGACCATAAAGAACATCATTATATAAAATAAAGTTATGAGTCTCTATTTGCTGCTGAGATGATGTTATCGAGATTAATAAATTAACAGCTTTGTCTCATAGTTTGAATCATGAATGTTGAATGCTACTTGTAACGTGACTGAGGAGCAGTTTACTTAGAGTTGCTTTTTGTCAGCCTTTCCCACAAAAAAAAGAATCATATTTGAAGGTCAAATAATCAAATCAAGGAATGAATAAAATATCAGTTCTTTGAAAAATAAGATTTGGGTTAAAGTTTATTACAAACGGTTGGTTTACGCAAAAGAAATTAGAATTTTACCGTAGTTAAGTATTAAATTGAGATAGCCCAGTGAAATTAACAGATTAAACAGATGATAAAATCGGCAGGTTTTTAAAAAAGGATTGGCGGAATTTTTTCATTGACTTTTTTTGTGTCTTCAAGACATACTATTTACCTAATTAGAAAAAAATCAACCATGTATTCATGTCTCTTTGACCAATAATCTCTCGTAAGTCAAGATTTCCCAAAAAGTACGAAATAAATCATAAAAACTACAAAAAATTGCAGAGATCGCATAAATACTCGTAGGGGGTGATTTGGATAGTCCTAGGGGTGCTCTATCTCTCAACTTCCGACACTCTGTATTTCAATAATATTATTATTCAATTAAAAAAAAAAAACAGATTATTTATAAAAAAAGTTCTGCTGTGTAATTATTATTAGGGATATGAAACTGCGACCTTTGGCTTGCTAGTCTATAGCCTTACCCCTCGACCACGGATTTAATTATTAAGAGTTTACAATGGCAAACATTGTCATAATAATTTTTAACCGGCTAAAAATATTTCTCACCATTCTCATACCGGATAAAATATACACATAATATTATAGATGACATAGTACGCATCCATTAGAATATTCATTTAAGCATAATTGATATTTGCTAAAGAGTGAAGGGGGAATGAAAGGTAAAACGAATCCCCTAATTGAGTACTGTAATTAGCATTTTAAATTATATTTTTTTAATCTACCCCCGCGCCCTATCAGTTATTAATAATACAAGGAGTGTCATATAATTTAAGGGAAATGTACAAGGGTGCGGTCACTCCAGAGATAAAAAAATAATTATCTAATGTAGAACGTATCACTCAGAATCAGGTATTAGAAAAAAAAATTCAGTTTCTTATTAACTTCTACGTAGCGTTTTTGTTTTGTGAAAATCCTTACTCGAGGAGTAGCATTTTGTACTGATTTTGTAAAGAAAATAATTTAGTCTTTGGCATTTATTTGATACCACCTGACGTGTACCCGGTGTTGCTCGGGGTTATGAATGGAAAAACCTGTTAAAGTGGAACTAATCGCATACTCAATCCAGTGCAGAGATAAAGCGTTTTGTTTTCCTCGGAAGCGTTTTGTTTTCCTCGGAAGTACCCAACTTTTCTACAATTAACTACAGTATACCACATCGTTACTAATAAAAAAACATTATGTCGACTTTAATTTGACTACGTACCAGTGCAGATATACTGCGTCCAATCATCCTCGGGCTTCTCCGACTTCTTTTACCATACAAATCACTCTTTAAACTTTTGTGGTACTAATAAGAACAAACTTTGAAATTTTCAGCGATTTCGGTCCAGTGTGGATCGGTCCAAATGATCTCAGGGACTAAGTAGTGAGTAGTAATGGTCCAGGGGACAAACAAAGAAACATTTTTATTATTATTATTATTTTATAGAAGATATACTCGCATAGAGCGACACAATTAGAGGCGCTATTAGGTACTAGTATATCTTGTCGTAAAGTGATCAACTATTAAAACGCGATAAACGGTGCGCGTAGATCGGAATCTGTGGCTTTAGTTTCATGTCTCATTTAAATAGAATATATAATTGATTTAAGATGTAAGTGGATGAAATTCTAATGTGGGAAATAAACTGAAAGTACAGAATAATAATTGCGGATACTTTCGTTCCTGATAAGTCTGCATGAGAGTGTTTTTTGTATGTGTTATTACATAATTCAAGTTACAAAAATTGTTGTCGACGGCCTCCGTTGTTGAAGCCCTGGACTAGCAATCCGAAGGTCATGAGTACACAAGTGTTTTTTGTATTATTATAATAAATAATTTGCAATACCTAGCGCATAAACCAGGTGTTATTTTTTGTAAAACTATTTCAAATTATTGCCAAAGTTTCAATTTATAAGAATTGAAGAAAATAAGGTAGCATTCCTTATTAACACTTAAAACAAGTATGATCAACAGAATGTTTGAACGCCGAAAGCGGTTTGTGCCAAATCATCAAAATCCACCACTGTGTGGCATGGTAACACCTTTTGGGAATGTTGTTATTGTGAAGTTGTAGGAAGTGCGTGAAAGGAGAAAGGGTTAGCAATCATTTGTTCCTTAAGTCTCTGGCAAACGAGCAATTTTCACGACAATTTCTGGCCAGCAAGGTATTTCCGTTAAGTCTGGCAAGATGGCGCAAGATTGTACTGATTAATGATTAGTTATGGTTCCAATATTGTTACAATATTCCGTCAAATTACCCATCTGGCCACTAATTTGAAATATTTTTTTATTTCTTTATGAATTATTTTTTGTTTGTATGTAGTATTACTTTATGTTTGTGATTGCTTTATTTGCGTCGCTCAAATGTAAATTGTTAACCTCGATACAGGCTTAGTCCTAGTGAGATTGATTTTTATGAGAAAAAAACATAATTTATGTACAGTGAGATGCAATAAATAAATAAACGTCGTTACCTATTCTTGTCGACGCATTGCCCTGTCTTGACCGTGAGTTCACTCGGTGTGGTGATATGGACTGCGCCAATTTATGGTGGACTGGCTTTTTTATTTTTTTTTATTTATTATCAATATAAGGTTTTTTTACAGGTTTTTTTTTCGATGTCTGTCTCACTAGGATAAACCTGTGTCGAGACAGACGTATTTGATACATGAATTAATGTTTACATATTTTTTGATACATAAAATATTTCATTACACTAAATGAAATTGTGAAAAAGATAAAAAATAATAAATAATAATAATAAATGATAAATTTTTCAATCAGCATCTAGTTGGAGTACATACTTATGTAGGGATTTTTATAAAGTTTTTGATCATGGATCTGTCTTGGCTGATGATCCAAGACTTGATGTCTGTTTTATATTAATGGCTAGTGGGAGAGCATTATATAGCCTTGTTGCAAAATATCTAAAATTTCTCTGGCCAAAAGTTGTTTTAGCGAAAGGGATTTGTAAGAAATTATGTCCTTTAGTTCTAGTATCACGAGCAGTTTGGATATTGTCAAAAGTGGTTTTGTGTTTGAAGAGGTATGTTAGTATATTTTTGGCATAAAGTTGCCTAATGTCCATAACACAGATTTTCCTAAAGCTTCAGTTTATAGTACAATAGTGTGGTAGTTCTAGTAAAGTATTTAGTACATGATCTTTGAGTAATATTCGGGATGGATGGACTTAATAAAAACAGAGTGTAGGTACACTATTTACTGTCGAATTAACTGTACACGTTATTTGGAAGAAGGTTACTGGTAAAAAACAATACAAAAATAGACAAACCCATTTATACTTCGGTATAATCATGCTATCTCATTCATACACGAATATCTCTTTCACATACGTTCATTACACTCAGCTACCGATATTATGACAATATTGCCAGGCCAAATCCAAATCTCTTTCCTTCCTGCTTTGTTACATATTATGTGGGTCTCCGTTCACCACTTACCCTCTTCCAAAACGGTCATAATTTCGAATGCGATTCATTAAAAAAAAACTTTTAAAAAGATTACGCTAGTTTGGTGAAGTTATCGCAGTATATAATTTTTTTGTGTTAAAAATTTGACTTTTAAATAATATCTCGTTCACTATGGCAATCTTGACGGGATACAAATAACAGACTAGATTGAAGACCAAAAGTATTGTAGCTGAGTATAAAGTTTACCTGAAAGGATATATAAAAAAAATGTACTGAAAAATGTAATGTTATTCTAAAATTTTACATTGAAAAAAATTATTATGTTTGACAATACTAATCATGTACAAGATGGAGTATTCAACCCTCGTATACCAACGCTAGGTAAATAACGACCCCCTCTCTGTGTATTCTCCAAGCCTTTCGATTTAAATTGGAAAATCAATTTGGTATCTGCTATTTTTGTCTGATAATTGGACTTGTCGCGACATTGGCGACTAATTTAATTTAAAATGTATACAAAATTACAAAATTGTAAGAAATTAAATTAAATTAAATTCTAAAATTACCGGGACTATTATCACCTAAAATTCATAACAAGTTTGCAATGAACAGTATTGGATTTATAATTTATCGAAAATAGTACTGGGAAAATATACTCGGCTTCAACCGAATATCAAAAGTTTTTTCGTGATAGTATTTGAAATAAAAATATCTTGACTTTTTCACAGCACAATTGATATATAAAAGCACTATATTTCTTGACAGAAGTGAATTCGCAAGTTGATATTGAGCTAGAAATTCGAACAGAAATATGCGTTTAATTTCATGACCGCAAAACTTAACGTTAGAGATTTTTTCCTTTGTCAGCAATGAAATTTTCGGCTTGATAGTATATATTAATGATAGTTACTCGTGTTATTAATGAAAGTCAAATTTTTATGGCATAATTGTTTATGTAAATACCACTCTAGACGGAGAAAACTTATTGATATGATGTACTCTAATTTATTAAGAATCTGGTTAAATTATTCGTTTTCCCGTTAAAAACGGAACTACAGGCTTTTGATGGGTGTATTGACAGAGTTCCTCAGAATATCAGTTAAAAGCAATTGTTTTATGAGGATGGCGGAACACGTGTTCATGCTGATACGAAATGATAACAAACCAAAACCCCGCCAAACACGCCATCCAGACCTCCGGTGAATGCGATTGTCATATGTTTTTTAGTGTCCTTTTTCTGTTTTCGATATATCTTGCGTATTTTCTTGTTATTATTATTTGTATTATTTCATTGTTACATGGTTGTTTTTTCCCATATAAATATATTTTTCCATGGAAGAATATTATTTTTTCCATTAAAACAATAGATATTTTTTTAAATAATTTTTTACAACTATTGAAAAGCATATATGACCTTACAAATGACCCCTTTCAAATGTAACATTTCACATGGTAATTTGTATAAATTATAAATATAAGTTTTTTTGTGTTTTTTTCAAATCAATTTTTGTAAGCGTGTCAAAATATAACAAAATATATATTCTACATTGTACCTGAAAATTACATTAAAACGTTGTTATTTCGAAAAAAGTTTTTATCTTTTTTACTTTTACTACTACGCGGAATCACTTAACCTCCTAATAAAATCTACTTAACCTCATAACCTCCCGAAGTTGTGCACTTTACCCCCGGATACCCTGTATATGATTTTACGATTGAAGCTTGAATTTCCTCACCAAATACAAAAGCCTTCTCTTTTTAAAGTGAGAAAAAGCTATTATTTTTATACATTTATAAACTGTGAACTTTGTATAAGGTTTTCCAATATGAGGTGTTATTTTGAATAGCCCGCTAATTAGGTAGATGTTACTTTTGAAGCTGTCTTTTTTGACATTTGACAAGTAGAAACTACGTCGTTAATAAAAATGGAACGATACACGCTTGAACAACGCATTGAAATTATTAAAATTCACTTGAGTGAATCAAATGCAAATCATCTTGAGTGATGAGGCCCATTTTCACCTCGGTGGCTTCGTCAACAAGCAAAATTGTCGCATCTGGGGCTCGGAAAACCCAAAAGTTATTGTTGAAAATCCTATCCTCAACGTATGACTGTTTGGTGTGGTTTATGGTCCGGCGGAGTCATTGGACGTTACTTTTTTGAAAATGAGGCTGGAGCAACAGTTACGGTGAATGGATTGCGCTATCGAGAGATGATTAATGATTTTTTATGACCGGAATTGGATGGTATTAATCTGGAAAACGTTTACTTTCAACAAGACGGCGCTACGTTCTATATAAGCAACGAAACCATTGATCTTTTACGATTGAATATCAAAATAACAACTCTTATTGGAAAATCCTGTATTATTTATGTATTTGGTTGTAAAAAATACATTTCTTACCTAAATAATACAAAAAATTAAGTATCATCTCCATCGTGTGGTTAAGTACGAGTTATATCATATTTCTGAGAATTGTTTGCAGTGTTCCTATTATTTTTTAGTGTGTATTTGTGGTTCGTTGTATTTCAACAGTACGCCACTGGTATAGGGGGGTGTTTGTAAGTGGGGAGGTTAATTACCTAAAATTCGTTCAGCCCCAGTCGCACGGCAACCCTTTGTTATCTTGGTATATTGATTTCATCAACAACAATACTCATCAATCCGAGCCAAGTGCCGGAGAAATAATGTTTCCTAAATGAATCACTTTATTTATTGAACGAAGGATTTAAAATTATTATTATTGTAGTTTTGAAAGCCGCTAATGGATATCTGGGTTGATAAATGTTATTGAATTTGTAAGAATTCATATTATTTTTCGCTAAAATTATTTGTGTATTACTTGAAAGATATATAATGATTATTTATTCTACGTGTTTTTAACGCTTCTAAGAAATCTTCTCCTCTTTGGTATTTTCTCCTTAAGGCGAGACAATACCCTAAAATAAATCCAGATAATTAACGGCGTAAGTGAAGCAACTATGCACAAAAATTTTCGACGCGTGGCCCTGGCGTATTGAACAGATCTGCGGTTGAAATTGGCCAATGAAATTAACGACATAAGGCCAAAGAATTACGAAGAACACTACAAATTTGAATGAAAATTAATGTGCTACTGACCTTTTGGTTCTAGACCATTTAGCACGCGGTCTGTCTCTCTTACTTTTGTCCGAAATTGTTTATTCCTATCCCAGATGAATTTTGTAATCATGGTGAAATACAGTTTTATATGGAAATATAAGCCTGAATTGGGCTTACCTTTGGATTAAGAAACACACCCACAAGACACTTCTTGTGTTATTCTGTAATTATACGCCCAAGGAAAATAATGGCGCTTAAGTCAAACATGCAACGTTTTTTTTATTTCTAATATATTCTAAGTAATTGATGCATAAAACAGATTTTTTTATTACCCTCTATTTTTACATACAGTGTAATGTGGTCAACCCAAAAGCTTAATGACCTACACGGTGAACAAAAATATATTACAGGAAATGTGTAAGTTAACGTGTATTATTTAAAAAATTTAGGTTGTGAAAAAATGTTAAGACCAAACTAACAAAACATGTACAATATTTATCGTCCCCAAAGAGTTAATTTACTTTTTCTCGCCTGCCTACGTATGAATAAATATATTCTCGAGATATCGTACCTGAGTTCACTGCCCTAATTTTTACATCGTTCGTTTACCTCTGTACGAAACAATGAAGTGCCTTGTTTACAGTTAGTCCATTTTTTATTGGTGTTTTTCTTTTTTTTACAGGTAAGAGATTGTTTCAAATTCCGAGGTGTGGTCTTCTAAGCAGCCATTTGAGAACATGAAGATAGTAGGTAAGAACACAGTTTTCTTTTTACTTAATGCTAAAAGCATTAAGCTATCCCGAATCACCTATGTCCATTATGTAGTACAATACCATATTATTTGAACTTAATATTGTTTACGTAGAATGACAATGACATGATGTCAAAGGAATTGTATAGAAAAGTTAAAGTTGTTTGGATAGTGGACACGCGACGAGAAAAGCATAAAAAGTTTAAGATTCTGTAGAAAAAATCATGTACCTATCACTCACTCACTTGTATGGGTACCAAGCTGAACTATATTCCGATAGGTAATGCAGTAGAAACATAAGATTTCAAAACATTCGACGAGTTTATTTCTTAATTTTTTTTATTTTCTAAATTTGTTATTTTTTAAATTTGTAATTTTCTGAATTCTTTTTTCTTTAATAAATATATAATTTAATATGTTATTTACTTATTTGATATTTATTTTAATTTGTAATTTTATAAATTTGTTATTTTACAAATTTGTTATTTAATACATTTGTTCTTTTATAAATTTGTTATTTTATAAATTTGTTATTTTATAAATCTGTTATTTTATAAATTTGTTATCTTATAAATTTGATATTTTTAGGAATTAGCTTCTTTTTAAATTTGATGTGTTTTTAAATGGCATTTTCAAAAATTAAATTATTTGTAAATTTTTAAAACAAAGTAAATTACCAAACAAAAAAACAATTAATAATCATAATAATTTACAATCGAAAGAAAGTATGATATTAAATGATTATATTTGAATTTGCAAAACCTTTAAGAAAATATTATTCAATTTACTTGAACCTTTTAGCTTCAACAAATCTAGAAACAACATTTTATAACAAAAATGACGACCGGCCGTTCTTCGGCGTAATCACTATTCTTTATTGATCTTCCACGAATTGGTTTACATCATGAATACCAAAAATAAGCTTTTAGATAAATTAAAGCCTTTTCTACCGTTTCACTTGAGTAGAACTAAAACAAAATTATTGTTACATTATAAAAAATACACTCGCAAACTACTAAATAATGTATGTTTTAATTAGAAACATATGAAAGTTTATAAGAAACAAATTAAATAAAAATTGACCGTTTCTGAACATACTAAGAGTAATCGTTTGTTGGCTTGTGTATTCCCCTTAAAATTTCAAAAATGACTCGTTTATTCAAGTAAATAAAATGTTATTTTACCATGAAAAAGTGCTTTTAAAAATGCTGGCACACTTTTTACAGGAATTCTTTATTAGCTTCTTTCTGACAGTTCACACAATGAACAACAACAACATACATTCCCAACTAGTAACTAAACAATGAAGAAGTTAAAATGGAATAATAAAGTACTTAAAATTATTTATGGCCATAATTATATATATTCGGAAATTTCCTAGATGGTTAGATTTTCCTTTGATACTTGATCGCACATATTCAGCTCATGCTCATGCCTCTCGGGGTCTGGATATTCCTTGACTTAGTGGTGGTCACTATAAAAAGTAAAAATATTTGAAACTACTTTTTTTTGTGGATTTAATACAAAATTATTATTCTTTGTAAGAGTGCCATACAGTTCTTGGTTCCTTCTCAAGGAACTTCGTATTTTCGTGTTATTTATAATGATACGTAGACGAGTAATGAAAAGCTTCGTTTCTATAATGTTTGCGATACATCTTGCGAAAACAAACCGCGATACTGTGCTTGTGCGGGTAGAGAGTAGAACTATGTAGAATGTAGGATGTGTAGAAACAAACCGACACTTCGCAGTACCCGCACACCTACGGTCTACTGTTCTGGAAGAAGGATTACACCCATGGGTAATGCCTTATAAACAGTGGTAAATAAAACCTGGAGTAGATAGGGGTGGACTTGTGGACATATTACGTATAGACCTGAAAAATAAATGCAGCATTTTTGAGAATTCAGTTAGTTCTACCTAAGCTATGTAGTGAAGACAGTATTGATTGCGCATATTATAACATAGACAGCTAACATAATTTTAAAACACTCTTGTATGACTAACTTGGTATTTTAAAATATATTTCAGATAGGTACCTAATTTTCACACCAGAAAATAGACAGGGCTATAATTGGTCGCCGGAAAATATAAATTAACAGAGAGTTCGAAAAACATTGATATAATTGAGGTGATTTTTCACGAAAACGACGCTATATTAATCGCTATATAATATTATTATTATAACATCCGAGTCAGAAAAAATTATTCCTCCTAGAAACACCATGAAAATATAATAGGGTATTTTCACTGTTTTTTTATACTCAATAAAATTACGATATTGAAGCTATTTTTATATTATTTTCATATCGAAGAATACATTTTCTAAAACAATTTAAAATGTGTCATTTTCGGTTTGCCGCCAAATAGACATGTCCATTTTGATTCGTGAATTCGGCGGCGATGACGTCACGCCGGGCGACGTTGGTAACAGCCGTCTTACGAGACATTAACATTTTCTATGTCGTAATGACGTTGTAGCCAATTGGAACCATTTAGAAAGGTGCGGTTTTATAATAATTATTTATTAAAATAAAATATTTTTAGTAAGACAATCATAATCAGAAAAAAACAGTAACTTTAAATCTTTCACATTTACTTTACGATTTTAATGGTTTTTGAAAATATCCCATTTTTCATTTTGTATTGCATTGTATCAAAAAAGCAATATATTTTGAAGAAACGCAACATATTGTGTGTTTAATTAATATTTTTATATAACTCTGCCGCCGGCAATTATCCTTGTTAAACTTTATTCATATTTATTGTGTTTTAACTTTTCTATGTTTAGTTAGGGTGTTCATTTTTTAATGCGTTTGATGATGGACGAAATTCCCCCACCGGCTCTGCCTGACAACGGGTACTTAAACAATCTTTGTACGGTTTATCCGGAACACACGAGTAGCTGGTAACACTGAGAGGAAAACCTTCTTCTGGGAATGTCTTGTAACGATAGTAAAAGGTTTCTCGATTGTTGCCAAAGGTGTTGCTTTGTTTCGCCTTTAAACGATTTATTTCTTTGAAATAATTTAACGGCAAGGAAAAGCATTGTATACATTTGCCACAACAGAAGCCATAGTGTTTTGCTGTTGTTGCTTAGTTATATTAGGAAATATTTTCTTTCTTGCTTTTACTTACTTTTGGCGTAATTTATTTTTATTTTGTAAGAAAATTTGAACAATTCTTCAAATTTCTAATTTAATTTTCATGTTCTCTGAAAATGTTTTTCAAGTACTGTTATTATTTCAGTTCTTTCAAGCAACTAGTCTATAATGATATAATAACAGAACTCGGATAGTACTTAATAGCACAGAACCCGAAATTGAAAAACCCGTTGAAATTTGATGAATTGTTCAAATTCTGTGTTCAAAACAACCCATCCTAAGGACGGGTTGTATCGGAGAATTTGAACAATTCATCAAATTTATACGTTCATTTTCGGGTTCTGTGAAAGTCCTATTCAAGTTCTGTTATTATATCATTATAGGCTAGTTGCTTGACAAAACTGAAATAATTTTTTTATTGATTGACTGTGCAGAGTTTTACCAAGGTAATTTAGGAGTAAACCTAGATCATTGGGAAATTCCCATCGATGGAGAGAAAAAGCACTAATCATCAGTTAATCATTCTGTTGTATTTAACGAATCGTTAAAATTACTATTTTTCTGGAAATGTCAAACATGCTCCAATGTAGAACACGCGTTTTTAGTGTAACCTTGCTATGCGCTGACACCTAATGGATCAATGACGTTAGTTTTATAGAACACATTCCGTTGAAATACTGGTAAAGCAAACACAGCATTCCCACCTGCTTGATCTAAACACTGTCAACCCTTCGGATAAGATAGGACATCCTCTCAAATTAACTACCCATTTATTCCATGTTATTATCACGAGTGTCTTCGTAAATTTTGCTTAGTTAAAGCAGGTAATTTATGCGTTTGCGAAGAGAAAAAACCAACTTAAAAATTATGTCATTATTAATTTGTCCACAGCTGTGGGTCACGAGTGTTGAAAAATACGACTGGAAATTTATTTAAGTACCTAGATATTGTACCTTAACTTATACATGTTTATCCGAGCACAAACATAAAAGATAAGCACTGAAAAACCCCAAAAATGTATCGAAAAGTCGACTTATTATACTACTCAAAAAAATGTTAGTTGGCTTATACCTTGTTTAAGTTTTCGATGGCATAATTTCTGTTGGTTATTATGTAGTGCACTTTGTGGAAGACATTAGCCGTGAAAACATAAAATATAAAACACTACTAATATATATACACTAACTAAACATTTTATGAAATAATAATGGCATAATAATGCTATTATTTGTGTCACAAAATATATTCGTTCGGTACCCAATCAGGTCTGTGGTCATAATTAATATTATTTTTGTTCTCAGTCATTTGTGGATGAGGTGGCTTTTAGTATCAAAATGCCAATACCCATAAATGTTACACAATTATTAATAGTACCTACAGGGCCGGCCCTATGCAGGCGCAATTGGAGCAGTCCGCTCCGGGCACCGACTCGCCAAGGCACCAAGCCAAGGAGCAAAAGCGCTGATAGTACCAACACAGCGCTCTTTGTGTTTTTACTAGCTGGCTCTGAGTACCTACACAATTGCCAACCCTTTACAAAACGCCAGTGGATCCAAATGGATAATGCTTCAAGAACTAGCGTCATTGATCCTTTTGGCACCGGTGCACAGTTGGGAAACACGCCAAACGCGCGCCCAACATTTGTACACAGTTGATGTTTGTCACACGGGAACGGGTCGTTTCTTCGACTGTTCTTGAAGTCAACAGTTTGGCTGTGGAAAGATTTGAAGGCCACTGTGTGATATAAGATATCATAGTTGATGTATGAATGTGAATGAAGTAAGGAGTGTGTTCCGAGACAAAGCTGTGTGGTGATCTATCATCTCTGCCCAAAACTGTGTGGTGATCTATCATCTCTGCCCAAAACTGTGTGGTGATCTATCATCTCTGCCCAAAACTGTGTGGTGATCTATCATCTCTGCCCAAAACTGTGTGGTGATCTATCATCTCTGCCCAAAACTGTGTGGTGATCTATCGTCTCAGCCCAAAACTGTATGGTGATCTGTTATCTCTGCCCAAAACTGTATGGTGATCTATCATCTCTGCCCAAAACTGTGTGGTGATCTATCATCTCAGCCCAAAACTGTGTGGTGATCTATCATCTCAGCCCAAAACTGTGTGGTGATCTTTTATCTCTGCCCAAAACTGTACGGTAATCTATCATATCTGCCCAAAACTGTATGGTGATCTATCATCTCTGCCAAAAAATTTGTGTGGTGATCTATCATCTCTTCCCAAAACTGCCTGGTGATCTATCATCTCTGCCCAAAACTGTGTGGTGATCTATCATCTCTTCCCAAAACTGCGTGGTGATCTATCATCTCTGCCCAAAACTGTGTGGTGATCTATCATCTCTGCCCAAAACTGTGTTCTGATCTATCATCTCTGCCCAAAACACAAAAACGGCGTGATGTTTGTTTAGTTTTCTTTAAACAACAAATCTTGAAATATATTTGCTGATTTTTTTTTTGTATTCGTGGATAATTTTAAAACATTTGTGTGTCGTAGCTTTTTTCTTTCTGTAAAAAAAATAACTTCGCTAACAAGAAAGAAAACGGAATAAAAAGTATCCATGCCTGAAAGCAAAACATTGCTACATCTTCTTTGCGATCTCCGTTTGATATCTTATTATTCAATCAATTATTAAACTCTCATTTCAATCAAATTACCTATAAGGTATAAATTGAAAGTCTCCATAATTCAGAAGATTGGATACCTTTTCTTTTGACGGTTTCATTTTCAAGAAAATTGTGTTTTGCCGTGTTTGCTTATTGGGAGTAGAATAACGTAACATTTTAATGAGAAGACAGAAAATTTGTTTTGTTTTACTAAGTTTGAATTTTAATAGAGGTTCAGAGAATACAGAGGAAAACAAAGATCCTTCTCTCTTGGGGAATTCAATTCCAACTTTAATAGGCCATCTAAACTTTGTGTAGTTTCAAGAGTAGGTTTTTTTTTGTTCTGGGTGTACCTAACCTTTAGAAGAGCTAAATATCTACAAACGTTTAATTATAAATACACATCTATCATACATGTTTAAATTGTCTTATTAAAAGGCATAGGGGTTGCGCGGGTTTCAAGTTTGTGATGTTTTTTTCATATATTTTTTCACATTATAACTTCGTCAGATTTCAGAAAAATCATTTTATATTTCGTCTTTCTTAATATTTCATTCATACATTTGATAAATAACTAGGGACTGAATATAATTATATGTAATCTAACAGGCAGTGCTTGTTCTAAGAAAACAATCGTGTTCTAGATTTCAATTTATAACTCTATTTCATAATCTTACTAATTTCGATTGTTGGTGCGTGGGTAAGTAATGTGAAATATTCCTAACTAATGCGTCACATTAATCAAGTTCAAATAATTGTTTTTGTTTGTTTTTTCGAACTAAATATTGTAACAAAACATTTAGTTTTGGAAACAAGCACACGATTTGGGATTTATACAGGATTTTCCAATAAGAGGTGTTATTTTCAATAGCCCGGTTTTTCGGTAGATGTTACTTTTGAAGCTGTTATTTTTTGACATTTGACAAGTAAAAACTACGCCATTAATAAAAATGGAACGATACACGCTTGAACAACGCATTGAAATTATTAAAATTCACTTGAGTGAATCAAATGCAAATCATCTTGAGTGATGAGGCCCATTTTCACCTCGGTGGCTTCGTCAACAAGCAAAATTGTCGCATCTGGGGCTCAGAAAACCCAAGAGTTATTGTTGAAATGCCTGTTTATCCTCAACGTATGACTGTTTGGTGCGGTTTATGGTCCGGCGGAGTCTGTTTACTGTCAGATTCATTTCTTGACAAATTATATAATGGGAGAAGGTCACGTTCCCTCTGCGTTCCGCGAAACTTGGTTTGTTCCGCTTTCCCTGGTATAAGCTAGTCTATCAATTTGTATGTCTATATTATATGTATATATATATATATTTATATATATTTGTATGTATATATAGGTGTATAGCATAGACATACAAATTATATAAAGGGAGAAGGTCACGTTCCCTCTGCGTTTCGTGAAACTTGGTTTGTTCCGCTTTCCCTGGTATAAGCTAGTCTATCAATTTGCATGTCTATATTATATCTATATTGTATGTCTATACAAATTATATAAAGGGAGAAGGTCACGTTCCCTCTGCGTTCCGCGAAACTTGGTTTGTTCCGCTTTCCCTGGTATTAGCTAATCTATCAATTTGTACGTCTATGCCATACAAATTGATAGACTAGCTAATACCACCTATATTTATTCAAAATTCATTTGTATTATTTTTTATCAAGATAAATAAATAACAATATAACTAATAAAATAATTAAAACACTTTGTTTTGACCACGATAATCTTTATTTTTTATATAAAGTCAACATGTTTCGAGAACGATGTTCTCTTCATCAGGACAAGTAATGTACTAAAAACTAAATTGTCGAGTATATAGAGACAGGTGTGGGTAGAAAAGGAAATAGGGGGGGGGGGGTTTAGGGGAGGGAAGAGAGGTGGAAAGGGGAGGTGCTTAGAACATCAAAGACAAAAATTACAGTGGAAATATGTTTAAGACAGGGTTATTCAAAAAATTAGTTTGATTATTAATAATATTTAAATTTCTGTTGACATTTTTCCTAATTTCTAATATTTCTAAAAGGTCTAACTGAAAACCACTAACATTAGTGTGTAAAATTTTAAAACCAGTATTTATGTCAAATGAATGGTTGAATTCAATTAGATGGTTAGCAAATTCCGAATAATTATTGCTATTTAGACATCTCAAATGTTCCTTAATCCTTGTTTAAAAATTTCTGCATGTTTTACCTATGTAAAAATGGTTACAATCATTGCAATTCAATTGGTAAACTCCGGATTTTTTCATTTTTAAGTCTTTGTCCTTGTTATTTAGAATATAATTTTTCAATTTATTATTCGTTTAGAAAGCTGGTTGTATTGTATTAGGAATTTTTTTCCCTATTAAATTAGAGGTTTGATGATTTACAAACAATATTTTTCTCCATTGCTTTTTAATATTATCCCTAAGCAATGGGTAAATGTAGGACAAATGAAATTTTTTCTTATATTTTTTGTTTAGTATGTCGTCTATTAATTTGGAGTTATAACCATTATTAGATGCTATTATTTTAATGGTGATAAGTTCAGCTTTGAAATTATTTGGGGATAACGGGATATTAATTAATCTATTGATCAAATGATGGAAAGCTAAGAGTTTTTGTGAAAATGGATGGTTAGATGAGTTATGTATAATTATATCAGCATATGTTTCTTTTCGGAAAATATTAAATTCAATCTTGTTATTAACTATAGTTAGGTTTAAATCCAAGAAATTTATGCTACAATTAATTCCTATTTCTAAGGTAAATTTAATGTTTTTATGAAGTTTGTTCAAAAAAATGTTGACTTTATATAAAAAATAAAGATTATCGTGGTCAAAACAAAGTGTTTTAATTATTTTATTAATAAAATGGTGCCACAAAGTGAATTTGAAAAATTTGAAGAAACAATATAACTGTTCATGATTTTACTACACATAAGCTACTGTGACTTGAAAGCTTCTGCTATCAGTCTATTTTAATAATTTAACTGTGATCATAGTTTGTAATAGAACTAATAACCTTCGGGTGCTTTGAAAATGTTGAATAGTTCAAATAATGCATACAACTGATGTGGAGTAGGAAATCAATTTGTGTACACGCGTGCATCTATTTGAATTACTTTGTCTATGTTTATTCGATAAAAAATACTACGCATTTCTCACCCTTTTTTGTCGAGAGGTTAGTCTCTCGACTAGCATTCCTTTACTTTTACTCTCAGTATCGCCTTGGTGCAAGACCAACATTCAGAATTAAAACGTTGTTTGAAATGGCTTTAACCATGTTTGGTGACCAGGTCTGAATAGCTGGATCCTTTTCCCCATCTCCATACCTCCCCGCTACACTCAAACTCACAACATACCCCAATTGGAGATGCCATAGTCTATCTGGCATCAGACAGTTGAAACTTTTGTGCAGTATTCCCTTTAAAACATAGGTGAAAAAGAAGGTTTTTAAACATCCCGAAATTTTAGAAAATCAACCTCCCCAAGCATTTGAGCTTGTCTGCAATATTAGTACCAAGTTATATTATTATATTAAATGTTTCTAGATTTTTTAAAGGGTCCTTAAAGTAATATTTCACGAAAATGACACTACATACCTTTGATTTTTTATCAAAGTTTTATTATAAATAATAAACAAAAAAAAAATTATTCTATAAAACCAATAATAACCTAATAAAACCAATCCAATCCGGAAACACCCATAGAAAAATCTTCTGGGAAAAAATAAATGCCGCCGACAGAAATTGAACCCGCAGCCTTCTGATTGCCCTTCAGTTGCTCTTCCAATTGCGCTACGTCAGCTTATTCAAAACCCGCCAAATTGTTCAATATGTACTGGTATTTTTCATTCAACAATTATTACAATTATTATTAGATTTTTTCACTAAAAAACAAGGAAAAACTAAACCCTTCCACACACTTTTCCACAAATGATCATCTAGTCAATCCTCATTATGCAAGTGCATTGTACAGGGTTTTCCAATAAGAGGTTTTATTTTGATATTCAATCGTAAAAGATCAGTGGTTTCGTTGCTTGTGTGGCACGTAGCGCCGTCTTGTTGAAAGTAAACGTTGTCCAGATCAATACCATCCAATTCCAGCCATAAAAAATCATTAATCATCTCTCGATAGTACAATCCATTCACCGTAACTGTTTCTCCAGCCTCATTTTCGAAAAAGTAAGGTCCAATGACTCCGCCGGGCCATAAACCGCACCAAACAGTCACACGTTGGTGATAGAGAGGCTTTTCAACAATAACTCTTGGGTTTTCCGAGCCCCAGATGCGACAATTTTGCTTGTTGACGAAGCCACCGAGGTGGAAATGGGCCTCATCACTCAAGATGATTTGCATTTGATTCACTCAAGTGATTTTGAAGCGTGTATCGTTCCATTTTTATTAATGACGTAGTTTCTACTTGTCAAATGTCAAAAAACGACAGCTTCAAAAGAAACATCTACCGAAATAGCGGGCTATTCAAAATAACACCTCTTATTGGAAAACCCTGTATAAGCAAAATAAATTTAAAAAAAACATACAAGAACAACACGTCAACTCACCAGCGATCAAATGGGAAAATAATTCACCGACTCCAGATATTTTTATATCAGAGGTTTCGGCTCGGTAGAACTCCTAACAGGGCCTATAAATCCTACTGATCCCTCAGCATAAATATTTTAAAAATCTTTTGTAATCCTACATGTATTTAAAATGACCGATTTTTGCATTTTTAAATATAATTTTTTTGATAGATCTAATACGCCTAAATTTTTGATGAGAGAGCTAGGTAATAAATTTATTATTGACATTATATTTATTATTGATATGTTATTTATTATTGATAATTATAGGTTCTTACAATAGTGAAAATATCATAGAGCGTGCATGGAAGGCCTCACCGTTAATTTTGCTTTCTAGTTCTAGTTTGTAAGAAATTCTAAAACATAAAACACAGAAGTTTTTGCGTGCAAAAAATTTCTCGTATAAAAACTAAAAAATCTCGATTATTTTCGTTGAGAGAGATAAAATAAGAGGTAATCGAGTTATATGGGAAGATTTTAGCGTCTCAATAAGATAAAAGATATGGCAAAATGGATTATGTCCTTTTCGACCATGTTTCTGCGTATTCAAATGGATTTTGGTCCCGCCCCTGTTAAGAGGGACGGAATAATTGCTGAAAAGGAGGCTTAAGCAGATTATGCCATTAAGTAGAAGATAAACCGATTACTTGATCGCTTGTACGGGATAATTATGCCACGCCTTACGCTGTTTTATATTTGCTTTTAAATACAGTTGTGGCATGAATTAAGGCTTCTTTCTGAACAGAATAATTTAAACGTAAAAAAAACACTTGAAAACATCTGTGAATCTTAGTTATTGTTCCACACGTATATTTTCGAAAAGGTTCCTTATTGTTAACTCTGATACTAATAGAATTATTTTTTGTCGACTAATTGTGTTTATTTACGTATTTTTATTTGATCTCGTTTTTAAAGGTGATTTTATTCAAACCTTGGTTTATATTTCGTGAAGCAAAGAAAAGGTTTTTGCCGTAAATAAAATGTTTTTATAATGCCTTTATCCATTGATCATTGGTTTTAATCCCACAAGATTGTCGTTTGAAAAATCTTGATTTAGAAGATACCGTATACACACAAATTGATAGACTTAAGCTAAAACACGAAATAAAATAAATACACGAAATCTGGGTATCATTTCGTCGAGCTGAAGGAAAACCACGTGACCGTATTTTTAGCACGAGTTCGTACGATTTGAGAATGCTTTGAATAAACTACGATATCAGTCGTACATTGACCGCCGAAGAGCGCACATTGAAATAACCAGGCCCTGCACAGAAAAGTAAAGTTCGCTAAAGTAATTCAAAGATTTGCAACGTAGTACATTGTAAGTATTTTGTTGATTTTATTTTATTTGAATACCGCACAAGAGTCTCAACTGCTCCCAACCGTCTGGAGCCAGTGAGACTATGGCATCCCATTGGGGTATGTTATAAGGCTGAAATTAGTGAGGAGGGTTACCTGGCTATTCAGACCTGGTCACCAAACATGGCTAAAACCATTTTAAACAACTTTTCAATTATGAATGGTTGTCTTACACCAAGGCGATACTGAGAGTATATTCTACTCTGGAACGTCCCGCAAGTGGACTTAACTTATTTTAAATGAATACATTGTGAAATAACACAAATTCATCAAATAAAAATTAGTCGCGAGCGCCGGTATTTGAACCCGTGACCTCCGGATTACTAGTTGAGAGTCTTTAGTCGGGCGTTTACCAATTGACTACGAAGCCCGTCAAATATAGTATATAGTACAAAGTACGCAGGATCTGAATGTTGGCTTTTAAACAAACCGCCTAGCGTTAAAAATGAGTGAGGTGTGTTAATTATAACACATTTGTGAAAAGATCTTACGAAATAGTGAAATAACTTTGGCAAAACAAGCTCGAAATTTGTTTTACTCTATTTGGGATTTGTAGTTAAGTTTTTCAGACAGAAATTTGGGCGCCATTGTAAAAAGGACTAGTAATTCATAAGAAGATTTTATTTCCCATGATTGAATAACCGTTTTACAAACCGTGTTGCCTGTATACTGTCAGATTCCTTTATTACACCCGCGCTCCGCGCAACTTGCTTTGTTCCCGATTTCCCGGTTAATTTGAACATCTATCTTACGAGTAGGTACCTTATATTATAAATTCGTTCCGCGGATTTTGAAATTTTATACTGTCGAAGACTTCATACCATTAGCTAATCAATGCGACAATTGATCTGGTATCCGGATAAATCATCACAATGATAATTCATCACATCTTTAAAAAGTTATATAAAGTCATGGAAAGTGATGAAAAAAAAACATTAGTAACTTTGTTAAGTAGGTTAGGTTAAAAAAATAAATATTTTCATCGTTTCTAATGACTTTATATCACTTTTTAAAAGGGTCTTGAATTGTCACTGCGTTGAGTTATCATGGAACCGATTGATTTACACCCATCTTAATTAATTTTTGAAACTAATTTTGCGTGACAGCTGATAAAAATAACAACTTAACACGAAATACAAAACTTTTAAATCTATATTGATAATTATTAACCGATTTCACTTAAGTATCAATACTTTTCTTACCCTTTTTCTGTGTTAAGCTCTTTTGAAGTGTTATTTTTTATATATCCACGTCATTCTGAATTTAGCTGTTTTATTTTTGTTACGTGTAAAACCTGAAAAAATGTGACTTAAGGTTATATTTGCGTGTTAAAACAAAATTCAAAAGGCTCTATTTAAGGTACGTAACGGCATTTTTAGAAATCGTTCAAGCAATTTGTGTGGGTAGACGAGATCTTTCCCAGCCTGAATAAATTGATAATCTTTTATATTATGAAAACATAAGAGTACGGGAAGCCAGATTTTTAAATTTCTAGCGGATTTCGGCCTGTATAATCAAATTTTCCATTCGATTTTCAAATAATTTACCGACGACTTGTACATACATTGTACAGGTACAAAATTAAACCTTTCAAAAAAATATTAGATGTCCTAATTAATTAAACATCACGCTTTTTCAGGGGTAGGCAGAGAGGATATACCGCCACACCACTTTGTCTGAACATACTCATTGGTTCAATTACATTCATACATTGTCTCACATGTACTCTTCTACTACGAAACAGATTCCTTCCCATAAACACGAGCTCCTGGAGCTCAACTGATGGAGTGGTAGAATAATAACGAAAATATATATACAGGATTTTCCAATAAAAGGTGTTATTTTGAATAACCCGCTATTTCGGTAAATGTTACTTTTAAAGCTGTTATTTTTTGACATTTGATAAGTACTTTGCCATTAATAAAAATGGAACGATACACGCTTCGACAACGCATTGAAATTATTAAAATTCACTTGAGTGAATCAAATGCAAATCATCTTGAGTGATGAGGCCCATTTTCACCTCGGTGGATTCGTCAACAAGCAAAATTGTCGCATCTGGGGCTCGGAAAACCCAAGAGTTATTGTTGAAAAGCCTCTCTATCTTCAATGTGTGACTGTTTGGTGCGGTTTATGGTCCAGCGGAGTCATTGGACCTTACTTTTTTGAAAATGAGGCTTGAGCAACAGTTACGGTGAATGGATTGCGTTATTGAGAGATGATTAATGATTTTTATGGCTGGAATTGGATGGTATTGATCTGGACAACGTTTACATTCAACAAGACGGTGCTACGTGTCACGCAAACAACGAAACCATTGATCTTTTACGATTGAATATCAAAATAACACCTCTTATTGGAAAACCCTATATTAGTCTGAATATTGTTTTTATTTGTAATGTTAAATAATTTAGTTATAATAAAAATAAATATAAACAAAAATTTAAAAAAATATATCTTTTTTATGAGCCAGCAAAATCTATTGAACTGTGAGCTCTGGAGTCATTAAATTTACCAATTTCTTACAAAATGTTCATACTTTTATTTACCATTTCTACCCACCCACATTTGAGTAGATTAAACTAAATTATTCGCCCGCACCTGGAACACTGTACACCGATCTGGACTCCTTTATACCAAGCCCATATCGGAAGAATAGAAAGAATTCAAAAAAAAAATTTATACATATAAATTATAAACTAAACTTATATTTCTCAAATTATACCGAATCCATTAAATTTCATAATTTTAACTCCCTCCAAACACGACGTCTAATTTTTGATCAAATCTTATTATTTAAAATCCTAAATAATGGTCTGGACTCACCAGAACTTACCAATTTAATAAATCTTCATATTCCGTCTAGATCAACCCGACAATCTGATTTATTTTATCTACCCTCGTGTAGAACAAACATTCGAAAAAATTCCCCAATTCCTCGTATATGTGCACAATATAATACAAAATTTTACAGTTTGACATTTTTGGTAATAACTTAAAGAAATATCGATATGAAGTAATGCGTACGATCGATTATTAAGATGAGATTATGGAATGTATCGGGAGCATCTCCTATCCTCTTCCTATTTTCCTCTTCTTCTCCCCTTCCTTTAACACCAAATTAATTTTAAGATACTAAAACTTCATTTCTAATGTACTTTAACATAAGAAACTTCTGTGGCTTGACTTCAGTTAACTTGTATATTTATATCTATCATTGTATATTATATACAAGGTGTTTGTTTCTTACAAAATAAATAAATTAACTGTGTTTCCATGATTTTGGTGCAATTCGATAAAACAGCATGTCAGTACGTACTACATACTGCTAACATATTGGTTTTGTTATTTGTAAACTTTATTAATTTATCCATAAGTGAAGTCTCGCCCACAAACCCCTTGTGGTATGGAAATTCTTTACCTTCTTTGCAATCATCATCGTCCTCATAATTTAATACTTTCCTTTGAGAACTCTGGTGAAATGTCCGTGATCTGTGAACACGATTTTATATTTTTTCGACAAATTGAAATATTCTGAAAATCTACATACGACAAAATTGAATTTTCCAAAAAAATAAAAAGTCTTTTTTAGCTACAACAACATCAATAATGCCATTCTTTGTAATATTAGCACTCTACAACACCCAAAAGTCACGAGCCGCAACTGCCCATAATAGTAGAGATCATTGGCTGATTGATATTCTATTTAATTTCGAAGCAAATTTCGTTGAACCATAAACCTAATCTAACCTAACCTAGCCTAACCTAACCTAACCGTATACAGTGAAAACAGACTGCCATACAACTCTATCTTGGCATACACCCCTTGTATAATTCACAGTCATTCATCTACTTGCACATAATCTACCGTTATTCTGGCCCTTAACATGGCCCGATTCAAGTATTTTTTCTGGATGTTGAACTTATTCATTACGCTAACATCAGCCTTGCATTCTTTCCGGATCTTAAGCTTATTCATTACGCTAAAATCAGCCTTGCATTCATTCCAGATCTTAAACTTATCTATTACGCATACACCGTGTATTCTTTCTGGATGTGAAACTTATTCATTACGCTAACATCAACCTTGCATTCTTTCCAGATCTTAAACTTATCTATTACGCTAACGCCTTGTATTCTTTCTCGGTGTAAAATTTATTCATTACGCTTAAATCAACATTGTATTTTTTCTGGATGTTAAACTTATTTATTACGATAAAATCAGCCTTGCATTATTTCCGGATGTTAATCTTATCTATTACGCTGACGCCTTACATTATTTCTGAATGTTTAACTTATCCATTACGCTAATGCCTTACATTCTTTCCGGAACTTAAATTTATACATTATGATCACCTATCAGCCTTGCATTTTTGTCGGATCATAATTTTAACACGATCACTTTCAAATTTCATTGTCAAAAGCAGCAAGTTTGTTGAATATACAGCATCTTTATAAATAAGTTTTAAAATTACTAACTCGGAATGCGGCTTCACTTAATGTCAGAAAACTATTTGGAAAGTGGAACGTATCTCCTTAACAATATATTTGAAAATAAACTATCTTCTTACTTTCCAGTAAATTCTTGCTTGTCAGGTGCACAGTTCTTCAATTATGCATCGATGGCGCTCGAAGCGCGTCACGTCTAACGACGCTCCTTCACTGGGCGTCGGCGTCGGTAACGGATAGCGGGCGGGTAACGGCGCCCGTTACGACTAACGACCGAGGATAAACCTTAAAGAGGAATTCAATTTAGAGAGATCGTCGTTCATGCGCTTTGTTGGGAGGAGTTTTATATGGTCATCATTAGGAGAACCTATTATTCCTCATTACACGATTACAATGGATTAGCAAGACATTTGAATCGTTTGCTGAATTGATAAGGTTGTCACTTAGGTTGGCAAGTGAAAACTTAAATTGTGCCTCTTGCGCAATGGAATGTTTTTTTTATATTCAAATCATCAACTGTTATTTTTAGGTACTCATTGTTATTTTATTGTTTTATGAAAAGTTAAACAGTGAAATATAGTACGAGAACAAATAGTAGACCTTACGAAGAGAGGTGTATAAGTAATCGGTCTCTCGTGTGGATTTATTGTACATCGTTCAGAATATAACTAACTTACCACCATGCTATTTCTCCACAGGTGTAGGCAGATAAAACAGACTGCCAAACAAATTCATCTAATCACAGACTCCTTGCCTCATTCTGATTCATACATCGTCCCATACTTACCCTTCTGTTATTCTGACATGGCCCGTCAAGTATCTGGTTAACTTAATCGTGCCATGTCTTCTTCCGGCGTCTCCGACTTCTTCTACCATTCATATATATAGAATCCACATTATAATATACATCTACAAGCTGTTGAAAGAATACAAAAAAAATTCTTACGTTTTATAAATTTTAAAATAGGTATTCCAGCAATTATTTTGTTCAACAACACTCTGTTAAATTATATGAACATGTTCAAATTGTCAGACAGAAGAATTTTCACTGACTTGGTATTTCTATATAAAATTTTAAATAATTTAGTTAATAGTCCGGTATTGCTAGAATTGATAAGCTTTCGGATTCCACAACGTAATACCAGAAATCAGGATTTATTTCAATGCAGAAATTCTAGGACTAACTACAATATATATTCCTCTTTGCCCAGAATACTAACGGAGGGAAACAATTATACCAAGTCAGTGGACATCTTCAATTTATCTTTAAACAAATATAAAATATTGTTAATGGAGCAATTCAGTTATGTACAATCAATAATACATATTTCTTAATATTCTCATGTAAAAGCCCCAAAAAAGAGCGTTAATAGATAAATAAATAAATATTCCCGTCATATATTTTCCTCACACTCCTTTCTTTGTACATTCGCTCAACATGACCAAACCATCTATGGGTCCCTTACTAATTACTCTTACATCAGCCAAATCTCCACATTTTTCACACGATGTTACCACACATGTCTCAGAGATCTCATTTACACAGCATTCAATCTACTTTCGTCCTTCCTGTATCTGTTTCATGCCTCACTGCCATACATCAGGATACACTTCATTATAGACTGCTAGTTTTAAAAAATGATTCAAAGCTAGCAGTCCATAATAAAGTTTCAATTTAGACGTGTTTTGTTAGTACATATGTTGCATTGACGCGTTCAGTCCTCCATTAATTGATTTTACTGCCTTTATTCTTCTTTCAATACCTCCATCAGCCTTTCTATCTCTCGTAAACATATATCCGAATATATTCCCACAGAATACATGAAATTATTAACTCTCAAGTTCTTTGATCATGATCTTTGTTTAGACTCTCACTTGTAATTATCTTTATAATGTATATTTTAGTATATTTCTCATAGCGGTGATTCATATGTAATGGTTTGTCTAACATTTCTTATTTTACAATTATTCTTGTTAAATATATTTTGTAGTTGAACAATAGTCGGTAAACAAAGAAAAAATAATTATCGATTATTTTGAATAATGTGGGGACCGGCATTTTCTGGGGATGTTTTGCGAAATTTCGAATTGTAATCTTCTTTAAAGTCTTCGTCTGCGAACCTTTCACAACTTTTAATGGAAATATACCTTGAAAGTTCAAAAAGCTTCAAATGGAAGGATCGCCGTATTCCGAAAATTATTCAAGGAGAATGTGCTGAATACGGATAATGATCAGAAGAAAGGGAATGATTTCTATTATAAAACAAATACTTTATAACTCTCGAAAATAATGAAACGTGCCTGAGATTTCTATGAAAACTCTATAATTTTAAAAGAACGCAACGACATATTCAAGATTAGATGTGTAGATTTAAAAAAATATATTTAAATGTTAAATTAAAGGAAACGTGAACACAGTTTGGTTTCCATATTTTTCAATTGATCAATAATGAGAACAATATATATATTTTTTTTATTAATTATTGCTTATAATTATTTGTTATCCTTTATCCTATGCATAAAACCTTGTCTTATAAACGTTAGTTTATCATTAAAAAAAATAATAATATTTGACAAGTCAAAAATATTTCACCAATAAATGAAGATATCATATGTCTCGACGCCATCTAGTGAGAAATTTAGCACTAACAAAGCCTTTCCTACAAAAATAATGTTGGTTGCTTACAGGTGAAAAAATATAATAAGCAGTAATTGTTGATTGAGGTACTAGTACATATTGAATCATTTGGCGGGTTGGAAATAAGCCGACATAGCTCAGTGGATACAGAGCACCTGACCGGACATCAGAAAGCACGGGTTCAATTCCCGTTGGCGGCATTTATTTTTACTCGGGAGATATTTTCAATTTGTATTAGTATTTCGGATGACTAATTATTGCTTATAATTATTTGTTATCCTTTATGCTTGTAATGATCTGCCCTTTCTCATACAAACTTTTCCTTCGTCTTTCTACGATAAATTTTCTTTCAGTCCCATAGGTAACTTTTCCATAAGGCTTTGGTTATGTATATATCCGGGGTAGGAAGGTTCTCCCTGCCGTCTTTCAAGCCCTTGCCTCTCTCTTTATTACACACCCCTTCAAGTGTGTACATCCTAGTTTGTCTACGTGACGTACGACCTTGAACGTACTCATTTCACGTGACGGTTCAGTATAAAAAGGCTTCACCGAACGTTGTGTTGGTTTTTTGTTTCTCGGTTTAGAAACCTAGTTATCTATGTATGTGTGGTATCCCTTGGTTCTTTTGAGATAGAGTGAGTTGAACCCATTACCGCTGTGTTTTAAAGCCATTTCATAAACCTTATCTTCTAAGTCACCTGCTCCCCCAACTAGCTACGCGATTCTATCTATCGTAGGGTAATGTGAATATAATAAAGTGTTAGATTTTATATATGTGATATACATACGATAAATTTATGGTGTTAGTTGTCGGCGCCATCCATGTATATATTTTGGGAGGGGAAGGAGAGGAAAGGAAATGAAATTTTTTTCAAGTTAAGATTGGCTCCTCCTCTTTACCAAACAAAACCGATGGATGATAATTTGAGCAAGGCGATCGATATCTGCGTGTCTGGATATCACAACCGGCCGGGTCTCCCCCTGTTCCAAATCGGCAACCGTCACGCCAGAATAAAGAAAACCAGGTCTCATCACCAATTTCAGAATTGCCCCAATCTCATACACCTCCAGGAAAAACTACTTTACTGAGTGTAGAAGGGGAAAACCATGACATCCCTTGTCACGAATCTAGTCGCGAAAATGTGACACGTAAGGTCCTAAGTTACGTGCCACCTCTAGAAAACGTTGTAACTCCCTCGTCGTCGGGGATTTACATCCCTTTCTAGGTCAATAACATAGATAACACACGACGATCTTGTCGACATTTAGCCTGCTTTTTAACGATCGGTTGTGTGCCTACCCATTCAGCCAATTATCATGTGAGATATATGTAAGGTCTACTCGAAATGCCAAATTTAGGATGAGGACTGTCTGTACTTTAATATTTGGTTCTAGTAATTATTTTATGAGGTTACTAGCATCCTCGTGTATTAGGTATGGGTAACTTCTATTGAATACCTATCCTCTCAGGTAGGTATAAACGAATAATTGGTTTGATTTTTGCATTTAATTTAAAGAGGCTGCCTACCTCTCGAAAGGTACCTGTTGAGAAAAGTTGTTCGGTTGGTAGTTTTATTTCGGAGATTATCATCTCCCTCTTTTGACTCTAGATTTGTTTTGTGCATCCCAATTCGCAGCTTAGAAAGTCAAACAATAAATGAAAAGTATTAAATTAGAAAGTCAAATAACAGAAGAAAAGTATTCATTTTGTTTTGTCTGGTTGCATCCGAACGCTTTCTATTCGGGCGGTCATACGCTAGCAAAACTTCCCCTTTGACTGACTGTACACCGCGCCTCTCGGCCTCATAGTGTTCGCTGTTTCAATTGTACGCCAGTGTTGTGGTAGGTACCCTGTAGATAGGTATTTTTATACTGCAAATTTATATTGGTTGGCCTAATTTGTAATGGGTATTTTATATTTCGTCGGCGATTCAATACCTACCGCAGGGACAACGTCATGATTTGATTCGTAATGTTTTAAAAGAATAACAGATCGGCAGGTAGGTTAATTCTCGATATTATGACCCTCGGTCCAAGGCGTTCCCCAAAAACAAAAGTTATCGGCCTACATATGAAAAGGTCGTTGACTCGTCTCTCGCTCACAGCTGATTGACAGTTCGCCTAGCACATCCCTTTTAATGATAACATTATTTGGGCGGCAGGTGTCGTAAACTTAGTTCCTGTACCTCGGTTGTATCCGTCTTTAAAAAGGGTCCTCTGAAATTTAATAAATAATATAAAAACTCACCCAGTTAATCATCTCTCCTTCTCAGCGTGAAGCTTACCTGGTTACACTCTACATAGCTAAATCAGTTTAGTTTTTCGGTCCCCTCCCTACCGGCATTCCATTACATTAATCATTTTCTCCTTTTAGCGAAATCCTTGTAATTTGTTCAATTTTGGTCCCCTTCCTACGACTTTAAAAGGGTAATTAAATATTCCTGTAAATAAAATTGTACCTCCCTAATCTGTCAGGATTCGAACCCACAGTTAATGATATATTTGTTTCTCTGGTTTTCGGTCTCCGTGGATAAAATGCCATCTCGCCAAATCAATACCCTAGCCCGATTAAACACTTCCCGCCTTTAAATACGTTCACTCTGTTTTAAAAACGCAATCATTATTTTTATCATTTCCATGTTTTTAAGACAAGTCACTTAGTTTGAACTACATATTTACGAAATCACGTTTAGTCTAACACACTTTCACTTCACACAAACATCGGATCAATAATATTTCACTTTAATTCAATATTCCACAATACTCTTAACACCATCTGAATTCACTAATTCACTGTAATCTCAACTTCACTTCTGATTTGTATCGATTTCACGGAGCTGTCAATGTACTCAAGTTCAAAGACCGACTGCCATGCGATCGCTTTCTTCCTTCCCGTGGAACATATGCACTTCAAGCCCGCCTGTCAATAAATCTTATCTGTTAGCTGCCATAAAAAATTTTTTTGGAGCACGTTCGTTTATTATTTATCGTTTATTTATGTGGATATTCAAAACATCACATGCTATGCATAAAACCTTGTCTTATAAACGTTAGTTTATCATTAAAAAATAATAAAAATATATTATACTGAAAAAGAGTGTCAAACTAAAAACATTTATGGACACCGAAAACCTTATTCAGTTATTCTTTACATTCTATGATGTAAAAAAAGGTAATAATATTTTGGTCTACCGAGACAACTTTGACGTTTTAAATTTTTTTTAACAAAAAACTTAGAAAATCAGTAAGTATTGGACAGCTAGTGTTGATGTGAGGGATTGGGCGGTTACTTGACTGAGTGACCATTGACGACATGTGGACGATTTAAAAACAATTAATTATTTGAAAAATTACAAAAAAAAAACATAAAAACGTCAAATTTCATTTACATTTTTTACTTCAAATGATGTTAGAAATCACTGGTTAAAGTATGTCAAGTACGCTCCTTAATACTCTGTATAATCAATAACAGATTTAGTATTCACAAGAATCAAAACACTGTGTTTGGTGAAAACAATAATTTAAACAGTCTTCAATAAATCCAGACGCGTAATAAACTTTGAAAAATATTCCGAGAACAGATAAATTACATTTTAAGAGTCTTAATAATGTTCTGAAAAACCATAGACATATGAATATTAGTAGACCTGCCCTAAGTGATTAAAAGCGTATTATCCCCACTCCCCATACCGGTTCCATTGAGCCGGCTGGGCTCGCATATGGCTTCAAGTGAAATTTGAAAACGTGACGTCATCATTCTTGTGCGAACTATGGTCGAGGCATCATCGGTTCATTTTACGAAATAACACGGCAAAATGTTGACTTTTGATATGAAAACTTGTAAAAATAGATGTGAAAAAGAGAATAAACCCAATTGTCGTATTACATTCCATAAGTAAGCATTATTTTACTTTATTTTAAGCTTATTCACACCGTATTATATGGATCAGTTTTAGAAACATATACTATCACATCACAATGTAGCGATTCTCAAGTGTGCTCATCGTTGTTTACTGGGGTAAGTAAATTATGAGACATTTGTAAAAGTGTCTTAACTAAATACTCTGAAACTAACTACGACTCTGAAATAGAAGCTGCCTTACTTTGCCGAATTTGGACTTCGCAAATTAGTTCATAACGTGGCGAGTAATTTGCGCTCCCATGTAAAAATGTCTATTCATTCAAACGCAAATTTTACTTTTAAGAAGTAAATGGTGATATTATAATGCGAGATGCCTATTTACTGTCAGATTGATTTATTGACGAATCACAGTCAGCCTTACTCCCCTCGTTCTTCAACAGTTGATTTTACCCCTCGCCCTTATCTTCTCGTCTATTAATTCCTATGTCTGTGCGAAAAACAGATAAATTACATTCCCAAGGCCTTAATAATGTTCCGAGAACAGATACATCACATTTCTAGGGCCTTAATAATTAATGTTTCGAGAAAAATAAATTGCATTCCTAGGGCCTTAATAGTGAATGTTATGAGAACAGATAAATTACAATACTAGGCCCTAGTGAAAAATGTTCCGACAGCAGATAAATTACATTCCTAGGGCCTAAATAATGAATGTTTCGAGAACAGATAAATTGCATTCCTAGGGCCTTAATAGTGAATGTTATGAGAACAGATAAATTACAATACTAGGCCCTAATGAAAAATGTTCCGACAGCAGATAAATTACATTCCTAGGGCCTAAATAATGAATGTTTCGAGAACAGATAAATTGCATTCCTAGGGCCTTAATAGTGAATGTTATGAGAACAGATAAATTACAATACTAGGCCCTAATGAAAAATGTTCCGACAGCAGATAAATTACATTCCTAGGGCCTAAATAATGAATGTTTCGAGAACAGATAAATTGCATTCCTAGGGCCTTAATAGTGAATGTTATGAGAACAGATAAATTACAATACTAGGCCCTAATGAAAAATGTTCCGACAGCAGATAAATTACATTACTAGGGCCTTAATAATGAATGTGTTTCAAATTTTAGGTAACTGACAAACAATCATTAATGTACACTAAATGGTTGTTTACCAAAATTTAATACCTGTTTGTCAATAAAAGGGCTTTTTTGTAATGTGTGAAATCCCACAAGAGTCCCAACTGTTCCCAACCGTCTGGAGCAAGTGAGTCTATGGTATCCCCAATTAGAGTATGTTATGAGGCTGGTGACCTTCAGCCTCACAACCTGTGGGGAGAAGAGGTCAAGATATTTCACAAGTCAAAATATTTCACCAACAAATGTAGATATAATATGTCTCTACGCCATCTAGTGGGAAATTTAGCACTAACAAAGCCTTTCCTACAAAATAAAGTTGGTTGTTTACTTGTGAAAAAAAGTATAATAAGCAGTAATTGTTGATTGAAGTACTACTACAATTAAATTATTTAGCGTGTTGGAAATAAGCCGACGTAGCTCAGTGGTCTCAGAGCACCTGACCAGACATCAGACGTCTAATAACTGCTTATAATAATTTGTTATCCTTTGTGCTGCGCTAAAAAAACCTTGTCTTATAAACATTAGTTTATCATTAAAAAATAATAATTTATTATCCTTCGTGCTTTGCATCAAACCTTGTCTTGTAAGCAGAAAAGTGTGTAAAGTTTGTTTACTACAGGTATTCTCAGTATTGCCGTGGTGAAAACCCATACAAAGGACCGGTTCTTTCAGAGAATTTGAACAATTCTTCAAATATCAAAGTTAATTTTCAAGTTATGTGAAAGATTTTTTCAAGTCCTGGTATTATATCAGTTCTGACAAGCAACTAGCCCATAATGATATAATTACAGAACTTCAATAGGACCTTCACAGAACCCGAAAATGAACGTTGAAATTTGATGAAAATTTTATTTGAAAATTTGATTCTGTGAAATAACCCATACTTAGTGTAACCCTTATGCAATAATTATATGTTAAAACGAGAAGCTGTAATAATGTGCTGATGAACAACTTTTGTGACCCCTCGAATCCTTTCCTACATCTCCTTCCATTACCTTTCATGACGACACCCTTCTGGATGGCAATATGTGAATTAACCTTCGTTATACACAAATATATACAAATATGGGTAGTCTTTGTAAGATTTCATATAATGTATATTATTAAAATCAGCCATATTTTGTACGCATAGCATATACTGAAAATTTAAATCCATTGAAGTACTTTGGCCGCTTGCCCAAAGTAAGCTCATTTTTCCTTACTTCTTCTGAAATTGACCAATAATTTTCATTGCCCTCTCTAGGGACTATAAAAGGATTCACATATCTTATTTGTTTTGTTATTTAATTTATATAAGATACTAACCTAATATACAATAGTGCTGCCATGGTTGGAACCACAGTGTCTTCCTTGAAACTTTCAAGGAAGATACTGTGTTTTCACTTTTCACGACGCCAGAATAACACTAAAACATTCGAATACTTCATCTGCGGTCCTTTTGTGAGGTGATAAAACACAACTACTTACCTATTTACACACATTTACTGGTTATTAGCATTTTTGTATTACTGGAACTTATTATCTACTTGAACTGCAATTATCTGTAAAATGTATATACACGAGAATAGAAGTAGGTATAATAAATAAATAAACAGCTCTACTAGATGAAAAAAAAAACGTTTTATTAAATGCTTATATTTCAATATTGATCAAATACATTAATGTATTTCATGTGATTAATTAAAATTAACCAACTATGTGATCAATTAAGAATTAACATTTAAAAAGGTGAGTGCGAAGATTTATACCAACAAAGTATTTTAGTGAAAATTAAAAAGATAATTTATTGTCAATTAATTTTCAAGCTAAAAAAAATACTTAAAAAATATAGGCATTCGTCGGGATTTGGACCGGCGATATCCGGATTCGTAATCGAGAACCTTACCCCTAAGGAGGGAATTAAGGAGGCCGTTAAATAAGGTGGCCGTTAAAATATTGATGTATAATGTACATGATTCCCAAAATTAGAATTCGTCTCATAGGCGTATAAAATTGCGACGATGAAGTCGAATTCATTGTTACAATAGTATGGTAGGTATTGTCTTTTTGCCCAAACGAAGTTAAATATAGCAATTCAGGGTATTCGTATTCAATATTGAATTAGTAATTAGAAATTAAATATAGCAATTCAAGGGTATTCGTATTCAATATTGAACTAGCAGTTAAAAACCCGCTCCGCGGGTTTTTTTCTGCTAGGCCCTGCGGGCGGCACTTCCCTGTAATTCGCCCATTTTAAGTGATATTAACAACAGTTACATAATAGATAGATATCAGGTCATTCACAGAGAGAGGGTCAGTATATAAAGTTAAAACACGGAACAGGAAGGAGTTAATGTATAATAACATACTAAATTTACGCATAATAAGAATGACAGTTGTTTAAATAAATGAAATTTTACGTATTTGTTATGGATTATTTCAAATGAAACACTATTATTGTCTACAACTTGTCTGATATTAACTGTTACCGTACCTAATATAATTAGCTCATAGGAGACTTGCAGTGCTTAAATATGTGTTACAACCGTCAATGTCTATAAGTTGAATCAATATCGTATAGTTTGTCACAATTAAATATAGTTATAACAAAGTTGACTTAAATAATAGATTATTACATATTGATTAATTGTACCCGTGTTTATGAATAAAAGGAGGGTAATTGTGCGATGAGTTTAGCAGTCGGTTTAATTAAAAGGTGTGAATTTTACTCCAACTGGTGGTAATTCTTTACCTAAAACTGTTACTGTATCTAATAAAGTTTAAAGTTAGATTATATATAGACCTTCATCAGGAGAGTAAAAATCTATATAAAAAGGTAGATTATTACAATATAGCGCCCCTGGGGTGATATCTCACAAAAGCGGCGCTATGCAAATTGTCCAATTAATAAATAAATATAATGTTTACATTTTATTATGTACGTATGCATTGATATACAACGGAAATAGATAAAATAATGTTATCCGATTAAACTTTATTTTATTGAAAAATAAATAACCTTTTTAAAATCACTTTATTATATACAACCAATACATGTTTCATGAACGAAGTATACACCGAAGTCAAAAATTAAATATAGATTACAATTGGAAAAAAGAAGTGGAAGGAGGGGGGGAGGGGTAAGAGTAGGCTGGGTTTATAAGAATTAGGAATTACAATATGAAAGACCAGTTAAGTAGGAAAATATTTAAAAGATAGTTAATTAAAATTCTTGTTAATTATATCTGCTTTTATAAACATGTTCTCTTATTTCTAAAATTTCTAAATTATTTATTTGTGATGCTTTATATCCTGTGAGAAGTATTTTAAGACCTGAAAAAAAATTAGCATGTAACCATAAAACAATATATTCATAAGACAAATAACATTTAATAACGGTTATTCTAATAAATTGATGGTTGAAATACTAAATGAAAAAATTAAACATATTCTCTTCAAATGGTATTTTTACCCTATTTCTTAAGATATAAATAAACAATCCGGATTAAAGCATCGCAAATAAATAATTTTGAAAATTTAGAAATTAGAAAACATGTCAATATAAAATCAGATATAATTAATAAGAAAAAAAAAATTATAAATAAAAATAAAAAATGCCATTGCAAAGTTTAAATAAACTTCCAGAAGAAATCTTCTGATGAAACGCTTAATGGTCAAGTAATTTTGCATATTTAAATATTCGCGCCAGTTTTTTGGTTCGTTTTTACACCGCCAGATGTGCGCTCTGTCGGGAGCTATTGCCGCGGTGCGTATCGGCCATTTTGAATGAACGCGTGCTTTTTTCGTCAAACGTCAAACGTAATCACGTAATTGTGGATAATTTTCACTGTAATGTAATTAATCCAATGGATTACGAACTTTCTAAAACATATTTTCTTCGATATTATCCAAAAATTGTATGAGCAGAAACGATATTTTTTAGGAAATATCGTATTACATGTGGCGATTCTTTTTCAGCATGAAATCGTGTCTTAATTTGTAATGTCTTATTTTTTTTTGTATCCAGTCACCTGCAAACCGAATTGAACCTTACGGTTACTTAAAATTGAGGGGCAGATTGGTATTTTTTGCCTGCAGACCCCCTATGCAGAATTTATCAGAATCACAGAATTTTAATTTTACCAATCAGAGGGCCTGCATCGTCCAGACGCTGGGACAATAATACTATCAGACAATATAAAATCAGATATAATTAATAAGCAAAAAAAAATTATAAATAAAAATAAAAAATGCCATTGCAAAGTTTAAATAAACTTCCAGAATAAATCTTCTGATGAAACGCTTAAGGTCAAGTAATTTTGCATATTTAAATATTCGCGCCAGTTTTTTGGTTCGTTTTTACACCGCCAGATGTGCGCTCTGTCGGGAGCTATTGCCGCGGTGCGTATCGGCCATTTTGAATGAACGCGTGCTTTTTTCGTCAAACGTCAAACGTAATCACGTAATTGTAGATAATTTTCACTGTAATGTAATTAATCCAATGGATTATGAACTTTCTAAAACATATTTTCTTCGATATTATCCAAAAATTGTATGAGCAGAAACGATATTTTTTAAGAAATATCGTATTACATGTGGCGATTCTTTTTCAGCATGAAATCGTGTCTTAATTTTTAATGTCTTATTTTTTTTTGTATCCAGTCACCTGCAAACCGAAATGAACCTTACGGTTACTTAAAATTGAGGGGCAGATTGGTATTTTTTGCCTGCAGACCCCCTATGCAGAATTTATCAGAATCACAGAATTTTAATTTTACCAATCAGAGGGCCTGCATCGTCCAGACGCTGGGACAATAATACTATCAGACTATATAAAATCAGATATAATTAATAAGCAAAAAAAAATTATAAATAAAAATAAAAAATGCCATTGCAAAGTTTAAATAAACTTCCAGAAGAAATCTTCTGATGAAACGCTTAAGGTCAAGTAATTTTGCATATTTAAATATTCGCGCCAGTTTTTTGGTTCGTTTTTACACCGCCAGATGTGCGCTCTGTCGGGAGCTATTGCCGCGGTGCGTATCGGCCATTTTGAATGAACGCGTGCTTTTTTCGTCAAACGTCAAACGTAATCACGTAATTGTAGATAATTTTCACTGTAATGTAATTAATCCAATGGATCATGAACTTTCTAAAACATATTTTCTTCGATATTATCCAAAAATTGTATGAGCAGAAACGATATTTTTTAAGAAATATCGTATTACATGTGGCGATTCTTTTTCAGCATGAAATCGTGTCTTAATTTGTAATGTCTTATTTTTTTTTGTATCCAGTCACCTGCAAACCGAAATGAACCTTACGGTTACTTAAAATTGAGGGGCAGATTGGTATTTTTTGCCTGCAGACCCCCTATGCAGAATTTATCAGAATCACAGAATTTTAATTTTACCAATCAGAGGGCCTGCATCGTCCAGACGCTGGGACAATAATACTATCAGACAATATAAAATCAGATATAATTAATAAGCAAAAAAAAATTATAAATAAAAATAAAAAATGCCATTGCAAAGTTTAAATAAACTTCCAGAAGAAATCTTCTGATGAAACGCTTAAGGTCAAGTAATTTTGCATATTTAAATATTCGCGCCAGTTTTTTGGTTCGTTTTTACACCGCCAGATGTGCGCTCTGTCGGGAGCTATTGCCGCGGTGCGTATCGGCCATTTTGAATGAACGCGTGCTTTTTTCGTCAAACGTCAAACGTAATCACGTAATTGTAGATAATTTTCACTGTAATGTAATTAATCCAATGGATTATGAACTTTCTAAAACATATTTTCTTCGATATTATCCAAAAATTGTATGAGCAGAAACGATATTTTTTAAGAAATATCGTATTACATGTGGCGATTCTTTTTCAGCATGAAATCGTGTCTTAATTTTTAATGTCTTATTTTTTTTGTATCCAGTCACCTGCAAACCGAAATGAACCTTACGGTTACTTAAAATTGAGGGGCAGATTGGTATTTTTTGCCTGCAGACCCCCTATGCAGAATTTATCAGAATCACAGAATTTTAATTTTACCAATCAGAGGGCCTGTATCGTCCAGACGCTGGGACAATAATACTATCAGATTAGTAATTACAAATTAAACATAACAATTCAAGGGTATTCGTATTCAACATTGAATTAGTAATAAGAAATTAAATTTAGCAATTCAAGGGTATTCGTATTCAACATTCAATTAGTAATTTTAAACAAATACAATCACAAACAGTTTTTCATTCGGAGAATTTTCAATAATGTAATTATTGAAGTCGTAATGAAGGCATTCCCTAGCAATGCCTGAATTACGTATCTCAAGAAGTTATGTTAGATTTTTTCAATCGTGTGTGAATGAACTTCATAACTTGTAGATAATTTGTAGGTAATGTGTTTGGATGGGTTGTTTCACAGTATTTAAACAATTTATCAAATTTCAAAGTTAATTTTCAAGTGCTGTGAGAATTCAATTCAAGTTCTGTTATTACATCAGTTCTGTGAAACAACTGGCCCATAATGATATAAGAACAGAACTTGAATATTGACGTTGAGATTTGATAAATTGTGAATAATATCTTCCATTCAAGAACGTGCCGCAAGTGTACATAATATCATTTTTAACTAATAAATCCTTAAATAACACAATTTAATCAAATAAAATTTACTTGCGTACGTCGGGATTTGAACCCGCGAATTTCGAATCGCTACTCGAGAGCCTTACCTTTATTACACGTCTAGGTATTTTGTGTTCAGTGACACACTCGTACATACATAGTATAAATAACATTCCAGAAACCCGACGAAGAGAAATATTTGTTATCTCTACATAGATTGTATTTCTAATAATCGAAGAATATTCGCACGAAAAGCCAGTACGTTACATCATAATATGGCAATGAGAGAATTTTTACTGTTTTTCGATGAACTTACCACGTTTTCTTACAGAGCTGTTTATTGGAATATACTTACGTGACCCAACTAGTTATTGACAAACTTCATTTACCACAAAACTTTCAGCAGTTAGTACCCCCGAGGTAAAAGGGATATGTCTAACCTTAA
Source organism: Hesperophylax magnus (assembly GCA_026573805.1). Taxonomy (NCBI): domain Eukaryota; kingdom Metazoa; phylum Arthropoda; class Insecta; order Trichoptera; family Limnephilidae; genus Hesperophylax; species Hesperophylax magnus. The sequence continues at coordinate 7,248,205 of JAIUSX010000061.1, read as the reverse complement.
TATACGCGAGAAAGTACGATGATTTTTTTGCTTTTAGGCTCTATTTTGATCCTTTTTGGTGTTTTTTTAGAATTATTCTTACAAAATGTTATTGATGTATTAAATTTTATATTTTTTTCTTATATCGGTTTTCATTTTTATGTTACAAAAATTTTGAGATTTGACAATTGATAATTGGATAAAAAAAACCAGCATTATAACTTTTTATAATTTATGTGGTTAAATAAATGATCACATAAATACGAATTTTTTGTTGTGTAAAGACTGTATTTAAGTAAAATTTGTAAGCGATGGGTTCTGGTTTTATAAAATGGGGTAAGCTACAATTATTTTTTTATTATTTATGGCTTAGCTGCATATAAACAATTTTCCTACGGATTGAAATAAAAAACAATTGTTATAAAGATAAGACACTACAATGATTATTCCTTAAAAAAGGAAACTTTATTTCGGAAAACAGAGTAAAATCTAGGGATTGTAAATGGCAGTAGATAAACAGTGGCGCTAAAATTATAAAAAAATACATTATTGATGTTAATAAATGAATTAAAATACGACCAAACTGAAATTTCCTAAAAATCTTCATACAAAAAATCGAATTTTAGACAAAAGAAAAATCTTTTTCACCTTCAACAACATCGATAATACCATTTGTGTAATACAGGGTTTTCCAATAAGAGGTATTATTTTGATATTCAATCGTAAAAGATCAATGGTTTCGTTGCTGGTGTGGCACGTTGCGCCGTCTTGTTGAAAATAAACGTTATCCAGATTAATACCATCCAATTCCGGCCATAAAAAAACATTAATCATCTCTTGATAGCGCAATCCATTCACCGTAACTGTTGTTCCAGCCTCACTTTCAAAGAAGTAAGGTCCAATGACTCCGCTGGACCATAAACCGCACCAAACAGTCACACGTTGAGAATAAAGAGGCTTTTCAACAATAACTCTTGGGTTTTCCGAGCCCCAGATGCGACAATTTTGCTTGTTGACGAAGCCACGGAGGTGGAAATGGGCCTCAACACTCAAGATGATATGCATTTGATTCACTCAAGTGAATTTTAATAATTTCAATGCGTTGTTGAAGCATGTATCGTTCCATTTTTAATAATGACGCAGTTTCTACTTGTCAAATGTCAAAAAATGACAGCTTTAAAAGTAACATCTACCGAAATAATGAGCTATTCAAAATAACACCTCTTATTGGAAAACCCTGTATTATCACTCTAAAACACGCAAAAGTTGTAGCAGTGCGTACTTCTGGACGGGCAGTTCCTACCCGATTAAGATAATCATTGGTCAACATTCTTCAATTGGCACGACTGTTTCGAGCTATGAGTGCGGAGTGCACTTCGTTGAGCTCAGTTGCTTGCTGGACTCGGTTTCATACGGTGTGTTTGTGCGACGCTAGAACAATGAGGGTCTACTGTGCAAACTACGGAAGGTCTTTTTCACTTATAACTTTTTAACAATGTACTTATAATTCAATTAGGGATTACTCATTTTAACTTCTTGCGTAGTTATTTTTATAACTCGCTGGCGCCCGCTCAGACATTCCTTACAAGATTTTATTGTTTTAAATTTATTAATGTTACATGTTCGTTAGTCAAAATCTTATCAAGATGGCGTTAAACACACGTTTATTCTTGACACGCCCGGAGATAGTTGTTTGATAGAGTCTCATGTTTATTATATTTGATTAATTATTTTAATAATGGTTTTAATAAATAGAGTCTGTTGATATTTAAAATATTCTTTAATTAATCTTCCTTATCAGTTCTCATCACTACCTACCTACATTGAGTTAGTGCGTGTGCGTAGATGTCTAGATAATTGTATTCGGTAATTTACCTATTAATGTCACAATTGAAAGATCCATCATTAATTAATACAATTATCCTTTCATCACCCATCCACGATTTAATGCTACAAATGGCAGCCCTTGTGGGTGAACCTAATTTTTTTTGACTAAATAATAATGCAGTATTTTTCTTTCCTTGTTTTAATCTTGTATTGCAATGTCTGATTTTTTTTTTATGAATTTCTTGTAGAATCCCTGAAAAAGACCTTTCGTTTTGCATGGTAGATGTTCAGGTGTTGTTCAAAATACATCGTGTCACTGAGATTTTATTTAATTCTTCATTTTACGCATTTTTTTATCCGGCACAACTCATGACGTTTTTCGTCTTATTATCGTGTTCGTTAGTACGCTGACGTCACACTTATTTTATATTTTTTTGTGTTTTGCGGCGATTGTGGTTGTTGTATTGTTGCTTGCATGTTCTAATAATTTTTTTTTCTACCTACCCTGTTAGTTAGGTATGACGGATTCGACCATTTTAACAAGAAGTCGTGCGTTAATCATGTCTAAACCAGAGGATGGCACTACTTCGGCAATTTCGGCGGTCGCGTCTAACACAGTTCCGGTTCACAAATGGAACTTAACCTTCGACGGTACTGGGAACGTGCATAATTTCATTGAACGGGTCAACGATTTGTCTATATCTCGTAACGTAAGTACAGCTTCTCTTTTTTCATCTGCGGTGGAACTTTTTTCAGGTCATGCTTTAGACTGGTTTAGAGTCAACCGTTCTTCTTTCAAGTCATGGACGGATATTGTAATTGCTCTAAAGGAAGAATTTGAGCTTCTGGACCATGAAAGACGTTTAGTTGCTCAGATCAGAGCCACGTACCAGCAACAAAAAGAGAACCTGGGTTCATTCATAACGCGGGTCTTGACTTTAAACAATCAATTGTCGTCAAAATTACCAGATGACGAAATTCTGGAAATATTACAATGTAATATGTTACCGAGATACATACAAAAATTATCGCTCTCTGTCATCTCGGACATTAATTGTCTGAAAAAATTGGGAAAAATGATTGAACTTGCAGACGTTCGGTCTGATTCCAGACCTTCCCCGCCAAATGCAAATACTGTTAATTTTAATAATGTTTCTCATTCCTCCTCAAATAATGCATTTAGCAGAGGGAATAACAGAATGTCTCAGAATAATCCCAATTTCAGCAATCATCGTCAATCTTTTGAATTCAGTAAACGTAGCCCGTCAAATATGAGTTCTAGGGAGGTGAAATGTTTCCGCTGTGGCCGTCCTGGTGTGAAGGCGCCTTCATGCAACTGCCGGCAGGCAAAAAACTAGATGTCCTGGGGGTCCTGTCTGCGGGCGGCAAGTCGACACCGTTCGCTGACATCACCGCCAGGCATCGGCTTGCTGTGCTGTCGGAAACCAGAACTTTCTTCAAGAACCTTTGGACCTCGAAGGTGGTGGGTGCGGCTAAAAGGGATGGCCGTCCACACATCATTTTCCAGGTTCTGGGTTCCAACTTTTCTGGCCTTCTTGACTCTGGTTCGCATATCTCAATTATTGGTAATAATTTTCATCGTAAATTTTTAAATCTAGGGTTAAATCTTTCTGTTCTTAAGAAAAAATTTTCACTCACTTCTGCTACGGGTCATACTGTGGAGTGCGTTCACAAAATTGCGGTTCCGGTAGTTCTTGGTAATGTTAAGAAAATTTTTAATTTTGTAGTTATGCCAGACATAAAATCTAACATCATCCTCGGTTGCGACTTTTGGAAAGTTTTTAACATTTGTCCCAAGTTAACTAAATTAATGACTAATGACTCTGACAATAGTTGCGTGTCTGAGGTAAGAGGACTAGATAGCTTTGAGAACTTGGATTCATTTCAACAATCAACATTAAATAACGTTATACACGAATTTGAAGCCTTTTCTGGAAATCGTTTGGGTAGAACGTCTCTTGAAAAACATGTCATTGACACGGGTGATTGTCAACCTATTAAGCAACGTGTTTATCCGATTTCTCCTCATTTATTGCCGGAAGCTCACAGAGAACTTGACAGACTATTAAAACTGGGAGTAGTAGAACCCAGCAATAGCTCGTGGAATAATCCTATTGTTTTAGTGCCCAAGAAAAATGGTTCTTTTAGACTTTGCTTGGATAGTAGAAAACTCAACGCGGTCTCGCGGCGGGACGCTTATAGCCTACCGTTGATATCTGATATCTTAAATAGTCTCGGAGGAGCACGATATCTATCAACTTTAGACTTAAACGATGCGTTTTTTCAAATCCCGTTAGAGGAAGATTCTAAAGAGAAAACCGCTTTTACTATACCTAAACGAGGCCTATTCCACTTTGTAACAATGCCTTTTGGTCTTCATGGTGCGAGTTCTCGGATGATGAGGCTAATGGACAAGGTTTTGGGTCCGGAGTTCGATGGGAAAGTTTTTTGTTACCTAGATGACATAATTATCATTAGTTCCACCTTTGAAGAACACATTGATCTTTTAAGACGGGTTAAACAAAAGTTACAAGCCGCGGATTTGACTATTAACGTAGAGAAGTCAGTCTTTTGTCGTGACTCTCTTAAATACCTAGGTTTCGTGATTGATAAGGATGGGTTGAGAACTGACCCGGGAAAAGTGAAAGCAATCGTTGACTTCCCCATTCCAACGTCGCAAAAGAGCTTGCGTAGGTTTATCGGTATACTTTCTTGGTACAAAAGGTTCATTTTAAATTTTTCTTTAATTGCAGCACCTTTGCATAATTTAACCAAAAAGGAGTTTGCTGGTAAAAAATTTGTATGGAATGAACAGGCTGATGCTGCCTTTACTAAATTAAAGAATATTCTGGTCAAGGCTCCTGTTCTTGCTTGTCCCGACTTTAGTAAACCCTTTACAATTAGTTGCGATGCATCGAACACCGGTTTGGGGGCGGTCCTTTCTCAATCTGACGTTAATGGTATAGAACACCCTATTTCCTTTATTTCCAGATCACTATCTGCACAGGAGAAAAATCACTCCACAACCGAGAAGGAGTTAAATGCTATGATCTTTGCACTAGAGAAATTTAGGGGTTATATTGAAGGTTCGCCTATTCCTGTCAAGGTGATCACTGATCACTATAGTCTAAAATGGCTTACAAACTTAAAGTCTCCGTCGGGTAGATTAGCGCGGTGGGCGGTTAGACTTCAGCAGTTCAATTTTGAAATAATTCATAGGAGCGGAAAAGACAACATTGTTCCGGACGCACTGTCTCGTGACCCTTTACATGTTGACTTGATTAATCAGTCCTTTTCCACTTCCGACCGTTGGTACTTAAGTTTGAAAGAAAAAATTTTGGCTAATCCGGGAAAATTTCCAGCGTTTAAAGTTTGCAATGGTGTCATCTTCAAACACATTCAGAGCATGGAGGCTCTACACAGGTCTTATGACTGGAAGGAAGTTCTCCCAAAAGAGTGTAGGAAAAACGTCATCGTTCAAAATCACGTTCCGCCTTCTTGTGCACATTTTGGCATCTTAAAAACGTTAAATAGGATTAAACTTAAATACTACTGGCCAAAAATGGCAGCTGATGTGAAGTCTTTTGTAAGTAAATGTCATACTTGTTTAGGTTATAAAAGTTCTAACTTACTGCCTCCTGGTTTGATGGGTGACCCGAAACTGGTGCAAAGGCCGTGGCAAATGATTGCGACAGATCTATTAGGTCCTTACCCTAATTCTTACAAAAAGGGTTATACTTACCTTTTAGTGGTTTCTGATTTCTTTACCAAGTATACTAGACTTTTTCCACTTAGGAAAGCAACGGGTAGTGTTATTGCGGAAATTTTGGAAAATGATATCTTTTATAAATTCGGTGTTCCAGATACGATTGTTTTGGATAATGGCCCACAATATATATCGCGTGACATGAAAGCGCTGGCCAATAAATTTCATATCCGTCACTTGTTTTATAATTGCAGATATCACCCGCAGAATAACCCTGTTGAGCGTGTAAACAAGGTGTTGGTAGCAGCCCTGGGTTCTTTTGTGGGATCTGATCACAGATCCTGGGCGTGCCATCTACCTGAAATTGAACTGGCTATAAACACGGCTGTTCATGAAGTCACAGGCTATACTCCGTTCTTCCTTAATTTTGGTAGAGAGATTGTAATTTCGGGAAATGACTACAAAGGTGTAGACTTTAACGCGGAAGACATTAGATTCTCTAAACGCGATTCATGGGCATCTGATTTACATGAATTAAATGACATTTTCTCCCAAGTTCGCACGTCCTTAAGACAATCATACGAACGTAATAAGGTACAATATAATCTGCGTCGTAGGGACGTTCAATATGAGGTTGGGGACATTGTCTGGAGAAGGTCCTTTGCTTTGTCAGACGCTGGTAGATACTTTTCAGCAAAATTAGCCCCCAAATTTATACGTAGTAAAATTATTTGCAAAATATCGCCGGTTGCTTATCAATTAGCGGATATGACAGGGAAACCTGTGGGAACTTTTCATGTTAAGGATATAATCAAGTTAGAAGAAGCTAACTGATCTTGGGGTGGGTTAATTGATGAACTATTTTTTCTTATGTTGAAATCGTTATATTTTATTTGAGAATTAATCCCTTTTCTCTTGTTATATATTAGGTTATTGCTTGCCTTGCCCTCAGGTTTGCAATTTTTCTTTGTGTACTCTCATTGTGAGGACATGACTGGTATTTTTGTGTCTTCACATTGAGTGTATTTTAGTATAAGTTTTGTTTTGTCTTTGTGTACATGTGTAGTATGTGTTTTGGGGAGTAATTAGTCCATTCCGATTCAACGCGGGGGATTGACGTTTTTTAATCTCACGCATTGAATCCACATTTTTTTTTTGGATTTAAGTGCAATCATTTTGTATTGAACATTTTGTAATCTCACGATTGAATCCATTGTATTATTTTATGCGTTATCCTAGGGCAGTGAAGTTCACAATCTCAGTTGGCCACTGTTTTGTGCTATTTTTCTGTTCGAGGGATCTTTTAATAGCTGATTTTACTTTGTGAGATGATACTATTTGTTCTTTAATGAACTAAGTCCGCGATGGCGACTTGTTTTGAGGTACGGTTTGTCCTTTCTAGAGGGACATACTGTATTTCAATTATGGCATATACGAAGCTGTATTTCGGTTTAACAGCTCTGTACCGAGGTTGTCCTCGTGTCATTTTAATTGTGTGCATGGTTGTTCTTTATATGTTGTTCTTTAGTACCTTAGTTTGCCTTGGTGTTGGTTGACTATTTTAATTCAATAATTAAGAAAATACTTCATGCAGTTATCCGCGATAGCCTCAGATGCTCATAACATTCTATTTTTCTCTGGTTTTAGGAAACCATTGGCATGGTGTTTTCTTTGATTTAGTCATTGATTAATACACTTTTCAAATAAATTTTTAAAAAAAAAAATGTGATGTCATAATAATTAATTTATTTATATATTTTTTATTTTGAAATTTAGTGAGTTTTCACTCGCTCAGGTTATTGTAGATTTACAGAATCATATTTTTAACATTTAAAAATTGCATCCTTTCATGAAGTTTTTACTTTTATTTGCTCTTAATGTCCTTGGCTTGAATTATTATTAAAATGTTATTTGTTCTTATTGTTAAGAATGTAAATGAGTAATTTTTTTACTTTTCTTTTAACTAATACTATGCGTTTTCACATGCAATTGCTGTGGCTTCTCTCTGAGCTCAAGACAAGTCGCATCAATTTCATTTGGACTTAGCTGTATTTTTGTCAATATTGGGTCATCAATATATGGTTCTGTTTGAGCCGGTCACATCTATCTGGGTTTGTTTCTGGGATAACTTTATAATTTTTCATCTCTGCTCGCAGAGGGCAGTAACTTCAATGTGGATATAGACGTTATTAGTTTAATTTTATAGTGTTTTCTTTTAGCTTCAAATTTATCTTTTGTTGGGCGCTCAGCTTTCACGTTTAGCTAGACTCGTTTTATAAATTTTTTTAATAAATTTTGGTAGTCTTTACTACAGTTTATCTTTTCATTTGTTATTTTATTCAAGTTTTTGTTTACACTTCAATAGTTGTTAAATTCCTTGCTCAGTAATCCATTTTTGTCAAGCATAGCATACCTTTCTTTTCACTTGCCTCAAGGAAGTCAGTCGCCTTCATCACTCTTCGGTTCTTCACGTCAAGATAACTCAAGATAATACAAAATTTCAAGATTTACAAACTTCTATCAATTCTTCGAGGAAGCAATTTTGTACAAGTTCGAGCCTTCAGGGAAGCAACATTCTTCTACGGGAAGAGTTTAATAGGATACTACCTGGCCGTTCACTGCTATCAGAAAGAGGGTGCAGCTTCTCAAGATTGCATTTGTTGTCAACATTGGAGAATGGTGATACAATTTTCGGGGCTCATTATCTTCGCCAAGCAAGTTCAATCTTCATCACTGATGTCAGAAGAGGGTCATTCAGATATTCCATCAGCGAGAATTCTTCCTTCTACTTCCTGGGTGTTGGCGCTTCAATCCTTGCTCAGCGAGCACATCACGGACTTCTACAGAACGTGCTGGACTCTTCTTCTAAGGCATTATCTGCATTTTGTGACTCTTTACCACTTATTGGACTTGGATTTGGAGGCATATGGAAAATATCAAAAAAAATTATCGTGCCGAAAATTTTTTTCCTTTGGAAGGGGGGTAATGTAGCAGTGCGTACTTCTGGACGGGCAGTTCCTACCCGATTAAGATAATCATTGGTCAACATTCTTCAATTGGCACGACTGTTTCGAGCTATGAGTGCGGAGTGCACTTCGTTGAGCTCAGTTGCTTGCTGGACTCGGTTTCATACGGTGTGTTTGTGCGACGCTAGAACAATGAGGGTCTACTGTGCAAACTACGGAAGGTCTTTTTCACTTATAACTTTTTAACAATGTACTTATAATTCAATTAGGGATTACTCATTTTAACTTCTTGCGTAGTTATTTTTATAACTCGCTGGCGCCCGCTCAGACATTCCTTACAAGATTTTATTGTTTTAAATTTATTAATGTTACATGTTCGTTAGTCAAAATCTTATCAAGATGGCGTTAAACACACGTTTATTCTTGACACGCCCGGAGATAGTTGTTTGATAGAGTCTCATGTTTATTATATTTGATTAATTATTTTAATAATGGTTTTAATAAATAGAGTCTGTTGATATTTAAAATATTCTTTAATTAATCTTCCTTATCAGTTCTCATCACTACCTACCTACATTGAGTTAGTGCGTGTGCGTAGATGTCTAGATAATTGTATTCGGTAATTTACCTATTAATGTCACAATTGAAAGATCCATCATTAATTAATACAATTATCCTTTCATCACCCATCCACGATTTAATGTTACAAAGTCGAGAGACGTCATTGTAGATAAATGTATATTACTTTTAGTAAATATACTAATTTCAACATGCCGAACAGCACTAAATTTTAACAAAAAAGTTAAGTCGATATCCGCACAAAAAATTGTTTCAATAATTTTTTTTTCTTTAAAAATGCTTATAATTTTATCGACATAAAAAACAGCTTTAACGAATGATATCTCGCGATTACCATTGTTAAATTTGAAAGTCATAAAGACGAATATGACAGAGCAGCGTCGTTAAATTTGCTAAATTAAGAAGACATTTCTCATTCCTATACAGAATTATTACGAGTACGACATTCAATTTTTCGTTTGCCTTGGAGAAATATTCAAATATATTCAATCACATTTGGATTCTTTCCTCTTCTGAAGTTTCTTATTCTATCCATCTTTTTGTGTAGTTCATTTGTACTGCTTAGCATATGTAAACTAGCGAAACCCATCTTAGGTTGTGCTGCTGACGGAACAATTTGATTTTAAGGTAAAAAACGATAATATGTTGAGTTTGTGGATCCATCCAATTTGTCATAATATTCATACTGACAATTTAAAAAAAAATTAACCCGGAATATTGACTTGTTCACATGCTCCACTTTAAATATGAAAATTTATTATTGTAAGAAGTACACGAGTAAATTCAAGTACATTTCGTTTAGGGTTGTTTTGAATAAAGTGAATTAACAAAATAATATTGTTAATATTGTTGTTGCAAGAATATGTTTTTTTTTGCCCAGGCAAATAATAATAATATAATCAAACAATATATGTTTGTTTTTAATGTTTCTTTTATTGAATATGTTTATTATACTGGAATAGTTATGACAGATAAATAATAATGACCGGTCGGTGGCCGAGTTGACATCGCGTTTGGGTCCCACCCAGGCGTAGTGTGTTCAATTCCTCGGCTGGCTAAGTCCTCCATCACAACACAAGCAACATTTTCAGCTTACTGTGGTGGTAGTAGGAGATTTTCAAATATTGTCAGGTTATTCGTAACCTGGGAATGTTTGACTTTCTTTTTAAAAAAATAAATAAATTTAAAAAATATATATATATATATGAATTAAAAAATCCATCCACAAAAAATCATTTTATTAATCATAAAATAGTTGTTTTACTAACGGCCTCCGTGGTCGGAGGGTAAGGCTCTCTACTAGCAAGCGGGAGGTCGCGGGTTCAAATCTCGTCATGCACAAATAAATTTTATTTATTTATGTTTTGGAATAACTTAATGTGTAAAACCTCAAATTGTAATATTTAATTATTGAAGACAATATAAGCGATTCCGATTTATTCGAAGTATGATGCAGTTAAATATGACTGAACGAGATAGGGTCCCATTAGCTCAGTTGGTAGAGCGGTGCCCCGGCAAGGCAAGGGTCCTGGGTTCGAATCCTAGATGTTACAGTATCTTTTTCTGATTTTTCTGTTTCAGATTTTCGTTCAGGAATCGCTAATATTGCCTTCAAGAATTGAATTTTATTTGTTTGATTTGTGTTATTTAACAAATTACTCATTTGAAATAATATTTAGCATATTTGCGGCACGTTCCAGTGTGGAAGATACTCTCAGTATCGCCTTGGTTGCGGTGCTTTAAATAGCTTTGGCCTTGTTTGGTTACCAGATCTGAATAGCCAACTACTTCCTCATCTTCCTCTGTCTATCTCCTTTCTATTGTCGTTACCTTCAGCCTCACATCATACCACAATTAGGGATAGCATAGTCTCACTGCCTCCCGACATTTCACATAAAAACACACTTGTTTACTTGCATTTTCACTTCCTTCAATTAAAATGGATGTCGATGTTTCACATCTGCAAGCGTGCCGTGGTGGCTATTTAGACGTAATTCTAATAGATTTTTGTTAAATCTATAAAAGTGTCCATGTATATAATATTTCCTCGAACCTTGGAAAGCCGAAAAAACTAAGATTTATCCATATTTGTAATAAGCATTTACTTTGTGGCTCGTCATAATTTACAATAAAAGATATAAATTTGTTTTAGACTACTTTAATTTTAATTGCACTCTACCGGTTTCGGAAGCACCCTTCCTTCGTAAAAGGATCTACTTATAATTGTTGGGAACTCTTTGTAAAAAATAAAAGGCAAAAAACTTATAATTGTGTTTATTTACGTTACAAATAATAGGTCTGTATTTAGTTTACATCGTTCATTACCCGAGGGTTGGTAATTCTCTGGTTCGAGAAGCTTGTTCCCTGCTAATCTCATCTCACAAGTAATTGTTACACTCTAGCGCTATCTGTCGGACTCTGCAGTAAGCTTTATGACTAGCGCCATCTATCGCTGAAATACTCAACTTTATTACCATACATCACCCTTTAAAAAAAAATATTTGTATTTAGTTACAGATCGTGGTTTTTTCTGGCTGTTCAGTGCCTTTGAGGCTAATATTTATTTTTCACAATAAAAATCGTCTTGTAATAAACACATTTTTCCTTTTCCACAATATGTGCGAAAATTCACGAAACAATATGCCACGTATTACTTCATCCCAAACGTGTCTCCAGCCTTTAGTATCGAAATGTCATCTCTTCTAGTTTATTGTGTAAGTCGGAACCTTATCTCCAACCTTTGGACTCGTTTTCACGATTTCTATACAGTTTCGCAAGTTATCAAATAGGCCCATCACCCGACTGATGAGTAGTGTGAACGGAGGCTCTGAAAGCTCTGCATAAGATAACAAGTAACGAAAGTAGTCATGATGCTATCTTCAATGATGTTTTTTTTATCTTCTACGAACTTAGAACTTTCCAACTTTAGAATACATTCTCTCATATCTTCCCCTCAAAACCTAATAGTATATCCTTTAAGGATACTAATTTTAAGGGTGGTATAATGGTATAATGTCGAACAATAGTAGGCTTTTAACTCAATTTGGGAAGCGGATATAGGAACCGCTACCCCGAAAACTAAGTAGTTAGCTACGTTTGTTGACTTAGCAAGGGCACCCGTGTTCATCAGGGGTGAAGTTTCTACTTCATTTGCTTGAAAAGACCTCATACACAGCATTCCCAAACGGAAATCGTTTTTTTCGAGGCCTCATGTTTGGAGCTAATGTAAAAAAAATAAGAAAGAGTTACTAGAATTTCAAAGCTACAAAAACAATAATGAGTAAAAAACTTTTTTTCTACTTTTATCTATCTGGGTACTAATTAGTTAAAACAGTGCTTCTCAACCCATTTAAGGTCGCGACTCTATTTTACAGAAGCTAAGCCACTCAGAGGAGTTTTTATGGTATTTGGGGATTTTAACCGATTCTCATCTAATATCGTGAGAGGCCTACCTTTTTAAAAGGGTGTGGTAATTTTTGGAATTAGAAGACAATTTACAATAATTATAATAGACTTTTTTTTACTGTTTTGGGATACCGACTAACCTATGTGGAGATTCCGGTTTTACTGAAGGGAAAAGAATTATTGTCACTAATCATAAAATTACTAACGACTTTTATTCAATTCACAAGCTTTGGCACAAACCACCGTTAGTCTATGCCAAAGCCAAAATGAGGGGGATAGGTTCACTAAGGACATATGCTCAGCCAAAGATAAAGACCGGGAATCCGCCTCCAATTCTTTCAGATGACAACAAAAAAGTCGTTAATTTGAAGGTTACGGACAATTTATTATACCTAAGTGCGAAAAAGCAGTACGAATGGTCACCTTTATTTATTTATTTTTTTTTTTTTCAAAAAACATTTCAGAAATAGGTTTTCAATATAATATGATAAAATAATATAAATTAAACATATTCTATTAATTCATTGTAGAGTTTATACTCAAAAACCTTTTTTTAAAGTTATTGTTTCGGGCTGCCACGCCAAAGAAAACTCTTTGTGTCGTCGCGACCCATAGATTGGGAACCCGTGTTTTAAAATGTGTCATTTTGTGCACATCTACGTATCACATTTGTGTAAGAATTTTAAAATCTGACATTTACTATGATATTGAGATAACCTCCACAGCTTCAAGGTTATGAAATATTTACAAAACAAAATATTGTAAGTGCGCACAGTTTTACTCATGTATTTCTATTAGGTAACGAAAATTTTCATTAGGTATATTATTTTTGTATTGACTAGATAAAATAACACTAACTTTTATTTTGAAATTTTAATATTATCACATGAGACAGAAGCTTATTTCAAATTTATTTGTTTTTGAAACATAAAACTTTCAAGAATTTAGTTTAAATACAGAAGGAGAAGAAATCGATAGTGGCTAGGTCACGCTCCACGAGCACAGATGAGAAAGGGGAAGAACGAGGGAAACTAGGGAAAGCGGGAATGAGGGAATGAGGGAAGACGAAGGGTAAGCAAAGGAATGGCAATAAGAGGTCTGCTGGGAATTGTTCACGTAAACGGACCCCTAGGCGCAAGTAGCTGATAGCAATGAGAGAGTAGGTACGGGAGAGTAAGAATATGGAGCACGGCGCCGATGAGATGCTAATTTTAAATTGAAGAATCTATGCTTTAATATGGCTTCAATGGAAAAGGGAATTAATTTTCCTTTAAAACCCTGCATTATTGTGTCTACCACACTACTTACCTACAACAGCTGATATTCAAAAGCTATTTTTCATTTTAGATTATGATGGAATATTGGGTGTATCGAAAGAAACTTTTTTTAGAAAATAAAAATAGTATTTAAACTGAAGATACATAAATGTTGCGTTAGAGCAATATATTAATTGAATAATTATTGAATAAACATAAAATATTAATAATATATTATATAAATAATAATAATAATTAATACAAAAAATAAATTCAAAATATTTATTGAATAATTATATTTTATTAATGAAATAAATTAAAACACTTTGTTTTTACCACGATAATCTTTATTTTTTTTAAATCGACATGTTTCGAGAACGATGTTCTCTTCATCAGGACATAAATTGTACTAAAACTAATTATCAAGTAAAGAAAAAGGCGTGGGTAGAAATTAAAGTAAGGGGGGGGGGGAGAGAGGTGGAAAGGGGAGCAGCTTAGAAGATCAAAGACAAAAAATTACAATGGAAATATGTTAATACTTCTTCAATTTATTATTTGTATAGAAAGCTGGCTGTATTGTATTGGGGATTTTTTTCGTTCGTAAATTGGAGGTTTGATGATTTACAAACAATATTTTTCTCCATTTTTTTAATATTATCACTAAGCAATGGGTAAATGTAGGACAAATGAAATTTTTTCTTAAAAAAATAAAGATTATCGTGGTAAAAACAAAGTATTTTAATTTATTTCATTAATAAAATGATGAGACAAAGTGAATTTGCAAAATTTGAAGAAGTAATTATACTAACTGTTTTGTTAAAAATTTCCAAATTCATCCATTATTACAAATGGTATTTTATAAAAATTCATTTTTTTAGCTAATTGCGATAGTAGTATCGTTTTTTGAAACTTTTTGTCGTATAATATTATGAGGGTCCGAAAAAAGAAACTTTTTATCAATCTGGAATTTTGAATTTCCAAAACAAGTTTCTTTCTATTCACCCTATTGAACAAATTATATTATCGAATGGTTAAAAATACACATTTTTTAAAAATATTGTAAAGGGTCACTTTTCGATTAATTCTTTTGTTAAAAAAAACTTGTTGAATGTTTTACCGGCCTCTGTGTTTTCTCCGAAAATATGAGTTTCTTCAAACACCGATTTATCTGCTTTATTTCCTCAAAAAGACCGTATACAAGAATTTTGAGTCAAAATTAGCTTTAGAGCTGTGCATAAAACCATAAATTTTACTTTTGAGCGTGAACAACTTTTACAGCCTCATTGTATTGCACGCCCACGAGCTGTGGTCTGCATTGTGTTTAAATATCTACTCTACAGAGTGTGTACTGGAAGTATTTTTGGTTCAGATTCATTTTCAAACAAAACAAGGATCAAAAAAACCTCCTATAACTCCTCCGGTTGGTCGTAACATATACCGGCTCCTTACTAGTTCCAGGGCTTCGTTCATTGTTGATTTACTTCGCAGTGTCCGATTACCATTGTAATTTCATCGTAAATAAACTCTTAGCAAGTCAAATTAATGTTGTATCAATCAATATTCGGCTTTGCCATCTGGTTTCATCCCAGTTTTGAATTCCTAAAATGGAACAAAAAATTTGTACTTTGTTTTATGTTGTAAAGTGAATTTCGTAGTTTGCTAATGGTGGAAAGAATATTTCGAATGAAAAAAAAAGTTACCTAGAAATACTAAAATTATGTTTTATTTATTTATTCACACCCTCTTGGGCATTTGTATAGCGATTATAAATTAAATTGAAAACCACAAAATAACATAAATAAAAGTATAAAATACAATAAACTTATTGATAATTATTATCACTCCATCATCACTTTTGGCTCTACAACCCCTGGTGGGTCTTGGCCTCCTCAAGAGCCTCCCTCCACTCATCTCGGTCCCGCGCCAGCTCTCTCCAGTTTCGAAGCTCCAAGGCAGACAAATCTTTGAGGACGTTGTCGCTCCATCTTTACCTTGGCCTTCCCAGGCTCCTTCTCCCTATCGGTCTTGAGCTCAGCAGGGACTTTGGTTCTTGATGCTCGGTCATTCTCTCCACATGACCTAGCCACCGAAGTCTTCCCAGTTTTATGAACTTTGTGACGTTTAGCTCCTTAAACAGAGTATAGAGCTCATTGTTATAACGTCTGCGCCAAAATCCATTTTCTAGAACCGGTCCGAAAATGCGCCTCAAAATTTTTCTTTCAAAAACGTCCAGTGCTCGCTCATTCTTCTTAGTTAGAACCCACGCCTCGGCTGCGTACGTAAGCACTGGTCTAATTAGTGTTTTGTACACTAATACCTTGGTGGTTCTGGAAAGCAGTCTGGATTTTATTTGTTTTTTTAGGAGGAAATATTTCATTTCATTCACGATGCGCTTCTGGATCTCCTCTGTAGTGTTGTTATTGTTTGTTATCAGGGAGCCCAGGTATGTGAATCTTGGTACCGTTTCAAAATTTTGGCTTCCACATACGAGAGATGGGGTTTGTTGGGTACATCCTACGGCCATGTATTTGGTCTTCTGCTGGTTTACTACAAGACCCATGTTTTTGGCAGAACTTTCAAGATTTATGAAGGCGTCTTGTAAATCATCGGGATTTTTCGCAATTATGTCGATATCATCAGCGTAAGCCAATAGTTGCACAGGGTTGTCAAATATCGTTCCTCTTTTCTCAATGCCTGAGTCACGAATAACTTTTTCTAAGCCTATGTTAAATAAGAGGCAGGCCAATCCATCTCCTTGTCTCACCCCGTAAAGCGCTTCAAATCGTTCGGACAGATCACTTCCAACCCTGACTCTAAACGTTACTGGGGACATTGTCAGTTTCACCAGATTGATCAGCTTACGCGGTATTCCAAACTCACTCATTGCATTATACAATGCGTTCCTATTAATACTGTCATACGCGGCCTTGAAGTCTACAAAGAGGTGATGAGTCTCGACATTGTATTCTAACGTTTTTTCAAGGAGAAAATTTGATCATTGCATGATTTGCCTGGCCTGAAGCCACATTGGTAGTTGCCAATAATTTCCTCGGACATTGGGAGCAATCTTTTGTACAAGATGTTAGACATAATTTTATAGCCGGTATTTAACAACGTTATTCCCCTATAATTACAGCACTCGAGTTGGTCGCCCTTCTTGTGTAGTGGATAAACAATTCCTAGTCTCCACTCTTCGGGCATCTCTTCTTCTGTCCATACTTTATGAATTAGGTTATGCAGGTATTGAGTAAGCTCTCCACCTGCTGCTTTAAATAATTCAGCCACCAGCTCATCTGACCCGGGGGATTTGTTGTTTTTCAGCTGTGTTATTGCCTGCTTCACTTCCTCCAGCGAAGGGGGTTCAGTATTGTCATTGTACGAGTCATCTCCCATGCTCTCCACCGTGTTGTGCTCCACCTCTGCCGAGTTGTTATTGAGAACCGTATCAAAGTGTCTCACCCATCTCCTCAGGATGTCAGGCTTTTCACTCAGTATCACTCCGTTCTCGTCCTTGCATATATTTATTTTTGACTTAAACTCAGCTCTCATGTTATTTACTTTTTTGTAGAAAAGCCTACTCTCATTCTTAAGCCTGAGTGCTTCAGCCTCTCTAATTTCTTTTTGTAAATATTCACGTTTCTTTTTCCTGTGCAACTTCTTTTCTCTCTTCCTTGTTTTCCTATAGGTGTCCATAAGTCGTCTTGTGCAGTCTTGTTGTAACGATTTTTGGTAGAGTTAATTTTTCTTTTTCGTTACTTCTGCGCAGACTGAGTCAAACCAATGGTTTCTTCTGACAGGGGTTTCTTTACCCAAGGTTTCGAGAGCAGCTGTTGTTAAAAGGTTTTTGCAGGCCGTCCATTGTGAGTTGATATATAATTATTATCATACTAACTTAAATGAATCCTTGAAAACTATACACGAGTAATAAAAAAATTATAGCGAATACTTAAGCATATTATGCATACATTTTGATTTCTCGTTGTTTTCACAAACTAAAAAGTGCTGAACTAAATTGGCTTTGATTATAAGCTATAAGCTAATTGTTCAGTCTATGAATTCTCTCCATAATAAAATTGAATACGAAGTTATTGTTGTGAAATAATAATATTCTTTCTAGTATGTTTCACAGTGGTGACAAAAAACTTTTAGGGTCAGGGCAGTCAAATCTTGAATTAAGAATTTTATACAGTAAAAGGAGATCAAATAAAATAGATAATCTGTTCCACTTAAAACTATCGATTGGTGAGCTATGGCATATAAAACTTGTTATTATGTAAAGTTAAAATGAAAACATTTATTTTATGGCGACTTAGACCAATTAAATTATTTGACAAAAAAATATTTTTAAGAACCTCAAAACAAACGTTGTGTTCTATTATAATTAAATACTGCCTTAAAACACGAAAATTCTTAATCCTATTAAAAGATTCGTCGAAAAAGGCGTTCATTAGCCTTAATTCTTTTCCATAGAACCATTAAAATCGCATTAACTCTATGGTATTTTTGGTAACGTATTTTCCTTTTTATTTGGGCGTGTTAGATTCTCTGTAAAAGCTCTGAAACGTCGCTTACACATGTCACATGAATGTTTTACATTACCATCAAATTTATAAATATGTATTATTTCGTTTTATTCAGTTCTCTTTAAGCCCCTAGTGTCACCTTACTAGTACTTAACCTTTACGTGTTCTGTTAGCAACCAACTTTTATGTCGATATTATGCTGTTAATTTTTTTTCTTTCAAGTTTCAACTGATGTTCATCTCATGATTAAAGTAAGAGTATTTATAGGTCCCAGACGATGTACTTATATATTGTAGTAATTTTTTTTTATTACTTTTGTTTGTTTTGTATACAGGGTTTTCCAATAAGAGGTGTTATTTTGATATTCAATCGTAAAAGATCAATGGTTTCGTTGCTTGTGTGGCACGTAGCGCCGTCTTGTTGAAAGTAAACATTGTCCAGATCAATACCATCCAATTCCGGCCATAAAAAATCATTTATCATCTCTCGATAGCGCAATCCATTCACCGCAACTGTTGCTCCAGCCTCATTTTCGAAAAGGTAAGGTCCAATGACTCCGCCGGACCATAAACCGGACTAAACAGTCACACGTTGAGGATAGAGAGGCTTTTAAACAATAACTCTTGGGTTTTCCGAGCTTCAGATGCGACAATTTTGCTTGTTGACGAAGCCACCGAGGTGGAAATGGGCCTCATCACACAAAATCATTTGCATTTGATTCACTCAAGTGAATTTTAAAAATTTCAATGCGTTTTCGAAGCGTGTATTGTTCCATTTTTATTAATGACGTAGTTTCTACTTGTCAAATGTCAAAAAATGACAGCTTTAAAAGTAACATCTACCGAAATAGCGTGCTATTCAAAATAACACATCTTATTGGAAAACCATATATTTATTTTTGTCTATTTTGTTTTGTCTTATGAAGCTCAAAATGTATTATTAAATATTAAAGGCACTTTTGTACTCACAAAGCAAGGGTGAATACATTTTTGTGTAGGCCTCGGTATGATTATTACGACAGCAACTTCCGGTTTTAATTTATGTAACTAGAGTGGCCATATTAATCATCATCATTACCATCATCGTTCAATTAAAAATGCCCATCAGACAAACCAGATAGAACCACACATTGAACATCCTTCAATGCAACACTAACTCAAAAAAGCGTTCATTCACCGCGCTTCATGCATGTATAACAATTCATACTGGAAATTCGACTTATTTCACATAACACCACACATTTTCAAAAATAAAATAAATAAATAACATTCGCACAATACATTTTACTCAACAAAGACTAGATTCGTCCACTTTTCTCTTTTATGTTCACTAAATTAAAATACATCAATGAAAAGTTTTTAATGGTTGAATAATATCTCTTTAAATACATACATATATATTTTACGATACATTATAATATATTATAAATGATGGCATTCCAAAATTAAATAAACCACCGGCACAACAAATCTTGAAAAGTAAGAACTCGCCATCCTAAAGATACACCAAGAAAATTATAATTTCTGTTATAAAATATTGCTAATTTATTGAAAATCTCTTCATATCAATCATATTCCTGTTGAAAACGGGACTGCAGGCCTTTAACGAATGAATTGACAGATTTCTCAGCAAAATATCAGTATAACGCGAATGTGTTTTGGCCACGTCGCAATATGTATTCATAAAAATAGTTACTTACGTAATAACGAGATAAGCGTAGCTGCGTGCACACGTGTTCCGATGTATTATGAAAGTACTGATAGTTTATTGAGAAATTACAAGCTGTCACCTTTTTTACAGTATTTTAATTCATCAGCAGTACGCAATTTTCTCCGTGTAGGCCTTCAATTCCTTTTCACCCAGGTGGAAAACTTTTATCTAGGCATGGGGAATTTATACTGATTTTCTTTCACGTAAATTGCTTTTGCCAGCTTTCAACATTAAAAAATATAACTTTACGGCAAACAAAATACAAATTAAATTTTTTCTTCTAAAATATTGCGAAATATTGGAGAAAAACCATTCCACGGGAAAATTTATGGCACTCGGGTTTTGGAGTAGTTTAAAAATATATGCGCAAATGTCACGGTTAGTTATGGTTTATTCGAGTATAATCACGTACAAAAATATTCCCAGAAGGAATAAGTAATTAATCAAAGTAAAAACAAATCGTGAGATAAATCGTAAAACATTAACGATTAGAATTTAATTATTTATCCGATTCCTCATTTCTGGCGAGATAACGCGAAAATTGAGATAAATGATCGTCGTTAGGCATTATCGCCATGAATATTGTTGGGCACTGATCATATTAAATTAAAATTCATTGAGAAACTTTTATTTGCCGGGATATAATTTCTTGGTTAATATTTGGTGGCCAGGCTTAAACTTTTGGCAGAGATGGAGTTATTTGTTTGTGAAACTGCCTCGGTCATATTATGGAACTAGGATTATTTGTTCGAGCTCGCTATAGAGGCTTAATATAAAATTACGAAATCGAAAAGGTAAGGTATTCTAATTCATAAATATTATGATTCAAACATTATTTTAACTCTTGTAGGTAATATAAGTAAAGAAATAAAAGTCTTATATTTTATATGATAAAAATTATTTTACGCACCCCGGGATTTGAACCCGCGACCTTCGGCTTGTTGTGAGCCTTACCCCTCGACCACGGAGGCTGTCAAAATATGATTAAGATGTGTTATATATGATTAAGACGTGTTAGGGTAGACCGAGGCTATTCGGATCAGGTGAGTTATTCGGATCAAGCTAAGCAATATGGATATATCTCGGCTATTCTAACCAAATGACAATGAAAGAATTTTGACATAGCGTCCCCATCATATGTCCCCATCGTATGTCAAAATAGTAAAATTACCGATATTATAGATTGCGTGGGTTGACTGCTTAAAATCGATATGTGTGAAGATCGTACAAGTTACGTCTCAAATAAATGCCTGATGTTATATTGTTCTCTGCGTTCTTAGTGTTTTTTCTGAAAAGGTAAGCTATTCACTCATGTTCATATGTTATATATTTATCAATCAAATGCACAGTAAACAGAATTATAGCGCAGTACATTGCATTTTGTATGTTTTTGTACTTTACTTTGAAAAAATATCACATTAATAAATGTGAGGTTAAACGGACCGACGGTGGGGGGGCTATTTGGATCATATTTTAATGTTCTTAAAATTCGATGCGTTAATTGTTTTATATTTTTATTTGAAACAGATAGTGCGCAACTATGTGAAAAAGACAATTAATCAATCATGGTCGAAAATTGCAATGGATGAAACCGTTAGGAAAGTAAAATCCGGTGAAATGGGATTACACAGTGCTGCTGTGAGCTATGGAATCCCATACATGACAATTTTAGTTGGCACATCCTCCTGAAAAGGATGTGCCAACTAAAAAGAACTCCCGCGTTGCAAAGGTGCCAATTTTTCATATTACATCTCCAGTAAACGTTTCCAACTTGCGTAAAGATACTGAAGAAAAAATAAAAGCCTCGAACGCAAAGGAAATCAAAAGATCTCTCGCCGAAAACCGCCCAAAATTACAGTTCTAAGGAAAAGGTTACCCGGGAATTAAAGTTAGAAAATCTTCCGTAACATCTTCTTCATCGGCTGGGGCTTCAAGAAAGTGGTTTTGCATTTATTGCAATGAAGCTTTTGTACATCCACCAAAGGAAGATTGGATTCAATGTTCTTCTTGCGAAGAATGGTGCCACGAAAAATGTTACGACAAGAAAGTTTTTATTTGTGCGGTGGGTAAGCCAATAAGAGTGTAATAAGTGTCATGATACTTTCATAAAAGTTATGGGTTCTAAAACCTACTTTTTGTTTTTGTTTTTTTTTATACTTAACTATTTTTTTGGGGTTTTATCCGAGTAGCCCCACCACTGATCCGAATCACCACATATATATGTGGTGATTCGGACCAGTGGAGAGGTCTACAGTAATAGTCATATGTTTTTTTAAAGTTATGTTATGTTATGATCATTAAAATTAAAACATATAAAATTGTCAAATGCTTAATATTAAATAATTTTTTTTTCGAAAATGCATTAGTTTTAATTTTATTCAAAAAACATAAAAAATTATCCGAATAGCTTCGGTCTACCCTATGTATGATTAAGATGTGTTATGTATGATAAAGATGTGTTATGTATGATAAAGATGTGTTATGTATGATTAAGATGTCTTAGATATGATAAAGACTTGTTATATATGATTAAGATGTGTTTTTTAACAATTTATCCATTTCTTATAATAAATGGTATTTTTTCTGCCTGTTCCAAAGAGGAAGATATTTTTGGTAACGTCCTGGTGTAAGACCACGATTCGGAATTGAAACGTCGCTTCAAATGGTTTTAGCCGTGTTTAATAACCAGATCTGAATATGTAGACAGGTACTTCTTCACCTTTCTCCTCCCCATCTCCTTCCCCTTTAAACTTTCTTCAGCTTCGCAACATACCTCAATTGGGGATGCCATAGACTAACTGGCTCCAGATGATTGGGAGCAGATTAGACACTTGTATTCACATAAAAAATATGTATAACATCTGTGTGCTTTTTTTACATTGACTGCCTTTAAATATTATATCATATAACTAGGCATCAATTTTTCCATTGGCTGCCATTAAATATTTTATTATATAACTAGGTATCAATTTTTAACTCCGAGTGTCCAGACACAAGTTTCACACTATAGTACGAGAGCCCACGACCAAAACCATGTCTCATAGCAATACGGCAAAAACCCTATAAAATCGTTAGATTGTATGATTCTGAACCCGACTAGGTGTGTAGTAACGGTCGAAAGTGTAGCAACTGCGTGGGAGGCCATTTCTGCTGTGTCAAAAAAAAAAGACAGTCGGTATTATAGCAATACGTCTGATAGTGAAAATGTACATAGATTTTATAATTGTATTACGAAAAAGTTTGTTTTCAGACATTTTGCGCGTAGCATATAGCCTGAGCGCATTTTTGAAAATGTCAACAAATTTAGCCGACCTGTATCATAGCAATACGGATAATTTTTTTTTTCAACTTTTCGTATTGCTGCTATGATTACCAAAAACCTGTTTTCAGACACTTTAAGTGTAGCATATACTCCCAAAAACGAAAATAACGTTTCGGAGTCGCCTCTGTTAAATGTTTTTTTAAATTTACAGCCTTCATAGATATTCAAGAATCTCCCTTGTCTATTATATGTACTTTGACAGATGACAGATGTCATTACTTATTTCTTTTGTAAAAGTTACTCAAGTGTGCTTTAAATAAAACCAAAACTATCAAATCAATCAGTATTTAATTTCAACAGCCTCAGCGCTTGTTACGCTCCTGCCCCTTTCTTACTATTATACAGCTCACTCGCCAGCTGCTCCAAACGTATCGAAAAGTTGTCTGATAGAGAAGGTGCTACACTTAATTTGTCTGATATAAATTTTTTGCACATGTGGACAACTTATTTTATCATGTCCAACAATTTTCAGACATATTGCTATGATACCGATCGGTAAAATTTGTTAACATTTTCAAAACGGTCTCAAAATTTAATGCGTTCACATTTCCGTCTGAAAATTGTTTTGTTCGCATCAAATAACCAAAATTTACTAATAAAAAAGATTTTCAGACGTATTGCTATGAGACATTTTTTTTGTCTCATTTTTAATTTTTTAAAGTGATTTTACGGGTTTGCGCTACACCACTAACGTCTGAAAAATATGTTTCCGGTATCTCAGAACTATCATTCAACTACAGTCTGCAAATCAGACATATTGCTATGATGCAGTTCGGTAAAATTCTTTGACAATTTTGAAAATTCGGTCAGATCAAACGCTACGCGGAAAATGTCTGATATTGGTATTTTCGAGTTCAGGATAATCGTATCTATCGATTTGATGCGGTTTTGGCCGTATTGCTATGAGACAAAAATTTTGGTCGTGGGCTCTCGTACTACTAGTTTGGTTTATTGAAGTGTTTAATTATTTGTCTGTCTTATTTAGTGCTCACAGACATATGTAAAATATATGTTTTCATCTCCCCACCACTATTATTTTAGTAAAATTGTGTATGAAATATTAAAAAAAAACAGCTAGAACCAGCCTACCTTGGCCTAGATCAATGGTTCCCAAAGTGTACCCCGGGGAGTCTCGTGACCGCCGAGGGGGTCCATAGAAAATGTAAATTAATTAAACATCATACTGAACATAAATAATCTCATATCATCCCATCATGTTCACCCACCTCAATGAAAAATAATGTGTTTTGATATATTGAAACAATTTTAAACTTCAGACTGAAGATGGCCGCAATAAGCTGAAACCTGTGACATTATACGTTAACATCCAAATATTTGTCAATCATATAATTGCTAGTTTCTCATTTACTGGTTAATCTATAAACATTCGAAATGTAAACACCATCTCCTGTCTTCTCAACATATCAAATTGATGAAACCTTCCTAAATATCCAAGATAAATCTA
This sequence comes from Hesperophylax magnus, assembly GCA_026573805.1. Classification (NCBI taxonomy): domain Eukaryota; kingdom Metazoa; phylum Arthropoda; class Insecta; order Trichoptera; family Limnephilidae; genus Hesperophylax; species Hesperophylax magnus. The sequence continues at coordinate 7,223,446 of JAIUSX010000061.1, read as the reverse complement.
AACAGTATCAGATAAGTCAGATACACACAGTGAAATATCACGAAGCAGGTGTTCCCTATTCTGTTTTATAAATCCTTCCCGGAATAACTCGAGGAAGAGCTTAGAGGACGTTGAGAGAATCAGTAATGACTCCATTAACAACGATGTAATTAGGCGAGCCGAGATAAATTATTACAAACACGATCGAGATTTTGAACGTTCGCGGGTTGTTTTTACGTTTTAATTTGCTTGCCGCGTGCCAAAGATTGCTTCTTAAGGAATCATTTTCTTAAGCGGATTTTTACTTCGATATTTGTCACATTCTTAATACTTTAATACATACTAATTTTATCTTTATAAAATTGTTCACTGAATACCAAAACGCATTAAAATAAAGTAATAATGGTAAACGTAATTTGAACGAAACACCGTAACTAACTAACTAACCATCCCGTTGTTTCCCGAAGGGATATTCGGAGAGGTCGAACTGCCAAACAACTCGGTCTTGGCACACACTCCTTGCCTCATTCACATTCATACATCGTCTCATACATACTATTCTAGTTCACATGATTGTGCTATCTTCCTCAGGCTTTCCCGACTTCTTCTATCATTCACATTCGCGTCATATATTTTCCTTACATTCATTTCTTCGAAAATTTACTATACATGCCTAAACCATCCAAGCTTCCCTTTCCTAATCTTACTCATTACGCTACTTAAATTAAATCGGTCGTGCATTCTTTGCGTAACTCCACATCACATTTATCACAAGTTCATACATGGTTTTACAACACATACGCCTCAGGGATCTTATTTATACAAAATTCAGTCTACTTTCGTCCTTCCCCTGCCAGTTCCATTTCTCACTGACATACATCAAGGTAGGTACCAGCACTCCATTGTGGACTAATAGCTTCATGTGACATGTTTTGTTACCGCTAAATCCTCGATTGATACAGTTTCCTGCATTTACCATTTCTTCAATATCTCTATCAGCCTTAAAACATTGTAACTTGGCGAAAATTAACTGCTTTCGATAAAACCATTATTCTACCCGTAAGCTTCATATCTACCCTGACAATTAGTTTAATTTCTGACGGTTTAGCATTTTTAAACGAAGAGTTACTAACAGTGTATTGTATTGTAAAATTTTCTTCAAGTAGAACATTATTTTCTTAGAAAAAAACCAAGTTTCATAATTGAGGGATAAAGTCGGTCTGATAAGAAACATTTAAAAAAATTGATTTAATTTTTCAATTTAATTGATAATTTTGAAATTAAAATAATTGCCTATTTTTATTGTTTAAATTTCAATCAATCGATTTGATTTGTAATGGAATCGTTCCTTGTTGCAGTACAGTTTGCACAGTCGAAAACCGATTCAGGAACGAATGCTTGGAACCGATCTGTTTTTAATTTAAAAGGGCTTACATCACTTTGGCGCTAGGAAAAAGAGGTATCAAAATAAAAATAAATTTTAACGCTGCTATTAAATATATAAAATATTATTTTAATTTTTCAGAAATATAGTTGTTTTATGAAATAATAACGAATAGAAAAAATAACGGAGATTTGAACCATCAAGTAAAACCCTCTTTTGAAAATCCCGGCTAATGGTGTACTTATTTTCTGTAAGGCATTGTCAGAAAATTTTTTTTTTTCTTATTTAGAAAGGTAATAGCTAAGATTCTGTTAAGGGAAATTAAAAAAAATAGTAGCCGTGACAGCTGTAAAAAAACTCAAAAGTTTTAAAAATGAATAACTTATGAACGTGGCATTAAATCAAAAAAATCTACTCCGCATCTTAGGTAATATTATAAAAAATGTGTGCTGTAAATTTAAAAAAAAAATCGGTTAAGTAGATCTTGAGATATCTTGTACACCAGTTTGAAAAAAGTTTTGAACAAAACGTTAAAGAAAAACAGTACGGCGTCAGCGTCTCAAAGCCAAATATTAGTCTCTTTAGTCTCTTGTTGGGCTCTCATGTTGGCTATAGATATGCTTCCGATTGCTACCCGAGTTCGGGCCGACTCTGCCGCGCTCACTTCTAATTGATATAACTTCGGAAATAATTAGAATTTCGAAATGGTTACCCTTGGAAAATATTCTCAATGTGGTATAACCTAGCCGTTTTTGAAAATATTCTTGGATTTTAAACCAAAACTGATTCGCTAATGATAAGCAAAAGCCGAAAATAATATTAATCTAACGCGATTTTTTTATGGTGTGGTTTTTAAATAAATAAATGAAGCTTTCCTTCATTTATAAAAGCATTTTTAAAGCTCCATACAAGAGACCCCGAGGAAAATAATTTCCTTGAGGGTCTATGACATCATTAGACATCCTGTGTGGAGTGTTTTTTTAAGGAAAGGAATGAGAGTTTTTGAAAGGAAATAGGTATGATAGGTGGATAAAAATCTAGGGTCCGTGCTCCGGATTGACGGACATTTGAATCCATCCCTCCAACTGCGGTGCAAGGCAATGGGTCGAGAGAGTTCAGCCAGTCTCTCTCGATGCGACCCATCTGCCGCCCAGACCTAGAGACAAACCTCACCCCGTGAACCCGGGCACCCCATGGTCTTCCTGAACCAGTCTCTCCCTATCCGACCCGCCACGCACTAGGTGGGCAAACGCATCCGTCATCCCGATCCCTACTTAAGTCACCAAACGTAGCGAGCAACTTGGGGTGACCTATGGCAGGGGTTTATTTATTTAGTAAAAATAGTTTTTTTTACGTCTCTAAATAATAAACAATATAAATAAAATCTAACGATACATTTTCACAAAAACATCAAATTATAAAAAAAAACTAAGGGTCCAGTACCCGTGGGTTATTTTATTAGTAGCCATGGTTGGTAATCCGCCTACCAAATTTAAAACACAACTATTTAAAAAAGGTAAATTTTGTGATTAGCTCAAGTCAGGTCTTAAAACACTCCTCAGTTCAACGTTTTACCGTTCGAAATCCTGAAGATAAATACGTAATTTATTTGTATTAAGGTATCAATATTTCATATCGAAAATGTTCAGCAGATTCACTAATCTCCTCTGATTTACCGCTCCGGGTGCCTTTCGCCAAAATATATCAAAAATAACCCATTTCTTTCTTCCGTGATTCTTATAAAACTTTCTTTCGGGAGAATAAGTCAAGTTAATACTTTTGAACCTGAAAGCCTGAATTTCAGATGTCCAAGAGAGTGTGAATTCTCCTGAAACTTAAGCTCGGTAAAAGTTTACATAACTTTTCGATATAACGTTTCCAAGTATCTCTCAAAACATATTTTATATAGGCTTTATAAATTATGAATATATCAAAGCTCATAAATTTCATGAATAACTTGTTTTATCAGGTTATTTTAAAGTATGCAAATTGTTAAGCTTCAGCGATTTTCGTTATTTCAGTATTTCTTAGCTTTATTGCGCTACGTACGAGCTGGTTCCTTTGATAACTGGAAAATGGTTTAGCGAAAGTTACATAGGTAAGCTCTTAAATAAAATAACCTCTCCGTTGTCAAAATGTATGGTAATGACACGCTCTCATGTTAACCATCTTACAAAGTACATTAAGATGGGAATTAAAGACATTATATTACGTATTTTTTCACCTTATTTAAGTAGCTGTTTTATTATCCATGAGATTTATAATCTAACAGCTTGTAAGAAATTTTTGTAACTTCTTACTTCAATGGCGCTTTAGTAATCTTCAAAATAAACTAAATTTGTAGTTAATTACCTAAGAAACTACGACCATAACGAGCTTAATCGTAGGTTGGGAAAATTTTTGATTTATAGAAATAACAGTAAATTAATTATTATAAGGAACAAGCAAAATAATTACATAAATGCCGCCGACGGTAATTGAACCCGCAGACTTCTGATTTCCGGAGATGGCACGGTGCAAGGTCGAGAGAGTCCGGCTGGCTAGGTTAAAAGGTCTCCATCAACCAATCTCTCCCCATCCGCCCCACCACGCAGCAGGTGGGCAAATGAATCCGCCCCTAAGACCTTAAAAAACCTCACCCCACAAACTTGGGCATCCCTGCTGGCAAGTCAACAAATAAAACAAACCACTTGGGATTACTTATGGCACGGGTTATTTAATAAATGGTACCTATTCCTGCCACCCATTTTTTTATGAACGAACTAAATCAATTATCAATTATAAAACATTTTTTTAAGAAAGACAAACATTCACCGGCTACGAATAACTTGATAATATTTTAAAATCTTCGGACAAATATGGACGACTTATAACAATTCCTCGACCAGGCGGACTAGACCAGGCAGGAATTGAACGCAAGACGCCTGGGTGGGACCCAAACCCGAAGCCAACTCAGCCACTGACCTGTCAAAAGATCAATAGTTTTTCGAAATGATTATTTGCATCGCGTTCTATCACGAATTCTTTGCTCTGGTAGATATTATTATGTTAAACAAATTTTCAAATGAACTTCTTTTAAATTGAATTTTTTTCAAATTTTCATTTCTCTTGGAGGATATTTGTAAATTCATATCAATTTGTAACAATGTCAAGTAAGATGTATCGGATTTTTAAAGGTTGAATAATTTTATCAACATCGTCTTTTGAACTCTCAACCTATGAAAATCCTTTCTTCTGTCTAATCTCATCAAAATCAATTTAAAAACTTTCAACAAATTGTGTTTCATCAGAAGAAGCAATTTTGTATCATCCTTATTAAAATCTCAATATTTATTAAGTTTAAATACTTAGGACGGATTGTTACACAAAAATTGAACAATTCATCCAATTTCTAAGTTGATTTTCAATTTCTGTGAAGGTTCTATTCAAGTTCTGTTACTATTTCAGTTTAGTGAAGCAACTGGTTAATAAGGTGACCGGATAAATCATCAAAATGAAAATTCATAACATCTTTAAAAAGTTATATAAAGTCATGGAAAGTGATGAAACAAAAACTTTATTAACTGGGTTAAGTAGGTTAGGTTAGGTTAGGTTAGGTTAGATAAGGTTAGGTTAAGTTAGGTTAAAAAAAAAATTTCATCGTTTTTAATGAATTTATATCACTTTTTAAAATTGTGTTGAATAGTCACTGTATTGAGTTAGCATGGAACCATATTTTGCGCTGTACTAATTATAGGTATAGTTTTATAAACCGTCTCCTGTATTCGTGCTAAGAACACTAATTAATAATAGAAAATACAGTAATTTTAACTACTTCGAATGATTAATATAATCTGGCTCATTCAAAGGCAAACATCTTTGAATTAACTACAATGTTTCCGATAATTTTAACCGCCTTTCACGTCAATTCTTCATCATGCAGATAACCTACAAAATACATTAATTAAGTAAAAAAACATTGCACAAATTATTGATGGCTTCACAGCCGAGCTGTCACAAATTATTATCATGCAGAGAGACTACTAAGTAAAAAAACACTGCACAAATTATTGATGGCTTCACAACCGAGCTGTCACAAATTATTATCATGCAGAGAGACTACTAAGTAAAAAAAAACACTGCACAAATTATTGATGGCTTCACAACCGAGCTGTCACAAATTATTATCATGCAGAGAGACACTACTAAGTAAAAAAACACAGCACAAATTATTGATGACTTCACAACCAAGCTGTCACAAATTATTATCATGCAGAGAGACTACTAAGTAAAAAAACACTGCTCAAATTATTGATGGCTTCACAACCGAGCTGTTTAGCTGAACAAATTACCATCATGCCGAGAGCCTACCAACAAATTTCACTGATAGTTTCATTTCTGATCAGATAAACATTTCATCTGCAAGTTTTAACCGAAAATACATCCCTTTATTATAACTGTCACCAAGTCAGATGGGCTGTCACAACTCACAACATGTGGCAGGTAAACTCTGCACTGGAGCCAGCTCGACTGCGGAACTTTACTCAGTTACTAAACTTTTATTGTATAATATCTTATCAATATTATGTCACATCTTAGCGCCTTGGTGGCGGTAGCGTTTTGGAAAAGTCACAAAAGGATTCAGAAAATGAACACCCTTGTTCATTGTCTGGCCTCCGTGGTAGAGGGGTAACGCTCTCGACTGGAAAGCTGAAGGTCGCGGGTTCAGATCTCGGCGTGGCATTTAAATTTTATTTGATTAATTAGTGATATTACCAGAGTACCAGAGTATAAAATACTCTCAGTATCACCCTGGTGTAAGACCACCATTCAGAATTGAAACGTTACTTGAAATGGCTTTAACCGTGTTTGATGACTAGATCTGAATAGCCAGGTACTCCCCAACCTTCATCCTCCCCATTTCCTTCCCCTCCCTAATACCTTCAGCCTCACAATATACCCCAATTGGGAATGTCATAGTCTCATTAGCTCCAGACGGTTGGGAGCAGTTGCGATATTCACATAAAATCTTAAAAAGCTAAACCGATGTGAAAGAATCTACTACCATAAAACATTACCTACAATTATCTACAGATTAAGAAGCTCAATCACACACGATTGAAAAAATCTAAAATATAATTATTGAAGACAATATTAGCGATTCTTACACCCCGTGTGCCCCGGCAAGGAAAGGGTCCTGGGTTAGAGTCCTAGATGTGACCGTATATTTTTCTGATTTTTCTGTTTCAGATTTTCGTTTAAGAATCGCTAATATTATCTCCCATAATTAAATATTACAATTTGAGATTATACTCACAAAATTATTAAATACAAAATTATGTTATTCACAAAAAAAATATATAGAAAGAATAAAATAAATTCTTGAAATACTTTAATAAATTTATTTTTAAAAATACTCCGAACGTGAAACTATTTGTGATTGTTTTTTTTTTTAAATTACTAATTGAATGTTATATTTAATTTCTAAATACTTATTCAATGTTGAATACGAATACCCCTGAATTGCTATATTTAATTTGTAAATACTAATTCAATGTTGGATATGAATACCCCACAATATTAAAAATAATACATAATATTTGGCAATTTGCAAAAAAGTGAATATTACATATTTAGTACTTTTTGTCAAAAAGTTTTTGGTACACATTTCCCTGAAAACATCAACTCGACTTGTTTGACTCAAAAGTCGAAGTTTCAGATGCCAAACAATTTTTGTATATAAAAATAAATTTACAAAAATATTTACAATATACAAAGAAATTTCATATTCTTCTGTCATAAATACACAAATAAAATGTGTTCTACTTGTATTAAATTAAATATTTAGAAGCGAAGGAATTTTCAACCAAAATCACTATTCTGATTAATCTTTATAACGAATGTACATTATAAATACCAGAAATAAGCTCTAGATAAATTGAAGGTTTTCCTATCGTTTCGCTTGAGTAGAATACAAATAAAATAATTAATTACTCAATAAAAAATATAAATGTAAACTACTAAAAAAATTTTTTTTTCAATAGAAATGTATGAATGCATAAATGAAACAACTTTAAAAAAATACAGTATTACAGCTAAGATTATCTGTGACAGTTTCACTTGATTAACTATTTTGCTTGCTTATAAAAATATTTACAAAATAAATAAATACCAGTTTTGTACTCGTACTTGAAATCAAACGTTTCTAGACTCCGTTTGTCAAGCAATTTGAATGCCTATTACCTACAATATAAGGTATCAGAAGAATATACACATTTTTGGCTTGAAGGTTCCTCTAAAGGTGATACTTTTAATTTTTGACAATAAATATCTAAATAGCTTAAGTACTTTTAAGTTCCTTTTAGAAATATAAATTTTGTAGATAAAAGCATTTTGCATTCCCGTCATTCTGCTTATATAATTCGCTATTCACTTAAATAATAAATGAATCGTAATTCAAAAGTATTCTTCGGAAATTACCATGAAGCTTGATAAGTCAATTCATTAGATTACGGTTTAAATCAAATAGCATCCCAGTTCTCAGAACAACTAACTAACTATTTAATCGTTGTGTTCCCGCTTTCCCACAATTTTGTTGAAAATTACAGAACTTTTACCGGAATTCCACGAACTTATTCAGTATTAAACTTTTGTGTTCTCATTTGCGCTCAAGTTTGTTATTGATCCAATTTCGAATTATTTTATTAGCAGATCTTTACAGAGGAAGGAGTTTATATCAGAAATTCATCAGAAAGTTATTGAGTTCACCAAACCATTACAGGAGCTTTTTTTGCCAATGTAGATTAAAACATATTTCTTAGTTTAATTATAATTAATTGTACCCGTATTAAAAGATGAATTACTTTGAGACATGGCACGGGGTAAATATCATTACTCAAATTAAAAGATACTTGCATTGATTTTCTAATATATTTTTAACGATAAATCGTTAAAATTTTACGTTAATTCTTCTTTTCCTGTGAATGGGAGTATTATGTTGGATTAGGTAGGTACATTGGCTTCTAAGTTATCAACCATAGATTAAATGTTGTATCCAATCATGCGCTCTATCTTTACATTTGCCTGATCGCTATGCCGTTTGATCGAAAATAAAATTTCATAATGACGAAAGGGGTTTTACTTTGTAATTAAATAAAATGGAAGAAACCCCCAGTCTTTTGAATAACGCTACACGCCCTATCACCTTTCTTATGTTGTTTTATTTATTCTATGCTTTTAGCCATAAAATAAATAGGGACACAAGAAATGTAATATTGTGGACGTGTTTCGTGGTCCAAATATTCTAATTTAAATTTCTAATACACAAATGTTTTTATACCATCATTACAAAATTCAAACGGTTATACGATATACAATATCAGGCAAGACATGTTAAAGTGAAAGACAGGGAACGTGCTAAATAGTAACTAACCAAAAGGTGCTAAGTCAGTGGCACATTGTTTTACATTAAAATTTGTATGGAAGGCACTTGAAGACATAAGAACTTAAAGCTAGATTTTATGTGTTTGGCGGGTCCGATAATACTTATTTGCAAAAGAATAATAAGTAACCAGCATTGTGTTATATTGGTAGAAAATTTATATTATGTTTTACTGTGTGACTTTTGGGGGTACTGATACACTTTCTCTAAAGTTTTTATTCGAACGTTTTTACAACAGCCTTAAAAAAACTCATATAGGTCAGGTATTTGTTCAGTACTCACCATGTTTTTCTCCACCACTCGTATATTGTGGGGTTTTCAGTGCTGAGTAGTTTCGATTTTCAACCGCTGGGTGTCGCCGCCGGCTGCGGGAGTTTCCACTGGCTTTGCTAAAGGCTTTCGATGCCAAGCCAAATATTTGACATGGCCGGCGTGTTGACACACACGTAACACGGTCACTAGAACCGCTCCTGGACAAATAAACACACGGCAGCTTCGATGTTTTGCCAAAAGATGGCACCACGTTAAGCCGCCTGAAAAATCTTGAAGAAAACAAAACAAACTTTCACACAAGATTGAAACATAGTGGTTGATAAAAAAATAAACAACTCAGTTGAAACCTACGGGTATTTATAGCGGTAACGCAATAAGCTTATCTCCGAGTTAAATGGGAATGATCATCAATATTAAAATGTTATTTTTAGAAACATTTATTTGAATTGAAGACCGGTCAGTGGCTGATTTGACATCGCGTTTGGGTCCCACCCAGACGTAGTGTGTTCAATTCCTCGGCTGGCTAAGTGCTCCATCACAACACAAACAACATTTTCCGCTTACTGTGGTGGTAGTGGGAGATTTTAAAATATTGTAAGGTTATTAGTAACCTGGGAAAATTTGTTTTTCTTAAAAAAAAAATCATCTTGGATCTTGGAATCATGTTTGATAGTAGGCTGACATTTCATGATCATAATTGAGACGGCTTGTAGCACTTCACCGAGAATGCTGGGCTATTTTCTACGCACTGCAAGGAATTTAAAAGATACCCGGAAACTCAAAGTTTTATTTAATTATCAGTAAGGAGTTGACATGAAAGTGGGTCGGTAATTTGGAGTCCACACCAGGTAAAGTATTCTCTTATGTTGGAGAGAGTTCAGAAGAAATTCTTGAGATTTCTCTACGTTATTTCTCTACGCTACTACCCGTGGCTCTATCCTACTGCCTTTCTTTCGGGTATGCTCAGAATGAACTATCTACGGGTTAGGATGTCAGGAGGGATGTGCGCATTGCTACACATTTCTTCAGACTGATTCATGGATGGTTTGAAAACTCGGTCATCATGGAGAGCATTCATTTCTATGTTCCCGATGGTTATCTCCGTCACCGACAACATATACTATTCTGTCTCCCGGCCTGCACGACTAACTTGACAATGATCATACCTGTGGGGAGAGCAATCTTGCTGTTGAACAGAATCAATTCTGATATCGACATTTTTAGCATCAATGAAGCTGCCTTTAAAAGTCGAGCTCTACTATTACTAGTAAAGTTGATATACCCACTATAATTGATATATTGATGTAAGAATTGTTATCAAAACGCGTTAAAATGAACAATTTTGTAATGTTTTGAAAATGAATAAACTTAATTGAACTGAACCCTCAACCAGTCTCTCCCGATAATTTTAAATTATACTGTAATATCAGTTTTTAGAGGATTGCAGTTGGCAACGCGGTATCGCTTCTATATACATAAGCAGACACTTCATCAAAATCTTCGATTAAACATCTACTCTGATGATGGACACTGTAATGCTCTCAGAAACGTTGACTAAAAGGTGTAAAACAAGACGGCATAATACACTAAAAATAAGTCATTATAATTTAATTGTTTTATTCATAACGGAAATAAGGTGCTGAAATCAAGCTAACAGGCAGAGCTTAATTCAATAAAACATTTATGCAAAATAACCAAAACAATCCCTCTGTAAAAAAACATTATTTTTTAAGGCAATATATCTCCCTCAAGGAAGATTGTTGGTAGGATATTTTAGACCAGTTTAAATGCCTCAATTGCAAATAACCCGAGGCTTTATAAATTTTCCAACCCTGTGGATATTAGATAGAGGAGAAATTCCTTCGCATACCTCGCAGGGAAAATTATTGCTTAAGGTTCCCTACCAATTTTCTGCGGTGAATATTTTTGGGTCTTGGGTATATTGAAAATTACGCATATGTTCTCATATGGTGATTTTATACAGCGCATATCGCGTATAGAGAATCCCGGGATATTCTGGGATTAGCCCTAATAGCTTTATCCTTTTTATGATATGCGTGGATGGACTAAACGTATTATTTTTGAGTGGGCTTTTGGCGAAAGAATTTACAAAAATAATACAATACACACTGGATATGTAAATACTAAAAAATACATTGATAAACTAACTTATATTTTCACAAGAAAATCACATCTTTGCAATTGAAAGCTTGTTGTAGTTAAAAAGCTTCACCTAATAATTTCAAAACATAACAGAAGAAGCCACGATAATTGAATCTTACTAGTACAGATTACTATTCGAATATTTATTTGCTTCAAACAGATTGATAGCTTTACAGTTCTTAAAACTCTAAGTATTCAACATATCCTTATTTATAGTGCCTTCTCCTAACTCCACCACTGACCGTTAACATGTCGATAGCCTAGTGTTAAACTGCAACAAGTCCAAATCTGTTGTTTTGAGATAATCAATATTGTGTTTTTGTGCGTGTCTAAATATGTATGCAAAAATGTTTTTTTCTGAAATTTGTTCATTTTAATGAAATGCGTGGACAAAATCGTCAGTTATAAATGGAAACATACGAAATAGATTTGTATAAAACTGGGTACATCAACATTTATAGATATTTTTAAACATGTTTTTCGACTCATATGGAGAACATTTCAATTGATTTTTTTGCTGTTTAAAACTGGTAGTAGCTCATTTTAGCAAATCTTTCGATACCCATATCGTGATTTATGTTTTTCAGACTTATTTCCGTTTAATACTGGGCCACTGATATAACCCATATTATTCGTTAATTTTTATTTGCTCAATTATCCAGTCATTTTAGACGAGTGTTGAAACCTCAAACGAAGCCAGATTGTAAAGCTTGCTATCAAAAGATATCGAATAGCTAAACTTTTTTCTTTTTTTTTTGTGTGATCATTTTTTTGCAGCTTTTTTTCGGTTTCTCAATAAACTTTTGCCAACTCTCATTAAACAAACTTAACTATGTAGGCCTTATCTTTATTGGGAAAAAAATGAGAGTGTAAAGGAGAGACCTGCTTCAGGTGCCTTTATTCGACTTTTATCGACAGTACCGTCACAGGAAAAAGGCTTTCGCATAATAAATCAATCAACTTTCTGTGGAAAGTTTCCCATCCGGCGATAGGGCGAGTTTTTAGAACCACCCTCGCGGCGTGTGGGATAGATTACGTCTGACACATTAATTTATAGCCTTTGTTCAATAAGGATACACTACATGGATGAGGCGTCATAGAAAAGTATGTTCCTTCATCCCTTATTTATTGCGTGTCAATCTGGTAATCTCGGCAAGGAAACTGGATTATTGGCTCAGAGACTTTGTGGCGGATTACCGAGACTATTCATCATCGTCAGATTTACTTTCATAATGTGTCTGAATAACGTTATTATTTGACGAGCTGTGTGGCAGGATGGTAAAATTCCATTCATTGCGTTTTTGAAACTAAGTTAAGTGCGTGGAAAATGTGGTAACTAAGTGCGTCCCGTCGAATAAAACCATAAAACAAAAAAAAATACTTTTAACAAAATTAAAGTATAATTGAAAAGCATTTCACCGATATTTTACTAAAACACATTTTTTTTTTTAATTTAACTTTTTTTTTTAAAGTAATTTCGTATTATATAATGGGTTCATATTATATTGCACCTTTAGTTATATATATAAATACAACATATATATATAAAACATGTTTTTTTAATGGTAGTGAGATGAGGTACTTTTTATGGTAATCATGTTAATGCAAATGTTAAATTTTTCAGTTATTTTATATCGTCAAAATGAAGATATTGAAGTGTAGCGGTAGCTACTTGAAGGTTCGGGAACGTTCATACATGCAACCTGCAACGCCTTAGAACCTACTAGTGAAATATCGTATGTACGCCATGTACGGTGCATCTACCTAGTAGCGGTTTGCTGGTTTGTTCTCGAAAGTCTTTGCGCCTATATAAAGCGGATGTGAAGGTCAGTCAGTCTCACAAGTGAATACTCGGTGCGAGCCTAAATGAATCGGGCACTACATCCACCGACGCCGTTTCGATATTCGGCCAGGGAAATTCACCGTCTATTATATCCACCAACTGCGCGAGCATCGGTCCGTAGTCATCTCTCGCTACTACATTAACTCAATAAACGTTGCGACCCTCTTTCATTCGTCTTCTTACCAAATCTCCAAAGAAGTATCTAATCTTGTTTTCACTCCAGTATATCAGGTTGATAATGTTTTAATTTTTTTATAGACTAGCCCCACTTTCTTATAAACGTGTTTTAAATTTTTAACAACTGAACAATTATTAAATAGGGTAAGTGGTTGTTCATGTGTTACGTAAAATTTAAAACAATTTATTATTAAAGGAAGGGGGTAGGTATGTTATTATTTCTATAATAGTCCATAAGGACAAATATTACTTCTAAAGTTCTTAATTATGTAAAATGAGTTTTATTCAATATTTTATTGGAAAAATACTAGGTTTTGGAGATTTCCGTTTCAGTAAACCAAAAAAATTTATTTGTCAATCGACTACACAAAAATAACCAATAAAACAAATAGAACCTGATAATAATTTGAATATCTTCTACTACTACCACAGTAAAATGAAAGGAAAATGTTGCTCGTGTCGTTATGGAGGACTAACGACGCGCGACGCAGAGGTAGGACCCAGACGCGTTGCCAACCCAGTTACTGCCCGGTTGTCTTTGGAGCCAGTGAGACTATGGAATCCCCAATTGGAGTATGTTGTGAGGGTGAGGTGGTAAGAAAGAGGGGAAGGAGATGGGAAAGAGAAAGGTGAGGGAGTGCCTGGCTATTCAGATCTGGTCACCAAACAAGGCCAAAGCCATTTCAAGCAACGTTTCAATTCTGAATGGTGGTCTTACGCCAGGATGATACTGAGAGTATCTTCCACTCTGGAACGTGTCGCAAATATACTATGCATTATTTTTAATGAGTAATTTGTGACTAACACAAACATTAATCAAATAAAACTTACTTGCGTTTGCTGGGATTTGAACCCGCGACATCCAGCTTGCTAGCCATAAGACCTTCGACCACGGAGGACGTCAGAATAATGTTAGAAGGGGAGGCCTTTCTTAGAGGTGATTGGTTTTCTGTGATTGTTGTAGCGCTGATATTGATTGCCATAATATGTCAACATTGTTGTGGAACACAATTTTAATAGAACCGTTTAGTTAAAAATTCGATAAATGATATTGCGTGATAGGTGATAACCGGATTACAACCTTCCGCTAATTTTTCTCTTTCATTTTCTTTATTTCCACCGGCCTCTCAATTCAATCCAATTTAGTTGTAAAGCCCCACTAGCATTGAGCAGTGAAAATCTTCTTCGGTGTCGCGTAACAAAAACTTATATCTGTGTTCAATTATTGGAAAAGATGTCTGACGAGCACTTGAGCAAGAATACATTGATTTTGATTGAATTCTTTTCCTATGATTTCTTTTTCTATTGTGTTTCGCAGTATCGTTCATATTTTCATTACTAGGTATCTAATAAAAATATTATTTGTAATATAAGGATGAGGTATTTCAATTATTGGCTGTGATATTAAAGAGTAGTAATATAATATTTAATATTGCTATTTTTCGAATGATAAGTTACCTATATCAGATATGATAATATAATGAAATACCAAATTAATATACGGACTTATTTTTTTTTAATTGTGAATTAAATTCAGGAGTCCCAATTCCTTCCAACAGTCTAGAGCCAGTTGAATTATAGAATCCCCAATTGGCTATATTAATTATTTATTTTATAAATAATGAACATACAGAGTTTACATAATGTAGGTAACATGAACTCGTTTCCGACTTGATTCTGACTTTAAAACTGTTGGAATTATAGACAGCCCTGAGTTGCTGTACCTAATACCCTTCAATATACCAACTACAAATACTCGATCGAAAATTATTTTTAATTGCATCAATAACATCAGGACTGAGTCAATTATATATACTCGTTTGTACCTAGATTACATGCAGTTGCATTTACTTTCGCAGAAATAGTAGATGTATTCAACTGCACGCAATATAGTTAAAAGAAGGCTATAGTAACAAACCTCAATAATATTAATAAATAAGCCTAGCATATATTATTTTCCTGTGTTGAATTTCTATATAACTAACAGCAAATTTTACTTCTTGATTACTGTTCCACTAAACGATTATGTATTTCGAATGCTGGTAAATGTCTGTATGGGCGTAGAATATATTAATAAATAAAACTTAAGAGTTAACACAATACGCTATAAAACATAAATGGGTGAAATTAAAATAGATAATCTGCCATTATCAACCAAATCAAATTATTTTATGAGGCTGAAGGGAGTGAGAAAGGGAAGAAAATGGAGATGGGGAAAGTCAGGTTATGAAGTGCTTTGCTTTTTAGATCTGGTTACCAAACACGGCTATAAAAATTTCATGCGATGCGTTTCGATTCCACACTGAGCGATGTTACTCTCTTTTTTTCTTTCTTTTCAAGAAAGAAAGGAAGAGAGGTGATGTAACATACTTGTCTTGGTCACATAGAAAGGAGATTAGAATTTACTAGACCTGCCTAAATAGTAAATTCATATTCTAATCTCCTTTGATGTGCAAATAAAATGTTGCTTTATAAAATCATAAACAAAATTGATGAATGTCCTGAATTATTGAATAGAGTTGAATTAAATGGCACACACGTTCATGCAACTATCTCAAATTAAAGCGCTTGCCTTGTAAGATTATATTCCACATATAATCATATTATTTCTGATGTAGATATCGTAAATGGTAACGAACAAATATTAATCAATAAATATAAAATCTCTATTATTTCTAGACAGGACAAGATGCCAAATAAAACGTCTCTAACCAAGTGGGTCTTCCGATGACTCCGTGCATTTTTCTGTCTTCTGGGCTTTTAAACTATAGAAATCTCAATTATTAATGGTAACTTATGTATTCGCGCAGGAATAAGTAAAATACTAAAATGATATGTAAAAGTATTTAAGCTAATATAAGGAGGATAGTAATTTTCGGTACTACCTACTCCCCCACTTGGCTGCGGAATAGTTAAAAATGGTTCCATGATAACTCAACACAGTGACAATTCAACACACTTTTAAAAAGTGATATAAAGTCATTAGAAACGATGAAATTTTTTTTTAAACCTAACCTAACCTAACCTACTTAACCCAGTTAATAAAGTTTTTGTTTCATCATTTTCCATGACTTTATATAATTTTTTAAAGATGTGATGAATTATCATTTTGATGTTTTATCCGGTCACCGTCAAAAATGTATCCATATCCCGACAAAACCAAACTATATAAAGTGTAAAGATATTTAAATATTACGGAGTATCTCCTGTCAGAAATGTTGTAAATTGTTGATTTTCCTAAAATAAAATTAATGTCAATAACAGGTTAAAAAAATAGTAATCCTAAATAATGTCATGACTGGCTATTTAAAGAAAGCATTGAATCTATTATATGTATCATTTACTTTCACTTCAATACGCACGGGTAGTGGAACCTACACGTTTACTGAACCGAAACCAGTAACGAAAACCAACAACTTTTCTCGGACTCTCCAGAAAAGTTCCAAGATCAATAACAGGTCAAGAACGGAGCAAAGGGCAGGTTGCTTGATTAGCTGCGAATGGAAATAAATTGCCTTGCTGTTATTATTTAATGTCCCGTGAAATAGTATTCTGACTCCTGACTCGTATTTTGTGAAACATAGCTACACCATAATATCTGTAGTTATAACAAATTTTTTTTTAGCATTAGGATCAAAGAGCAGCTCTAATTTCCGGCAAGAGTCTAACTAAAAAAAATATTTCATTAAAGTTACCCGCCTCACTAGACAATCTCTGTCTGCTTTACGTCGGTATGAAGTGTTAAGTGATGTGAATCTTCAGGTTATCTACCGAAATATGGAAAAAATAATTTCGAATTGAGTTTCATTCAGCGATAAGACCCTTGTATATGAACCCTTGAGGTTACGAGTTAACAGTGTTAAAATTTTCGCATGACAAGTTTTTTATGAGCAACTCATTTTATTCATTTTGATCCTCGTTCCAAAGTGAAATAATTTTTAAAATAGCCGTGATACCACAAGTAGTATTCAGAATCGAAGCGTTGTTTATAATAATTTCTTCAGCTATAATGGTAAGTATACATTTGCGAAATGAAACGCGAACTGAGCCACGAATTACAAGAAAGGAACCAAGACACTGCATTTCGCGCCATTTGCAGTTGCTTTGTTCCTTTCCCATAAGTTGAGGTTCAGTTCGGCAGTTAGGCTCGCGTATGTATACGTAGCATAATATGACCAAATCAGAATAACCAGGTGCTTTTCAACGATCTGCTTTCAGTTCTCTTCCGGTACTCCTCCATGTACTTCAGTCTCACAACATTCTTCGAATTATGGGATTATCTGAACTATGGGATTCTGTAAAGACGAAATATTTATTCGAAATCATGTAAAAAAAACGCTACTAAACACACTGATAAAGCACACGTAAACCGTGCACAGTGAGTTTGATGCAGGCGTGCTGACGGAATTCAAAAGATGAGCTTCATTTCTATGAAAGCCTTAATAATTTGTATGGATAGCCAAGGTTTTCTTGAGCATCTGAACATGACTTGAAAAAATCTTCCCATGTTGTGAGTAAATATAATATAATACAATATAATATATCCATTTATTAGCTGTGAATAATGTAATATAACAAGGATAATTTGATATTTATGATATGGGGAACTGAACTTCTGTGAGAAGTATCATCTGCTGAGAGATATTTACACCCTTCTGTTCCTCTCGGAGATAAAGTGAGGGTTGCTAGAACTTTACACAAGGACAAGGTATTCAAAATTATTCTCATACTTTGAAATTCCACTTCGAGGACACAGGGGAGATAAAGAAGGTACGATACATTTGCTTTGTTAGGTTTTTCTTGATGAGAATTTTTGTTTTCTGACCTAGTTTCAAGGTAGTTTATTCGAACCTCAATCAAACGCTATTTTGATTTATTTTAGACAAAATTTTATTGTTCAAGTGGTTTTGATCGATCACAAATGTATTAAGTTTCTTTAACCCGAGTTTCAAAGTGGCTGATTCTCTCAGTAGCCCTTGTCACAGACCACCATTCATCATCGAAACATTGCGTGAAATGACTTTACCCATGTTAAGTGTCCAGTTACTTCCGAACCTTCTCAGTCATTCATATATCTTTCGTCTCTCAATTAAATTGGATTTATTCACCTTATTCTAGATCTTTACTCGAGCATTAAATATTATATATATCCTGCAACGCCTATATACGTATTTGGTAGCACATGACTTTAGTTTTATTATCTTTTTTTATATTTATTTATTTTTATTTTTATTTGAGATGCCTACAGAACATTTAAATTACCTTAATTGTGGGTAGTATAAAATAAATTTACATGCAAATATAAATGTCCCTAGACTAATGTGTCTGCAGCAATCACATTTGCACATTCACATAAGCAAACACAACAACATCAGTATTTTTTATACAAAGCTTAAAATTACAAAAATTAAAAGACAAAATAATTTTTAAAAAATGTTTAAATTAGATAAATAATAGAAAATATAAAACAATCAGAAATCAACACACAATATTTGGGTTTTTTTAGTTACAGAAATCGGGGAGATATCTCTTGAAATAAGTTATTTTATTTTATGCTAGTATGTGTTTTAGCAAGATCGTTGTATGATCGAGACATTCTAGACGTGGGATTAAAATATCTAGTGTTATTGGCGAAAATTTCGGTCCAAAATATGTTAAGGTTTCTTGTGAATTTGGGCCTGGCGTTTAACTTGATTTGATGGACTTGGTTACTATCTAACATGGCTATTTCTACGGCTCTTTATTCGGTGACCATTTTAACATATTTGTTTTTTAAATATATTTTTTTAGTATTTTTACACTAATAAAGAGAACTAGCTCTTGAGTTTGGTGTTGGAGTAAAAATTAAGATCATTGGAGAAAGTTCATGTTTGCATCGATACTCGTAGAATTATTAAATTACTATATTTACTTTCTATAATAGAACAATAAGTGAAAGATTTTTGAAAAAATACATGTTTTTCTTTAAGCGCACGCATTCGTGAAACATCAATCATACAGATTTAAAATATACTCTTTCAACCCGGCTTACTCGGGATTTGTAATATCTCAGAGAATGGCACTAACTCAACTCAACCGTGGTCAGCGAAAAGGAGAAGAAATCTCTCTTATCTATGTAGCCCACGGAGCGAGACGTGGCTGGGAATAAATATTTATTCAACCGTCTCAGAGCTGAGGATATAATTGCAAGCGATGCAGAAAATCTGAACACCGTGTTACTCTACTTGTAGAACTTTATTTGTATTGAGATCTCACTGAAGGAATTGCGGGAAATGTTATACGAGGGAAATAGGCCGACGAGGAGTTTATTCACTGTTGAATAATTATTACGGTTGATTTGTGAAAAATTATGCAAACTACATTTAATAGATGATTGAAAAAGTTTTTGTAATTATTGTCAATTCACTTTTATGGTATTATTTCAATTAAATTAAAATAATAAACTTTGTTTAAACCACCGTTTTAATAAACTTGTAGTGGTACGCCAATACTTGACTCGAACGTTATTCTAGAAGTTTCTAAACAAGCTTCTAGGATTTTCTTTTATTTTTTTAATATTTGTTTCTGTAGCAACTGGAATGTTCGATAATGTTTTATTTTCCACCAAGATAAGCGACAACGTGAACGAATTGGTCAGTACAGTACCAGCAACCGCGACATCGAGATCGAATTATTTTGCCTACGTGACGCGCTTCGGAACATTCTCGAACCTTCCTTTCGTAAATCATTTTGTTGTATTTTCTACGTTTATTTGTTGTTTTTGGATGTGTTATTAAAAACCGCTTCAGCCAAATTTCGTAGTTATTTATTAATAAAAGGAATACCGAACATAACTACAAACTTTTTTCATGAAATTTCATCAATTAAAATTAAATTAAAATGAGTATTCATCAATTTTTTTCCGAAAGTCAAACAAAACTTTTATTTTTAGGAATGCTAAAATTATGTTTTTTTAGGTTCCTGGCAATTTTTTTTCAGACTGGATAGGTGCTTTTCCTGGGAATTGAGCTTGATTTATTATCATTCTTTTATGATTTGTAATAGTTGAAAAAATGTTTTACATTATTAAATATTGAAAACTCAACATTCTTAATATAAGTATTATAACAAGTGTTTGACATTCTATTACAATCTTTTTGTAACTTGCTGATAATTGTATAATCAAAAAGATGTTTGGTATCTTAATGTAAATTTTTATTGGCTTTTTTCTTTCCAATTGATAGGTTAATGAGGTCCTTGTTAAACCAGCTAGGGAAATTTGAAGATAATTTAAAACTAATTGGAATATCGGATCGACAGTCGGAACTACCGACGAATTTGAAGCGATTTAGCTAGCAAGGTCGAACTATTGATACGCCAACCGTAAATTGTAATTCAAATCGATTTACGCTGGGAATTAATTAGTTTATGAGGTCTTTAGTTATGACTAACAACTTTTGTTTCTTAACGTTGGAACGGAATCAATTGATTGCGTTTCGATTGTCCATGGATCATGTTTAAAATTTGTTTCAACGTAAAGGCTTAGTTAGTTCACTTCCATTAATTAATTAGCCAGTTATTTTGCATAACGAACGACATTATTCAAAAAGTCGTGCATATTGACAGCTTATCCGACTCCTTGAAGGCTTTGCTAAAAGCAGCGGCTTTTGTCTACCGAATATCCAAATCAAATTTTGACTGTGCTTGCGTACATTGCTAACCGACCATAGATAACCGGTATAAAATCATCGGTAGTTCCGATTATCGATCTGACATAAAGTTATCGATTTCACTGTGCTAGACCCTCAGACATTGATAACTTTATTAACCTACATAAATATAATAAATGCCATGAATGTTTTTTAAAACGTATGAAATAATCAGCCGTACATTTTTGTTTTCAAAAAACACAAACACAAATGTATTCTCCTCCCGTCCCTGCTGCTACCTATCATCTTGATATTATATCTCAAATTTTTGGCACACATTTCAAAATCTATACTTACTGACGACACATTCGATAAAAATGTGATATTCAGAAAAATCTGTTTTATCTGATTTCCGTATCCGTATCGATAGGTTAACCGGAAGTGTACAACAATAGAAAGCTATTTCCGGAAGCTGAAGATTTGAAGTCAGCAGTTTGCTGTTGTCGTCCGGAAGCTAGTAAAAATGTTTATTTAGCATAAATAAGTAAGGTTTATTTATTTATTCTTGAATTAAGACAACATTATGAAATAAAAATCATTGACGTTTTTTTATTTCATTTTACTTCTAACCGCATAAAAACAACAAAATGCCATATTATTTATAAGTATTTAATTTTTCATGCTCTCCCTGCAAACAATTTATTACTATAAAACTAACTATCTAACTATCACTCCGCACCATTCGCCGCAGGGGTAGGGAAGAGGATAGACCACATATATCTTGCTTTATTCACATTGACGTATCGTATCATACGTCCTCTTCTGTTATTACTACTTTTGACAAGTTGCATTATTTTATGCTAACAATTACGACGTTGAAAGTGTCATTTATATTAAAGGGAAAGTGATTTAGTTTGCATGTTCAAAACTACCCAAAGTTACTGACGTATCTATATAGGTATATCTTTAAATTTGAATATCACACAAGAGTTCTTACTGCTCCCAACTATCCTAAACCATCAGGTCTTTGGCATCCTCAAACGGGATATATGTGAGATAATGAAAAATATGAAGTTTGAAATGTAATGGAAAGGCTTCGGGTGCAATACAATAACGCATATCGATTGGTGTTCGGACTTCCCCGGCACTGCAGTGCATCCTCAATGTTTACAAAAGGGCGAGTTCCAGGATTCACAGCTCTATTAATAACCAGGATTGCAGAACTGACGGTAAGGATAAACCATTCCAGAAATATTCTCATCATAGAATCCCGTCTGACTTCAGGATCGAGCATTGAAGACAATTAGAGAAAGATACTTGTTCCCACAATCTTAAATCCGATGGATTCCTGTGCTTCTTTGCTTAAATCTTATTTTAATTTTTATCTAATTTTTTTTATTTTTTATTTATTTTTATTTCTATTTTCTTATTTTTTTAGTTTCATATTTACCAGTAACTTTCAGTTATATACTTATACTCTCCATGGGATGTGTAGGATTACACTCACCTCCCCACATCCTGGAATAAAGATATTATTATTAAATGTACCTAGTTGTTCAAATTTGGTCACCAAACACGCTGTTGGGCGATGCTGAGAGTATATTCCACCCTGAAATGATAGACTCGCCATTGTGAACGAGAATGATTCTCTTAAAAGTATCTAGTAGATAGCAAGCGATCGTAAACAGGTGAAATCGGACGTGTTCATGATCCCTTACCAGATATCCACTATAAAATATCTATAATGTGTAGTAAACTTCTCTTTATTACAACAAAAAATAGATGTTTTCATAGTAGATTCTGCTTATCTACAGTAGACATAAAAAATATTTTTCTAAAGCCATAACCACTTCAGCTGTGCGATAATGGGACCGATAGTGTTTTTTGCGGGTTAGTTATCAACGTCTTACATCGTTTGACAGGCAGTTAGCTCAGCACTAAACGCGACTACAGTAACTACTTTTATCTCTAAGCCGGTTGAAAATAATGTCGATTTTTCATAAGTTGAAATAAAAATAATTCTCTACATAACCCATGGCGAGTGGCGAGCTTTCAAGGAAAAAGCAGCAGTTTTCGTAGTTTTATATTAAAATTGGAGTAAATTTTTAAAATAGTTATGATCTGAATAGGTTCCGGGCGTGTGATTTTCAGTGAATATCCGTTTTAAGGGGGTATAAATTATTCCAACACAATTGAAAAGATATTTGATTTGAGCTTTGAATTTTAAGTTTTCAGTTTTGGGCTTTGAAAATTAAAATTTTGAGTTTGAGATTTGAAATTTAAGCATTGTTTTTGGAGCATCAAAACTTTGATTTTTATGTTTTGGGCTTTTAGCTTTCAGCTTTGTAGTTTTCAGTTTTGAGGTTTGAACTTTAAAATATAAGCTTTGAGCTTTAAGCTTCAACCTTAAGATTGAAGCTTAAAGTTTCGTGCCATGGAAGTTTATCATTTGAGCTTTAGCTTGAGCTTAGGAGCTTTTAGTTTCCGTTTGAAAGGCTGTTGAGTTTTGAGTTTTGAATTTTAACTTCGAGGCTTTGAGTTTTTAGCTTGATGCTTTGATATAACAAAAAAAATAGTTTACTATATAACTTGAACTAATAATACACAGCCAACATTTTAATATTATTTGCTCGGTTGCTTGTTCTCGCTATTCTTATTATTCTGAAGATTTGTTTTCGACATAATAATAATATAAGTCCTTTCGTAGAAAAATCCCTTAATATATTTCCCGGTTAAGTCAGGCATGGACGAGCAGAAATTGTTCCCACTATCTCTACTTGATTATTATTTGGTTTTTTATTACATATGGACCATTATAGTAGTCTCCTTACTTCTCCATCTTAGAGGGAGATTCCTCTCCTCCTTTGGCCGCTTTTTCAACCGAAACGGAGCATTTCCAAAGTATGAAAAACCTCTTAATAGATTTTATATGTAAATTTAAATGCGGTGTCCATCATTTATGCAAAACAAAAAAGTGGTTGGATTTTTATTCCTGCATATATTTTTATCGGATTTTTATTTCATGTTAACAACTTTTATTGTATTTATTTATTGAAAATAGTATATTTTGTCTAATATTTTTTAAAAATATTTTTTTGGTAATATTTTTTTGAAATTTTATATCTAGTGCGTATCTATTCTAAAACTATTGTAATAATATTATATGTCCTTCGTCATAAATTTTGGACTTTGAGATATAACCTACAAAATTTTTAGGGCCAGTTGTTTCTCAGAATTTGAACAATTCATCAAATTTCGATTTTCGGTTGATTTTCAAGTTCTGTGAAGTTATATTCAATTTCTGTTTTTACATTATTGCTGGCAAGCTGCTTACAGAACTTTCACAGAACTTGAAAATAAACTTCGAAATTTGATGAAATGTTAAAAATTCCGTGAAAAAACCTGCCCTTAAACTTTTTTTTAATAAAATTTACCATTGAATATTTTAAAACCTTTATAATAAATAAAAAATATTGTTATTTGCTCCCAATATGCTTAATAGTTATCAGTTCTAATTTTGAAAATTAAAGTTAAGAAACTTGAATACTTTTACGCACTACACAGGAATACGCAATCACTTCACGCACGCACCCATGCACCGATAACTCCACTTGCGGATCCGCTGGGATGCTCTAGGAAATTTAACCGCTTGGTCGCGGAGGTTTTCAGGTTAAAATATGTATTGCGGGCTGATCAGTTTATAAAATTTATTATATATTAAAAAGACAATGATTTAGTAAGGAAGAAAAACAGAAGTTACCAACACCAACATAAATAACAAAAAAAAAATTTTAAACATTTCTATGATGCGAAATTAGGTTGTATACAAAATCTTTGTAAATAGAGCATTGTTTGGTTTTCTAAATACAACACTTACGAGAGTGTTTTTTCAAGATAATGTTTGCTTACAAAAGAGCAAGTTAAGGCGTGTAAATTTTTGCAATAAATCCCAGATAAAAGGAAAAAGCTTCCGCTAAAGAATGTTTTTTTCTACTCCCCAAATTGGGGAATATTATCTAAATCGAAATTTACAACTGCTGCTGTGTTTGTAATGTGTATTTAAAATTAGGTGCTTAGTTTAGATTGTATAGATTTTCACCTTTCCGAAGGCATTGCTAGACGGTTCAAACTTTGCCAAATAGTTTAACAACATCCATGGAAGGTGTATCAGCTGCCACGCGTAACATTAACTGAGGGCTCTAGAATCAAATACTTTTGTTGGAGAACGAACTTAAGATTTTCAGATTACCTTCATCAATTACTGTAATATTCTTCAATATAATGTTGATCGCTTACAATAGCTAGCAGTGTTACAATTACAATAAAAAGTTTTTAAATATTGATTAGCAATTTATTTATATTGTTCTTTAAAACCATAAATCATATTGTATCTAATTATATTACCTATCACAACAATATTCCTCTTAAAAAGATGTCTCGTGATTTAGGTATCTTATTTGATGAAAAATTCATATGTTACACAGAAGTAACAAATAAGGCTATGAAATGCTTGGAATTTATTTTAAGATTTTAGTAGTAGATTTTACGTCGATCTATTATTTAAAGTTTCTCTTCCACTTCCTTAGTATCAAGAAATTTAAAATACATTTCAGCAATTTGGTTTCCATAATATATAGCACATCAATAGTAATAATAATAATGTTTGAATTATTTCTATAGCGCCGTTTTCGTAAGAAAATCACCTCAATGGCTAATTTATTTATTTATTTATTTATTGCATCTCACTATACATAAAACACTTTTTTTCACATAAAAATCAACCTCACTAGGACTAAGCCTATATCGAGGTTAACAATTTACATTTGAGTGAAGCAAACATAAGAGTAATCACAAACGTAAAGTAATTCTACATACAAACACAAAATATTTCAAAATTAAAGAAAAAATAAGTATTAGATGTGTTACCAGATGGGTAATTTGACAGTATATTGTAACAATATTTGAACCATAACTAATCATTATTCAAAAGAAGAAGCAAGTAGATAATAAAGACAGATAGGGTGACATTCAGTTTTTAGCAAATGGGACTTATATAAGATATTATTATTTAAGAAAGGACAAGGATGAAAAAATATCAAGACAATCGTCTGTCAATACAAAAACCTTAATCAACTTTAATTAGGTATACATTTGCAGATTTCGCTACATTTTAGTTATGGTTCATCAATTTCAAACTATTCATACCTATCGATTACATTAATTATGTAAATTCCATTAAATTACTTAATTTAACCGACTTATTTTGCAGAAAAACCAGATTAAAACAAAAGTGTTTTAACAAAATATTTCAAAATTAAAGATACTCTCTCGGATAAACAAGATTTATAAAACAAGATTCTTTAAAAATCTTGTTTATCCGAGACACTATCTAGGTTATAAACCAATTCATTAGAACGTTGTGATCATTTAAAAAGGTAGCTGCCAAAAACATGAGATATTGTTAATTTTGTTTTTGTCCCAATGGTCGAGTAGTTAAGACGTGTCCCGGGAAGACAAGAGATCCTGGGTTAGATTCTTAGTTGTGACTGCTATCATTTTTTTCTGTGTCTTATTCTGTTTCATGTTACGTTTAGATTTATTAGTTTTATCTTCTTCTTAAATAAAATGAATCTTTAAACTTTAACTATTGTGTTTGATTCCATTTATAAAGCTTTTCATAGCATTGAAAACAAGATTCCAGCAAATAAACTTAAAATAATCTTACTTTCGTATCCTAGAAACAATTATTATGTTAATAAGTGGACAGTATTAAAAAATGTGTACAAAGCAATTATAAAGATCTTACCATATAATTTATTTATTGAACTCCATTTTAACGTTACATTTATTCAATGGCAAATATGTATAGGGTATTCCTTAGGTACACAAAAGCAGTTTTGCCGTTGCGACAGCATCACAAATCACTTCGCATTCATTTCTTGTATCACCTGACAACTCCACTGAAATATCTCCAGTTCGGAAGACTCGAGAGATAGCAACAACTGTCAGTTTGTCTTTTAATAATAACTGTCAAGATGTCAGGGAAAATTGAATGGGAAATTGACTAAAACACGTGTCTTTAGAGAGCTTTCACAATTCATAAGCTAATGAAAGATGAATAGATTACCTATTTTAATTAGGTAAATAATATGTTTGTTAAATTATATAAGAGACGTAAACAATATGTTTGTAAAATTAAGTAAACAGAATCTGTTAAGTATTATTTTCTAGGAACCCTTAGGCAGATTCTGAAGGTGCTCCAGAACTGTTTGCGGACTTGAGGGAATGGGCCCTGTTGGGAAACTGAAATTTCCGATTCAATAAATGGAAAGATAGTTGGAAAGTTATGAACGTTAGAATGAATGAATGATTCATTGCGAAGTAGGTGCACGTAAGTTGTTATTTTAAATTCATTTTTGAAGTACCTAATTGTTGTCTGGATAAAATAGCTGGTAAAATCATTACGTCATAGTAGTCATTCAGAAGAACCATGGAAAAAAAAATATTGTGAACTATATGATCAAAAACAATTCTACCGTAAAACGACAAATGAGCACATCGTTTGGTTCAGTTAAATATAAATTATAATTCAAAGAAATAAAATAAAGTTGCAAACTAATATAATAATACCATGTCGGCTGAAATAGATACGAATGTTGAAATAGTTCAATCGTTAACAGAAGTTCATTTTTACTTAATTGTAGTTATTGGAGGCGATGGTTACGTACGTAGATAGTACCATTAACTATCCACATTACATAAACATCTAATATATTGGATATCGAACTTTAATGTTCTATTTGCAGATAATGTAATTCAATAGTTTGGAGGGGAGCTACCATAGTATTGGAGATAAAATAACAATAAAATTTTACACACAACAACAGACATATAGACTCGATTAAAGGAAAACTAAACAAGTTGATTAACGTTTTCAAAAACGTGAAAAATATATTAAACATATATGATATAAAGAATATGTACCTCGCAATAGCACAATCCATAATTTAATACGGCATTATTGCCTGGGGCAATGTCAATAAAAAAATACATAGATACACTGTATGAAGCTCAGAAAACCTTAATAAAAGTAATACTTAAATACCAATACTAACACTCACTTCAACCATATTCAAAAAATTCCCAGTGATGTAGATTCAAAAATTATACTAAAAACAAATACTAACTCTCCTTTACAAGAACCTTAACACATTTAAAACTTCACAAATTTCTCGCAATACTAGAACAAGGCATGCACACCAACTACTAATACCAAAAACCAACACGTCTTTTGGACAAAAACACTGCAGATTCCAGGCTATAAAACTATACAATTCACTTCCAACACAATATTAAACATCTAATCTTACAGAATACAAAAAACACATATGAAACTGGCTACAATCCTTTACAAATACCAAAAAAAATCTAATTTTATCGTCAATTTTCCCTATTGTATTTTTTCCACGAACATAAAGTATAAATTGAATGTAAAAGCAAAAAATTCTCTCAAACAGTAAGCTTTGGCGATATTAAATTTGAACAGTTTTAGAAAAATCTAAGCGTATAGCTGTAAAAAAATAAGTCATGGCACTATGTTGTTTGATATAAACACGTTGGAAATTAGATTTGAAGCGTGAAATATAAAAATAAATTTAAACCATATACTTGATTGACCAATTAAATTTTTAACCCTCACTTCAATGGCAGAGCAATTGATTTGAGTGCCCTCGAAAAAAAATTCAAGTTGATACAAAAATCAAAATTGATTCAAGAGGTCTGTTCACACGGGATGTTAAAAATGCTATTACCACTTCGGTACATACTATTTCAATGTAACTTTTCTTCGTATCCCCATTATGTGTGCAGATGATCACCATTTCTTACGACTGATGTAAAGTTTATTTAAGTTATTAAAACTTTTACCTCTCCAAAAATGTTAAAATTTGTCTTTTGTTTTAATATAAATGGCTAAGAACGTCTTTTGTGGCAAAGCGAAATACATCTATACAGCTACAGCTGAAAAAGTATTTTCTACTAACTGTAAAAAAAGATATTAATATTCGTTGTTTTTTAAACCTATCAAGAAAACTTCGGGCACCAAAAAATACATTATTTATTTTTATATAAATTATACGACTATATGGGCTTTTAAAACATGTGCAGTTCAGTGGAACAGTAATAAAAAGTAAAATTTTCCTTTTTTACAAATACAAATTATACAGAACCCACCCAAAAGAAAAGTGCTAACCTTAATTGTAATTATTATAGATATGTTGTTATAGCCTTCTTGTAGCTATATTGTGTGCAGTTGAATATATCTACAATAAAACTTATGCAAAAGTGTTGCCAACTGAATACAAACTAGATACAAGCGAATATCTAAATGACTCAGTCCTGATATTAAAATACAAACAAATTTTCCCGATGGTGTTAATATATATATTTATTTGTAACTTTTCATGGTATCTGGTGTATTATTTTAATATAACTTAACATGACGTTTTCAACTTCCTGTTGATCGATGTGTCCTTTTAAGTAGTTTTTTTTTAATTGGTGAAAATGTTTTCAAAATAAATCATTTTTTTCACAACCAGCTTGAAAAAAATATATGGCATACATATTTGCGATACGCTCCATTTAGCCTTGGTGACAGATCACCAATAAGAATCAAAACATATATTGAATTGGCTTTAGCCATATTTGGTGACCAGATCTCAATAGTCAGGAACTTTCCTACCTTACTCTACACCATATCAGTCTCACGAAATGAAGATGAAATAATACCACTGGCACCGAACAATTGGAACTATTTTGTTCAATGTATTACAGTTCCCATTTGTCATTAATCTATGAGAAATAGTAGTTCATGATGCAGGCAAATTATCTGTACTTGATGATTTTGAAAAAAATTCTAGACTATGTGCAAAAACGGGAGGTCTGTTTGATAGATTCCGCTCCCTTAACTAACAGATTTCATTCTTTAGAGCACATGCGTAAGGTATGAATGGTATTCTTGTTATACCGGTATTTCAATGAAAGGTGTTCCGAGCATCATTGATCCCTTCGGCACCAGTGTCTCTGTGTCACCGAGGTATACATATTACAATATTACTGGCTAAATTATTCTTCTATGGTATTCGTAAATATTTATTTATTTTCCAGATTGGTTTTTATGAAATCTCTTCCTATTCACTTGATCCAGTTATTTTATTGGTTTTGGAAGCTGGGTTAATTATTATGTGTCTTAATTACGACTGGAATAATATTAAATTACAGTTTTGATTTTGGTTTTTATTACATTTTTAGTCATCGGTAGTACCTACTGTGTGCTTTGTCAAAAGTAGTAATCATTGCTGGAACTGAGTACATAGTTCTGGATGTTTTGTTTGTTTGTGTGGAGTTATATGGTTTGTTTTGTGTGCTGTTATGAAATGAACTTTCTTAAAATTAAAACATTCAACCCCGTAATATTTTCTTAAAATCAAGTACTTTGTATTTTTAAATTCTTTTCGATTCCGTGGAAACCCTTCATCTAACACTGGCCCCACGTTGGGCGCCAATTAAAACATTCAACCCCGTAATATTTTCTTAAAATCAAGTACTTTGTATTTTTAAATTCCACTGGCCCCACGTTGGTCACACCCACTTTAAACGCAGCCACGGGGTTACCATATGAAAGAATTTAAAAATACAAAGTACTGGATTTTAATAAAATATTACGGGGTTGAATGTTTTAATTTTAAGAAAGTTCATTTCATAACAGTGCATATGCATATAGTTGTTTTATGTGAAGTACGTAATATATGTCGGATGAGAACAGGTCGTTCTACAACTTTTTGTCAAGCTCAATAGCTCGGCTGTGCTCTGGCTCCAACTACATGGGCATCTGCAAGACGTTGATGTTCCATCCTTATTATTTTTAAAATTTAACCCCCACAAAAGATCTTCAAAGTAAGGCAAAAAATGATTTCTCCAGTGCCCCCTGTGAGCAGTAAATGTAAAAAAAAAACATTTATTACTGTACCTGTGTTTTCTCAATATTTTAATTTAAAAATAACAAAATTAAAATTTTATCTAAGTCTAATATGTGTGATCATTTTTTACAGTGTCCCTTGCGCGTGGAGAGTTGCAGGGCCCACAGTTCGCGGTGGAGCCTCCTCATAAGCTGGACTTCGCTAACAATACGGGGGCGAGGGTGCACTGCGCGGGACACGGCAGCCCTTCCCCAGAGGTGCCCTTAATTCCATATATCTTCTTTCTAAAAAATACAAAAAAAATTTCACAAATATAAATGAGTCACAATAATTTTTTAGCTGCACCAACTTTAGTTGTTAAAATTTCAAAGCAATTTTTTTTTAGATTTGTGTTTCATCTATCTTTCTTTGTGTCATCTTAGAAATGTTATTTTAACAACCAACTATTGACGCACTAGAATAACACTATCATCCAATAATGTGCTTGGGGAGACCTGATTTAGAGTTCATTATCGCATAACAATGCTGTGTCAAGAAAACTTCAATGAGAGATGAAAATTATGAAAAAAAACGAAATTTTGACGAAATTCAATTTTTTAGTTATCAAATCGGGCAGTGAAAACATTTTTTATAAAAAATTTACTTTATAAAATAATTTTCAACGTAACCAGCGCAGACCTATGAAAAATCACGGAATATTGTAATTTTAGGATTTGGGAAGCTGAAAATATTTACACATTGACTTTCAAAATCAAATGTTCCCAATCTTCTAAATAACATAATAATATTTTTAGGTTTGTAATATACCTATCGAATTAAAATCGTTTCTGAACTTGAAAAATCAACTGCCAAAATTTTAAACAAAAGAAATACTGATTCCAAATTACGAATAAATGATGAAATTAAAATTTAATATTTTTGCGATCACACAATCATCAGTTCCAATTTTGAAAATTATAAAATCAAATTTGACTTCGTTACGCAGGAAAATATCACATTACGCAAGGAATTTGTTTGTTTTATTATTTTAAGTAGACTCTTCTACAGGTGTTACACAAAAATGTGTGTTTAGGATAGGAAGGAGTAAAAGGAAAACAATAGAAAACACTGTTGTGTTTTCAAAACTAAATTTAGGATAATGTTCCACCATGAAAATACTAATTTCCCAAATAGAATTTTATCCTTACATAATACTACTGTATTTTGGTGAAAGCCCTTAAATAGTACTTGCGAAATAGGTAGGAACCAGCGGCAATAATCCCTGCGTAAGCACCAACCAGTTCTGAAATGGGTATAAATACCCATAAACTACGTAATATTTTATGTTATTTGAAGATTAATTTACGCATAATCTAAAATCTCGGTAAACTTTAAAATATAATTCACGAAAACAACGATTTTAAACTTAATATTTAGTATTACTATGTCTGGTGGAATTACCACAAGAACTATCTAAATCATATTATATTTCCTCAGAAAACTTTAGAAGAGACTAAAAACGGAGGAAAAAAATAATTTATTTTATTTTTTATTTTGGTTTTTTTCAACACTACGAAAGAGAAGAAATATAAATATTCTTAACAAGAATCACTTATTGTTTTACATTTACCCCACACAGGAGGCCCTCAGGAAAATCATTTACCTCAGGGCATATATCATTTTTTGGGATGCTGTGTGGAAGGTCGTTTTCAAAGGAAAGGAAGGAGAGGAAGTACTGGGAAGGTAAAGGATATAAGGGTTGGGTATGAATTTAAAGATCAGTGTGTCCAGGGGTGACGGACATATAAATATATATCCCTCCCTTCCTCAACCAAGGTGATTGGTTGAGGAACCAGTTAGAATGCTATGGCTTATAAGTTCCTAAAACCGTCAGCCGTAGTCGTCACCACTTGTTTCAAGATACCACGATGTTCTAGCACAGCAAGCATGAAAAAATAAATGGAACTGTAGAATGATTCTTTTAATTAGTAGATATATTTAATTACGCTTTTTGAAACACCTTAAATCTATTTTTTTGACTGTCTTCCCAAATGTAAGAATTTATCCGATAATAAATTAAATAAATAAAATTGATAACATGATTTTTTTACAGCAAAGAGCGGTTCTTAAGCCGGACGCAAAAATAAATACTTACCAGAATTCTCCTTCTGGCTTAATTCTCTTTTGGAAGTAACCGATCAGTTAAAATTTTCCCCAAATGCACAATATCGATATCACTACGCTATATTTTCACTATTTGTATTAAGCTCAGATATGTGTTGAACTCCTAACTCTACCTTACATCGGACATGGTGTTAAACTCATAATGTGTTGAACTACTAACATGATCTAACATTGGACATGGTGTTAAAAATATTTTTAAAAACGCGTGTGCAACCTCTCCATTTTATGAAATCTAATAGAGGGCAGAAATGATTTAAAAAATACCAAGAGCTTCGAAAGATCGGCAATATGAAGATAGACTCAAGGAACTAATATTATCAACATCAAAAGAAAGAAGTGATACGGTTGACTTGATTGAGACTTTCAAAAATGTTTCTGGACATTATAGCTGCCCTGGCATCCAAAAAATCTACACCAACAACAAAAATGTAAATCTCTATGGCACCTCATATAAATGAACACAACACCTTTTCCATCCAATCTTATGATGGATGCCAAATGATGCTACTACTATAAACCAATTCAAAACTTGATTGGATTTTTACTTGGAGAGAAGAAAGGATTGAATTATTTTAAAATGTAGAACAACTCAATTACTGGTAGACTTATTCCGCAATCAGATATGAGCACATCAGCAGAACGCTGCCTGGTCATTAAATAATACTAAAAATAAAATATAAACATCTGAATAGTTTCAACAAATAATTAATTGATTGATCTGATGTGTTTACATAAAATATTTCTCGGATATCTAGACATTGTTTCTTGGCAGTAAAGAAAAAAATGTTCTCAATTTCTATTAGAATGAAGCTACAAGCCAAAAATGTGTGTATTCTTGGTGTACTTTATATTGTAGGTAATAGACATTAAAATCGCTTGACAAACGGAGTATAGAAACGTTCGATTTCAAGCACAAAACTGATTTTTATTTATTTTGTAAATAATTTAATAAGAAAGCAAAAAAGTTAATCGAGTGAAACTGTCACAGATAATCTTAGCTATAAAACTGTATTTTTTTAAAGTTGTTTTCTTTACGTGTTCATAAATTTCTATTGAAAAAAAAAATTTTTAGTAGCTTACATTTATATTTTTTATTGAATTTTTTTGTATTCTACTCAAGCGAAACGATAGGAAAACTTTCAATTTATCTAAAGCAATTTTTTTGGGATTCATCATGTACACCAATTCGTTATAAAGATTATTCAAAATGGTGATTTAGCATTAAGCTTCGCCTTAAGACGCCATCATGTTCAATAATTAACATTAAACAATAATATTGCATATTTTAGCCCTCTTACCCAGACGTGTCTCCTAGATAATAAAATAGAGTGTGTTGAAGTAGACATCTTCGTCAAGTAAAAAAATATCCAATATAACATTACGTATCACTTTGTTTATTTTTGTATCTCTTGCCTCTTTTATAATTATTTCTCACTTGAGTGAGTTTTTACACAAATTTATAATTTTATGTTGATATTATTATCTTTTGACTGAGCAGGTTCTTATGATTGTATGCACCTATTTGTATAATGACTTAGTTTTAATTATTAAATTGTTCATATAAACGAGAACCTCTATAAGAACCCAGTATAAATAAATTTTTAAAAATTTCGATATGCGAAAACACATTCCTAACACATATTTACAACAATTTATACTGACCGGTCAAGAACTGAATTGGCATCTCGTCTGGTTTTCCACTCAGGCGTCGCTTCATTAGTTCAATTTATTTCTGGCTACAGAGCTTCATTACGACACAAGCAAAATTTTCCGTATACTGTGATGGTAGTAAGAGATTTTCAAATATTAAAAGGTTATTCGTAACACGGGAACGTGTCTTTCTTAAAAAGTATATTTAAAAAATTCAATGGGATATTTTCACAAACTATGAATACTGTTAAAATGCGGTAAGATATAAAGTGCATTTTCTGTTTCTGATCACTGTACTAAAAATGTGTAATCTTTCAATATTCAAAAATCGATTTGAAAAATCGTACATTCCGAAAAGGTTCCAACGAAACGCGTAGAAAACGCCAGTGTCTGGTCAGACGGCTGTCACCAACGTCGCCCGGCTTGATGTCAACGCCGCTAAATTCACGAATAAAAATGAACATGTCATAGGAAATGTATTCGTCAACACAAAAAAATAAATAAAAATTTACCCTCATTATCATTATTTTCCAAGAATATAAAAAAAAGGAAAATACCCTAGTATTAGTAATTTTACTTCATGATTGAAATTGGCCTGTCAGAAAATGTTAAAGAAATTAAATTTAAGCAATTCTTGACAAAATCTTCACATTAAAGAAAAAAATCTCGCTACCCTTGTATAGTTGGCTTTGAATGTCGACAGCTATTTCTGTTAGAAGACAGTAACATTTTTTCATTTTTTTTTTCATTTTCTAACTACAAAATGTGTATGTAAAAATGAAAACAATGTTAGAAACTCATATTTTATCGTCGTTATAGCGGAGAATTTATAGCTCTCCTAACTTTGAAAACTCACTTTATTCACAGTTAAAATTAAGAAAACATATTTGAATAACTTCCACAGGCAAGACAAAGCAATAAACAAGGAAAGTTTTTGCGGGATCTTTTTATTTCATACACTTAGAAGATGTTGCAATTTGTTTTTACGCGATGTACCTCATTTACATATAAAGTAGTGTTATAAAAGTCCGAGACGATTGCCGCTGTGGGAATTTCATATCATTCTGCTGAGTGTAATGTTGCCGCATATTACATTTCTGTTACAGAGTTTCCCCACAAACGTGCGGGGAGGGAAAATTACCAAATGTGTGGGAAACGCGGGCGAGCTGACACAGTTTATGACCCAAAATGCTTTATTTAAATAGAAAAATGAAATTTACAACGGTGTGGCATTTATTTAAAATATATTTTAGAATGAGTAACTAATCGGGTGACAGGAACAATGCCACAATACATCTAAAAATAATTGAGTTTTACAACTTTTTGGAATGAAAATTGCATATTAACTCCGTTCCTTCTCATCTTATCAAAATGTATAAGCTTGACTACCTTAATAATTATGATTACTGTGGACGTGTATGAAGAAGTTCGAACTTAAGGTGTGACCATTTTTATTTGTTCCAAACCCTTTTTCCATTTAACATTCCATCTCTTCGATAAGGGGTCAGAACAATTTGTGGAGCGCCGTAATTACGCGGCTGTCATCTGTCAAAGTGACAGATCCTATACAAAGAAACG
Organism: Hesperophylax magnus; assembly: GCA_026573805.1. NCBI lineage: Eukaryota > Metazoa > Arthropoda > Insecta > Trichoptera > Limnephilidae > Hesperophylax > Hesperophylax magnus. The sequence continues at coordinate 7,187,211 of JAIUSX010000061.1, read as the reverse complement.
ATATTCCGCGGCTGTCCCCTAATTGATCTGACCCCTTTTCTAACGATACAAGAGTGAATATCTACAGAGCCAGAGACGACCAATCTATTGAAGTTCTAGAAATAGTTTGCGCGCTCCCAACTGACAGACTGAATGGCAACCTAGCGTTCGAAGTCACTTAGTAGTATTCGGCTATCTCCGTCAACCGAATCAGCACCATCTATCGGAATGCAACAGCATTACGTGCTTGCAAGAGTTTTTATTCATCTTTGTACCTGGTTTCCTTCAAATGTCTTTACGAACCTCTTGACGGCACCCCTTTATCCAAAGCTGGTCATTATATTATATAAGGGCACCAATCAATCTCATATTTTGGTAATAATATCGGACATAAGGTGGTCACCAATTTTAATCCAATGTGGAGAAATCAGATACTAGTTGCCTAGTAATAAAATAATTAACCAATTTTAATAATGATTATTCAATCCAACCTTGATTTGGAATTTCTGGACTAGTAATCATTCTACGTATGTAATGTAACCATAAACGAGAATTATGTTATGGGAATATTGTTATAGACGTTGAATACATCGGCATAATCCCTCTCAATAGCTAATAAAGTGAAAACGGCTTGATATATTTGATTAAATTTCTGTTTCGGAAACAGGCCATCAAAACTACATATTAATATTCTAAAATGGTGGAGGTTGAAATAGGGTTGATCAAAGGTTTGCATAAATCTCTTCAGGGTGTCCGGGGATAAAGTGCGCTAACTTTGGGAGGTGATAATACATAATAGTAGAAGTAAAAAAGTTGAATAACTTTTTGATGTAGTTTTTAGGTACTTTTAGCCCACTTTACCCCCGGACACCCAGTATTGTTTTCTTTTGACATACTGAACAATTTTTTGAGTTACATTTTAATAAGTAATTCCTCGTCTAACAAGAAAATTTCTAGAATAATCTTTTCCAAAAATTGTCAGTAGCGCTTAAAAGTCATGTTAAAAAATATGAATCAAAAGTGATTATAGTAAAATCCCAAAAAAAGAAAGGGCAGTATGAGCTACATTCACAGAGCATCCTGTTTTAAATCGACCGTTATGAATTTCATCTGTCTGTAATTTTTTTTAAACATTCCGTTTTAGATTCACAGTGGTGGTCGTCTAAAGGTTCAGCATTGGCTCTTTTTTCAAATATGAAATTGTCGTTTTTATGTGAACTTTCATATCAGAATTCTTTTTAATAATGGTACCTATCTGCTAGAAATTTAAAAATCATTTACATAGTGACGTGTCTTTAGACAAATTGCATTATTCCTTATATGAAACAAAAAAAGCTAAATATAAATGGTTTATTCTTAAATAGGTAGGTATTTAAGAGCTTACTTACAGATATTTTGATTTGAAAGGTAATTTTGGATTTGATTTATTATTAAATGAATTTTGAGACAATTAGAAACATGTTTTTTACTAGTAGGAGAACTGCTAGTAGGAAGGAACAAGTTGCTGTCGTAATGATTAAAGTAATATCTCATCGGAAGGCTACTCTAAGCAGATAGGATTATAGAAATACTAGAAATTTACTATAGAAGGAACTCTGTCCTAGCCGGTAACCTTAACAGGCCATATATATATATCCCTGATTCTATTTCCTTGTATGAAATTTAAACAGAATGAGTTATTGTGCACGATCCTAGGCGATTCCGTTTGAAGATTGATTGCAAGTTTTTGGACTACTATCTATATAAGGACTATAAGTAGTCCGCAAACTTCTCAGAACAACATTATCGTATTGTAGCGATGCTACTAGAATATTCGGGAACGTTCGCCCATGCAAAACGAATCGTAGCTAAAATTCAGCGCATCTACCTACTCGTTCGAATATTCTCTATGCACCGGGTCAGTCAGTCAGTCACCCGGCCATTACTCCACTGCGCCACTACAGACCACGGACCTACTTACTTCACCCGGCTTTGCATGGACCTTAAAGGAGAGGCTACGGATTATCATGGACGAGGGGAAACATCAGCGCCCTGGCCCCGGGTATCATCCCTGGCCTGCGCTCCTTACGCTCCTAGACCCTGCAACACGTTCGCCGGTCTGCACCTCGGCCCCGCGACATCGTCGCCGGCCTGCACCTCCCGCGCATATGCCGACCAAGTCAATTATACCTTTGGCTATACTCACCCTGTGGTACCTGGAAGACTCCACGTCAGTGGAGTGTTCCAGGTAGATTTCCGAATAGAGTCGGCCAGTGCTGAACACATCCTCAAGTCCGGTCTCCACCAACGCGGTGTCGATCCACCGACTTTATCGCCTCGACCACACCACCGCGGTGTCATCGTCATCGGTCCGGAGCCATCTCTGAGTCAAAATAAAGGCTGTGACATCACAATCTACGATCTTTCTTTGTCTCCTTACCAATTCCCCAAAGTATCATTGGTTTATAAAAATTTCACTCTTGTCTTTCAACTCTGTGAAAGAACTAACGTTTATCTTTTGTTACCATTCCGAAGGTTTTAAATATTATGTTTATATAAAACAATACTTTTGTACAATCTATTCTATACATTTTTCCAAATTTATAGATAAGATAAAAGGTTTGAGCATGACCGAACTCTGAACTTCCGTTTGTCAGACAGACGATACGTTTAACACTACTGAATCCAATTTCCATACTGTCGTTCTTATCTACTACGTATTTCTTGAATTCACTAAGATTGTTTCAAATTAATTTTGGAGAAAAGCATCCATCTTTAGGTTACTAAAAATGTTAAGAATAATTATTTATTTTATTTTATTGCAATTGTAGTTTTGTGATAATTATTGTGTAACCGAATTGACATGGCGTTTGGTACCCACCCAGACGTCGTGTGTTCAATTTCTCTGCTGGTTAAGTCCTCCGTCACAACACAAACAAAATGTTCTCTCTTGCTGTGGTGGTAGTAGGAGATTTTTAAATATTGGCAGGTTATTCGTAACCCGGGAATGTTTGTCAATCTTAAAATATATATATATATATTTAAAATTATACCAGTGGCGAGCACTCCACAAAGGCTGAAAGGCTGTGTCTACTTGTGCGAACTTGTGCGTTTTGAGATTTTACCGGCCAAAAGTATGAATGTGACTGATTTCGGGATATTATACAGTGTTGCGCTTCTTTCTTCTTTGGCCAACGTTTCGGTTGGCAGTTGGCACCCAAAATCATTCAAAGATGAAGCTAAAATTATTATTTTCAAATATTCTTACCCGAACATGAAACTTTGGCCACAGGACAAGTAATGGGCATCGACTAGAGGTGGGCATTTCGGCTTCTTTTAAAAAAAAAACGTTTACTGGAAACCGTTTTAAAAAACGTTATATTTTAGAAAAAAATGGCTTTAACCGTGCTTTAACTTGATCCATCGCCTTGCACCGCAGTGGAAGGGATTTTTTTATATATATATTTTTTTATTTTAATTTATAATTTTTTTTATAAAATATAACACATTAAAGCTTACATATTTCATACACTCTCCTACAAAAGCTGACGTTTGTGGTTAGGAGTGGACAACTTATTAATAACTTAAAAATCCTTATAAATAACTTAAGAATTTAACATATTAGAGATTTAGACTTTTTTATTTTTTAAGAATTATAAACGTAATCAAAACAAGAAATGTATATAGGATGTACATAAAACATTAGGAATAACAAAACAAAAACAAGAATATATTTAAAAGAAAGTTAAAACCATATGGTGGTACCACAAAAGTATTATTTAATTTTTTTTTATATTAGTCGTTTTTTGATTGGGAGTTACAAAAGTACATATAATATGAATAGTATTGGGCCCAATACAGTTCTTTGTGGGATTGCAAAATTATTTTTTTCTATGTCACTTAACTCGGATGGATTCATACGTTCATCACTCACTGGAAACATTGACTCCCATATTCCTACCCACCCGTCAATCCTTTTTCCTTCCCAGAACTTCCTCTACTTTCTTTTCCTAAAACCACCCCTCCCCATACGGCATACCCAAAGATGACTTCAGGGTCTCTCGTGTGGAGCTAATATAAACAAAATTGGGATGGCTTACTCCCATTAGCCCCAGGAACTTTTTTATAAAAAAATAACTTATTAATCAACAGTTTGCATGGCTTGACTTGCCAGAGGAAAATCTATGAACAAAGTTAAAATATAAACAAAGTCAAATTTGCAATGAGGTAATTATAGGGCGCAATTGGATCAGCTTACTCTGGATATCAAAGGCACCAAGGCGCTAATATTGGAACCTTGAGGTTTTTAATAATAAGAATAACAACGACGTTATATTACGTAACGGCGACAAACGGTTAAAGTTCGCGCTAAGAAAAAGATTTATTTATTTGTACACGTCCAATTAGGGCTTGAACATATGATACAATTAAAAATACATTTGATATAATCAGAGAGTAAAAGAGATATAAAAATTAAAATATGTACCAAGTATAAAAATATTAACATAAAAGCAACAAACATAGTAAACTATAGGATACACATTCATATAATTTTAGATACTTTGAAAATTTATAAACATTACAAAACTATCAAGATGTTCAAAAAACACTGAAATATTGTATCCCTTCAAACAATAATATTTTTTATGACTGCAATTAGGTAGTGACATATTAAAAACGAATCTTCCCGAATGATCTCACTTGCCAATAATAATTCTAAAAGCAATTATTGTTCTTGTTATTATTTCCATTATTCTCAAGTTGGCGCTGAACAAACTAAAAGCTTTTTCGCTTACATTCTGGTAAATTTTTAAGACCTATTGAACCCTTTTTAAAGAGCTAATGATTAATGGTGACATTTTATTATTATTATTTTACTTGAGACTTGAGACGAGTCATATAACAAATATACCAGCTTTATTGCAAACATTCGGTTTTGAATTACCAGTGTAAAAACACGAACTAAAGTAAAAAAAGAACTTGTTGTTTTACGAGTTATAATTCACGACGGTAAAAGGTTCACCCTTTTTTCTACGTTTCAAAAATTTGGTGCATTATGTTTTATTTCAGAGATGATTTAGTATTTTTTTGTAATCACTGATCGGCCTACCATTTGTATACATTACACTTATTTCTTCTAGACCAAAGCCTCTAGATTCTTCTACAAGGAATTTTGCAATGGTTCACGGGCGGCCAGTCGTGGACGGGTGGGTAATGGGTAAATGTTTGACGAGAAAGCGTTTACTAAATAAGCGTTTCTTTGCATCGACTTACGGGCAGCCAATCGGCGTTTTTTAACGTTTTACGGGCGGTCAATAGACGGACGGATAACCGTTTAGTGAGAAAACGTTTAACGAGAAAGCGTTTCTTTACATTGGATTACGGGTAGAGTATTGCGTACGGGTGAATAAGCGTTTAAGGTGGAAGCGTTTAACGACTAAGCGTTTCTTTGCAATCGTATTGTTCTCCACTGGAATCATTTCGCGCGGATTTATTGCATGCCTATTTACATGTTTTTTTAAAACGATTATCCCAAAATCCACAAAATTGTTGCAACCATTTCTGAACTTAAACGCTTACGAAAAAACTGTTTCACGTTATTTTAATCACCTCTAATATATAGACCAAGGCAAAAGGCGAATAGTAGAGAAAAAATTCTATTGGAGTTTCAGAGTATTGAGTATCCTTTAGAAATTGAGAAACACTTGCACCCACTTAGCTAAGAATTTTCATGTTGTGTTTGAAAGGAAAACTTTGATCAAATAACGAGCCGTTTTCCATGAAAATAACTTGATCATTCCTTCGCTAAATTCGGAATTTCTATTCAATGGATTTTTATACGGATCTTTTTACTTTTTGTAAATAAATAACTCGCATTAGCCGCCATTTTCTTCGCCTCTTTCACAATAAACTCGGTTTTGGCCGTTAAATGATATAATAGAAACCATGAGAGAAATTCATTCATAAAAGAAAATAGTTGTGTACTATTTGGGGCACAACTTATGTTCACCAAACAAGATACTTACAAGCTTGCCAGTAAAAAAGACTACTTAATACAAAATGTATAGTCCTACTAAACACGTGATGATTTCGCGCTTACACTTGGTCTGGCTCTTTTGCTGGGTGACTTTTAATGGTACCGTTATCTTTTTTGTCAGTTTCTGCACGAAACTTGGTACATTACTAGATTTTGGTTCATCTTTAAGAAGTTTATCCCCTGTCAAAGAGTTATCAACTAGGGAGCAAAAACAAGATAAATGTCTGTGGAACTATGTTCATTCACTGTGCGCCCGTTAGTTCTATCGATACATTATCTTCTCTGGAATATTATAGTTACTAGTTACCTACCTTGTTTGTGATTACAACGTGAAACTTTGCGTTACTTAGCGTTAAAGACATAAGTTTACGGTGGCTCCTATTTAAGCAAGCAAACTTTGAAGAAAATTCAACTCAGGTTTTGCTGTAATATTACTTACGGAGTATTACAGATCTTGTATGTATACTATAAACAATTTTACTACTACAATTAATATTTTAGCTCGTTTCACGTGCGAGCTGACTTACACTTGAGTCGAAGAAGTCACGAAGCCGACATAAACCTTGAACGGTGTTCAGTTTGTTTCGAGCAAGCTCCAGAGAAATACCTGTAGAACAGACTCAGCATGCTTACGTTGCGTCCGTGCATTAGAGATGGCTCTGTTGACAATGGTTTGTTTATCAGACGGCCGCCCACTTTGCGCAGAATCATGCAGATTTATAAGGCATTTTATCACGTAAAAAATTGACTGTTAGAGTTAACAGCTAGTTAGTTTCTTGGAAGTTTATAAATATATATTTTTTATCATTATGTTCTATTACCACAATTCCGACGATCGCCTAATATTGAATTAAATGAAGTTCAAATTATTTAAATTCATTTCTGAACCAAACGGACTGCGTTTGTGATATTCAAGATGTGGGATGGTGTGTCAAATATATTCAATCTTTGAAGACAATATTAAAGACAGAAAAAGATTCAGTCGGATCTAGGACATGAACACAGGGATCTTCCTTGACGGGGAAGAGCATTGACCTTTGAGCAAATTCGACCATATTACCAACTTCCATCATTTTATCTGTATCATACATCGACTGAGAGCTACCAACATATCTTCATTTTCTTAACACGTGTTTTTTGGCTACTATCTTTATGTATGATTGCAAGATTCTACCCGAACTAAATGCAATTTATAAATTGTCTTTGATAAATTAGACAATTTTATCTTAATGTGCGACGTCTATTGACTTTTCCACAAGACTAGAACGGAATAACTTAATGAGTAAAACTTCAAATTGTAGTACTTGATAATTGAAGACAATATTATCTTTATATTTAATTTTTTTTTAATTTAAAAAAATAAACGACGCATGTGAAACAGAAAAGACAGAATAGATTCAGTCACATAGTCGCATCTAGGGATTGAACCCAAGACCTCTATCTTGCCGGGGTAGTGATATGACCACTGAGCTATTACGACCATATCAACTTCCTTCAATTTTAACTGCATCATATTTTGACTGAGATATCTGCATTTTCTTAACACGTGGTTTTATGTATAGTTGTAAAATTATATTAAGGCTATGCCATACGTAGTAATGCAAAATCATGTGTTTTCGGTTTGAAAATTTGGTCGCCTAGAATTGTTTCAGATGCTTTAATGGAGTGCATTACACAGATGTGCAATATCGACATCAGAGGCATCCCTGAAGCAAACAATGAAAATATTATGGAAACTCTTAAAAAAATATCAAAAATCATAAATTACGGAGATACCACGATACCTTTACAATCTGAAATCAATAAAATGTACAGACTAGGACCAAAACTGTCCGAAAAAAATCCCAGATCTGTAATAGTATCGTTCAATAGTATTAAATCTCGAGATGACTTCCTACTCAAAATCAAAGACTATAAAAAATCCTCTACCTCTAGTCCAAGCAAACTCAATACAGCAGATCTAGGGCTATCTCAAGAAGCAAAACGGATTTACGTGTCAGATCATCTTACGCAAAAAGGAAAATTCCTACTCTCCCAATCTAAAAAATTCGCAAGAGAAAATAACTACAAATACTCTTGGTCATCTTCGGGGCGCATTCTGTTAAGACAAACGGATACATCCAAAATTATTTCGATTAAAAACATCACTGATCTTGATCGAGAAAAACGCCAACAACTGTGACAGATGATAAAAAGTACCTCAACATTTACTGCACTGCTAAACAAAAATATTCCGGATAATATCATCTTCATCGCAAGTTTTCTTATGAGTTTTTTCTTTGTCTTTAAAAATAATAATGTTTTAATTGAAAATAATGCATTCTTACTCTTTTTAGGAGTTCTTTCATGTAGCAACAATATCAGTGTGAAAATTGTTTATATCAGTATTCACTATTTTTATTATACTTTACCTCCTTTGACTGTAACTCACATTTCTTCAACTCTCTCTAAAAAAAATTTATTTATCTACATAAATAATACTTTCACTACAAGTTTTTATTTGAATATTACCGCTATATACTATTCACACACCCTAAGCATAATACCTAATATTTATCAAAATAATTCATTCTTACTTTCATTAGTAGCTTTCCCTAGTAACATCAAAATTATTATAAAAATTGCGAATCTTACAATTAAAAATTCTAACCATACTCTTCCTCTAAGCAACAAAAACCACGCTGTTTTAGTATTCTTTAAAATATCCGTTTACTGTGTAAATATTATTCTTCCTGCATGTTCTCGTAGAAATCAGAGTAGTAATATCTTATTTACTCACTATATGATGCTCCTATTTTCGTCAATAATCTTTTTATTTTGGTTAACTTTTATTAGCACATTGTATTTAACATTAGGATACAACAGATGTATACATAATGTTTATATATCAGGGAAAAAATCCCGCTACAAATGCCCACCCACATTTTTAATCATACTTTTGCATTTTTCAGATGTTACTAAATTTAATTATTGTCCTTTATCACACCTAACAATTACATTCAGAAGCATTATACACTATAGTATGCACTTTACGGTTAAAATATATTTTAAGTTGGAATACTATGTATCAACATTATCATTCATGTTATATAATGTTCTCTCATTATCTCACAATAATGCCCTCTCTCTATTCTCTATCTCTGTGCTTCAATCAAACTCATATGTACATATCATAAGCAGCGAGAGTCTTTGTAAGATTATGTTCCCAGCATATCTATGTAAATCTGGAAAAAATCTTAACTTACATAAATATGTCCTAGTATTTGTTCTTCTTTGCATTTTTCGCATGTTATGGTATTTAATTATTGTTTTTTGGCATTTTTTTTCGCATCAACTCCCCTACAGAATCAGCACATACTTTGCATTTGGCCATTGTATTGATTTTATTGTTTTCATATTTATTGTATTTGCAGCCTTCATGACAGATATCTACATAATCATCAACTGCTTAGATTGTTCTTTACGAAACATACCAACACCATCATCTTTTATAACATCTTTTATATCTAATATAATTAGTGGAATCAACTTTCATCTCGAAGTAAAATACGCATCATACTCGAATTATCAGAACTCACAATCTACTATACATTATATTAATAAAACACTGATTAACAACACAGTAATTTACACATTCGTTTGCTGACTTTTCACAAAAGAACTACGGGTTCACCACCACACATCATAGTAAATTTAATCATAATTATGTTTCAGTTACCTTCGGATAATTACAATGATTCTGTAAGTAGCATTAATATGAATATAATTCGAGATCTGGAGAATTTAAACAACTATAACTGGGACTCATATAGTCTAAAAATCATACAACAGAATATTAAAAGCATATCAAATCTCGATGACTTTACAATTTTTCTTGATCTATTTAATTCATCTTTCGATGTTATAATATTAACCGAATGCTGGTTAAATAAATACTACACCGTAAAATCAATACACAATTACTCTGAATATCACACCACAACCAACCTCAACAAATCTAGTGGAATTGTTATATACATCAAGGACGGAATTAAAGCTCATGTTGAGGAAATTACTTTAGCACAATCAAACTGTATGAAAATAGTATTGAATAATAACATATGCATATTTGCCATTTACAGATCTCCTTCCTTCATCAATACTGACCCCTTCCTTTTTTCATTGCAAGCAATTTTAAACAATGCGAAAAAATTTGAACAGCAAATTATAATGGGAGATTTAAACATTAACACTATCCCTGACTACCACCGTCAATCAATCGATTATCTATGTCTACTCGCGGAAAATGGTTTCACACAGACTATTAACAGCTTTACTCGTGAACAGGGCTCGAGTAAATCCTGTCTTGATCACATTAATGTAAAAAATATTAACTTTATTGACACTTTTGTTATACACTCAACTATTTCAGACCACTATACAACATCTCTTTGTCTTAAAAACAAGCCTCCCACTTCTTCGAAAATTAAATACGTTGCTAAAACTAATTTCAACAATTTAATTGAGGACTTGAGCGCAAAAAACTGGCTAAATGTTCTAGATAAATCAGATACTGACTTAGCAATGAATGAATTTATTATCAAACTACACGAGTATATATCAAAACACACAAGCAATATAACCGTATCTAATAAACAAATTAAATTCACACCATGGATCACCCTGGGGCTAGTTAAATCGATTCACAGAAGAAATCATCTTCATGAAAAGGCAAAAACATATCCTGAGAATTTGGTATTGCAATGTTATTATAAAAAGTATAGGAATTTGTGTAAGAAATTAATTACATCGGCGAAAGAAAATTATTATAAAAAACTCATTTACGATAACAACTGCAATCCAAAACGTTTTTGGGATACCTTTCGCAACATAACCAAATCTAAAATCAATAAATCTTCTGAAATAAAATCGCTTTACATTAACACATCAAACTCTAAAGTCCCCAAAGATATGGCAAACTTTGCAAACAGTTACTTTTCATCTGTAGGTGACACACTTGCGAAAAAAATTCTCGATAAGTGTCAGAAATCAGAAACCGCTCTCGCCAATTTAACTATCCCTAGGATCGGTCACAAAATAGACTCAATCACAACTTCAACTAACGAAGTCATGAAGATAATTGACGACCTTAAGTCATCAAAAGCATGTGGTCCCGATAAGATTTCATCAAATCTTCTAAAAATCATTAAAGTATACATAGCCATACCGATTGCTTTCATTGCGAATCTTAGCTTTAAATCAGGGAAATTCCCTAACCATTTAAAGCAGTCAATCGTCATTTTACTGCATAAAAGTGGGGACAAATCACTGATACATAATTATCGGCCTGTTTCCTTGCTCAACTCTGTCTCTAAAATTATGGAGAAAATTGTAAAGAACCGTCTCATCCATTATCTCGAAAATAACAACATCCTTTCTAGTAGACAATTCGGCTTTCGCAAAGGTTTAAGCACTGAAAACGCCATCGCTAATTTGACAAAAATCATCTCTAATAATCTAGATAAAGGTAGTAAATGCATTGCACTTTTTTTAGATCTAGCTAAAGCGTTCGACACTATCTCGCACAAAATTCTGCTGAATAAACTACAGCGAATTGGGATACAGGGTCAAATTTTCAAGTGGTTGGTTAGTTACCTAGAAAACAGGAGCCAAAGAGTGGATATTAACGGTACTCTAAGTGATCCAGCCAATATTAAATATGGCGTACCACAAGGAAGTACACTAGGTCCCATATTGTTTAATGTTTATATAAATGACTTATGTAATACTTCATTTGCAGACCACATTATTACATTTGCTGACGATACAGTACTTTTATTCGAAGGCAAAACCTGGAATGAGTCTTGCAGTAAAGCTGAATTTGGCATAAACAAAGTTAAACAGTGGCTAGATAGTAATCTCCTCACTCTTAACTCGGATAAAACGAAATTCATCTGCTTCAGTTCAACTCAAGCGGGTCAACCACAAGAAATTATTAACATTAGAATACACCATTGTTACGACATTATTACATGTAAATGCAATACCCTAGAATGTGTGGACAATATAAGATACCTAGGAATTATCATTGATAAATTTCTGAGATGGGACAAACACATAGCCTTTACTTCCACAAAGGTCAGGAAACTTACACATCTGTTTATAGCAATAAGAAATATTCTATGTCTAAATGATTTGAAACGTATTTACTTTGCAATGTGCAATTCCATATTAGACTATGCTTCCTTAGGTTGGGGAGGTTGTGCTAAAACCATACTCGATCCCTTAGCTAAATCCCAGAAATCGATTATAAGAGTCATACTGAAAAAACCTTTCAGATACCCCAGCGATTCATTGTTCGCAGAGTTTCGCGTTCTTGATGTAAGACAATTATACATGAGGAAAATCATATTACATACTCAAAAACAGAGGCACTACTTAGCTTCCGTAAACCACTGTCATAATACACGACATGCAAAAAAAAACCCAACAGTTCCACCCACCACTTCCTCATCTTTAGCACAGAGACAATTCTCATACTTAGGCCCTAAACTGCTCAATCTCATACCTGATGCATGGAAGGCAAAGAGTACTAATATTCTGCGTATGCAGGTAAACAATTGGCTTCTGGTCTTGGGGAGAGCTGAATGCGAGAATATGCTAAAAAACAGTAATTGAATTGTAAACTTTGTTTTTCTTTACATTCTTTTTTACATTTTAATTTATATTGGTATTATATTAGCATTACAGGAACTGTATTTTTACATAAATTAAGTTCGAAAATTGCTCAATTCTTCGTGATATTTTTCCTTAAATGAAAAGTTCCTTCTTTACTTTCATTTTTTAATTTTTTTATTTATCATTTCCTTGTTTTATCTATTAATATTTCTTTAGTTTATTATATCAGCTAAACAATAGTAAAAAAAAATAAAAAAAAAATAAAAAAAAATGTCGTGGTATAACTGAATGTATACTAGATTATGAATATACATTTGTATTACTTTACCAACAGAATTTCTTCAATTCAGTTTCATTTTCAAATTCATTTTCTTGTTTTTATCTATTAATATTTCTTTAGTTTATTATGTCAGCTAAACAATATTAAAATATATCATGGTATAACTGAAAGTATTCTAGAATATGTATATACATATGTATTATTTTAACAACAGAATAGTCAACACTATAATTTACATGTAAAAACATTATCATATTGGAATGTCCTAAAACGGGCAATCGCCTAGTTGGACATTTTAAGTTCATTAATTGTATTATGTAATATTTACAAACAAACAATAAATAAAAATAAATAAAATAAAAATAAATAAAATAAATTAAATACTGCGAGTAGAATACATCTTGGCCTTTGAAATAATCGAGTCTTTTTATAAGCCCAGAAAAAAATAATGTATAAGGCCTATGAAAACTGCTTTAAAGTTCAAAATCTCCTACTTACGAACCCATTTTCGGTTATAATTTTATTGTATAATGTGGCAAATTAAGTTATTTATAAAACTATCGAAAAAAATTATTAAATATTTATGCCTGAACATCCACAAAATAAAATAATAGGCACTTTTTGGCCATGTTTTTTTTTCTTGTATAAATCAAAACAGGCGGATGGTGTTAAGCGGGAATTTAAACCTTATCGCCATATACGTAAGGGTTGTTATTGATAGCGGCTCAATTTAAAATATTACACGACGTAGTGCATCGCCTTAAAGATATTCCGATGATATTTTTCAACCTTTTGCATTTTTAGTGAAACTTTGGTAAAAGTGCAAAATTAACTTTCTTTATTGATTTTAACATAGTGTTTGAAAAAAATTAATTTTCAATCAGTTTTATTCATTTGGTATATTCAAAGGTCAAAATTTGTCAGAAAACTCTAAAGTAAAACTGAGTTTTTCGAAAGTTTCATTAGATTAAGTTTTATAAATGAAGAAAGTTTGAAGGTAAGTACCAAACCTTTCTAGTAGGTAGCTTTTACAACTAGATTATAATAATATGTTTCGGGATCGATGGTTCGAAGATTAATTCCACCATCCACTTCCTCATGCAGTCTCTTCTGTGCTGGGCCGGTCTTATGTGGGCGCGATTGGAGCAGTCAGCTCCGGGCTCCGACTTCCAAGGCGCCAAAGAGTCAAGGAGCCAAGACGCTGATAAAAATTGACACCTAACACAGCGCCTTTGAGGTTTTTAAGAGGGCCAGGCGCCGTTACAGTTTTCAGTTTAGTGTTCAAGAGTATCAAATAAAAAACACACTTTGTAATACACCACTTTTATTTTTTAATTAAGAAAGATTGCCAACCGGGTTTCGCTTTTCTCAAGCTTCATTAGGGCTTATTATTAACTGCTATTAGTTAACGAAGCTTAAGAACTTAACGAAGCTTAAGAAAAGCGAAACCCGGTTTGCGATCTTTGTTAATTAACTGGTGTAATACAAAGTGTGTGTGTTTTTTTTAAATTTCGTTATAATTTCACACAACAAATTATTTGCTTCCTTCGACAAAAAAAATAAAGTCATGAGTTTTGTTTACAAGAGGGTTAAAATATTTCTCTACGCAAATAAGTTTTTGAAAAAGCATCAGCACTTTAAAAGCTGTGTCTTCTCTTTTCCGGATTTTGCTTTCTTGTTGGTTTGTAACTAAAGCAATCTGACTACATTGCTTAGTTGTAAATTGTGGACGTCCTGTAGGGTAGGCCGTCAAAGCCTATTTTTATAATTTTGATAGGTAATCCGAATAATGAAAACGTAAATAGTTTTCAACAGTTTTTTTATTCCTCGTTTGATCACCCCATTTGATCACCGATTAGTGGTTGTCGAACTATGGAAAACATTTGGAAAACCTAATGTTTGTTCACTTAAAAATTATTATTTTTGTGCTCTCAACCGTCTGGAGCCAGTGAGATTATGGCATCCTCAATTGTGGTATGTTGTGAGGCTGAAAGTAGTGGGGAAAGGAAGGAGACGGGGAAGGAGAAGGTGGAGTACGTAGCTAGCTTTTCAGATCTGACCACAAAAACCAAACAAAGAAATTCAAGCCCAGATCGCGGGTTCAAATCCCGTCGTGCGCAAGTGTATTGTATTTGATTAATTTGTGTTAAACCACAATTTATTATTTTAAAATTTATTTGCAGAATATACTCTCAGTATTGCCCTGGCGTAAGACCACCATTCAGAATAGAAACGTTGCATGAAATGGCTTTGACCGTTTTGGAGACTAGATCTTCAAACCCCACCTTCCTCCCCCCGACTACTTCTCATCCACATTTCATACAGCCTCACGACTTACCCCGATCGGGGATACCATAGTCTCACTGGCTCCAAATGGTTGGGAGCAGTTGGGATTCTGGTACGGTATTCACAAAAAAATAGCACTTTTGAACAGGGGTCTTTCATTTATTATAACAAAGGTAGTTTGCTGATTTTTCTGAGAGCATTATTGTTAAAATTAATAAATAGTATTGATCATAGTGATTGTTCATTGTGTGTCTTATAAAATGGTACAACAAAATAATTCTGAGATTTTTAAAGATAAAGCAGTATATATTTCTATATGGAGGTAATGGCGTTTTCAACAACAGAGTGGTAGGCTCACTAGCTGTGGATCCGGATGTCGTGAGTTCAAACCCAACGTTTGCAAAAATAATACTTTTTTTACACACCTGCCTAAGCTGGTAAGAGACCACCTTTGCCTACAATGGCCTTAACTTTTTTATATACATATGCTCTTTCCTATTCATTATTTTCTAGCCTATACAACTTACAAAAGAGGTTAAAAAATATTTGAATAATGTATTTATTAAAACTGAAATTATATTATTTTTAACAACGTCATACGACCTACTAACATCTAAAATTAAAGATTTTTGGTATATTTGACTAGATCTGAACCATCGAATACTTCCCAACCTTCTCATTTCCCAGATGTGAAAACAATATATCCAAGTGCAGTTCAACTCCGAACAGTGTAAATTCTTGTATGCGGTATAAAATAAAACTTTGCGAATACTTTTTGCGAAATGGGATATCAATGGTTTTATCGCTATTAAAATAGTTTACCGAAAGTTTTTGAATGAGAGTATGGCACAATAAATCCAGTAGCGCACGAAAACTCCATAATGATTTTCTTTTTCAAATTCGAACCAAATGTTCCATTAACGTTATTTTTCAGACCTGTCCTGAAAAGGCGTCGATCCGTTCGCTAACAGTCACGTGACAATAATGCCTCGCCGCTAATTGGTTGGAACACGTCTCCCCATCCCCCCTCATTTTCCCCATTTCTACCCCATTCTACCCCCCCCCCCCTGATCCGTCTGGCGACCTCATCCCTTAGCCATGAGCTCTGCCAAAAACACACATTCTCACAAGTCCACTCAGACACTCTGTGTATAAAGCGTAGGTTTACTGTAATGTGCAATTTGCACACCCGCTAGTGAACTGGATTTCATTATTTGTCAGTGTTTGGTAATGCAAATTTCAATGCACATCATTTACAACTTGTAGATCAAAGCATCACACCCTGTTTTATTCACATTCATGCATCATCTCATACATTCGACTGCTTCCGTGTTCGAGGGGTATTACAATACGGAGATTGAAACGTTGCTTTAAGGCGAAGCTTAATTATAAATCACTATTTCGATTAATCTTTATAACGAATCGGTGTACATTATGAATACTAAAAAATATGTCTTAGATAAATTGAAAATTTTCCTATCGTTTTGCTTGAGTAGAATGCAAATAAATTAATAAATTACTCAATAATAAATATAAATGTAACAACTAAAAAATATATTTGTTCAACTAAATGTAGGAACGCGTAAACTATAAAAAAATATAGTATTAAAACTAAGATTATCAGTGATAGTTTCACTTGATTAACTTTTTTGCTTTCTTATAATTTTTTTTTAAAAATAAATAAAAACCATCGATTTTAATACCTATTACCTACAATATAAGGTATACCAAGAATATTTATTTTTATTTTTGGCTTGTAGCTTCTTCTTAAATGACTTTTGCCGTTATTTATCCAACAATAGCTACACAAATACCGTTACAAGTGTGTAGTCCAAATTATCTTCCACTTCAAAAGCGCTTTTTTAAAGATTGCCTAGGTTATAATCAGTGTCAGTTTTCTCTATAGTCACGTTATAATTTATTTTAATGCACATCGATTGCTAAATACTTTTCAAGGACTACCTAAATTATAGAGTATTTGATGTAAAAAAAAAGTGAGTTACGTTTGGGGGAAGTGTATTCCCCCCTTCGGAGCGGGAGGGTTAAATATGGAAGTAGGTTTATAAAATCAAAACTATCTTTATACTTCGATAACTTAAGTTTGTGTCAATAATTTCAGTAACATCTAAATGTTGTGTACCTTCCAAGTAAGATTCTGGCAACTTATCCATGTAACAAACTGCTTTAACCTTCATCTTAAAGCCTTTCAAAAGCACACATTTACCATAGTGTATAGTTAGGTAATACTTGTATGTTCAACTTGTGAACTTATATACTATATTGTGGCCGACGGATGCGGTTTATAAGATTCATGGATGTGGAAGAAGTAAATTGTGTGTGTCATGGCCGTTCTGTGCGCTTTGCTCTCCACTCTGCCATGCTAATGCAGGGGTGGCCAACATGATTATTGTTTGGATCAGCTGCGTAACTATAGTATTCACATAGACCCTGGAAGGGGGGCAAGGTAGAAGGGGGGTATTAATTGTTCAAATAATATTGTAGCATTTTCCAGGAATGTAATCTACGAGTGCTATTCCCACTTATGTACGCCCTAGGTTGGGATTGACATTTTTAATAAAAAAAAATTCAAGTTGCCCATCAAATTACTTACAGTTGTATTTACTTCTATGCAATCTTCAACTTTTTTGGCCATAATCTGGAAAAATGGATACCGTTAAAAATCTGATTAGGATTTCAAGTTTATTTTTCAGATATGTGATCATCTTGCTAAAAAATAATGCGCAATTTTAATCTTTTCAATCAAAATTATTGATTTAAAAAACGATCTAAACCTACACATTCCTAAACAGTTCGAACTGGCTTAATATTTCTCGACAACAAAATAAATGGATCTGCGTTCGAACTGGTCATGTGGTTCTCAAAGCCATGAAGTGCCTTATAGTTTTATAACTTAGTGCTTTGCTTAGATTCATTGTGTAAAGAAAAATTATAAAAAAATTATACGTAATTAAAATTGATAGATTTTTATCAGAAAATTTTAATTCAACAATTAATATGCTAGAAAAGGCAACACTGTATTGATAAAAACTGTAAAAATTTCCTATAACCGCAACATTCGACATTAAAATAAATACATCCGCGATCAACCAGTTGGCAACCCCTGCATAATATGTAGCATGCTCCTTGGTGCCGTGGTTAAGACGTATACAAGGCGTAGAGGGAATTTGCGGCAGGATCTTGTGATGTTGTTATATGAGAACATAATATTTTAACGTGGATGGTTGTAAATATTGTACACAATATATTAAACAGGATGGTTTAATTAAGAACTTTAATTCCAAACCATTTCCTAGCCAAAATTCATCAAATTATTTTCTCTTATTAATCAAAAATATTTTTCTGAAAATGTGGTATAGACTATCGCGTTTTTTGAAGTGTATATATTTTCTTTTTTTTTTTTTAATTTGAGTTTAGCCCAGCCGGGCATTTAACAAATATATGTATTAGCTTATATATTAAATAATATGTGTTTTAACTTAAATATTACTAATATATGTATTAACTTTTACAATATTAAATACGCAGATGATATGGTTCTTCTAGCACCGTCACTTAGCGCACTGATGAAACTTCTCCAAATATGTGAAGATTTTGCAAAAAATCATAACCTTGTATTTAATACGTCCAAATCAATAGTTATGGTTTTCAAATGCAAAAACGAAAACATGGTAACACCTTCAGTATGGCTAGATGGAAGGAAAATGAATCTTAGTTGTAGCGTCAAATACCTGGGACATATTATCACAGACGACCTGAAAGACATCGAGGATATGGAAAGGCAAAGAAGAGCGATATCCGTTAGAGCAGGTATGCTGTCAAGGCGTTTTCACTTTTGCAGTACAAACGTGGAAAAGATACTTTTCAACGCATTTTGCACTTCGTTGTACACGTCAGAACTGTGGGTGGATTTCATTGCATCCCAATGGCAAAAGCTAAAAGTCGCTTACAATAATGCTTATCGCCAACTATTTCGCCTACCGTGATACTGCAGCGCCACGGAAATGTTCCTGGAGGGACGAGTACACTCTTCCAGAGCGCTTCTCCGCCATCACATGGGAAGCTTATGGTGCAGACTACGCCAATCAAGTAACAAAAACATCACTGCCATGGTTGCCTGGATGGAGTCCCCTCTGATGGCCCTCTGGAGATGGAAGATGTGCAAATATCCCCCATAAACGGCTGTTCACACTCATTTTTGTGTTTATATTTTATCTTTTTTCACTTAAATTCCGCTTGTTTGTACCTGTCGGAATCACCTATGTTATTACCTACCTTATTATTATATTTATTACTTATTTTGTATATTATTTCAAATATGGAATGTATTGCATTGCGCTACCCCTGCATACATTCTAGAATAAATTCTTATTATTGTTAATATTATATTACCAATATATTAATTTCACAAAGAAGGATCTGATGGAGATCATTTTCATCGAGGTCTATCTCATCTTACGAGATGCTGCGTGGAGAATTCTGTGATTTGTGAAATACACTACGTGTCAATTCTTTTTAGTAAAGCAAAAATAAACACATATTTCAATATTTAAAACAAAAAATTAAAATGCATGTGCAAAATCTAGCTAACATAAATAAATTAAAATTGCTTACTTTAACAACTTTTCCGCGGGGTTAGACAGAGAGGGTGTACCCTTAAACAACTCGGTCTTGGCACAAACTTTTGCTTCATTCATATTAGTACATCATCTCATACTAACCATTCAGTATTTGAATCTCTTGATCATGTCACTTTTTCAGCTTTCTCGGGTGTGCCCGAATTCTACCATTTAAAATACATATTTGGGTTGTTATATATTTACATAAATTTAGTATATATAGATAAGTGTTCTGTATAACTATTCCAAAAACCTCTCAAAACCACTTCAAAGTAATAAGATAATATCTTTTCGGATACCTGTTTAAATAAGTTCCATCCTTGTTCCGAGAATGGTCTGTATTTCAGTTCTTCTACCTGTGCAAATCACTGATAACTTCGTCCATTATTTTCTTTCGTTTGATCCCTTGTTCATTTGTAAAATGTCAAAGACCTCTTGAAGGTTTATTTTTTATTTCTTTACAAATGTTCAAAATCGATCTCTATTTTGATATTTTTCAAACCATACTTTTTACTCGATTATTATACATAAATATTAAAAAAAAACTCATTAGCATTTGTACCTAATCCTGATGTTCTGAAACCGCAATACGTTTACTATATGTCCTTGATAACTTCAGCACACGCTTTTAATTTTTATAAGTGGCAGGACTAGCCTACAGATAATAATATGGATCATGCCATTGGAGAGAGTGACTACGCTCCTTTAAAATAATTTTATCTCTTATTCCCTACAACACGATAATTTCGTGGAATTTCAGAACGCTTCATATGTATTTTAAATGTGCTAAATATTTATTATTTTTAAATTTGTCGTAAAAAATACCGTTTATGAAACTATATAAAATTACATTTAAGATTAAATGAGTATTTTAAATAAACGTTGATATTTCTAAATAATAATATTTTAATATCAAACGTGAAAATGTTGACAAAAAACTTATCAAAGCATTTGGACCTGAAACCATGATTTTTAAAGAACTCGATAATTAGAAAATACATTCCTTTTGCTTGGGGAATTAGGAAGAAAACTGTTACTTCACTTTTCATTCCGTTATTACAATAAATACTTTCTTTTTAAACTTTTAACAACTCCCATTGAAAACATTCCGCCAATTTGTAATCGAGTATAAAAATTTGAGACAAACGGAGAAGAATAATTATTTCTCTTTCCAACGACGTACAAATCATATAATATCTTCGCATTACAGAAAAAAAAACTTTTATGATGTATGGACGCCCTGGTCAGATCTGTTATTTAGCGGCTCTAATGAAATACTTTGTTTGTGGCTAGTAATGTCCTTCCGAGGCTCGAGGGGTTAATAATGCAATATAAATTATGTTTTTGTGAAAAAACAGTAAATTAGTTACTTAATATTATAAAAAAATTACTTACATCAAGATAGTCGGAACACAGCTACTAGGTTTATAATAACTAGCTGTACCCCGCTACGTTCGATGTTGTGACTCAGTCCGTCTGTGCAGATAAAGAAAAAAAGCTCGTGTTGATTTTACATCCCACAGATGGCACGGTTTTAAAAAAAGCATTTTTATCGAACAGATGTCACTGCTTTTCAAAAAAGCATGTTTTAACGTATCACATGTAGGTATGTGTGTAAAAACTCACGCGTATAACGAACATTTTTATTTATACAGATAAGACGATCAAAACTCAGAAGTTTTATTATTTTCCAGTCTTCTTCTTCGTATGGTTGGGATGGTTGGTGGAGGTCAAGGTGGGAACTGAGATTATTCAGTCAGTTGAAGGTATCATGAATCACTTTGTTTAGCACAGATTTGCCTCTGGGGAACTGATGAAGGGGACATTCTTCTACAATGTATTCTGTTGTGTGAATATGTCCAGATTCACACAATGCAGAATCCTTTAGGCCCTATTCATGCATCTTATAAGCACAACGTATGTGACCACAATGGATGCGGTTTGATGATGTTCACGTCTGCCGATGGAGAGAGAACCCTGGCAGTTTAATCTTCTTCTTCTTCGATGGCGCTACAGCCCATATCGAGCTTTGGCCTCCTGCAACAGTCGCCTCCAACTCCTCCTGTCCTCAGCGGCTGACTTCCAGTTTGTCACCTGGAGAAGCTGTGCTGCATCCCCTCTTACCTCATCTTCCCACCTCAGTCTGGGTCTTCCCACTTTTCTCTTTCCACCTGGGTGAACAGTCAGAATTCTTTTTGGGACGCGTGTATCCGGCATTCTCTGTACATGCCCAGCCCATCTCAGCCTGAGGAGTCTCATGTGTGCAGAGATGCTAGGGGCCTTATAATATATCGTACAATTCTATATTGTGCCGGATACGCCACTGTTTGCCCTCTTTCACGGGTCCACATATTCTTCTGGCAGTTTAATAGTTCAATAAATTACAGTAAGGAATTATTAAGTATTTCATTAAAACATTAGTATACGCAATGAGCGACAATCCGGAATGCTTAGCAAAATACTTAATTTCGCCTGTTAATTGACCATGTTTGATCCAACATATTCATAATATCTACCATGTTCAACTATTACAGCAAAATTAATTGTAAATATGGTAAAACAAATTATTATAAGCAATAATTAGTCGCCTGAAATATCCATACATATTGAAAATATCTCCGAATAAAAATAAATGCCGCCGACGGGAATTGAACCCGCACCTTCTCATGTCCGGTCAGGTGCTATGGACTACTGAGCTACGTCGGCTTATCCCCAACACGCCAAATAATTCAATATGTACTAGTACTTCAATAAAAAATTACTTCTTATTGAATATTTTTCATATGTAAACATTCAACTTTATATTTTTATGGATATTTCAGGCAACTAATTATTGCTAATAATAATTTGTTGTCCTTTGTGCTATGCATAAAAAACCTTGTCTTATAAACATTAGTTTATCATTACAAAAATAGTAAATCTGGTAATTTATCAGAATTCTGCTTTTCAAACGATGAAGGATCTGGTAGATATTTAAGACACTAACACTTTTTGCGATAATGTTTCGACCGAATATGGTTTGCGGGAATGTGTGGACCGAATATGGTTTGCGAGAATGTGTGGGCCGAATGTGGTTTGCGAGAATGTGTGGGCCGAATGTGGTTTGCGAGAATGTGTGGGCTGAATATGTTTTGCGAGAATGTGTGGGCCGAATATGGTTTGCGAGAATGTGTGGGCCGAATATGGTTTGCGAGAATGTGTGGGCCGAATATGGTTTGCTAGAATGTGTGGGCTGAATATGTTTTTTCGCTCTGCATTTTCTGACAGATTCTGGTAATTTGAGTTAGCTATTAGGAAAAACACTTATATTTCTTTGATTTTAACGCTATAATGCCTATTCATATGTCAGTCACTCAAGGTCGGTGGCCGAGTTGACATCGCGCTTGGGTCCCACTCAGGCGTAGTGTGTTCAATTCCTCGGCTGGCTAAGTCCTCCATCACAACACAAGCAACATTTTCAGCTTACTGTGGTGGTAGTAGGAGATTTTCAAATATTGTCAGGTTATTCGTAACCCCGGAATGTTAAACACAACAACAATACTAAGTGTCCCAGTGATCACGTAAATTTTTTTGCTCCACAAAAATTAACAATTGTTTATCGATTTAAGAACATTTATTGGTGATTTACACTTGCGAGTGCTTGACCATAGTCTAATTTAACACTGTGTTTCAATAGTTGCAGCTGCCAAACTGGTAATTCGTTATTATTTAACTTTATATTTCAACTGTCACCAGAGTGCAATAGACACTCACATACAACGCCGTACAGAAGGAATAAAGAGTACACACAAACCCCCATCTACTTTCTCGTTAGTGACAACGCAGGAGCAGGGTTGTCACCGCATCTTATAAAAAATAATAAATTACTAAAACTAACTTGCAAGATGAGTGCCACCGATGCACTATCATATATTAACAAGGCCAAGGAAGAAATCAGTGCATTATATAGTAATATTACTGATCCAGCACTAAAACTAACAAAAGATCAGATGACAAAACTTCTCAACAAACTTTCCAACCTCTCTGGCACCATGCTGGATGTTGGTGTCAAAGTTGGAATCCTCGAGGGACAGGTTAAGTCATATCAACACATGGTCTCCTCAAAATTGATAGAATCAACCTCACAACATGAATCATCATATTTACCAAATTTAACAATGTGCGAAGCTGCTGACGAGCTCGAGGAGACGAAAAAACGCTCAAAAAACATTATCATTTTCAACTTTCCTGAAAGCTTGGCCTACTCTCAAATTGACAAAATTACCGATGACACCACAAGAATATCAAATACACTAACGGCCATTAACTCAACCATCACTAAAGCCAACACCACAACTTTTCGTCTGGGGATAAAAAAAACGGACAAACCCAGACCTCTAAAAGTGATGCTTGACAATCCCACCCAAGCCATAGATATTTTGAGAAAAAAAAATAGCATAACAGAGTACCCTGGCATTAAAATTTATTCCGACCAAACTCCAGCCCAAAGAAACTATCTCGCCAATTTACGATTAACCCTAGACCAAAGAACCCAAGACGGTGAAATAGGTCTCACAATCAAATATAAGAACAATAAACCTGTTATTGTAAATACAAAAAACTCCCCACGAAACTAACATTTTACTACCAAAATGTTAGAGGTTTGCGCACCAAGCTCAACACCCTAAGGTGTAATATTCCAACGATAAATAACGATGTGTACTGCCTAACGGAAACCTGGCTTCATGAAAAAAATATCTTCCCCTGAATTAGGCTTCACCAACTACGATGTTTACCGGCTGGATCGTGAAAATATTATTGGCGGCGGGGTTTTAATATCGATCAGAAAGATGTTCCATTCAAAACTATTAAAACTAAATAATAAAAACATTGAACAAATAGCTATATTAGTGAAACTCAAAGCAACAAAAATAATTATTGTGTGTGTGTATATCCCCCCCCCAAGTTAGTGCTGATGTGTATTGTAAACATTGTGATGAAATTGAATCTTTGAAATTGAAATATCCTGATGCAAAATTAATAATTTTTGGGGATTTCAATCTCCCAAATGTAAACTGGGTACAACCCACTGAGTCTTCAAATCCCATTTCTGCTAAAGCCCAATTAATCATTGATATCATCAACTTTCTTAACCTTAAACAATTAAATCATGTTAAAAATATAAATGAAAGAATTCTTGACCTTGTCATATCAAACATAAAAAATAGTAATGTCAGCGAATCGCGTGAACCAATAGTATCCATTGACTCTTATCATCCCCCTTTACAAGCGATCATTTATTTGGCACCCATTGAACTCCTCACTCCCCAACCTCCCGTTCACGAACTAAAC
Organism: Hesperophylax magnus; assembly: GCA_026573805.1. Classification (NCBI taxonomy): domain Eukaryota; kingdom Metazoa; phylum Arthropoda; class Insecta; order Trichoptera; family Limnephilidae; genus Hesperophylax; species Hesperophylax magnus. The sequence continues at coordinate 7,162,025 of JAIUSX010000061.1, read as the reverse complement.
TACAAAAAAGCCGATTATAATCAAGTGCGCTTATATCTTTCTTCGCTCAATTGGTCCCGCATTTTTATGTCTGCAAACGTAGAAGAAGCAACAAATGTGTTCAACTCAAACCTTTATGATACTATTGAAAATTGCATACCAACTTCTATTGTAAAACGTAACGACTGTTATCCAAAATGGGTTAGTACTGAACTAAAAAAACTCATTCAATGTAAAAAAATTGCCCACATTAACTTTAAATCCAATAACTCCACTGAGTGCTATAATTTTTTTTCTGTTTTACGAAATAAATGTAAAAGTCTATCTAAAAAATGCTATTCAGATTATATTACAGATGTAGAGCAGACTATCAAGTCAAATCCAAAACATTTTTGGAATTATGTGAATTCTCTTAAAGACAACAACGGCTGTCCTAGATCAATGTATTCAGGGCGAAAACATGCTGACAGTGATCAAGAAATAGTTGACCTCTTTGCTGATCATTTCTCAAGTGTTTATGAACAGAAAGATGATAATGTAACCATACCTGAATTTAAATACACCAATGTAACTGACATATCAACATGCCACATTTCTCTGGATGATGTAAATACAAAGATCAGATCTCTAGATTATAATAAGGGGTCAGGTTCTGACAAAATTCCACCGGTATTCATAAAGGAATGCGCTCAGTTTATAGCAGCTTCACTTCAACACATATTCAATCTGTCACTTCAAACTGGAATATATCCTGATCCTTGGAAACTTAATCACTTGACACCTGTATTTAAATCAGGTGATAAAAATTGTGTTTTAAATTATAGACCAATTTGCATACTGTCTACCATCCCGAAAATGTTTGAAAGTATTGTCTTAGATAAAATTGCTGTTAAGTTTAGGCATATTATTACTCCAGAACAGCATGGTTTTGTGACCGGTCGGTCTACTACAACCAATCTTCTATTGTATGAACACTATATCTGTGAAGCTTTCACGTCTCATGCACAAGTAGATTCAATATATACTGACTTTTCAAAAGCCTTTGATAAAGTAAATATTAATATCCTTCTCGCGAAACTGCAAGCCCTTGGTATACATGGATCATTCCTAAAATGGTTGAATAGTTACCTCTGTAACCGCGAACTGATGGTAAAATTAAAAAATAAAGTCTCATATAAATTTAAAGTAACATCGGGAGTTCCTCAAGGGTCTCATCTGGGCCCACTTCTCTTCGTATTGTTTATGAATGATCTATCTTTATGCTTCGAAAATGTCAAATTCATTCTATTTGCAGATGACCTAAAGCTTTTTAAGATTATAAAATGTTTAAATGATGCACTTATCCTTCAGCATAATATAGATAGACTTGCTAGCTGGTGTGAAATAAACAAATTATTCCTAAACGTAAAAAAGTGTTTCCACATGTTTTTTTACCGTTCACGGACTCCGTTCACGGTTTTCAAAACATTCAGTCAATTAAATTACTCTACTGCTCTCTTGTGAGATCGCACCTAGAATATGCATCTCCTGTATGGTCTCCGATTTATACCTGTAACTTACACCGCTTGGAGAAAGTACAAAGAAAATTTCTTCGATACGTTCAATTCAAATTGAGACAGCCTGTAATTGATATCTGCTACAATACTTTAATGTCTGGTCTAAATCTACCACTTCTTTCTACCCGGCGAACTATTAATGACATTCTTATACTTTTTAAATTACTGAACAATCTCATAGACTGCCCTCAAATGTTAAGTGTTATAAATTTTCGTGTCCCTGTTAAATCAACTCTACTCCACCACCTTTTCCACAGTGACAATCATAGCACTAACTATTTGTATCATTCACCGTTGGCGCGTTTTCACCGCACTGCCAACACGTATACAGACCTTTTTGATATTTTCAAAACCTCACCGTCTTGCATCAAGGCAAAAATACTTGGTTGTGAATGTAACTGATATGTTTGTGAAATGTTAAATGTCTGTTTGTACTGCATCATACTGACATGTTCTTCTTTATGTGTTACATATGTATGGTGTTCTAATACATATACATTCCACATATATACATATATGTGAAATGTATATGTATAGTCATATATACATTCCACATATGTACATATGTGTGAAATGTATATGTATAGTCATATATACATTCCACATATGTACATATATGTGAAATGTATATGTATAGCATCGTATAGAATATAGAATGTATATATGACTATACATGTATATGTATAGTCATATATACATTCCACATATATACATATGTGTGAAATGTATATGTATAGCATCTATATAAACTGCTTGCTTCAGATGTCTTATAGTGTTGGCTAACGGATGTATTATTTTAATAAAAAATGTTACTTTTAATTGTCAAGTCTCTGTCAGCCCTGAATTGTTGAAGCTACTTTGCCATAGTGCCATAGCCAAGTGAAGATAAATTTGATTGTAACAATAAACTCACTACTATTTGCGCTGTTATAATATTTAGCTAGATTATATCTGTTGGCAAGTCACCTTTTCTGTATATTTTATCCTGTTTAAATGAAGTACTTTCTATTATTGTAGCATTCTATGCCTTAAGAAAATTTCAGCTGTATCACATTCAATGTCGTTTTGTATACATATTGTTGTGTTCTTAAATGTAATACTAATATTCGCTTATGTACCACTGTGTACTTATAATCTATGTATCACATTATTGTAAAAGCCTTTTATGGCGTTTAATAAATAAATAAATAAATAAGTTAGTCTTTCTTTAAAAAAGAAAAAATAAAAAATATCTAAAATTGTGAACTAACTAATTTTTAATGTCAAATAATATTTTGGTCTAATATTATTTAACGCCAGCGAGTTTTAAGAATGAAATGTAAAAATGTTATAATAATTATGAAACAATATTATTGAAGTAATATATATATATACATACTCGTATATATAACAGTAATTCAAAATATAATAGAAATTAAAACAGTAATAAAAGACAAATCACAAAAACTACATTATCTACGCTACTACTACGTAGGATTCAACAGAGAGCTGATTTAGATTGCGTTTAATTCTATAAATGAATGTAGACAGTAAATATGTCAATAGTACCTACCCTCTAAACTTGTTGCCTAGATCGTTCATCCTATTGGTAACTAAGTGTGTCTGATAGTTGGTTGTGTACGTGATGCAGAGTAATGTTTCATTTTGTCTTGTGTTAATGAACAATAAAAAAATACAGCGGATTTCAAAATGGGTTCAAATAAATTTTTTTCTAGTGCATGCTGTTTGAATTCCGCATAATCTGAAGAGTAAATAATAACACAAGAAGTATCTTGAGAGCGTGTCTTATGATCCAAATATAAGCCCAGTTCCAAATTCTAATGGGATGGCGTTATACAATTTCAGGCAAATGTGAGGAGAGACAGACCGCGTGCAAATGGTCAGGAACCAAAAGGTACTAGTCAGTGGCACATTTGTTTCCATTCAAATTCGTATTGAAGGCACTTCTAGTTTTCTTCTTTATTCCTTGGCAATAAAAATAACCCAAAATTTGTATTTCGTATTCGTACCTGTATTTCGTTTAATAAATAAAAAAACATAGCTATTAGATTATTTACATTCATATACGATTCTTGAGATCGTTTAGATTCATGATAATGGTATAAATTTGTATAAAAAATGACTGGACCTTATATTATTATCAACAGTTACATGAAATCGACTTGTAGTACCCATAAAATCATCTCTGGAGACGTCCAACAAAAGCCAGAATGGGCTGTTTTGTACCTTGATCATGTAACTCCCGATCGAGGTAGTAAAATAGGTAACCAAACGCCAGCCCTATTCCCAACAATGGGGCCGGCAGCCCGGATTAGTTTGACTCCGAGTCACAAAGGGTGGGTTCATCAATCACTTCTCCCTCATTGGAATAAGGGATGGAGAAATCACGTGATGTCTTCTGGGTCCATTTGATTCGAGACCCACTAGACTCCTTGCCCTTGATACCGTGATTGTGTCCATATCTTACTTACAGTGGGCAGGCTAGTGACGTATTTCGTGCCAGTGGCCTGATAAGAAATCGTTTGTATTGTAAACAAAATATAGGTGAAACTCATGGCCACATTTTTGACAGCATTCATCTTCATCTGCAGATCGCGGGTTCAAATTTTTTAATTTTATTCTTTGAATTCATTTGGGGTTTTTTTATATGTGAATAACTACTCCCAACCGTCTGGAGCCAGTGATACATTGGCATACCCAATTAAGGTATTTTGTGAGACTGTTGTGAGGAGGGCGTGAAGATAAGGAAGAGTAACGTGGGGGAGTACCTGGCTATTCACAGCTTATCACCAAAAACGGCTAAAGCCATTTCAAGCAGTGTTTCAATTAGAAATAGTGGGCTCACACCAGGGCTATACTGAGAGTATCTTCCACTCTGGAACATGACGCAAGTATACTATATATTATTTTAATTGATATAATTGCGAAATAACATAAATTCAATAAATCAAATTCAATTTACGGAATTTGAACCCGCGACCTTCGAATTGCTAGTCGAGAGCCTAACCACAGATGCTTGAAATGGTTATAGCCGTATTTGGTGATCAGATCCGAACAGCCAAGTACTTTTCCACGTTCTTCTTCTTCATCTTCTTCTCCCACTACATTCAGCCTCACCACATACACCGATTGCCGTAGTCTCACTGGCTCCAGACGGAGGAGAGCAGTTGGGATTCTTGTGCAGTATTCAATAAAAAAGTATATAATTAAAAAATATTATTTATTTTTATAATTCTCTTAAAGTGCTTGCTATATTTTTTCCGAACACTGTCCGAAACGTCGGCTAAAGAAAGAGGAAGTGCAACACTGCATAATAACCCTGAAATTGATAACGTGAAGGTCCTAAGCATACTCAAGATAATAAAAAAAATTACCACAAGAGTTCAAATCTAGTTTTGTAGGTATCATTTTACGTCAAAGTCATTTTAACTCAATACATTTTCAACCCCACTCGAATAAAGAACATTTAAATTTAGTGTTCAAAAATACTGAGTTTTCAATGCGCAACTTCTGGTGTTTCTCGAAGTTCGCTCGTTCTTCTTACTCTGTACTATTATCTTCGCCTATCTATGCCTACGTTCGCTACACGCCCCAACACGATGTCTGCGGTGAGACGAAACAAACCCGAATCTTCTGCAGCTCAAGGAGAACATAAATTGAATTTCCCGCCCCGACTGTAGTTAAAGTAGCTGCCACTTCTAGGCGGACTCAGGTTCCTGGGCAGACATGTGAATTTATGGTATTTTATGCATTCCGGTATACAAAATTGAATTCCCACAAATAAAACAGGAAATAAGTTTTTAAAGTAGGAACATAATTGTTTTATATCTTACAAAACGGCGTATCTTTTTGTTTATTTTTTTGTGAAATACGGTTTAATAGATTAATAACATTTTATTTAAAAAAAAAAAGAGGAAAAAAAAAGTTTTTTCTACAAAAAATCGTCTATTTTTATAAATACTTATTTTAAAAATATATATTACTGACGATTGAACCTTCTTCGCCAAGGACTATATCTAAACTGCTGTAAACTTTTAAAACATCTTTATGAACTTTAGGTTTTAGTGAAAATTGAATCATCCTCTCCAGGGACTGACTAAAATGAAGGGACCAAGCTAACTTAACATCACTTAACCACTTAACCTAAATCCTAATTCGATGGTACTGAGATTTATTTCGTAAACTAACTGCTGTAAATTTTTACAATGTCATCCAATTTCAGAAATTTGCGCGTGCGTGCACGTAGAAAAATGGGTATCGCAAATTTAGTAAAAATCTCTTAATTTTTTTATTAATCCGGTTAAAAACGGGATTGGAGGTCTTGATGAATGAATTAACAGGTTTCCTGATAAATTTGTAGTAAATTACGAATATATTATCACGATATCGGAACACGTGTTCATGAAATGCACGTGAACGTAAACGGGGGGCACAGCGGGGTGGAACAAGGGGGGCAGTACTGGGGACTTTTATGAAAATACTCCTTACAGTAGATACTATACAACTGCAAAAAATCAACTTTCCCCTAATTTGTTGCAGTTAAAGGTTGATTTTTTGTCTAGATTGACTGGGCTATACGTTTATATAATAACGCCGGGTCTCCAGTGATCAAATTCTTTAAAAAAATCGGACAAAAACATTGGGTGGGGGCCACAACGTTTTTATTTTCCATCGGTTACGGAAAACAAAAACATTGTGACTATGCCTTAATGTTTCACGTTTGCACAAAACATTTGATTCAATGCTAACGGTAATATTTATCGCTGGAGACGTGGCTTTAGACCACATGAGTAGATCTATTTTATAAGTGTAGTAAATAAAATTTAAATAAGAATTTTTTATTGCCTAACTACCTTTCAATATTATATTCGACTGCAATCATAAATAATGAAAGGGTTACAATATAATTTACAAATTTCTTGTTAAGGTTAAATTTTTTATCCGTTTATGTTTTCAGCGGAATTGTCAAGAGGCAAAAACAAATAAAACACACGCGGCATAACAGCTCAAAGCACATAAACAACGCTCTCATTCAATGCGACAATCTTGTTACATTCATATGGAAAACAGGAAGCCTCTTGTTTGCCAGATATGGGATTTTTCACAAAATTCTGTCACTGATCTGCGAACGATGTTTCCGTGCCTAAAGTGTGTTTTTTTTTCTGAATTCGTCTGAAGACAAATAACGCACTTCTTGTGTGTCTTTCATCTGCGGAATATCAAATAATAATATTCAATATCGTGGAGCAGATTTCTAAAACTGCGGTCCGTGAAAAATATATAATTGGTAACCTTTTCTGATTTTATTTCTCACTAGAGCAATTCCGATGAGTTCTAACCTCATATTAGAACTGGTGGAATTTTAAAATACATATAATTTATAGTGGGAGGTAGTAGGTACAATTTAACTTAGGTGTTTCATATATAGGTAACACAGGCCAAAATAAAAAAAATAGCGGTTAAGTGGAACATAAAACAAGGGAAAATAAAAAATAAATTAAAGTGATGTGCAATGTACATATAAGCACGAACTGGAGGAAGAAATTTACAGAATGGTGCTTATCCTGTTACACATAAGTAAAAATAAAATATGGATGATTACAAATGTTATTTAATTTTTTTTGTGATTTTGAAACTAATCACGTGTTCCTTATAATATTATTCGAATCGACATTCACACCATTTATTGCAAAACTTTAATAATTGACGTGTATCTTCAGGTTGCCCAATTGCTATAACTAAACTTAGGATTGTGTGTATTGGTGTATATGTAGGTTTTCACTTCCCGCAGTGATGTTATTGCGAAACGTCACTGAGACGCCGTTTTGTCTTGTTTACATCTGCTTATTGTTTAAGTGAAAAAGAGACAATAAGTTGAAGATTACTATTTTTGAAAGAAACTTTTTTATTTTAATTGGAATTTTCTTTTCTGAAGATGAATAATAAATTAGAAACATGATTTATAGAAGTAATGTATCTGAGCGAGTTTTTTGTTCAAGTCAACTCTGGCTGTGATAGTGAGATTTTAACAAAATTATGAGTACAATCTGGCTAATTTAGATTACCCAACGTTATTTTTTTAAATGGTATTTTTTTTTGGAATGTTCAACAAAGTATTTCTTTGTAAGAAACCTGCAATGGCAATAATCAATATTTCGCTTTCATAAAATCTGAATATTTCTTTCAGAAAAAGCTCATGTTAAAATATCTTTTATTTTATTTTAATTTCAGTTCCGTTCTTTTCGATCTCATATTAGCAATGCAGACTCTCAATATAGAGACATTCGGAAGTTTTTTAATAATCGACATTAATTTTCCGAAGAAACATCGGTCTGAGTAATGCTATTTAGAATAGCACTAATCGTCCTTCAATGCCTATCATTCCATATTCCGAATCGCAACAGCAAATAGTCGTTTGATTTTCAATTCACTAATAGCAAGACAAATTTTAAACAGAACTTTTATCTACAGATCGACAAATTCATTTAACATAAGTTATTACCACAGTAACATATTTAGTATGACTATACGCGACACAAAACGAAAATTCACTATTCAACAGGACTTGAACTGGATCACTCAATTTATCTTCCCATCTACTCCTATCCTTTGTCCCTTTATTCCATTCCTGTATACTCCCACCCTCCTCCTCAACATATATCTTGTAACTAAAAATAACACTTATTTTGTATCACTTTTGTATTTCGATATTTATAATATTATTATTATAATTTGGCGAGTGGAAATGGGTACTGCCACCCCCGGGAACCATTCATTGGATAACCAATGCCTAGGTCATCCCAAGTGGTTCGCTACGTTTGGTGACTTGGCAGGGGCGCCCGGGTTTATGGGGTGAGGTTTGTACCAGCTGCGTGGCGGGCCGCATCGGCAGAAGGCAGTTGAGCGAGACCTTTTGACATCTGCAGCCCGACTCTTTCGACGCATCGCTTTGCAATGCAGTGGGAGGGATGCATTCATACGTTTGTCACTTAGGATTCACTGACCCTCAGATTCCTACACACCCGTCATACCTATTCCTCTCATTCATCCAAGATCCTCCACAAAGCATCCCCAAAGATGAAATCTTCCTCTGACTGACTCCATGACTCCTGACGCCAAGTTTAATGTAAAAATGTGTGTTAGTTTAAGATTTGCTGTCAACTTACCCAAAAATAAATAAATTAATATAAAAGTTTCAAAATGTTTGCCATTTCCTGGTTAAATATTGGCTTTCGCTGTTTTTGTAACACAAAGGCAAGCGTCAACCCGAAACCACTAGATCAGCTACTGTCTATGTCTACAATGCTGAAAACCTCCCCACAATATCTCTACCCTTCTCGCTGTATTCTATTCAGATGTTCGATTCCAGATCGCGTGTCAGAACATCCCTTCTAAATTCGCAGGCTATTGGGTTTGCAAATTTACTACCTTCAGATATTTATATCCCGATAAATTTTGATATTGGTGGCTTCATACGGTATTCGTATTATTGTTATCAGACTTAATTTAAATTTGCCTGAGAGATTAAATCCTCGTGCCGGTGTTGGTCTTCCATGTAAATACAACAAACATGGTTTCTCAAATAACATGATTGTAATATTACATCGATGGTTTATTAAGTAGAAGACCTGAGCATCTGGAATTAGTTTCTACTTCATGAGACAAAAGGGGGCTAATTTAAGAAAACTATTGTTTCCATTTTGAATAATTATATAGAATGTTATCATTTGCAAGCTTATGCTTTAAGTCATTAGTTAGATATTTTATTGAATTTGTTTAATTCAGCAGAACACTGCGGTGTGGCATTGCTTTGTGATCAGTGTGTCCAAGAGTGACGAAGGTATGAATCGATCCCTCCTACCGCGTTCCTTGAAAGTCTTGAATATGAATTATCAATATTATTAGTTAGAGTCGTCGTCCAAGTAAGACAGAGATCCTGGGTTTGATTCTCAGTTGAGAACGTTAAATATTTATTCTTCTGTGTCTTGTTCTGTTTCATGGCCATTTATTAATATTATCTTCTTCTTCGATGATACTTAGCCCGTCGTCATACTGGCTCAGTAACCTGTCGTATGTACTTAATTTAAAAAGCTTTTAGTCACTCCGTTTAGTTCTATATTATCATCGTCGTCATAATGGCTCAGAAACTTGTCGTATATACTTAATTTAAAAAGCTTATAGTCACTCCGTTTAGTTCTATATTATCGTCGTCGTCATAATGGCTCAGTAACTTGTCGTGTATACTTAATTTAAAAAGCTTATAGTCACTCCGTTTAGTTCTATATTATCATCGTCGTCATAATGGCTCAGAAACTTGTCGTATATACTTAATTTAAAAAGCTTATAGTCACTCCGTTTAGTTCTATATTATCGTCGTCGTCATAATGGCTCAGTAACTTGTCGTATATACTTAATTTAAAAAGCTTATAGTCACTCCGTTTAGTTCTATATTATCGTCGTCGTCATAATGGCTCAGTAACCTGTCGTATATACTTAATTTAAATAGCTTATAGTTACTCCGTTTAGTTCTATATTATCTCGAGAATTTAATACTTAACTGATAGCATTGATTGCGAATAATTAATGTTTTAAAAACATTTCATTTTCCAGTTTTATTCACCATATTAAAATACATTTATAACATTTCTGTGCAGTCGCTACTTCGTTAATTAGGTTTATCCGCATTTATATTCAATGATGCTCTCGTATAACTAAAGTTTTAACGAGTTCGGTAAAAATATATTGTTTGCGCTCACTCAGGTTTAAAAAAAAACTACAGTTTTATCCGGCGCTAAGTGGAACAAACCTAATGGAAAAGTTTGCGCTAATTCTGTCCATAGTCCATTAAAAGTCTCACATTGCACCACTAACGAGAGGGGAAAATACAATCACCTTTTTTGGCTAATAAAAGTGCAAACCAAAATGCTTGAAATTTTAGAATATAATATATTATTATCCAAAGCTTTTTGTCGGGACTCACTTTTTAAGGAAACGATCATTTCATTTTTGGACTAACATTTATATATCTTATAATAGCATTTGTTTATTTGAAAACATGCTGTCAATGCTTTTCCAAGCATCTTGCTATATTTAGAGATGTAAAGCAGCTGTATTAATTTATAGTCAAAATAAATTTAGTAGCAGTATGTACGAATTTGCAGACATCAGAGACATTTGTGAATATTATTAATGAACTTGTTTATATTGGTTCGGTACATATATTTACGACGAAACTTTTCCATTGAATTTGCTTAAAACTAACCTACTAGACATAGAGAAGCATATTTTTTATATGCATACCTAGTATATAACGTAGCAAATGATTTTTAGAAATATATCCTATTTTTAATAAAAAAATTGTACTAAAATACATATCAAGTAAATCAAAATGTAAATACTGTACAGCAAATAATCCCTTAATTAGTTTCTTGACTCTTAAGAATTCAGCGCGTAAGAAAATGAATATTGTAAACTTAATCGATCCGAATAAAAAAGATATTGGATAGGTAGCAATAAATTTTATAAAATTGGAAATGATGTTAAAAAAACCTTTAAGTATAAAAATTGTTTAAAATATGACAACGGGTAGTTTTACAGAATTTGAACAATTTTTCAAATTTCAAAGTATTTTCATGTTTTGTGATAGTTCTGTTACTATTTCAGTTTTGTGAAGCAACTAGTTAGTAATGATATAATAATTTAACCTGAATATAACCTTCACAGAATTTGAAAATCAAATTTGAAATTTGATGAATTGTTCAAATTCTGTGAAACAAACCGTCCTAACTATGAAACCTTTTAAATTGTTTTGTCTACTTTCCGTAAAAGAAACGGCATCAATTTGTAATCGTATTAGTACATAGATATTGATTTTTTATCTGATATTAACGTAGTATGTTAAATTTCATGAATTTATTTTATTTGTTTGTATATTTTATATGTACAATGAATTATATCAACTTATATACATTATGTAAAATTACATTAACAAATGTAATTTTACCTATGAATTTGAAAAAAAATGACATCTGTGCTTTGTGTTTTTAGCGTATTTTAAATGTATCATGTAATGTATGTACTTGTAAATAGTTCTAAATTTTAACCTACACTTACAAACATTCCACAATCACTTCAACTTGACACTGGCTAGAACACTCCTTGGGGTGAAAATCCATTTAAAAAAAAAAACTGGTAACAACTGATGATTTTCTCGGATATTTCACATATATAGAGTTAATTAATGCGTTTTCAAATGTTCATTCTGTAATAGAGATTATATTTGAAACGCTAATCAAAATAATATTTTATTTCCACAGGTGGAGTGGGTAATGGCCGACGGTTCTGCCGTGACCCCCGTCCGAGGGTTGCGCGACGTCCTTCCTAACGGCACACTGTACTTCGCGCCCTTTCCTGCGGACCGGCTGCGCAGGGACATCCACCACGCTGGCTACAGGTGTCGCCTGAGCAGCCAGCTGGGCACGGTGCTGTCACGGGAGGTGCACGTCCGGGCTGGTAAGTTTCGTTTCTCTCATTACACTTCCTATCACCAGCATTTCATCTGTACTGTTTTCAAAGGCCAACCGAGCGAAAGCTGAGCATCGATGTCGGTTAGGCAGATAGCCACGCCATTCTCGAAGGGACTGCTCGGCGAGACCAGGACGTCTGCCCTGCTCGTCTTTAAATATGAATATTTACAGTTTTCATTTATCTCAACTTACACTAACTTACAATTAAATTGTAAGTTTTTTTTAAATGAATCTTTCGAGGGTTGTGTTTTCTTGTTTTTTATTTGTTTTAAATAGTGTCATGAAGTGTGAGACGAAAGAGGTAAACAATACGTTTGCTTATTATAACGCCGTTGGGGAAGTGGTTGGACCCTTCAAATGTACTGTCTTCATCCTCTCTATGGGGGGTGGGATCTTAGAGTAATAATATACCTTTGTCCTTGGACGGCACTAATCGTGTTTTTATCTATTTATTGTAAATGGTCATTGTGTTTAGCTTGGTACCGTTATGGTATATTTATTAAAAGCCCTGCTTAGCTCCCTACACTTTCGATGAAAGAATAGTTCTCATCGACCCTAATATCTCCGGTACCCCTGGAACTGGAGTAAATTACTTTTTGTTTAACAGAATTTGAACATATAATCATTTATTTAATTTAAAATTCTAGTTCCGTGAAAGTTCTATTCAAGTTCTGTTATTATTTCATTATGGGCAGGTTGTTTCATAGTACCTAGATAGTGGCAGAACTTGAATAGTACTTTCACAGGCTTTGAATATTAACTTTGACGAACTGTTCAAATTCTGCGAAACAATCCTTCTTTAGTCTCTTGGGTTCTTTTTAAGATACTTATCCACTATTGCACCGCCTTCATGGGATTACATCTGGGCGCTGTGTCATGTGGAATGAATATGGGTTGATTGAAACTGGAATTGAAAATTCCGTGTGTTATATGCTACAATGGTAGCGTGATTGGAGCTGACATAGTTTTTTTTCCTTTTCTACTATTTATTCTATGAGCTAAAAATAATCAGAGCTCTCGGTGAGAAAATACCTAGAACATACTAGAAAATTGACACATAAACTATAGAAAATTTGTAAAAAAGAATAGAGTCTTAACGTGATATCTGATAGAGGGACCCACCCGTCCTCAAATAGTTCAAGAATGTCGTGGTTGCCTCACCAGTGCCTATCACCAGTCGGAGCGTTTCCGTGAAGGGTTGAGCGATGTCCTCTCTAGGGGCATCATCTACCTAACGATATTTTTATCGTTTCATTTTCGGATGTCGTATGATTATAATACACACTTGGGAGAAATAAACCATTTCAATTTATGCGACTCTCTAGCAACAAAGCCTACCTACATACGTCCAACCCGATCATAACTTTAACAATTTTATCTTCCCAACGGTTCTCAGCACTAAATGATGTTTTTGATCAATAATGGACTAAATATCTGCCTAAAATTAGTCAAAATAAAGGACTCAACTTTACCCCAATTCAAAAGCAAAGTTCCATCACTATAATGTAACTTTGACTCCCCTTTCTCCACAATACGCTTCGATGGCCAAAAACATTATTGAATTCTATGTTGAATTTAAAAATAAATTTTCATTCATGTAAGCATTTTTTGGAATTTACAGTGATCAAGGAAGGTTACGAGGTGAAAGTCTACGACGAATATGTGATCAGCGGTAACTCCGCTCTCCTGAGGTGTCAGCTTCCCTCCTACGTCAGCGAGTTCGTTATGGTCACTTCTTGGATCCAGGATAGCTCCATCAACATCTACCCCAGCTCTGATATAAGTAAGTTGATCTGCCTACGTGTCGATAGCCTGTGAGAAAAAGGGGTTAACCTACTAATCGCTTTAAAGACCAGTAACAGATCAGCAGGTAGGGAGGTATTTTGCTTTATTAAACATTTTGAACGCAGTTGTTAGTTTTTGCATAGCTTTGAATTGGAAGTGGGTGATATGCCTGTTCTAAAATAACTTGTTTTATCTACGCCATAATATTATTGTTCGCTGGAATCCAACACCCCCAACTTCATGCTCAACGTTAAGTGCGAAAACAACAATATCCACGGGTCGGCTAAATGCCACAATTTGTTCGCACATTATTATTTTATACATAATATATATAAATTGGAAGAATTAAAGATGCGGAATACATAAAATCTATTAAAATATAACATCTCAAATATACCGAACTTCAACGGCAAATTATATACAGTTTCTAATTATAATATTATTTTTGAGGTAATTTGACATAAAAATGATGAAAAATGCTAATATCGGCTGTGAATCTATTTGTAACTCTGGTTCAATGAACTCTAAAACTTTTGCTTTGATTCTGAGCTTCACTTTCAATATTGGAAGTGTTTGTTTATATATGTAATAATAATATTATGTTTTTAACAGAAAATTATTTTAATTGCCAATTCAAAATTTGTATGTTTATATGAGACACGTAGCGAAATAATTATTTCCACTTTTGAGACAAAAAATTTACCTTCAATTAGTATAATTTGGCCTCCAACGCTCTAACGCCGAACGACCGGAATCTACCGAATCCGGTCCCCACGTACTGTTACTCGCATGATACCAGTAGAATAAGTTTCGACGAGATATAAGTACGCAATCCGGAAATTTTTCATGAAAAATATGCCAAACATAACAAAATTTAATTTCTACATAAAATAATATCAAAAATTTTCGAAGGATTCTATTAACACCACCACTGCTCACCACTGTTTCCGTGACAGTTGTAATTGGCTAGAAAAAGACATCTGGTATTTTTTTTTACAGTGCAAACATTAAACGAAAGTATAAAAGCATGAAAGTTTTTTTGTCTCAAAAGGACAAAAATATAGCGTCTACCACGTCGCTTCGCCACCTAATTGTTTACTGTTTACGACAATGCTATTCGACTAGATCGAAATCAAACAATACGCAAGATGTAAGTGTTTTTATTGTCTTCAGCAAACGCCCACTGTCTGTACGATTAATATTACATAGTGTCCGAAAAAGGCGAAGAGTTTTTTTTTTTACTCACGACATAAAAATCATTTATATTATTTTTGTGTTATATTCACTCCACACAGAAGACTTTGAAAGAAATTATTTCCCTAGAGACCTATATCATAATTAGGGTGGCTGTGTGGAGGATCTCGCTGAGGAAAAAAGGAGTTAACCTGGGTGTTAAAGAGACCCATCTTGTAGAAGGGAGAGGCCAGAGGCCGTTAAATCTTTCCAAAGCCGAGTTACTAAACAGAGTCGTAGAAGCGACCTGCTGTTCTCATGGAATAATGTCAATCATATGCTATGTATAGTATAATGTACAGATATCATGTCAATTATTTAATCCCACATGTTACTTCCCTTTTTCATTAGTTTTTAAGCTCTTAAAAAAGATGCATTATGTTTTTAAATAGTCTCTATTCGGACGCCAAGTTGAAAAAGTAATTAAATGAAATTCCCTAGACAGAAAAAATCGCAAAGTGTGCTCCTGAAATTATAAAAAACAGACCTGGTTCTGTTATTTAACATGCCATAGGTATGAAGAAATTCACAGAATTACTTTAAATGCCACTTACCTCTCAGATGTCAAGAGAATTTTGCTCTTTTTGAAATCAGTCGTATTTCATTAAATATTTTCAGTCGTTTACGCCCTTTAATAACAAACTCTTTATTATATTAGCTCTCTCCCTC
Source organism: Hesperophylax magnus (assembly GCA_026573805.1). NCBI lineage: Eukaryota > Metazoa > Arthropoda > Insecta > Trichoptera > Limnephilidae > Hesperophylax > Hesperophylax magnus. The sequence continues at coordinate 7,146,277 of JAIUSX010000061.1, read as the reverse complement.
TACCATTCGTATTTATACAGGGTGTCCGGGGGCAAAGTGAGGGGTGATAAACTTCGGGGAATGCTACATGATTTTAGGAGTAAGAAAATAAACAATTTTTGTCGAAATTCCAACGTTTTAGATTGTTTTTAGGTATGAATTTTTTGTATGGAAAATATGTTAGTGTTGGAAATTCGAAAAAACTTCTTTTTTTTAACTTATATCATCACCTCCCGAAGTTAGCGCACTTTACCCCCGGACACTCTGTATATCTCCATTTCAAACCATCTTCAGTAATTTTCTTATCCTTTTTGATCGCTTATAAGGGAGACTTAAGTGCGTATTTGGAATGAATGAATTAAACTAATCGCTTTTGATTTATTTTCTCCACAGACGGAAAGTACGTGATCCTAAGTAGCGGAGAACTCCACATCAGTTCGGCAGAACCTTCCGAAAGCTTCCATTCCTACACCTGCAGGACTATACACAAACTGACAGGAGAGTCCTACTCCAGCGCGTATCCTGGTAAATATTCTATTGGTTTGTTCACTACAAGTACATCATAAACCATTCTGCGAATGGCCTGTCTACTCATTATTCAAGCAATTAGAACCAGAGAGTTTAAACGATTCATCAAACTTCAAAGTTAAAATTCTGTTTCTGTGAAGTTCTATTAAAGTTCCGTTTTTATTTCATCACGGTCCGGTTATTTCGCGGTACTTGGATAGTAACAGAACTTGAATAGGACTGTCATTAAACTTGAGTATTAACTTTTAAATTTGATGAATTGTTCAAATTCTGTGTAGTAATTTTTTGCATTAATGTTGTGGACTTCTATATAAAAATCTGAACTCATAGTGACGTGATTCCCCAGGTCACGTTATCATCACGGAGCCGAAGGGAAGCGTGCAGCCGCGCATCACGGTGGAAAAGCACAGCACGCGGCGCGTCGTGCTCGGCGACCACGTGCTGCTGTCGTGCGCAGCGCAGGGTTGGCCTGTGCCCACATACAGGTAAGTTACAGCTTTATACGAAATTTGATGAATTGTTCAACTGAAATACTCCATCCTATGTGTTCACAACTATCAGAATGTAGTAGATGGGATGCAGTGCCCTATCCAATCTCCCACCATAATTTCCACAATCTCCGTTCGTCTACTCCGCACGTGTGTGCACGTAACTGTAACTGCCACTTCCTTCGACTGCTTGCGTATTTACAATCTGTGTACAGTGTACACTTGTACACATTCAGTATGTACATGTACACGTACTGTAGCTTATGCTCACTCGTTCAATGTAGTATTAACTAGTGGTAGAAAAATGGTGGTGCGCGAATAAAAATATATTAACTGAATGTAGCGAAGTAAAATTATTTACAAGTTACATTTCCAATAATTTATTCTAATTCTAACAATATTATTGAAAACATTTATAAACGCCTGTTGAAAGGAATACATCCCTATTTTTGTCAATGATTTTATTGAATTTTCATTATTCCATTTATTGTTTACTTTATTTAATTAGAATTATTTATGTAGATATATAGGTACATATTTTCATATTAGATGGACTGCTCAAAACCAGTCGCATGCTGCGTCCGGAATGTACATCTGACACCTTTTTTTCAATATTGCCAAGAAAAATATTATGATGGGTGACAAACTAAATAATAAATAAACTGTTGACAATTAATAAACATTTTTATTACATAATTATAAAGTCCTGTATAAACTCGACTATTTTGTGTTTCGTCTGTATGTAAATTTGTTTGTACTTTCTGTATCTATTTCAAGACGGTAGCCGTTTAACGGTTAAGTGAAGATTATTTTTTTAAACATGAAATCGTTGTGCTTATTTTGATTTTCTTATTTGCATTTTTATTTCAATATTATGGTACCTACTTGCCTTAAGAAAGTTTGTAAAAAGAATTGTCATCTAAATAGTTACATTTCTTTAGACAACTTGTATAGTTCTTATTTGACATTAAAAAAAAATTATGATTTGTAATTTGGTACGCATTCTAGAATGAATGCGACAATACCCATTGCAAATAATGTATACATGAGATTAATTTTACCACCATTTTTTTAAATTAACATTATCACGACAGAAAATTTCTTTCTCTCATCTGCAATTTAAAATCCCAAATAAAATAATTTAACAGATTGGTATTTTATAATCACAGTGTCCTTATAGGATTAAAAATTATTTCTTTGTGAAATGTATGTTTAAGCATCGGTTCGTTTGTATTGTCCAATACTTTTAATTACATACTTTCCGAAGCCCTTAGATATATTATGATTTGTTTAAAATCTCTCAAACTTTATTGCATTCAGCTCCAAAGAAATTTTTCAGCTTTATTTCCCCCTATGGTGTAATAATTGCAAGGATGCCTCTGACCAAGGCAATGCTATTATTGTAAACCCGTAATAAAATAAGAGCTTGCAAAATGCAAAATGCATTCCTAAGAAACTGTAAATATATTTCCATTATTCGTGTCATGTCCCTTTGAAATTTTTGTTACTCTAAGCAACCAAGGTGTGGGAGAAAAAAGCCTTAGTTAGGTTAACTTTTTTAATGTGTTTTTGTATTTTTTATTTTAAAAGGCAGATACCCCGTGTATGGGGAGAGGCAATCTTGGACGGTCAGTCTCGGAGAGTAGTCTGTGTCAATAGTCTGTCAGAAGTGGTAGGTAGTACCACTACTGATGATGGGACATTAGACCCATAATCTGCTACCTATCAGTAAATTTCAGCTGCGGCTGATAGTTAGTAATACCTATTGTGTTTATATTTTATAAAAATAAAACTGATGTGAAGAAAAAACAAAGAAAGTGTTTTCCTGCCTACCATTGGGTGTTTTCGTACGAAGATAGTAGAAACAGCAGGTATATAAGGAATATTTGGTTTTGATTTTTTTAAATGAAAAGATTAAAAACATACCTTTTTTAACGCGAGGTTAACTGTTCACTGAACAACCTACTGGTAGTATAATAGATAATTAGTACGTTGTTACACCAGCGTATTTGTGAGTTTAAGCTTTTAATGATGTTTGTCAGAGTTTTCAAAGAATGTCAAGTTTTTTCTAACCCGGGGACGCCCGTATTTCTATTTTAAAAAAATCTTATTATAATCTTACCTGTGATTAGTTTTACAAAGCCATATCACTCCACGCCGACGAGTTTGTTGTTTCTTAAAAGGGTGTTGTTTATTTTAATGTTCCATAATTGAAAAGTTTGCGCACCTCTGCCTTACAACAATGTACATTGTTCAAGAATATATAATATACATATCCTTAACGACGCCATGCGGCGCCGTACCGCATGCCGCGTTATGTGTCGTGTGAGCACCCCTTAATTAGGTGATCATTTACTATTGTTCATAAGAATATAATGGCTTTCGACTTTGCTCCAAACTCTAAAGCGTACCGTATAAGGAAAAACAGGCGTCGAATTAACAGCGTTTGATGATATTGTTGCGTGTTATTAAAATATGGTAAAATAATTTTCTATGCCAAAATATTCGTCTTACTTAATAACCTTACTATATTTTATTTTAGTTTAATAATGTACACAACAGAGGGTTTACGTAAGGAAACATTACAAAGAATAATACAAATCGTCTAATAAGAGTACAAAATTTTTTTGACATATAACAGTTTAATATGTAAACCAAAAAAAAAACAATAAAGTTTCAATCAAGTTTAAAAAAAAATACATGTGACACCTCACAAAACCACTTATATATAGTGCAAAGACAGGAAACTATATCGCAATCCGGTTGGGCAGCGTTGTGAGCCGGGTTAAGGTAGGGGATGTATGAATAAATTTATTAATGCGAGTCCACATGCGAGCCGACACAAAATTAGTCGAAGAAACTACCCGTTCTTACGAAGTTAACATCAACGACTGAGAACGGGTATTCGCTCATTAGAACCAGAGATATAAAAAACTTTAAAATCTAGGAGCTATTGCCATAATTGTCCGGAATCTTGCCACTACTGTGGATTTTGGATGTTACAATAGTCGAAATATTATCAAAAGAGGTTGGGAGAAGTTGGTTTTTTGGAAAGGAATATGGAAAGTTTCGGGGTTTCTTAGAAGACGGTGATCGGCCAAGAGATTGAAATCAATATTTACCAAACTGTTAGAAAACCTGAACTGTTCAAATTTGAAGCCTAAAACAGGCAAGACGAAATATTTGGCATACGATAGTATTTTGCACAAACTGAAATATGAAATTAACTTACTTTGATTAAGAAATTTTAAATTTAAAAATCTTATTTCTATTCTAAATATCGTTAGACTTCGTCGAAATTTAACAATCCGGTCAAATGTGTTGACTTATTTGCAAAAATAAAGATGAGATTTACAATTTGTAGAAACGTCATAAAATATTAGAACTTTACCTACAAAAAAAAATACAGTGTGTGGCAAGCCTACGCACGACGGAAGTGAAACTTTTAGTATTCTTCTCTCTCTCTTTTCATTTCATTCTCTCTTTTTTCTCACTTCTATCTCGTCACTACTCATTTTTGACACTAAAACTCTGTTCCAAATCGAATAAACCACAATCAATTACGTATTTCACTCGTATTACGCTCACCGCGCAGTACACAAAGCAAGCAGCTGATGCCTGGCGTGGCGTCGTTGGCTAGAGAGAGAGGAAAAGAGAGAAGAGAGAGAGAGAATGTTCGTCAGTGGCTCCCTCACCTCAGTAAGCGACTACGGTGAGAGAGCGACAGTGAACGGTGAGCGGTGGTGGGGGTCCCGTACCCCCACCACCAAATGATCACGGTTTTTCGTGACGGTCATGAGTCGGTTTTACTCCGGTCCTCGAAAATGCATGACGCGCGTAAAGAAGTTTCACTTCAAAAATATTGTCAAACGATTTCTACGTTTGTTTATATAATTTAAGAATACAGAGATCTTTCAAATCTCCGTGGTCGAGGGGTAAGGCTTTCGAATGTCAAGCCCGAAGTCGCAAGTTCAAATTTAAAATATTATATAGTGAATTGAAGATACTCTCAGTATCGCCTCAGCGTAAGACCACAATTCAGTATTGAAACGTTCCTTGAAATGACTGTGGCCGTGTTTGGTGATCTCCTTTCCCTCCCCACTACCGTCAGCCTCATAAAATAACCCGATTGAGGATGCCATGCCATGTCTCACTGGCTACAGACGGTGGGGACTCTTATGCGGTTTCACATTTTAAAAAAGTATCTTTGCTTGAATTTGACATAATTCTCAGAACAACGGAGCGTTTCTTAGATTTTGTTTCCCTACCGTTTTGCCTTCCCAAACATTTGTTTTCTTTCCAATAATCCATATGTTAGAACAACAGCTCGATTATTGCTTCATTTTCTTAAAAAAATAGAAAATGTTCTAGGAAACACAATACAGGGTGTCCAGGGGTAAAGTGCACAAACTTCAGAAGTTACAAGTAGTACAACTTCGACGTTACTAGTACTAACAAAAGTCTTATTCATTGAGATACTGTCGTAATGTCGATGGTTGGTACAGCTTGGCACAATATTATAGAGATTTATTTAATTTTTATAAAAAAACTAATTAAAAAAAAAAAAAAAATCTCGATTACTATGGCAACACCGAGTATTACTCATTTTTTTTTAATTTGAAATTTGTTCTTCACATTCTAGTTTGCCAGTACGTTTTACAAAAAAGCAAAACCACATAATTCAACCTTTTTTTAAAATTGATCCGTCAATTGATTTTGTTATATTTTGATTTAACATCTTAATAAAACAGCTGTGTGATAAATATATTCCAGAAAAAATATGATCACTCTGATAGTTTAAAATGATAAAAAAAATCTATTTCGGTGAAATTTTAGTTTTCTAATAATAATAATAAAAAAGTTTAAAGATTAAATTTCCTTAGATTGTGCATATGAAGCAGAATCATTTCCTTTCAAGTGAAATAAAATATTTTCTGAACACCGCTTGGTTAAAGCAAAAAAAAACTTTTAAGGCCCCCCAGTAAGCGTTCAAATATGGTTTGAAAGGGAAATATGTAAATACGAATGTTAGAGGGAGCGCGCTAATATTAAAAAGGAGATAACAATTAGGCGAAAATGGTGAAAATATTTACTGAAACATGACTCGTTTTAAATAGACCAAAAACCTCTCGACAAATGCTTTAGTTTCATTTAAAGATAAACTGTGAATTGTTCGATGACAATAACATATTAAATAACAGAACAAAATGTGTTTAATTTTCGGAGCTTCCCTTGTTGTTTTTGTCTGTTGAGGCAATTTCATATAATTAACATTTCGGCATAACAATGTATGAATATTATGTTCAAAAAAATTTTTTTTTGGAACTTAAAAACTTAAGGAGTTATAGAGAAACTTGTTATAAGTCGGTAAAAATTGGGAATACGCGGGTTTAAACGATCGAAGCTCCGTCATTTTTTTCTACTATCAACTTATCAGACTGTAAATAAATCGTATCTACTATACTTTTTGATTTCTTTTATTATTTTTTTCTTGATTTTATTTATAATATATATTTTTTTTATTCTTAATACAGGGTTTTCCAATAAAAGGTGTTATTTTGAATAGCCCGCTATTTCGGTAGATGTTACTTTTGAAGCTATAATTTTTTAACATTTGACAAGTAGAAACTACGCCATTAATAAAAATGGAAAATCATCTGGGCTCCACATGAATTAACATACACTTTACGCATTGAAAGAGTCCATAAAATTTTTTTAAGGTTTTTATTCTCGCGGCTCTATGGACGTTACCCTTGGCTTTACCCATCGATTTATATATTAGGCATGACCAATTACCACTCCCTAGAGACACGTAGAGGTATTGCTTTGCTTAAATATTTTTTCCAACTAATAAACGGTTACTTTTCTAATAATGAGATACTGGCCCAATTAAATTTTTTTGTACCAGAGTCTCACTCTCGAGGACGTCATCACAATCTTCTATATAGTAGAGCAAGCCGCACTAATTTATTAATGAACTCACCTGTGGGGAGAGCTACGTGCTTTTTGAATGCGGTAGATAAAAAATTAGATTTATTTTTTGTGTCCTATAGCGCATTTGCAAGATTTTTGGCATTGCATATACACTGCATAAATGGTACAATTATAACGTCTTAGGCTATATTACCTGTAATTGTTATAAATAAATGTACAAATTATATATAAATAAATAAATAAATAAGTATACAATAGGTACATTCGTAGCGTTTTTGTATATATTTTTTATCATACTCCACATTAGTTACAATTGAGTCCTAAAGTTCTGGCAGTTTGTGATTACGTGCTTAAATCCGGTAAATTAACTCCGCTTATTAGGTATAGGTATTTAAAATACAATGCAAATCTTTAATCATTTTTGTCAGGTTTTCCTGTTTGTATCGTTATGTGTTTTAACAACAAAAACAATTAAGTTTGAGATAAACCCTTTAGGAAATATTTTTACAGTCAGAAAATCAAAAAAAACTTTGCGTGTTTTGTTCCACTTTCGGCTCCTGCAAACATATAATTAATTTTCAAGCTTATGAAGGTAGGTACCTACGATTTGTTAATAATTACCTGAACATCATAAAGTTATCCAAGTTTAATATGTATTCAAGAAACATACACTTATGGAAGTTATTAATTACCGCAAAATGGGTTGACTTTGATCAATTTTGAGCTCTGAAACTAAACAACTTTTTATAAAAACATTTGTGTTGGATAATTTTATTATCGGAACTCTACAATCGTAATTAACAAAGTTTATCCTGTGAACTCTACAATCGTAATTAACAAAGTGTATCCGTTTGGTGAGTCAAACAATGAAAAAAACATGGTGATCAAAGTCACTATCTCATACAGGTACCATTTTTATAAGCTTATTACAATGATACGCAATTCTAAAATAAAATGTTAAAAATATTATGCGAGTTAGAATATTCAAGAAATTATAGCTACTGAAATTATACTTTACAATGTACTGTTTTAACCGTCGAGCAATTTATAAATTGACATTTCTTACCATCTGAAAATATCTATTAAAAAAACAGCTTTACAATTCAACCGACAATGCGTTTTAAAATAACTAGAAATCTAATCCTATCAGAAATAATAAAAAACTGACACTTCATTTTGAGGCGTCAGTGTTGCCCAAAAAAATATTTTTTTGAAAATTTCTTATTAGTAGCGAGAAATATTGGGATATCAGAACTTAACAAAGTATTTAACAAGGGATTAGCGATTCTACAAATTTGAAGAGAAACATAACGATGATCAAAAGTCGCCTGTGTTAAAGCGGGGACAAGGATCTAATCCCCCGACAGTGGACCGTCTAGAACAAGCCAGCTTGACAAAATTATTTTATTGTCTTTTAAAATTATTTTATTGTGTGATCATTTATGAAGTTTCATCAATAAAAAGTATTTACATTTAAGCTAGTTTTTTTTAATGAAATGTAGCTTTTTTGGTACCAAAATAAATAGTAGAATAGATTTCCAAGTCCCTTTGAATGAGGAATTATTATTATTACGTACTTAGTTGAAATGAATCAAAGCTGTAAATTAATCATCTCGATGATTGTTCCTATACGAGTAGGCAGAGATCGATATTTATAAAAATAAATAAATGTATACTGTTTTATTTTATTTTAGCACAATTTTAAAAGCTTTCGCTAAAAATTTATTAAATGAAAAAAAAAGGTATTTTTGATTTAACATGCATACGCACTACTTTACTTCATTTGGAATGATATCCAACTGAAATATTCAATATAAAATAATTATCTGTAAGTTTTTGAGTAGATTGTTGTAATTTTTGTACGTATTTGTTTATTAACTGAGTTTTTACAACTGGATTGTTCCCATGTAAGTGAAATCGTTTGTAAACCCAATATAAATAAATCAATTACACTTGTATATAAACTGTACTTAAAAATGCAAATACTCACAATAGATTTCCACATTCCATTTTCTCACATTATTTGGAAGTACTTAAGACATAAAAGTAGAACTACAAGATTCATATCAAGCTAAACAAATAATCATAAATAAATATAAACTGAAAAATGGCATCAAAGTTAAACAAGATCTCACGGAGCTGCAAAGGAAACAAATGACGGATGTTTGGAAAGAGTTTGAAACGAGAAAAGCGGATGGGGAAACAAACATAACAATTAAGTACATAAACTCTGTTCCAAAAATAATAAAAAACGTGCCAAAAAACTTAAACAGCACCTAAAATTGTTTGGGTACTACCAAAATGTTCGCGGAATGAGAACCAAATTACAACATCTTAAAATAACTTCTCCCACATTCCCACATGATATTTTGTTATTAACAGAAACATGGTTAAATGAGGACATCAATTCATCGGAATTAGGTCTCAATAAATACAACATCTATCGTCTTGACCGTGACCCCATTACAAGCAACAAATCAAAAGGAGGAGGTGTAATGGTGTGGATATCAAAAAACATTTCATCTAAAAAATTGCCAGTTAAACACAAAAGCGTTGAACAGATGTTTGTAATGCTAAATATTTCATCCACAAAAATCATTATCGCTTGTACTTATATTCCACCAATGTCAGATCTGCAAATATACAAGAACCACATCGAGGATGTAGAAACACTAAAATACAAATATCCTAAAGCCAAATTTATAATTGTAGGCGACTACAATCTTCCGAAAATTGACTGGTCTTTCGATAAGAACAATGAAGTGATTATTAACGAAACAGAAGTGCAATGTGTCAAATCTAAGGAAATGCTTGATATGTCTTTTTTCCTAGGACTAAAACAGTTAAATAAAGTGCATAATTCTTATAACCGTATGCTTGACCTAGTATTTTCTAGTGACTTAAGGACAGTGGTTGAACAATCGGATGAATTGTTGTTACCTTTAGACCAACACCATCCGGCGTTAGATATTATTATCACAAACGAGTCTAGAAAATTGCAGAAATTAAAAACTTCATCGTACAATTTTAAAAAAGCTGACTACCCAAATATAATTGATTATCTTGACCATATAGACTGGTCATTTCTAGAAGATGAAAACAATATTGTGAATCAAGTCCAACAATTTTATTCAATCCTAAACACTTCAAAAGAACGTCATGTTCCAAAAGTTAATTTTATTGCATCCCTTTACCCTACATGGTTTTCAAAAGAATTAAAAGAATTGATTTATACTAAAAAACAAACTCACCGAATATATAAGCAATCTAGAAACGTCGATGATTATATAATGTTTACTAACATAAGAAAGCAGTGCAAAGAATCGTCTAAAAAATGTTATAATGATTATATTAGTTTAATAGAAATGGAGGTTCATGATAATGTTAAAAAATTGTGGAACTTTTCTAATGCTCAGCGTAAAAATGATTGTTGTTTACCAAATATTATGTATCTGAATAACAATTGTGCGGATAATACCGAAGGCATTGTCAATCTTTTTGCAGATTTATTCAAAAGTGTTTATGATGATAATATTACTGATAATGAAATCCCAAATGACATATCACTTGAAGAATCACTCAACCTAAACCATTGTTTTATTGAAATAAACGCTATAGAAAAGGCTATAAAAGCACTAGATACTAATAAATCCGCTGGACCGGATGGTTTCCCTCCAATATATTTAAAATCTTGTGTTCGCAGTTTGACTTATCCATTATTTTTACTATTTAATAAGTCTTTGTCGTCAGGGTGTTTTCCAAAACAGTGGGAAAAAAGCTATCTTACGCCTATTCATAAAAAGGGAGATAAAAGCGATGTATCAAACTACAGACCAATATGTATATTGTCCGCTATTCCCAAACTATTTGAATCGTTAGTCCTAGATGTAATATGTAAACAAATTAATAATATTATTGTACCCAACCAGCATGGCTTTATCACAGGTAAATCCACCCTAAGTAACTTGATCATATACGAAAATTACATAACTGATTCTCTTGCCTTGAAGCATCAAGTGGATTCAATATATACTGATTTTTCCAAAGCTTTTGACAAAGTTAGGCGACATATCCTTGTACAAAAATTAAGTATGTTGGGTATCAAGGGTAATCTGTTAAGTTGGATTGATAGTTATCTTAGTAAAAGAGAGCTATGTGTCAAAATAAAATCTGTGGAATCTTACATTTTCGAAGCCACAAGTGGGGTCCCTCAGGGGTCTCACCTGGGACCAATTCTTTTTTTGTTATTTATTAATGATATTGTTAGCATATTTAAAGATGTAGAAGTTCTTCTTTTCGCAGATGATTTGAAAATATATAAAACAATACGCAGTTTAGACGATTGTTATACTTTGCAACTTAATTTAAATAAACTATATCGTTGGTGCATCATCAACTCTCTGTTTCTTAATATTAAAAAATGTCAGGTCATTCGTTTTTGTAAAATACGAAATCATACAATTTATGAATATTCGCTTAATAATGTAAAATTGACAGCTGTCACTCAAATCAGGGACTTGGGTGTTATATTTGATGAACATTTAACATTCAATCCGCATATAAATGAAATCACAAATAAAGCCCTAAAAATGCTTGGTTTTATATGTAGAACCGCATGTGACTTCAAGTCACTAGAATGTTTGAACACACTGTACACATCTTTAGTAAGAAGTCAAGTAGAGTATAATACGCCTATTTGGTCCCCGTTTCATAAAGTACATTCCAACAATATTGAAAAGGTACAACACAAATTTTTAAGATTTATTAACTTTAAACTGAATATTCCAATCCAAAATATAAATTATATCCAACTCATGCATCAACTAAATTTGATTACGCTGTCAGATAGGCGAATTATCTCCGACCTTGTTCTACTAAATAAAATTATTAATTATACTTTGGGGATCAATGGTGAGGCACGAAATGAAAGAAGGTTGTGAAGGTCACATGTGTTTATTGGTGAGTCAGTAGCCGTGACAAGGAGATGAGGTAGGACAGAAGAATACACCGGATGCTGGCTGATGATGTGCTGGTCAAGCGCGGGTCAGTGAGTCGACGCCGGGCGCTGATGACCGGGACTCGATGGAGGTCAGGCACTGGCGAAGAACGTAGGTCTTCAGGAACTCCAGTGCTGATGAGACGGCCGAAGGTGCGACGGACCTTGTGGGCAGTTGAACGGGAACGGCGTGACCAGTGAGGATGCTGCGTGTCCTCGTGGTGGTCATGGTAGCGTGGAAGAAGCGCTGGTCAGAGACGCTGGAACCAGGGCGCTTGTAATCCGAGTAGCGCTGGCCGCGGACGTGGCCGAGGCGCTATGATGATGTCCCGATAGAGTCCATGATGATAGGGGCGAAGCCGGGTACGTGTTGTCCACCGCGCTAGTAAGAAGAGCGCGAGTGATCACTCGTTGATCCTTCCTTGTAGGCTGACGGCTGAACGGTAACTGATGACTGACTGACTGGCTCGCTGCGTCGGGCTTATTTATACTACTCGGCCGACGGTAGCAGTGGGTAGTTGGATGGCAACTAAATTCTAGGCACTCGCACAGACTGTACGTTTCAGGAACCTTCGATAGTGCGGCGATTATGCATAGGCCGTAGACTCGAACCTTCCGGCGAGTTCTCGTAATGTGTAAGACGGCCCGTGACGTTTTGTCACCTGGTAGACAGGTAGGTACCGTAGTACGTAAATTACTTTGTTTACGATTTAACGATGCAAGTATCAAGTACGTACCTAAGTAGCAAGTAGCAGTTTATTATTAATTATTTAATCTGGATAATTCGACGCCACAGACACCCAATGGCGTTTCCCTCAAAATTGCAGGGTTTTATGCAGGAGTACGCTTTGGTACCGAACTTCCAGTGGTACCAGCATTTGCCTTCTACATGACGACCCCTGGAACGACTGCGCGAACGATGTTGCCGCCAACGAGGACTGGTACTCCTGGATGGGCGTTACGTTCTACGCCAGTGCCTGACCTCCATCGAGTCCCGGTCATCAGCGCCCGGCGTCGACTCACTGACCCGCGCTTGACCAGCACATCATCAGCCAGCATCCGGTGTATTCTTCTGTCCTACCTCATCTCCTTGTCACGGCTACTGACTCACCAATAAACACATGTGACCTTCACAACCTTCTTTCATTTCGTGCCTCACCACCTGATCCCCAAAGTGGTGACCCCGACGTGATCTGCAGCCCGACGTGATCTGCAGCCCGACGTGATCTGCAGCCCGACATGATTCTGCAGCCCCGTCTCAAAATGGGTGATCAGTTAAGGCATCACGGAGCATCACGCACCAGACCATCTCCGCACAAGCGCGGATAATAGTGCCACCATGGTTATCTGAGTGAATCTTTAGCTTGTGTTGTGAACATGTGTTTTTGCAAAATTTTTTTTTTTGAAGTGTCACAATTTAAAAGACGTTTGTTTCCGAGCTATTTCTTCTATCGCTGCCCTCAGCAAAGCTGCTGGGAAGGGGGTGTCTGTGGCGTCGAATTATCCAGATTAAATAATTAATAATAAACTGCTACTTGCTACTTAGGTACGTACTTGATACTTGCATCGTTAAATCGTAAACAAAGTAATTTACGTACTACGGTACCTACCTGTCTACCAGGTGACAAAACGTCACGGGCCGTCTTACACATTACGAGAACTCGCCGGAAGGTTCGAGTCTACGGCCTATGCATAATCGCCGCACTATCGAAGGTTCCTGAAACGTACAGTCTGTGCGAGTGCCTAGAATTTAGTTGCCATCCAACTACCCACTGCTACCGTCGGCCGAGTAGTATAAATAAGCCCGACGCAGCGAGCCAGTCAGTCAGTCATCAGTTACCGTTCAGCCGTCAGCCTACAAGGAAGGATCAACGAGTGATCACTCGCGCTCTTCTTACTAGCGCGGTGGACAACACGTACCCGGCTTCGCCCCTATCATCATGGACTCTATCGGGACATCATCATAGCGCCTCGGCCACGTCCGCGGCCAGCGCTACTCGGATTACAAGCGCCCTGGTTCCAGCGTCTCTGACCAGCGCTTCTTCCACGCTACCATGACCACCACGAGGACACGCAGCATCCTCACTGGTCACGCCGTTCCCGTTCAACTGCCCACAAGGTCCGTCGCACCTTCGGCCGTCTCATCAGCACTGGAGTTCCTGAAGACCTACGTTCTTCGCCAGTGCCTGACCTCCATCGAGTCCCGGTCATCAGCGCCCGGCGTCGACTCACTGACCCGCGCTTGACCAGCACATCATCAGCCAGCATCCGGTGTATTCTTCTGTCCTACCTCATCTCCTTGTCACGGCTACTGACTCACCAATAAACACATGTGACCTTCACAACCTTCTTTCATTTCGTGCCTCACCACCTGATCCCCAAAATACAATCGACAGCCCTGAAATTCTTGCCACAATAAAATTATTTGTACCTTCCAAAAATACGAGACAAAATTCCACCTTTTTCTGTGACAATTTCAAATCTAATTATCAAGCGCACATATCGTTAAATCGAATACAAAATTTTGGTAATAAATTTGGTAATGTTGTTGATATATTTAGAGATTCCGTAGCAGTGCTTAAACGAAATCTACATAAACACTTTGCTGAAATGTATGACTTCTCCACTCCATAGTGAAAAACCCATTTTTTAGCTTCTGTTTTTTTCACTCTTTTCTTTTATGACTTTTTAACTTTAATATATATGTTTTAACTTTACAAATTAATATTGTAATTTAAATAACAATTCGAATATGATTTTAAGTCCCTATAAATGCTGATTAATTTCAATCCATTTATTTTTCTAAGTAAGTAAAAAAAAAAAAAAAAAAAAAAAAAACTGTTCTCCATAATGGTATTCTGTATTATTTGTAAAACATTTATGTACTACAGATATAATAACTATTTTATTTATATATGTACGTAAACTTTTAAATGTCACATAGTTAAACATAGTTAAGTTAGCGGTATATCAATTATAGTTAAAAATAAAATATTCTTTAATTTAAACACAAATTTCAGCTCGGATCTATTGGGATAAATAAAGTTAAAAATTAATTAAAAATTCTTGATTGAAGCACCAAATTTTAATAAAATTGAAACGTCTCATTACCTCAATTTTGGCGACTCACCGTTACTTCTAATTTTGTAACACTTAGATTTTTATCGACCTATCTCTTAAAGTATTCCAATGATCGATTTGTTAATATCGTGTATGACTTTTGTCAAGCTGGCTTGTTCTGCACGGTCCTCAGTGCATCTCAGTGAAGTTGATTGTCGCTCCTCGATACAAATGTCTCCCTATATTACGGAAGGTTATTTGTTTTTGTTATTTAGCGAGTTTCCTCCCGGCTGGATAAATTATACCTAAGTACATTAATTTATTACGTATACACGAAACACGAGTATTTCGCGATTGTGTTATGAATCCATCAAATATTTATTTGAATTATGTTTTCTACGAAGTGAAATAAATCTTGGCTCAATATATAAAGTACAAAATCATTCTTGTATCTCACAGTTGTTGAATTTTTCAGTTCTGAGCTTTCTTTGTTCTTCTGCACACAATCTTTTGCCCGTCTTATGAATATACCACTATACGGGTAATCAAAACTGGGCTCAACACCCCACAACACACACTAACGTAATGAAATATTTAACTGCGGAATTTGTTATGCTTCTTTAATGAGACTCAAATTGGCACATCACTTATTTTTGTACTCAGGTATTTAAAACACGAATTCTTCGCCTGAGTTCTGTAGTGGGATATCTAACGAAATGTTTTTAGATATTATGGTTTTAAATATATTTTTTTTTTAATTCATTGCATAATAAAACATTAAAAATCTCATATATTTTATAAAAACAATATTTATAAGCGTATTTTATAACATTTTAAAGTTTTTTTAATACTTACATGCATTTTATACACGTCATTATTATTTTCTCTAAGTTCAGTGGAAATGGGAGATTTTTATTAACAAATTTAAAATAAACTTAATTACTAACAATATTTAAATGAAAATAACGTAACCAAATTTCAGATCACATTTTTTTTTTCGTTGACGTTTCCAAATGTGTTTAAAAATATCGCAAAATGATGAAACAATGTCAGATTATCCACGAAATGAGAGATTATATTGATAGATATTTTTATTCACTTTTGTATTGGCGTCAGTGAAATTAATTAATATGTATTTAAATATATTAACTTTACAATAAGACATGTATGATGCCTCAGTCGTGCATGGTAGGATTCATGATATTGAATGCTTTAGTGGTTAATTTAGATATAAAGAAAAATACAAAATAACGTATTTTAAATGAAAATAAGCCATAAAACGTTGTTCTAGATGTATCACTCCAGTTCTCAGTCGACGAATTATTACACAACTGGTCCGTATTTCAATTCTCTTTTCTCTCATAAAATAATTAAAGAATAATATGGAACATGCTCTATGGCGTCTTGTTTTACTGGTTTGAATGATTCAAAGCTATTTAGATTATATTTGAAATGACGCTAAAGGTCGATTAAAAGAAAATTTAGGATTTCCAAAAAGGACGAACTATGCAAATTTCATACACAAGACATTTCGATGGGTTTACTCTGGATTTACTAGGTGATTGGTATTTGGTAATGTTAAACGTATTCACAATCAATTGGAGATTCGCATCCGTGGACTAAAAAGCGAACGCAATTAATTTCAGCTTTACACAAAATTGAAAGCTATACCGGAACGTGACGAGGTTATCAAATGCGCCTAACTTCGTGCTAATCAGAGCCTATTCAAACTACTTAGAGATTTGTTTAGTATTCAAAAGTAAATATTTTCGCTCCACTATCAGGGCCGTCTTTAGATTTTAATCCGCCCCTAGAAGTTAAATTTGAAATCGCCACCCCTCATTTGTACTGCCTTTACACTACCTAAATAGTTTTTTCAACATTAACCCCATGCAGGAGACCCTGCGGAAAATAATTTCGATTTTGAGATGCTGTGTAGAGGGTCGTTTTTAAGGAAAGAAAGGAGAGGAAGTTCTTCGAAGGCAGTAGGCTTGAGTAGGAATTTGGCAATCAATGTTTCCAGGAGTTACGGACAAATGAATTTATCCCTCCCACTGCAGCGCAAGGCGATGGGTTGAGAGACCAGTTGGAGAGGTCAAAGGGTCTCCCTAAACCAGCCTCTCACGATCTGGGGCGCCATGCAGCTGGTGGGCAGGCGCATCCTGAAGACATCTCACCCGATAAACCCGGGCACCCCTGCTAAATCACCAAAAGTAGCGAACTTGAGGTTACCTATGGCAGACAAAGTCAAAATGTTCTTAACGTTTGGTGACTTAGCAGGCGTACCTGGTTTCATAGGGTGAGGTATGTTCAAAAACCTAACCACCAGCTACGTGGCGTACCGGATCGCGAGATGTTGGTTTGCGGAGACCCTTTATTCTTTCCAACTGATCTCTCTTGATCCATGACTTATACCGCCCAAGGCAGCTGTTCAGGTTGTTATTGTTTAAATACGGCCCTGTCTACGACAAAATCTCTGAAATCAAAATAATTATTATTTGAGTTTCAAGCGAAATAACGTAATACAACAATTCATATGCTAAACTAAAACTATCTTACACTGACTTTGCCGGGAACTTAAGTAATACGCAAGTCTTGCAAGGCAATTTGTCAAATAATCCAATGAAGTGTTTCGAAGTTAGCGTTACGGCTTATAATTAATCAAATGACTGACAAGGAACTCAAGTAGACGAATGGTATTCAATATTACTCCAAAAGCATAATTTCTTTTAAATTAGGTTATTCGTTTGTGTTTTTAGGGGTATTTTACAGGAAATCCGACGTTGAATAATAATGGAGTTGATTGAGTAATCAACATTTTAGGTCGTTACTTTGGCACGCAAATACGAATTTTGTACAAATTCTAAATGTATTTTGAGAATATTTTTGTTGAGTTTGAAAAAGGTCGAGTTTATGGAAACTTTAAAAGCTTTCGTGATTTTAAAGTGTTCGAAACTCAAATCTGTGGGAGAGAAACCGATCTGGAATGCCTAATAAATAATATATAATGGTATATATATATGGTATAATCATCACAACAATACTACATGTAAACAGTGCACGGTTTTGTTTCTGCTCCAGTTTAAAACATAAATAAGAATACTTAATTTTATACCTGTGCGTATAGGAAGTACTAAATTACAAGTGCAAATCGAGTTTTAGTGTAGTGATAGAATTCCAAGTGATTCCAATCTCGCAGTTAAAAGATATATCAAAAACAAAATAATTATAAATCTGTCATCAGAACTGTCGATTCGTCAGTTCGCACTTGCTTCTAGTGTGTGTGTACGTAAAGTTACCTTCACATTTACGCATACTATCCCGAGTACGTGATCAGGGCAGCTAAACTTTTTCATATATTATATTTCTGCTTCGATCTACTAATTATGGATTCGTGTGATCCCTACCACTTTTGGGGAATATTAGTGTTGTTGGTGCGAAAGTGGGCTTCCTGGAAGGAGAGCTGAAGGCCTATACAAATATCTCACAACAGAAGCCACCTCAGGTCCAACCTCTACCTAACACCATACAAGACCTACCTGGAATTTGCGAAACACTAGCGGAAATGGAGGAGAGAAAATTACGTTCTAAGAATATTATAATGTTTAATGTTCCTGAGTGCTCAACTGGTACTCAAACTGACTGCATGAGGGAGGATAAGAACAAAGTTTTGAGTATTCTAAGCAAAGTTGAAAATGTTGATACCTCTGAAATAAAAATGTTCCGTTTAGGTAAAAAAGAAATGGATAAAATACGTCCGATCAAGATTGAACTGTCAGACCAACATCAAGTGAAACTGGTTCTTCAAAAAAAGGCGATAGACTACAAAAATTTCAGTATTAAAACCAAAAAAGACTTAACATGGGTTCAGCGCCAAGAAATTCAAAATGTATGGAAGGAGTTAGAAAATCGGAAAAATAAGGGAGAAAATAATTTAACCATAAAATATATTAACAACTCACCTAAAATTATCAATGTTCAACCAAAAAACTCCAGCCATATAAACGCCTCATCTACTACCAGAACGTCAGGGGCATCAGAACAAAATTAAAGGAGTTCAGAGTAAATGCTCCATCTTTCTCAAATGATGTCATCATACTCACTGAAACATGGCTAACATCATCAATCTTCTCAGCGGAGCTAGGACTACATAGGCACCATGTCCACCGAGCAGACCGGAGTCACCATACCAGCTCCAATACAAGAGGAGGTGGTGTCCTGATAGCGGTCCGCAAAAATATTACTTCGAAAGTACTCAAAATCAAAAATACTGATGTGGAACAATTGTTCGTATTATTAAGTGGTGATTTCAAGAAAACTATTATTGGAACTGTTTATATTCCTCCTAATGCCAACATATCAATCTATAAAAAACACTGTGAAGATGTTGAGTTAGTAAAAACAAAATATCCAAATCATCAAATAATTATTTGCGGTGATTATAATTTACCTAATTGCAATTTCAACGTTTTAGACAGTAATTTTAATTCAATACCAACAACCGCCTGCGAACGAGCAATTCTAGATATGTCTTTACTTTTTAATTTAACCCAATATAACCATGTACGTAATATTAATAATCGTGTTCTTGATCTAGTTTTGTCAAATGAAAGCAACGTAATTATAAATGAATCATTAGAGTCTATTCTTCCGATAGACAACCACCATCCCCCACTAGCAATACTTATCTCTTGTACTAAAGAAGGCAATAAAAATAATTCAATTCCTACGTATAACTTTAAAAATGCCAACTATAGGAACATAAATGATCGTCTCCACAAGGAAGATTGGTCATTTCTTAAAGAAGGCGACATTAATCAAAATATTGAATCATTTTATTACTTGCTGAATAAAATTATTACAGATCTCATCCCACTCATTCATTTTAAAGAATCAAAATATCCGAGATGGTTCAATAAAAAACTTGTTCAATTAACTGCCCTTAAAAAAGTTTTACATAAGAAATATAAAGAAGACAGGTCATTGTCAAATTATATTGAATTTAAAAACGATAGAAAAGATTGTAAAATCTTATCAAAAATGTGCTACAATTCTTTTATTATTAATGTTGAAACTTCAATAAATCATAATGTAAAGTATTTTTGGAAGTATGCAAAATCAATGAAAAATAACAACTTTGGTATACCCGCCAACTTGGAATATGCAGGTAAAAAGGCCAAAGACATTCAAAGTATCGCTGACCTTTTTGCTGATTTTTTTAAAAGCGTTTATGAATGTGAGACACCAGTTTCTGCTAGTACAGTATCAAATTTTACTACTGATCATAATCTTAATTTATCTTTTATCCACATAGAATATAATGATATATTGACTGAACTAAAATTACTAGATCAAAGCAAAAGTGGTGGACCAGATAAAATACCTCCTGTATTTTTGAATAATTGTGCTACCAATCTGGCGTATCCTTTATATTTGCTGTTTAATCAGTCTTTACGAACAGGATGTTTTCCTACTAAATGGAAATTCAGCTTTCTTACGCCTATTTTTAAAAAAGGCGATAAACACGAGGTGATTAATTACAGACCGGTGTGCCTTTTATCAACAATTCCTAAAGTTTTTGAAAAAATTCTTCTTAAAAAAGTTATTTTCCGACTAAACCACGTCATTTCTCCTAAACAACATGGTTTCTCTACTGGAAAATCTACCCTTACTAACTTGTTAACCTATCAAAACTATATATCTGATTCCATGTCTAGTAAATGTCAAGTTGACTCTATTTATACCGATTTTAGCAAGGCGTTCGATAAAGTCAATCATGAGTTATTGCTGAATAAACTCCATAAATTCGGTATAGGTGGTTCACTATATAAGTGGTTTAATAGTTACTTGACCAACAGATTACTGGCTGTTAAAATTGATGGCACACTTTCATACAAATTCACTGCTACGAGTGGTGTTCCCCAGGGATCACACTTAGGTCCAATCCTGTTTTTATTATTTGTCAATGATGTATTGTATATTTTCAATGATGTTCAAGTGTTAATGTTTGCAGACGACCTGAAATTATTCAAAGCAATCAGAAACATTAACGATTGCCATATATTGTCAAATAACTTGTCAAGATTAATTATATGGTGTCGTGATAACCGCTTGCAACTTAACATAAGCAAATGTCAAATTATGAGGTTTCATCGAATAAAGTATCCAATACTTTTTGATTATTCCATTAACAACATGTCGTTAGTATCTGTCTCGGAAATTAATGACTTAGGTATTTGGTTTGACAGGAAACTTAACTTTATCAAGCATATTGAAATAATAACCAATAAAGCTTTGAAAATGTTGGGATTTATTTTAAGGGTATCTAGTGATTTCAATAATGTAAATACTGTAAAAACATTATATATGTCACTAGTAAGGAGTCATGTAGAATACAATTCCACGGTTTGGTCCCCAAATTATGAGGTTTATTCACATGCGATTGAAAGAATCCAAAATAAATTTTTAAGATATGTAAATTTCAAAATGGGCATTCCTAGAGAAAACCTAAATTACGATAACTTACTTTGTTCATTAAATTTAATAAAATTATCTGATCGCAGAATTATTTCCGATTTAACCTGTTTGTATAAAATCATTAATTCAATGTTTGATACCCCTGATTTATTATATGTAATCTCTTTTCATACTCCAAGCAGGTCGGTTTCAAGACAGTACCTACCATATTATTGTAGCAATTCTATGTCAACGTCCCAATATCATACTCCTATGCGACGGATTCAACAACTAGGAAACAAATACTCAGATGTTGTTGATATATTTAGTACATCAATTTCAATATATAAGCATACCCTATTGAAGTTTTTTTTTTCATCGAGTAGTGGAATATTTTAATAAAGGTATTTAATTTGATTTGACTAACATTTAATAATTTTGTCAACTGAAACAGAAAAAATATTTTGGATTTTTTATATGTTGTGCCTGCATTCTGTGTAGATCAAGTTGAGTGATATTTTGACTTTATATTTATTTTTCTGCAATTGTATTAATAGTCGTTTCCTGCACTATTGTCATGTATAATTTCGTAAATATTTTTTATATATATGTATGTAAAAGCCTTAATAGGCGTGAAATAAATAATAATTCAAGTTTGTGCTGTCTGGAAATAACACAGATAATACCAACTTTATAAGTTCCTCATAGATACATCACAGTACCTACTTAGTAAGTATGCTTTTTTAAGTTAGCCCCAATGTTACAATATATATAGACGCGCTAGAGAAATTTCAAAGTGGCAAGCAAAAAGTACGTCAGTTGTAGTGCTTTCAATTTCGTAGTTTTAGTACTAAACTGTCAAGCGTCGTGTAAGGTCGTGTGCAACCTCTAATTATATTGCCTTTAAAAAGCGCCCAAATATGATGAGAAAGTGTTTTAATTACTAATTGGTAAACACCTGTTAAAGCCAAGCCCTTATGGCACGTCACTTATCACTTGATACCTCGAAATTTGCTCCCAGGCTTGTAACTCTAGTCGGCCTTGAGGTAGTATTCGAGACAACTTTTGAACATGAAAACGCCACCCGGTATTATCGTTCATACACATATTTTTCGTGGAACGTTTTAATTAAAAAAGCACTAGAATAATACGAGTGTTTCTTACTTGCCTTATTTTATCTTAATTTTGTGAGAAAATAACAAGTCCAGATATATTGTAACATCACTGGTTTGCCTATGTTTAATTACTTGTAATTGTATTTTAATATTTTCTTCGGTGTTTCTGTTAATATTGAAATCTAATTTCACTTACGAGCAATGGCACTTTGAAGTATCAAAAGTTTAAAAATAAAACGCCATTTCCTGCCACCCTTTTATCAAATAATTGATATGAACAAAATATTTCGTGAAAAGGGTTTGAATCTCGGGCGAAGTCGTGTAGGAAAACTAAAAGTATTAGATTATTCCTCTAATATACATAAAATTCGCGAAAAGACCCGATCCACCTCACGGTAAGATAGAATTTTTTTTATATATTATACATATGCTATATTATACATAGCAGAGAGAAATTTTATTTTTTTTAATTTTATTTGATATAATAAAATAATAATAATTGGATGACTTGTATAGCGCCGTTTATGTGCAAAATCACCTCAAGGGCGCTGTACAAACTTATAATACATTTCTACAGTGATCTATGTTATTACTTAACTATTTATGGAGAAAATATACAGTACAATACTTACCTGGTAGGTCACTTGAGATTAACACTTAATTAACATTATCTAATTGTTTATTGGCGAAATTTAGATACAGGATTTAGGACTTAATTGAAAAATTGAATATAACGGGTCTTTCTCTTAGAAAAGGTATATTTAATTTAAGGGTACGACAGCTTAAAAAGGTAAGTCTTTTAATAAATTATTCACTGGCCACTTAACCGTTGATGTAAATGAAATAATAACTCATCGCAATAGAAGAACAGATTTTCTACAACAAAAAATGTTTTAAATCGAAAACTGTTTTTCAGTCGTTTAAATTGTCAAATAAGCACCTACGAGTACATAATAGAAGATTTATCCTTAAAAGTTTATTTGTTTAGTTGTGTTCAAAGCTCAGGAGTGCAAGTCAGTCCCATCTGTTGCGACATCTTGGCTGGAGGCTGGGGAAGATTTATTAGCGCGTGGCGTACCCCAAGGATGTTCTCAGAACCGCTCTGAGCAAATTAAATAATCGTCCGTTTGGGCTTCTTCCGCAGCTGGTGTTTCTTAGGGATTAAGATACGAGTTAGATGTTATAATTGTGGAAGAAAAAAAAATAAGGAAACTGGAAGTGATAAGTGGTGCCATTCGTTTTTGAGTTCAATTCCGGTCAAGCAAAGAAATATTTTTGCCATAAAAGCAGTTCTTTTATGGATTGCCAAAATTAGATGACTAAATTTTATAATTAGTTAATTGTGTTATTTCACGTACAAATAGCATACCTATAATGTGCTTGTGGCATGTTCAATAATGGTAGATACTTTGGTGATAGACCACCATTTAGAATTGAAACATTGATTGAAATGGCTTTGACCGTGTTAGCTGTTTTTGCTCTTGTCTTTTTCCTTTCATTCAGGCCAAATCATACATAAATTGGGGATGCCATTATCTTACTGACTCCTGTTAGTCAGGAGCAGTTGGGACTCTTCTGCGTTAATCATGTAAATGTAATCTGATAGGTATTTCTCACGACAATGGAAGAAAACCGAAGTCACTCGAGACTTCATAATTCATTCAATAAATTAAATGTTTAAAAGTATTTGAAGATTTAGATTAAAATTTTGAACGTGTTTCATTAAGGTAATATTAAAGTGGAAATTAATTACTTTTCTTTAAAATTATGAAATACAAATTATTATAACTATAATAAAGATGTTTCTGTACTAGCTAAAATTCGGTTTGGATTGCTTTAGTGGTTAAAATGACTAAGCTTATAGAAACACGGGATGTATTACTTAAATGTCACCATTAACATACATTTATCAATAAAAATACATTACAAATCACATAAATATATTTAAAAAAATATATAAATATTCCATGTTGGAAATATATATTCGTATTGATCTTTTATATAAAATTACCACTTTCGAACTGTGCTACGCTGAACATATATTTAAACTAGTTAAAAGTCAATTTTACGTCCAGGAAAAAATCACGGAATGCAACATAAAAACTACGTTTAAATTTGCCAATTTAAACAAAATTAATATATAAATTCAGCTTCTCTCTCTATGAATTGAAATGATGGCCTAGACATGTGAAAACCAGAAACATTTGAAAAAAACAAAACTTTCTGCAGAAACAAAAAATAATACATAATATCATATGAAATTAAACATACAAATTCGGTAGTTGGTGCGTGGGTAAGTAAGTAATGTAATATATTTCTGCATAATGCATACCATTATTCAAGTTCAATGATCATTTAAAAAAAATTTCTGCTACTTATTGGCACTACTCATAATAGCGATAAAGTAGGTACCAAAATTAATAATTCTTTATTCGAAATGCGTTTTGTTTTGTTCAAATACTTGACAGATAATTAGGTGAATTAATATAATGAAGTTTCAAGTTTACTAACATTCACTAGATAAATTTCTTCTTTTGAAAGCCATGATCCCGAGATTATTTTTTTTTTCATAAATTCTTTACAAATCTTACAATTAGATTTTATACGGGATTTAAAATAAAATTAATGGACGTCGTATTATTTAATTTAGATTTAAAACAATTATTAGGAATATGGGAGGTGGTTTTGGGTACCGCTGCCCTATCCGCCATAGGTCACTCAAAGTGGTTAGCTAAGTTTGGTGACTGAGCAGGGGTGCCCGGGTTCATCGGGTGAAGGGTGTTCAGGGTGCGCCTGCCAACCAGCTGCGTGATATGCCAGATCGGTAGAGGCTGGTTTGGGGAGACCCTTTAGCCTCTCCAACGGGTCTCTCTTGACCCATCCCCTTGCACCGTAGCAAGAGGGATATATTCATAAGTCTGTCTATCCTGGACACATTGATAACTTGCTTCCTACCCACCTTGTATACTCTTCTCCTCCCCAGAAATTATTCTCCTTTCCTTATAAAGGTCCTCCACACAGCATCTCCAAAGATGACATAGACCCTGAGGAAAATAATTTTCCTGAGGGCCTCCTGTGTGGGTTTAATGAAAAACAAATTACCTAATGAACAATATTGAAGAAAATCATTTAATTTTCAGCGTCTGTTTTATTTCACAAAAATTCAACTTCTTAATATGGCTCGTAAAATATAACGTTGTTAAGTAGGTTTCTACAGGGTTTTCCAATAAGAGGTGTTATTTTGATATTCAATCGTAAAAGATCAATGGTTTCGTTGCTTGTGTGGCACGTAGCGCCGTTTTGTTGAAAGTAAACGTTGTCCAGATCAATACCATCCAATTCCGGCCATAAAAAATCATTAATCATCTCTCGATAGCGCAATCCATTCACCGTAACTGTTGCTCCAGCCTTATTTTCGAAAAAGTAAGGTTCAATAACTCCGCCGGACCATAACCCGCACTAAACAGTCACACGTTGAGAATAAAAGGGCTTTTCAACAATAACTCTTGAGTTTTCCGAGCCCCAGATGCGACAATTTTGCTTGTTGACGAAGCCACCGAGGTGGAAATGGGCCTCATCACTCAAGATGATTTGCATTTGATTCACTCAAGTGAATTTTAATAATTTCAATGCGTTGTTAAAGCGTGTATCGTTTCATTTTTATTAATGGCGTAGTTTTTACTTGTCAAATGTTAAAAAATGACAGCTTCAAAAATAACATCTATCGAAATAGCGGGCTATTCAAAATAACACCTCTTATTGGAAAACCCATTTAATGTGCTAAACTTGTCATGCCTTAAAAGCAAAACACGACCAGAACCAACATTTATTTCTTATTTTAAATATTATTAATTTCTATACCAGCCAAAAGAATACATGTTTTACATTCTCATAAGTTTTTTCATCGTTGGTAGGGTCTTAGCTATAAATACAGGGTCAGTTTGTCCGAATGCTCTTTTTCCCCGGAGAAAACGGTGGAGAAATAAACGTTATTTAATTCAGCTAAAGTGCTCTCCGTTAACTGCGTCCTTGTACTCGAGTTAGCATTTATTGGATTGCACTATGTTGCTTTTAATGCTCCGCTGCTCAATTTTTTTATTATTTTATTTTTTGCTACAATCCCGGTAAGTTATAAAACTCATGTTCGGTTTAAATGTTTTTAAACTCAGTTTAAAATGTGTTTCTGCTAGAAAACCGATTACGCCTATTACCCATTGCAAGAGTTAAATCAACTACATAGTACAGGGTTTTCCAATAAAAGGTGTTATTTTGAATAGCCCGTTATTTCGGTAGATGTTACTTTTGAAGCTGTCATTTTTTGACATTTGACAAGTAAAAACTACGTCATTAATAAAAATGGAACGATATACGCTTCAACGACGCATTGAAATTATTAAAATTCACTTTAGTGAATCAAATGCAAATCATCTTGAGTGATGAGGCCCATTTTCACCTCGGTAGCTTCGTCAACAAGCAAAATTGTCGCATCTGGGGCTCGGAAAACCCAAGAGTTATTGTTGAAAAGCCTTTTTATTCTCAACGTGTGACTGTTTGGTGCGGTTTATGGTCCGACGGAGTCATTGGACCTTACTTTTTCGAAAATGAGGCTGGAGCAACAGTTACGGTGAATGGATTGCGCTATCGAGAGATGATTAATGATTTTTTATGGCCGGAATTGGATGGTTTTGATTTGGACAACGTTTACTTTCAATAAGACGGCGCTACGTGCCACACAAGCAACGAAACCATTGATCTTTTACGATTGAATATCGAAATAACACCTCTTATTGGAAAACTCTGTATAACAAGCTTACCATCACACCGTTCCCGCAGGAGCAAGCAGAGAGGATGGACCGTCAAACAAATCGGTCTTAGTGTAATGATATACATTGATATAAATATATGATAATCAAGGAAATGTTGAAAGAGTTAAATATCGTGTCATTTAAACATATTATTAACTTCAATACTATAGTTTTATTGAACTAAGAAAAAATGAAAACCTGCAGCACAAACAAACACATGAGTCGAAGAAAATCAATAAAATAAGAATCCTAGTCATAAAAAAAAGAATGGTTTATGTATGAAGCAATTAATATATTTGAAGAATCACCAGAAGAAAACATGAACTTAAATATGTGATTGATGTTTTCTAAAACATGTTTTACTAAATTATATACGTTAAAAGATTGCAATAGAACATAGATAACTACGTACCTATTTAAAATACCACAAATAAATACGTAATTTTAAAACAAAAGGTTCAAATACGTGATATCGACATATTCATATCCTAAAGTTTTAATGAAATTAGAACACCTACTCGTATGTAACATCAAATATAAAAATTTATAATTATAAGCAATTAAATGTTGTACATTTGGCAGAACACTTCTAAAAAGTTACTTTTCCCTTCTTTGCCCATCGTATTATTAGCAATTAAATGTTGTACATCTGGCAGACGACTTAAAGAAGCAACAACTTACTTGTTACCTTCTTTACCAATCGACTTATCAGCAATTAAATGTTGTACATCTGGCAGACGACTTAAAAAAGGAACAACTTACTTGTTACCTTCTCTATCTATCGACTTATTAACAATTAAATGTTGTACATCTGGCAGACGACTTAAAAAAGGAACAACTTACTTGTTACCTTCTTTATCTATCGTCTTATTAACAATTAAATGTTGTACATCGGGCAGACGACTTCAAAAAACGAACAACTACATGTTCACTTCTTTAACCATCGTCATTGAAAGGTTATAATTCAGTAATGAAATGTCTGCGATATCTTGACGACAGTATTGATTAGAAGTAATTTACTTATTGAAACATCAGAAGTTAAAAGATATGTACATATAGATGTCAGCTTGGCAAATTTAATAAGGTAGTAACTCGAAAATACGTTATTCGAACATATTTTTGTCTTTTAACCACGTACTATGATTGACTCTGTTGAAACAATTGAATATTTTTCTTACTTCCATTAGACGTTAATCACTTCCCCAAAAGTTTGAGGATTTGAAATTTTCTTCAAAAGACAGTTGGAAAGATTGCGAGTCAAATATTTTCAGCTTGCAACGTCATTTCCTTTATGAATTAATCCCAAAAGCGAGATATTGTAACTCACCTTTAAAAGGTTAAGTTATTTGTCTGTTATCTGTTATGTTAAGTGTTAATATCAATTCTTCAGAAATACACACATTTATCAACAACATTATACAGTACGATGCTTTCGGTAGTTAACCTATATTATTTTTATTCTTTGCTCCTACTTAACAGAACTTGCCTTGAACACTAAGGTATTTATAAAAAAATAGTGCACGGAGAAAAATAATCTTGTTAAAAAAGTGATAGCATGTCAATTTCCCCATAAAATATTGGTCATTCAGAAAATATCTAGAATACTTGTTCTTTTCCTAATAAACATCATGAAGGAATGCTACAATATCAGAATGTCAATATTAATATCAGTATTCGTATAAATACGTGCTCCGCCATCCTCATAAAACATTCGTTTTAAACTTACACTTTGTTGGGTTAGGTTAGGTTAGGTTTTTAACAGGAAAACGAATAATTTGACCAGATTTTTAATAAATTAAGAGTATTTTTTATCAATAAGTTTTCTCCGTGTGTAGTGACTAATAGGCATACAAAATTCCTATTTTTATATTATATTTTAAATGAAAATAATAATTTATATAAAATATTGCAACCTTATAAGTTCTTTTTGTTTTCTGAATGTATCAAGCTCTTTACATAAACTCTAGTTTCTGCCAGTCGAATATTATTTTCAAATGCGGAATATTCAAGTTTGGTGGGTGGAAGTTGAATTTACTCTTGAAATAAATTTAAAGGTATGGAAATAATTTTGTGAATTCCGGACGATCAATTTGAAGAAGTTTTATTAAGATTCCAAAATAAGTTTTCATGGAAGGTATTAAGAAGAAAAAATAATCATATTACAAAGAAAACATCTATTTATTAAAATATTTTAAATGAGTCAATTTGATAAAAAAATTAGACTATATTGCTTTTGTGGCGTAATGGTCATTGCAACTCAAAATTATTCTGAAAACGAAATGTTTTCATTTCTTATTAAAGAGTAATCATTTATCGATGTGCAATTATTAGGTTTTTCTCTGAACTCTTTCATATAAATTTTAAAAAAAACTACTTGAATGAATGATGGATGAAATGGTTGAAAGGCGCGATGCTGGACAAACTTATTTGATTGAATCTGGTGTAAATCTCAGTAAGTATTTAGTAGATTATTGTGTTCCCACAAACAGTTCTCTAACTCGTCGTGGAAGGAGATTATAAATAAATGGTTCTTTGTGATAAATCAGGGATTTATTAATACTTCGCGTATTACAATGGTGACTCGATAGTCGACCTAACTAGAAGCTGGCTCATTGAGATCTGAATCAGTAAGTTTGTATGGGAGCATTCCCACTGGCCCTGGCGACTACTGGCCACTGGCTGCCATCTTACGGACTTCCACACAAGCTCTATGCACTGCCCTCTATGAGTTCATCTGTGAAACTCTTACTTCCCAACAGTAGATTAAAAGCAAAAAGAGTCCCGACTGCTCCCATACGTCTGGAGCCAGTGAGTATCACTGACTATACCATCCCCAATTGGAGCAGGTATGTTGCGAGGCTAAATATACAGGTGGGGGAGCTCAGGATTGCTAGTCATGATCCTTAATACTCGACCACCCAGACCTTCTAAATGAAGTAGGTTCCGCATAAAAAATGTACTGGCAGTTAACAACAAGTATCTACTACTCACTACTGTCTTCTCACGCATTTCGTTTCATTTGGCGGCGTTTCACATTATGCTCAATTCGATCTAACGCCACTGGTTCCATACTGTACATTAATATTTCGCCGTAAATTTAAAAAAATCTTACATTCCTGTACATAATTACAGGTATAAGTGCCTTAGATCTATGGTTTATCTATGTAAGTAAGAATACTTGTTCCCCTCATCAGCCCCTACATCTCGTCAGGACTTAAAGGCCGTCATTTTACTTTTAGAGATGAGTGTGAGATTTGCAGAGGCACGTTACATTTGAGTTTAGTGTCCGACCTTTAACACCCTGAGCTCGGCCTTAAACACCCCGAGCTCGGTCATAAAACTGCTCCCTTGATCAACATAAACAAGGAGATATTGCTACTCGATGGAGTAAGAGCAATGGAGGATTTTCTTGTACAAATAATGTGATTTTTATTGAAACCTAAACCTAACCTAACCTAACGAGAAATTGTGTACGATGAGAATCGAAATCAGAACCTTCTATTTCTGCACTGAAAACTTTTAACTGCTTTTATCAACCACTTATTGTTTGAAAATCACTATTTAAATAAGTTGAAAGCATTTTTTCTATTTTTTTTCGCGAATTTATTGCTTACAAATATAAAAACTACCAAACAAACCACTAAAAATCAATTAGAAATATTGTTTTATCAATTACTTTTTTATTCAGTTAGAAGAGAGTAAATTGTTGTGATTATATTTTTTTATTCGTATCACAATTTTTGTGCCGCGTTTATAATTATTTTGGTGACCGGATAAATCATCAAAATGACAATTCAACACACCTTTAAAAATTGGTTATTTAATCATTAAAAGTAATGAAACAAAAACTATGTTAAATAGGTTACGTAGGTTAGGTTTATTGGTTAGTTTTTTCATCGCTTTTAAAGATTGTATATCACTTTTTAAAGGTTTTTTGAATTGACATTGTGTTGAGTGTTCATGGAACCAATTATTTTTGGGGTTATTTTGAGTTAACTTTTAAAATTATCATTTGCTAGAGCAGACCTTTATATAAATAGTAGGATTTATAATAAATTGCTTGTAACAAGTAGCTAGATAGCACAGACCTTAAAAAATAAAATAAAAATCTTACTTTCCTTGTAAAGATAAATATTAAGAAATATAATTAAATAAAATATACATTTCGTGGTAAAAAAAAAATATTATAACTATTTTTTTTATTACATCAGTTCCAATTTTGTTCATGACAGTTTAAATAATTTTCTGTTAAATTAAAAATGAGGTTTTTTTATATTAACCCCATAGAGGAGGCTCTAAGGAAAATAATTTACCTCGAGGCCTGTGTCATCTTTGGGGATGCTTTGTAGAGGTTCTTTTTTAAAGAAAGGGGGGAGGAAATTTTGTGAAGAAAAAATAGGTGTGAGGGGTGGGTAGGAATCTAGTGATCAGTGTGTCCAGGAATGACGAAGTGAGAGACCAGTTGGAGAGGTCAAAGGGTCTCCACAAACCACACTTCCCAAAAAATCTTATCTGAATACTTAACTTCAAAAGAAATTTGAGTTATTTGAACCAAAGTTTCAATCACAGATACACCCACATACGAAAAAAGTATTTTTATTAACTGGCGGAGGAAAACGTCCGCCAAATTATATTTATTTTGAAACCATAGAAATGGGAAAAACTTAAAAAAATAATAGATAACTATTTTTTTCTAGAGCAAACCCAATGAGTTACAAAACTCTTTATTGTAGCGGAACTTACAATACATAGGTGGGAGTTGATAGGTACAATTTTACATTGGTATTTTGATATTGTAAGTTTCACATACGAAACAGTACAAAATAATCAAAATTATATGTTTCACATACAAAACAGTACAAAAATAGGAAAAGGGAGTTTAAGTAGAAGAAAAAAAAAATTAAAAAACAAAACAGACAAGGATATACACATAAGCACAAATGCAAGGTAGGAATTTACAAAAAGGTACTTACCCACAAATACATCGGTAAAAATAGATGATGCTCGATTACAAATACAGGGGATAGAAAAAGAAAGAGAAAGAAACAAAATAAAATATAACACGATTACGAATTAATTTATACATTTAAAATAATATATTCTTTTCAAGTATTACTTTGAATTTTTATGTGCTGGCTGTTTTAATATATATCTGGAATAGAGTTATAGAGTGTGTAGGCAATAAAGTTAAGAGATTTCATCCAATACTTCGTAGTGTGTGTTGGAGGAATGCGGATTTTATTGTTATTTCGAGTATTGTGGTTGAGGATGTAAAGTAACTTGAAGTTAGTGTGGGTTAATTGTTGAGTAATTTGTAGAATGGCGCTCTTGATTCCATGTTTGGTAAGGACTGTGATTGGAAGGATACCGGAAATAGATTTCCTTGACATGTGTGTCCCATGGCAGACCAAGAACATTCCTGAGAGGACAGTTTTGGACCAGCTACAGTTTCTCAGTTTCTCTGAGACAAAGCCCCAGATACAGTAGAGATAGGATAGGTGTGAATGTACCGTGGCATAATACACCGAAGTCAGTAAATTAATGGGTAGTAATCCTTGAAGTCTATATAGTACACACACACCAGTTATGGGGAGTAATTTTCGCCTTCGCATGATTTACTGGGAATCTACAATCAGGCCCAAATATATGTTGAATTCGTTTTCTTTTCGAGACAGTTGTCACCAATTTTGATAATGAGGCTGCAATTTTTCCTGTTGCCGAAAAGTATGTAATGTGTTTTTTTTACGTAAAGGATCAGTTTGTTTATTCTCAACCAGTTTATGAGATGGGAAACAGCAACATCAATTTCCTTCCTTTATGCAGTGACCTCATCAATGGTAACGTATACTGTAAAAAAGTATTTTGTATTTAAAAAAAACGCTGGCCTGTTCATACTTCTTAATGGACTTTACAAGTCTACATCAAAATAATTTGCTGCGAAATGTTTTTTCAACCAGTAAGAAAAGTACATTATTGTTTTTAACTATTCTCATCGCCGTTCTTCGTTTTCAACACATCAACCATCCAAATAATCGCCTTTCTTCATTGCCCATTGCATTATCCTTCTTCTGCCCACCGAGACGTGATGAGAATCCAACACGATAACAATAATTCCTTCCACAAAGAAGGAATCCTAAAATAGGAGCATTTCTTTTATTTTCTTAGGCTGCTTTTGGTTAACCCCTTCCATAGTAGCCGTTTACCCATTTTAAAAAACTTTATTATTATTAATGTCTAATCCTCGGCTATGAATCTGAATGTCGTCGGTTCAAATCCCGGCATTATTATTTATATGTAGTGTATTTGCGACTCATCCCAGAGAGGTAGATGTTTCAGAATATCCACCAATTGGTGAAATCCACCATTCAGACTCGAAACATTTCTTGAAATGGCTTTACCCGTGTTGGGTGAAGGAAATCTTATTTTTTTACGTCAGCTCAACAGCTGAGGAGGCCCTGAAGAAATAAATTCGCTCAAGGCCTATGTCATCTTTGGGGATTATGTGTGAAGGATCTTTTTAGGGAAAGGATGGAGAGGAAATTCTGAGAAGGAAAAACTTCAATCTGTAAACACAGGAGTATCCATAGCATAGCGCGTGAAAAAATACAAAAAAATGAATCTGAAAAATGAATCTACATTTTTTTGGGTGAAATATTAAAAAAAAAGGTACGAGGGGTGGGTAGGAACATGGGGGTAAATGTGTGTGAGAGTGACGGCCGTATGAATCCATCCCAACTATTGTGGTGCAAGGTGATAGGTTGACAGAGTCCAACGAGAGATCAAAAGGTCTCCCTCAACCAGTCTCTCCCGATCCGGCCCGCCACGCAGTAGATAGGCAAACACATCGGCTGCCAAGACCCATAGACAATTTCACCTCATAATCCCGGACAAACCTGCTAAATCGCAAAAACGTAGCGAGTCACTTGAGGTTACCTATGGTAGGGGTGTCGGTTAGCCAATAAATGGTTGCCGAGGCAGCGGTACCCAAACCCGTCCAATAATTGTAAAATTCCCAAATAAAAATAAAGGAAAGGTAGAAACGCTGCGCGTTGTTTTGCGTAGATTCACTTGCAGTGTTATGGTTGAACGATGTTGGCGATACTTTTGTTTCATATAATATATAATGGTTCATGGCCTATCGCTCTTGTTTCTGAACAATATCCCCAGGACCCTCGCATGGTTGTCACGCACCCCCCCTCCCCACATTAATTTAAAAGCAATATTATTTGTGGCTAATTAACTTGCACCGGTCTACTAGTAAGTAGTAAAAAATTGTGTGACTTAGGAGGTTTGGGACTTTTGCACGTCATCACGCATAAACTCCCCCTTCATTTGGAAGCAATATTATTTGTTATAGTGATTTATTTCTATGTGTAAATTATAATGTATTACCAGATATTATATGGTTGAAGTTTACGACACGGTATCAAATTTACAAACATAATCACACACTTCACCACAATATTTACAAATCTGCATTGATTATGCTATCCGAAACGGTGGCTAAAGAAAGAGGTAACGTAACACGGCATAATACCCGAAAAATAAACTACCATAATACTTTTGGTGGTGAACATCTCAAATCAATATTATTTGTGCAATTAACTTTAAAATTTGCTATTTTAGTTTTACTTTGTGTTTTACCCGTTGTATATTTTTAGAGGAATAAAACTTTAGTTGATAATACTTTTTTTAAGTCTGGACTCTTTTAATGAGTTTTCTTACAAATGGTATTTCCATTTTTCACTGTTTTTACGGCCCAAACGATGTTTATTAGACAATTCTCTTGGAGTTAACTTTTAGAAGGGTAAACTTGGACAAAGTCTTTTTTTAATGTTCCAACTTCAAAACATTTTATTAATAGAAAATCTTTTTTTATCAAATTTTGCATGTTTTCACTCTTAATTTTTTTATAGCACCTTTTAATTGTGAGAAAATATATGTAAAGAAAAATATAATTTTCTTTAATTCAAGGCAATGCCGAGCTTGTCTCGTCATTGTGGCTGTGTGTGTCGTGGACTGGCTGGATGTGCGCCACAGTACCTACACAGTCGACTCGATATTTCGTAATCTATGGTGACATAGTAAAAATAATCTATGGGTTGTGACATGACAGATTGATGGAAATAATTTCTAATTGCTATCGTAATTTATCGGAATTGACATAAAATTAATAACATTAAATGTCGTTTCTTTCATTACAGGTAATGTTTTGTTACTGAATGCTTTTCTTTATGTAAATCTTGTGAGATTAACAAAATAAACCTCCACTTTCATTACAGAGAAACTCAATTGTGTTTTAATTGACTGTCGTTCAAATCACAAGGAAATTATCATTATATATATTTTTAAAACCGATAAATTTTTTTGTTTTAAAATTAATATTTTTTTAGCATGGTTTCGCGTTATTTTATGTTATATGGAGATGAATGGACAGTTTTACAAGTTTAAAATATGAGGAAGTCCGAAAAATGTGTGAAACAAAACCTTCAATATTATTTGTATTACCATTTTCGGCTTAGTGACCAATTACGAAACGTGAAATTACTTTTGTTTGAATTTGAAAAATGTGTGAAACAAAACTTTCAATATTATTTGTATTACCATTTTCGGCTTAGTGACCAATTACGAAACGTGAAATTACTTTTGTTTGAATTTGAAAAATGTGTGAAACAAAACCTTCAATATTATTTGTATTACCATTTTCGGCTTAGTGACCAATTACGAAACGTGAAATTACTTTTGTTTGAATTTGAAAAATGTGTGAAACAAAACCTTCAATATTATTTGTATTACCATTTTCGGCTTAGTGACCAATTACGAAACGTGAAATTACTTTTGTTTGAATTTGAAAAATGTGTGAAACAAAACTTTCAATATTATTTGTATTACATTTTCGGATAACTGACCAAAAAAATCGCCGGAGACCAAAATTCCATCTACATTTTTATCTTTAAAGAAGCTCAGGCATCACTGATCAATTATCGGGTACTTCAAGTCACATCCTGTATGATCTGTTTATATATAATATATCTCTCTGCTGAGAAGTTGTCAGGTCGTTAGAGGGTCATAGAAAAAAACAGACGAAAATTTAATGTTTTATTTTAACATTTTCACCTGGTTTTTAAATTACAGTTATCAGTCCAGTTATAATCGTACCGTATTCCGACTTGGAAAATCTCAGTATGCGGGTTACAAAATAAATTTATTTTTCATGTCTACATATCTAACTGAAACCATATAACAACTAATCAATTATTAATATCCTACGACGCTAAGAATAAATATCTTTCAAATAGTTTTTGAAATAAACCAACTATTATTATTATTGAAGAACAGACAGAATAGTTGATATTTCCATCTTAATTTACTGATCAAGTTATGAAGCAGTAAAACTACATTGCTTTATTAAAACAAACAACAAGTAAATGTATTTTTTGTTAAACTTTTGAAAACATATTTCGTAGTACCTACCATGGCGTTTTATCTTATTTTTGAGAGCCTGGTGGGTATTTTAAAGCACCATAGCTCATGATCGCCTGTTATATCGGTTTTTCAATGGATGGTGCTCCGGAGATTTAGCGTCATTGATTCCTGCACAGCTGTCATATATAGACGCATCAAACGCGTGCCCATATTTTTGTTTTTGGTTTCAATAGCTCGGTTGTGCAATAACTTCCCGGTCTCAATGGAAACGGAAAGAAAGAAAGATTATTGAAAATTATAAAACCAACATAATGGCAAAGTCTCAGTAGTCTTTGAAATATCAAGATCCAAACCAAAACTTGGGTTACCTACGAGGGGTGACACTGTTACCCCCCGCCTTTTATCATTTTGTCATATTTTCCATTCGTTTTTTTCGTCAAATTATTCTTATGTCTTACACATTGTGTGCTAATTGTGTAAAAAATATACCTGCTTGATCAATTTTATGAAAAAAACCTCTTCATTCATCAACAAAGGAGGCAATAATTTGTCGATTATTATTTTTTTGGTAAACTAATGTTTAAGACAAGATTTTTTATGCATAGCACAAAGGGTAACAATTATTTTATAAGCAATAATTATTATCCTGAAACACTCATCCACATTAAAAAATCTCCTGATAAAAGATACATAGTCCCGTTGGCGTCATGTATCTTTTATCAGGAGATTTTTCAATGTGGATGAGTGTTTCAGGCTAATAATTATTGCTTATAAAATAATAATTTGTCGCTGAATTATCAATACAAATAGAAAATATTTCCCGAGTAAAAATAAATGCCGCCAACGGGAATTGAACCCGTGCCTTCTGATGTCCGGTCAGGTGCTCTGAAACCACTGAGCGATGTCGCTAAAAAGTAAATAGTAATATTTGAGAAGTCAAAAATATTTCACCAATAAATGAAGGTATTATATGTCTCGACGCCATCTAGTGAGAAATTTAGCACTAACAAAGCCTTTCCTACAAAAATAAAGTTCGTTGTTTACAGATGGAAAAAATATAATTAGCAGTAATTGTTGATTGAGGTACTAGTACATATTGAATCATTTGGCGGGTTGGAAATAAGCCGACATAGCTCAGTGGATACAGAGCACCTGACTGGACATCAGAAGGCACGGGTTCAATTCCCGTTGGCGGCATTTATATTTACTCAGGAGATATTTTTAATTTGTATTCATATTTTAGGTGACTAATTATTGCTTATAATTATTTGTTATCCTTTATGCTATGCATAAAACTTTGTCTTAAAAACATTAGTTTATCATTAAAAATTAACAAAGGAGGGCTCCGGCCAACGGCTGGGATTGGACTGACTAACCGCTACTGCATGTGCCGACATGCGGTAGATATCAGGCGATATTACTTTATCCCCTCACGCAGTTTTGATAATAGCCCGAGCAATTGAGATAGCGCACATCACCCACGAGGCAGTCACTGTGCGCGTATAATGGTGGAAACAACTGTGGTACAAATGACGATACCAAATGAACTAAATCAATAAGTATTTTAAGGACGGGTTGTTTCACGGAATTTGAATAATTTATAAAAAATTTTAAAAGGCAATTTTCAAGTTCTGTGAAAGTACTATTCAAGTTCTGTTATGAAATCACTATGGGTCACTTGCTTCATAGAACTGAAATAATAACAAAACTAACTTCGAAATTTGATGAATTTTTCAAATTCTATGAAACAACCTATCCTAAGAATATCAATTTTTAATGCGAAAAAGCTTTGGTACTTAAAACTCTCTAAAACAATTTCTCAGTACAGTAAGATATTAAATCAAACTGAATTGTTTTGTGTTGAGGGTACCTACCAGTTTAAATTCCTTAAAGGGGCTCGTTCGATGAAACAAAAGCTCTTGAAAGATTTTAATTTATTTCTTCATCTACTGATAGATGAAGAAGACCCTTTTAAAAAAGGAACTTTAGCAGACAAAGGAAAAGTTGACCCGGTGTAGAATGAAGAGGAATTATTAATACAGCGGCCCGCTAACTATGGTACCCGTACTCTAGTACCAGATCTATCTGGTGAAAAGAGTATTTCTGGGGTCAGAACACTTAGAAGAACGACAAAGCACTGAATGCCGGCTATAGTACATATATAATAAGTCTATTATAATACGGTAGGCGTATTTAACATTTATGTTTTTCGGCCATTGAAAATAATATAGAATTTAATTTGGCATCTGGTTTAATTTTCATTTAAATTACACTATTCATGATAAATTAAAATTACACACATGAAAAAAACACAATAATCAATGTCAGGAATGATAATATTCTTCTGCATGGCTCCTTGTTATCTTATAGTGTTGGCTAACATATGTTTAACTTTATTAAAAATTTATTTCTTCTTCATAAGTATCATTGAATCGCTGACAGCCCTGAATTGTTAATGCCAAGTTGCGATGCCTACTCAGCTATTAAAATTAATTTTGTGGGTAACAATAAACTCACTACTGACTATTATCATAGTATATACTTTGACTTATGACAGGTCTTATACGAACCTAGTATAAAGTAGTTCAACTATTGTTACACTGGTATATATTTCTTTTGAATTGTGCATTGTCTTATAGCACTTATATTAATAACTGCATCATTTGCAATAGTGTTTTTGTTTACACATTAATTGTTCTTTAATTTATTGCTATTATTATCCTGGTTATCACTGTACACTTGTAATTCTAATATCACTGTATTGTTAAAGCCATTATATGGCGTTTGAATAAATAAATAAATGAAATTCGGACAGAATTAGGTATTATTTTTTAATTTCTTGAAACCAGAGTTTACAAATCACCAGTTTCGCTACTTACGATTTTTTTTTAAATTCACAGATGCCATCAAGTCATCGGTCATGTTCCTTCAGATTGTCTTTTATCCAGTTGTCATAGTAATTTTCCAGTGCAATTTTTTCTTTGCATAAAATACACCACTACCCCAAAATTCGCCTGCGGCGCATGAAATTTTAAATGGCTTGATACATATGCATCCCAAAATGAATAACCAAATTATAGAAACAACATACCATAATAACACTAAATGGGTAACAATAGAAAAAAATGACATTAACGACAAAATAATATATTTTAGGAAGATAATGCGTAGTCAAATATATGAAAAGTTTAAACAGGGTTTTGATTGTGTGCATGATTTAAGTCATATCGTTAGAAAACACAACAAAAAATGCATGTAAAAACAGAAAAAAAAATCCTATATTCTTCATGTGGTTATTTTCAAACACTCGTTCTCGTACGTATTTGAATATTTAAAAAAATATAAATTAAAACTATTTTATTTAACTACAATTAACAAATGAGTAGAAAAAAATTAAAAAAAACTACTTTTCAGTAGTTTTTAAATGGGTTTGACACATTTTCATACAAGGTTTCCTATTGCTGTTAGAACAATGAGCAGAAGTT
The DNA here is from genome assembly GCA_026573805.1 of Hesperophylax magnus. Lineage (NCBI taxonomy): Eukaryota > Metazoa > Arthropoda > Insecta > Trichoptera > Limnephilidae > Hesperophylax > Hesperophylax magnus. The sequence continues at coordinate 7,106,005 of JAIUSX010000061.1, read as the reverse complement.
GAGAAAGGATTCCCCGTCCATTGTCTGAGCTATGCCAGTCTTCGAATTAATGGAGCCATGACACCGAGGAGTTTCTAACTAGAATCGAAGATCTCAAGTCTTAATATAATATACAGGTGTTGGAGTTACCTGAGTTACTTTAACCAGTGATTCTTGGGCTTTTTTGGAGTTAAAAATATAGATGGCACTAAGCACAAAATCAGTTGGTATTGGACAAGTACCTGGTAGTGTCGTGGTGGGGGATTGGGCTGTAACTCTACTGAGTGACTAGTCACGTGAAAGATTTTGGCTATGAAAAAAAATAATTAAAAGAAATCATTATTCACTAACTCGTTTTACTCAATAATGTTAGTAATCACTGGTTATTATAAGACAGGTACGTCTGTTAACACCCTGTAATAAAAGAGCAAGTCCAACTCTAAGTTATTATGTTCTAGGTAAACTAGAAATTTCAACAAACAATTGTATTAACTGTTTGGGGATCAGGTGGTGAGGCACGAAATGAAAGAAGGTGTTGAAGGTCACATGTGTTTATTGGTGAGTCAGTAGCCGTGACAGGGAGATGATGAAGGACAGATGTAGAATACACCGGATGCTGGCTGTGATGTGCTGGCAGGTCAGGCGCGGGTCAGTGAGTCGACGCCGGGCGCTGGTGACCGGGACTCGATGTAGGTCAGGCACTGGCGGAGAACGCAGGTCTTCAGGCACTCCAGTGCTGACGAGACGGCCGAAGGTGCGACGGACCTTGTGGGCAGTTGAACGGGAACGGCGTGACCAGTGAGGATGCTGCGTGTCCTCGTGGTGGTCATGGTTGCGTGGAAGAAGCGCTGGTCAGATACGCTGGAACCAGGGCGCTTGTAATCCGAGTAGCGCTGGCCGCGGACGTGGCCGAGGCGCTATGATGATGTCCCGATAGAGTCCATGATTGTACGGGCGAAACCGGGTACGTTGTCCTTCGCGCTAGTAAGATTAGCGCGGGTTAACACTCGTTAAGCCTTGTAGACTGACGGCGAAATTATGACTGACTGACTGGCTCGCTGCGTCGGGCTTATTTATACTAGACGGCCGACGGCGGCAGTAGGTAGATGGATGGCAACTAAATCGAAGACACTCGCTCGATCTGGATCAATCGCGAACTTTCGACGGCTTGGCAATTATGCCTAGGCCGTAGGCTCGAACCTTCTGGCGAGTTCTCGTAGTATTCGAGACGGACTGCGGTGTTATTGTCATCAATAGGCAGGTAGGTACTTGAAGTACGTAGATTACTTTGTTTACGATTTAACGATGCAAGTACATAATTCGGGAGTAGATACTAAGTAGGTCGAACGGTTTATTATTAATTATTCAATGGATTAATATCGACGCTACAACTGTTATAGTTTGCTCTTGTTAGAAGTCAATTTGGGTACAATTCTAACTAAGTATCTAACCATGACGCCGTTTCTCCGCAGGGGTAGGCAGAGAGGACGGACCGCCCAAACAACTCGGTCTTGGCACACACTTCTTGCCTCATTCGCATTCATACATCGTCTCGTACATACTCTTTTATTATTCTGACTCAAGTATCTGATTCACTTGATCGTGCCATGTCTTCCTCGGGCGACACCGACTTCTGCTACTATTCACATTTGCGTCGTATATTCTCTTTACACTCCATTCTTCTATCATTCCTCCTTACTCATTACGCTTACATCATCCTTACACTCTTTGCAGATCTCCACATTTCTCACAAGATCATACGTGTTTTTACCACACATGCGCCTCAGGGATCTCCTTTCTACAGCATTCAGTCTAATTTCATCCTTCCTCTGCGATTTTCATGCCTCACTTCCATACATCAGTGTAGGTACCAGCACTCCATTGTGGACTGCTAACTTCACTTCTTTGGACAATTTTTTGTTACCCCCAACTGCGTTCAGTCCTCCATTAATGGAGTTACTTACATTTACTCTTCTTTCAATATCTCTGTCAGCCTTCCCATCTCTCGTAAACATACTCCATAAATACACAATCTCATCCATCTGCTCCAAGTATTCCTCATTCACAAACTATATTGCACACTGTTTGTCTAATCTCCCTTTGAAACACCATGACTTAAGACTTACTTACATTCATCATTAACTCATTCTTCATACATACTTGTTTCATCCTAGACCCTAGAGACTGTAGATCTTCCGAAGTGTTAGCAATCACCACCGCATCATCAGCATACAACAGGCAACATACTTTCAGTGTCCATATATTGACTATACCTGACGTGTCCATTTTTTAGATTCAACCTTTGCCCATCCTTTGCACATTACACTAACATTTTATTTATAGATAATAGAAACAAAGAGATGAGCCAAGAAACATGTTTCATTATAACACCGCGTGCACAAAAGTGTCGCCTAAATCGTTTACCCGTGCTACTTTAAAACTCATCTACGTACAGATGCGCCCCTCCTTTGTTTCTACCTTCATGCCAAACACATAAATTTATTTGTTTTTTTTTTGCTATACGACAGATTATTCATGCATTTACAGTACAAGTCTTCTAAATTTGACATCCTTAACACTTGGTGTGATAATTATATGAAAAAGCTCAAACTATTTAAAGAGTAATTAAATACATCACCTAATAGCATCTACTCATTCTATGTTGTGCTAGAACATCTTTTTTTCCGTGTGGTATCTTGAAAAAGTCGTAGCGGCGGCTATGGCCGACTTTTCAGGCACGCAATTCCAAGAGTTTGCAGTTTGGTCATAACTCTTCGACAGTCAGCACGATTCCATGCCACATCTCCCATTGTTTGTGTTATCTGTGGTTTCAATCCAGGTTCCAAAAACGTTAAGTTGAGGTTAACCAAGCCCTTTCTTGTATTTTAGTGGAATTGTGAATTTTATACCATTTGAAAGGTTACGAGAATCATGAACTTTGGAACAAGTGTTATTAGTTGAATTCAAGTATTTCTTTGTTAAATTTTAGCTGCTTGTTATAATAATATTTGAGCCGATGAGTCGACGTAGCAAGTAAACTGTGACAGGAGCTTTTAGCAGAATTTAAAGCAATTAAGAATCTAAGGAAGAGTTAAAATGGCTTACGTAACAATATATAAAATATCGAGATATCTTTGTCAAAAGGTATGAATTACATTATATATTAATTTACTAATCTTTTTTTATTATATACTATAGTAAAACAAATATGAAACTTTTTTTTCGTTTTATTTTTTTATTATTTTCTTTTTTAATTATTTTTATTACTTTCTAGATTATGCAATGCAATCCCGATGAGTTACAGAACTCATTGTAGGGACTAGAGGAACTTAATTTATGGGCGGGAGGTAATAGGTACAATTTTACATTGGTATTTTGATATCAAAATTATAAGTTTCACATACGAAACAGTACAAAAATATCATAATTATATGTTTCACATACAAAACAGTACACAAATAGAAACCGGGAGGATAATTAGAACAAACAAAAGTTATTTTTATTATTATTTCATGTATGATTCATACTTGCATACTTATGTTTCTATAAAATGGTATTTTTTAGTTCTTTAAGTTATTTTTATTATTATTTCATATGTGATTCATACTTGCATACTTATGTTTCTTTAAAAAAGTATTTTTTAGTTTTAAAGTTATTTTTATTATTATTTCATGTATGATTCATACTTATTTTTCTATAAAATAGTATTTTTTAGTTCTTTTATGTTATTTTTATTATTATTTCATGTATAACTACCACAACGCAGGCATTAGCCTAGTATGGTAGTTAAAAAAATGTAACATGTAAACATTTATTAAATAATAAAATTTTCAAAAATAAAAAAATAAAAAACAAAAAGAAACAAAAAAGAAACAGACAGGGGATATACACATAAGCACAGAGCCAAGGTAGGATATTGGAAGAAGGTACTTACCCACTAATACATTGGTATAAATAGAATATGCTCGATTACAAATCCAGGAGATAGAAAAGGAGAGAGAAAGAAACAGAACAAAGTACAACACGACAAGAATTACGTATTTTCGTTTTGATATGTTTTTAAAAAATATTCTTTTAAGGCCTTACTTTGAATTTTTGGATTATTCTGGCTATTTTTATTCATATCTGGATGAGAGTTATAGAGTGTGTAGGCAATATAGTTATGAGATTTTATTCCATATTTTTTAGTGTGTGTTAGAGGAATACGGATTTAATTGGTATTCCGAGTATTGTGGCTGTGGATGTCTCGATAGTAAAGTAGCTTGATTTTACTATGTGTTTAATTATAATCAAATAAAAGATATTGTTTTATGCAGTGGAATCCAAGAGCTTTATCGTATTAACCATCGAAGTAATAAAAACAGAGATATATTTAAAAAAAAAAAAACATTTTAGGTGACACCGAGATTCGAACCTAGAATTTATTGCCGAGTGAACGTTATGCCAATAGGATCGATTTTCACCACAAAATATTTTTTTTTTTTAAATCAGTTTTTTTTTTAATTTTTCCGAGACAGACACCTAATTTTATTTTGTACGCGGTAGGTTCAAACGATGAAAAAAATTTGCGATGGTACTCCAATTTCTTTTCGACCGAAAACAACGCTTTATACGAATGTTTTACTTAACATTTCATTATACTTTCAAATTAACTAGAGCATTTTAGAGTTGTTCAAACTTTCTTCTTTTTTCTATATTTGGCAACGTCCGAAAACAATTGGAATCCGATAACTGGAATATAATCACAGATTCTTATCAAATGTAAGCATTTTGGTAGATATTCTGCCGTCATAAGCAAAAGGGCAATTATATGGTAAATCAAAAATTGAACTATAAATGAGTCAATGTTCTCTGTTAAATTCTGAACCCCTGTAGTAAAGAAATTTATCATATAAAATGTGTTAAAAACGACATAGTATTTTTTAATTTTTTCAAGAAAAAGGCAGTAATAATTTCATAAATAAAAACACGTTATGGTTGAGGCATATATTTATACTGTGTTTGATATTCGAAAAATTTAAAAACAGTAAAATAAGCTGTTTTCTGGGAGAAGCAATGAAGTATTTTTAAGTATTTCTTGAGACAAATCGCGAAGCAATTAATTCCATTTATAAATTCCTGCATGACTAAGTGTGTCATCTTTATCTTTAGAATTGACTAAAAATTTACCTAGATTGTTGTTAGTATAAAACGCCGGTTTGACTTCAGAAGGAAGGTTAACTATACTGCAGGAAGAAAAATTATTGATGAATAGAATACGGCGCCATTGGAAAGGAAGATTATTATTATTAATATTATGTGGACTCGCGAATTAGAAGTTTTTAACTGCTAATTGTTTTAGTTTTTTACTAATTAAATTGTAACAATTGTCCAGCGTTTTATATCGGGAAGACAACGCGCAATGTCAACATTAGGATTAAAGAACATCTTAGATGCCTAAATAGCAATGGCTTTTCAGAGTTTGCCAATCATCTTATTGAAAAAGATCATACATTCAACAAAAGCACCGGTGCTAAGATTCTCCATAGAAAAGACCATAGTAACAAATTGAATAACCTAGAAGCACTAGAAATTAAGAAAGCCATTAAAACCAAAAGTTTAATTCTGAATAATCAATTAGATTTGTCAAAAAGCCCAATTCTGGGAATATTCCCTGTAAACTGTAAAATTCCCAGTATCCCTTAATCACCTTACAATTATTAATGCCTATTCTCTATTATTATAATATTTATATACACTAATTGTTTTCTTTTAATATATTGTTGTTTCATTTTGGTTTTACTTTCTATCTCCCTCTGTATGTATATATAATGACACATTTTGTATTATTGATTAGTTTAATTTTGTACCCTGACGATGCTTGAGTGTAGCGAAACCGGTCGGTCTTAAAATTAATAAAAATTCGTGGTTTTAAACAAAAAATATTGTTTTTATTTCATTAAAATGTTAAACCACAAAGTGATTGCTTTCTACGAAAATGTAAAGTTTTTACTTCCACGAAATAATTAATGAAAGTTAAATCTAAACAAAACCAAATTAACGTGCATCAGAAATAAAATAATTTTAGAGATTGATGGAGAAATGGAGAAAACAAAGTATCCGAAATTAAATATTTTAAGATGAAACAAATATTACAAATTTAAAAATGTGTTGAGTTTTAAACACATTCTGTCTCACTAAAAAAAAACTTCGAAACCGTTAAACGGTGTTTTTGTTACGAATTGTACAAAGACTGTAAAATTTCTATTTCGAATTAATACTACTAAAACAATATTTAACTGGCTGAAGAAAAATCTGGCAACATAGCATATTGTCAGACTGTATGTATCTGAACTATTTTATGTAAGTTTATATTTTACATTTCAATTAGTAAAGTTTTCAGATACACGGTCGTTTATCAATTGAACACATTTTTCACTATGATTTTTAGTAATACTGATTTGTTGTCATTATTATTAAGTTTTTTAATAAAATTTTGGTTTTTGAATTTGCCACAAAAATAATCACTCTACACGAAGAAAACTGAAATAAGTCTTCCTTTTCGAAAGAAGTCAAATCACAGAACAATTTAATATATTTCATAGATCTTCCAAGAAACAACCACCAATACGGAAGGAGGGTAAAATGTCTTCAAATTTAAAAAAAAAGTGACGAAGTAGTATATGTTTTTATTTTATTTTTGTAATTTGTAATATATTTAAATACCTACTGTTCTTAGTTTGAAACTTAAATACTATATAATATTATGTTATTTATATTACATTGGCGCATAGTAATAACGCACACTGATTATGTATGTATTATTTTAAGTTTATGTGGTTTTATGTGAGTTTGGAACAGTGAGATAGAGTTGCAAAAATGTGTGCGCGATTTTGAATGAATGGTCATAGCTATTTTGGGTTTACGAGTGACAGGTCGGAAGTATGTCGTATTTCAAATTAAGCATTACATTATAAATTGTGATCTGTTAAATGTTTCATAAAGGGAAGCTGGACTTATAATTAATTCGCCATTATATATCAAGCATATTGCACTGGCGCAGCCGCAAGGATTCTAACCAAATCCGATCAATTCAATAAAATAAATATATACATCTTTCTAATAAGTACTTACGTCCTTCCCAGGTGGTTCAAGGAGAAGCACGATCAGCTGACAGCGTTGGAGACCTCAGACCGCGTGACGGTCTCGGAGGGTCTGCTCCGTATTTCACAAGTGCGGCTGGACGACCGGGGCAAGTACCTTTGCTGGGTGAACAATTCTGCGGGAGAGGAGACGGTGCAGGTCACGCTGGCTGTGGCTGGTAAGGGAATCAAATTGGATAAAATATAACAATTTAATACTCAAAATATTTATGTTGTTTGACTTTTAGCCGTGTTACTTCAAAACCACCACAAACAAGCCCAGGCCATACCTTTCAACATAATTATATTCGAAGGCCTCCGTGGTCGAAGGGTAAGGCGCTAAACCTGCAATCCGAAGGTCGCTAGTTCAAAACCCGGCGTGCGCAAGTAAATTTTATTTGATTCATTTGTGTTATTTCATAATATAATGTATACCGGGAAGAAGATACTCTTGTTTGGTGTACTGATATGATCTTACTGATACAAGTTTGGTGGCCAGTTCTGAATAGCCAGATACTTCCCAACCATCTTCTTTTCAATCTCCTTCCCCTCCCCACTACCTTCAGGCTCACAAGGTACCCTGATTGGGGATGCCATAGTCTCACCGGCTCCAGATGGTTAGGAGCAGTTGGGACTCTTGTGCCGTATTCACATTTTGAAAAAAAAAGTTATAAAAATAGTATCTGAAGGCTTTTGTAAACAAGCAAATTTTCGACATTTTCTTGCGGCACTTCGTTTTTCCATTTTTATGGATTTGACATATAATAATATGTAATAATAATAATAATACATACAATCAAAAAAATCTAAAAAACGAATCACGCTTATATATATGAAATACATGATAGTACACAACTGTAAAATGTAGTGAACAACTGCTGACCCTGTACCAATCGCAAGTCACTTGCATTAGTAGTCACCTATGATCTGGTGCCCCAAAATAATTTGAAAATCCTGACTCAATGCTGTGCAGAAATGGGTGGCCCTTTGGAAGACTACATTTTAGATTACAGGCGTCACGTAGAAATTCCATACTTGTTCTACTGGTAAGGAATTAGCATCATAGTCGGGAAACAAAACAATATATTATTTCTTATCCAAAAGTATCATAAAATCGTTGACAGCCCTGTTTTACTAAGGCCAAATTGCGATACTTGCCCAGCTATTCCAAGTAGAATTAATTTTGAAGGCAACAATAAACTCACTACTAATTTTATTTTTTTTTTAAAAGAAAGACAAATATTCCCGGGTTACGAATAACCTGACAATATTTGAAAATCTCCTACTACCACCACAGTAAGCTGAAAATGTTGCTTGTGTTGTGATGGAGGACTTAGCCAGCCGAGGAATTGAACACACTACGCCTGAGTGGGACCCAAGCGCGATGTCAACTCGGCCACCGACCGGTCAATAAATTACTCTATTATAATATTTTGCTAGATTATACATGTGAAAAAGTCACTTTTTTAAACATATATTCTGTTCAAATAAAATATTCTCTGTTATTATAACATTCTAGGCTTTAATAGAATTTACTTTATATTAATTACTATTCATTATCATAAACACCTCATACCTCGATTTATGTCAGGTTTTATACAAACCTAGTATTCATTCAACTATTTCTACACTAGTAGATATTTCTTTTAATTATGTATTGTTTAACTGCACTTCTATTAACAACTGTATCACTTGCAAAAATATTTTTGTGTACACATTACTTGTTTTGTAATCACTCTATTGTAATAGCCATTTCATGGCGTTTAAATAAATAAATAAATATTATTCTTTCTAGCCTTATAAAAGGAGAAAGGCTCAGTTAAAACAATGACCAAGATGTGTTCTTCTCGCAGTATTTCAATAAAGTATCTATACACGGTATCGGTAAGCAATCGACATAAACCAAAGACCCTGTGCAGAAAATTACCACAATGGCTACGCTACAAGCCGTGGTGAACTTTACTTTTATGCACAGTTTATTATTCAATTTATGAATGCTTATCGGTACCGACTCAGCGGAGTGACTGGCTTACTTATAAACTAACACGTGTTCATAAAAATTCTAATCTTGTAGCATTTCGTAATTATATTTATCAGGAAAGGGACACCTGCGTGAACACGTATTCCGATATATTCTGAATATTCTTAATGGGTTAATATTTTATTAGGAAATGGATTTTAATCACATTTTTAACAGGGTTTCGATAAATCAGCCTACTCATTTTTCTTCCTGCATACCAAAGTTGAACCTGCGTACAAGAATCTAATAACGGTTAATATATCTTATGTTGTTTGTTTTAGCTCCACTCACCGTGCACCTGAAGCCCGCGACGCAGACCGTGGACGTGGGTCGCGAGGCCGTATTCACGTGCTCCGTGCCCGAGCACAGCGGCGCGCGCGTAAGCTGGCTTCACGACGGGCGCGCCGTGCCGCCCGCCTCCGCGCACCAGGGCCGCTTGGCTGTCCGCCCGGTCAGCAAGGCGGACCGGGGCATGTACCAGTGCGTGGCTAGCACAGAGTGGGAGCAAGCACAAGCCTCGGCGGAACTGCGACTAGGGGGTGAGTAGCGTTAAAAATAATAATAATTAAAATTATGTTTTCTTTTTCCGATTAAATGAAAATAATACATTTTGTGTAAGTTTATTAATAGTTTGATCAAAAATTTCAACAAAGAAAGTATTCTGAAAATCAAGACATATAAGAATAGAAAAATAAGTATTATAGTTACAGGCCAAAATATAACAAATGTTATATATTTATGTTTACTTTCTAACTACAATGATAAAAAATAATATCGCCTATTTTAGCCCTCTGACCCAAATGTGTCGACTGTATAGAAATATTGAGTGTGCTGAAGTAGATATTTTTCGTATCCAAGAGATATCTCAGGATCCAAGTCTTTCAAAAACAAATATTGTAAATTTTCTTTATCATATAATTATAATTTTACAAATAGAAAGTTAAGTGAGACAATCAGAATTATTTACCTTTCGAGTATATTTAGTAAATCCTACTTAGTTAACCAGTGAATACCGCTTTCATCAAATTTGAAAAAGCGCAGACTGTTATGAAATTAAAACAGTTATGAAATAAAAACACTTTTTTAAAGGAAGGCATACATTTCTGGGTTACAAATAACCTGACAATATTTGAAAATCTCATACTACCACCACAGTAAGCGGAAAATGTTAATTGTGTTACGATGGGGTACTTAGGAATTGAATACGATATGTCTGGGTGACATATCGTATTCAATTCAAAATTTAGACAAAACACAGAAAAAAACATGTTATTCTTTCATGAGGTTACTGGTACTGACATGGATATTATAGAACGTCAATTCATAACCATTAGGCTAAAAATAGTGTTCGCGTCGGTCGCGTACGTTGGTCGCATACGGTAATACGTAGGCAAATGAATAAGGAGCTGTAGTACGCGATTCGCTATGCGCTACGTACGAGGACCATCGGTCCAGCTCGTCAAAACTACATCGTCGGCTGACCGAACGTATGCGTGGCACTATTTTCACTCTTGCTGAGATTAACTAAAATTATATCCGAATCGGCTAGATCGTGGAATGTTTCACTTTTGTCACTGCGAAGGGGTCATTTTTATTTCAGGGTCGGTGTCTGCAGTAGATGCAATTTTGATCAAAAATGTAAAATAAATCATTCATTGTTCAACTTTTTGTTTACTTAATTTATTCTTATTTAATTACACATATAATACATAATAACACAATATCTAATAACAAATACGATAAACAAGAAATTAAAACCCACTAAGGCAATGCCTGAGTGTGGGTAATATAAAAACGATTACTATATTTCCAAGAACCTAAAGTATAAAATACATTAGCAGAATAAGTGAAAAAGTTTTATTTTTTATTTTTAGTTATTATAAAAGTAAAGAGAAAACATAATGTACTACAGTTTAGAAAGTTACAGCAAGTGAGTTGTAGCAGGATAGATAAATTTATAGAAAAAGCGTTTCAAAAAAAATATATATATAATAGCGTTGATAATATTATGTTAAATTTTATTTTTTATCTTCCAAAAGGCTATTTTATACTTATGAAAGATAAGGATCTAAAGTCACTTTTTATTTCAAGTTTAAAAATGGTTATTTTTGTTCCTAATAATTGATCTTCATTGTTATTATTTAAATTTAAATTTACGAATCTTTTGCTCGGTTTTAATTCGATTACTGTATAATAATGACTAGTCATTTAATTAATAAAGATTCGAAATTTTAAAATTGGAAATTCATATGTCACACGGCATATATTCTGGTCTAGTAATATGTAATTTCTATCACCTAAGAAATTCTAAAAAAAAAGTACTATAGGATTCATATGTCTTATACTGATTTATAAATGTGGAAATTCTAACTATACAATTGTAAATGTTCTCCAAAATGCCCTGGAAAGAATCTCAGACTTGTGATGTCCCGAAAGAAACCATTCATCTGTTCTGAATGTAATTACTATCTTATCCAAATTGACCCTGGTAATAAATTACATCTTTGCGATTATTTCAAGGATAAAGAGACCATCCTTCGAATGCAATCAACAATGTTCTCAAAATTTGTTTTGACACCATCGCCATTCCATTGTAAGAATATTATGTACTAAATGCACAATTTGGCTGTCCTGAAACGGGAATCTTTCCCAGTTGGACAGACAAAGGGTCATTTTGTTTGTATCGTTTGTAATTTATATATATAAAATAAATAAATAAATATCTGCGTCATTCAGCCATAATTTTACCTCTTTTACATATTTTATTATTTGAGTTTATAGTGGTGGAAGATTAAATGTACGAGGTAAATGAAACTGCTATGTGTCTGCATTAATAGTAATAGTATTGGTTTGGGGGGTGTAAAATATATTATTTGTTCTTTTTCTCATTCTGTTTTTATTTGTTTTGAAGTTATTTTTGTTTTTAAATATATATTTCGTTGTTTGTAATATAAATAAATTACGAATATTAAATAATTTAGATTCTTTGTCGTCGTAAATAAGTCGGTCGAGAATGTTTTGTTTATATACGACTTTAATTATGTGTTTTTGAATTATTTGTAAAGGCTTAATAAATGTATCAGGTGCACCACCCCAAAAATACTATAACTGTACTACATATATTTGCTTTCATAGTACTCCACCTAGTGAGCTGCTTTCATTATGAAAATAATACGTTTAATTAAACAATTTCGCTATGCATCTCCTATGAGATTGAAAATATTGTTGGTACATGTCTAGTTTAGACAATACCAAGCATTTTTCACTGTACATCTATCCTTTAAGAAACCAAAATCGAATAGATACTTATTTATCCATCGCTTTTAGAATTCTGCATATTTCAATCTCAATAAAATAATATATTTACGAGGGTATAAATTAGTATAATTACATCACATAATATGTGCCTATAAACTTTTGAAATCTGCAGAACAAATAGAATGGCTTTAAAACTCGTAGATTTTATGTGGCACAGAATTCTATATTATGGCGCAATGAAATGCTCTCGGTTCTCGGAGAACGACAATACACCGCTGATTAGTACCTACCTTCCGCGTGGAAAACTTCGTATTCCAAATTTATAGAAGTTTGTTCTTAATTTAAATTCTACTTTTATTCGTAACCACTGAGTGAAGCCGACAGAACTTTTGTTACGAGTACTGAGCTCTAATTGGCTTTTCGAAAATAATGACTTGGTCTATTTTAGACCGGATTTTAGTCATCATCATCATTATGGAGTGACGTCCAGGGGTATGACTTTTCATTATTTATGAATAGTCTACACTGGCTTTGATCTCCATCCATTAATTTCCAGTCCTCAATCCTCTTCAACGCAGTTAGTCAACTTCTTCATGGTTTGCCTCTGGGTACTCGCTTATTTCTGTGGCCTATCGTATTAATTGTTACCAAATTCAAAAAAGTTCCCTATCACTTCTCTGCAATTTTAGGTACTGAAAGCTCTGTTAAATAGTCTATTTCTGTTGCGTTTATCTATTGAAGAAGAGGAGGTGATTTTAACAGAGCTATTCGAAAGAATTAATGAAATAATCGTTTATAAAATGACAATCCAAGAAAAATTACATTTTCTTTAAGTCGTCTTCTAGTGCGCAAGTAATTCCACTGATACATAGCAATAACACAAAATGTTATATATCAGATGTATTACCATAATATATTAAAACACACAGTCAAACGAACTATCCCACACTCAAAGACTAACTACATACAATATTCATTTTTAAGAAGAACATGCACAAAACACAATAATATATTTTTAGACGCCGATATTTTCCATTTGTCCTTAGTTCAGTTTACTAAATGCATGTTGGAGAAAATTAAAACAAATTGTTAATTACGTATCCTCTCTCTCCGCTATGTGTAAGATATCTAATATATCTGAGTTATTTTCATTAAGGTGTGCAAGATATCTAAGATATCTCAGTTATATTCACTAAGGTGTGTAAGAAATCTAAGATATCTCAGTAATTTTCATTAAGGTGTGTAAGATATCTAAGATGTCTGAGTTATTTTCACGAAGGTCTATCTAAGATATCTCAGTTATTTTCATTAAGGCGTTTAAGATATCTAAGATATCTTAGTTATTTTCATTAAGGTGTGTTAGATATCAAAGATATCTTAGTTATTTTCATTAAGGTGTGTAAGATATCTAAGATATCTCAGTTATTTTCATTAAGGTGTGTAAGATATCTAAGATATCTTAGTTATTTTTACAAATGTGTTTTTATGTTTTCTGTTTATTTATGTTTTTTTCTGTATGTAACACGAATTTTATGTGGAAACTTCACTGGTTCACACATATAAAATTGTAAAACTGTGTGTATCCCCAATAAACTAAAATTAAAATAATAAAACTAGGCTTGTGTGTATGGTGGTATTACATCTGCATAAAAAAAGCTTTATATTTCTTAATGTAATTAATACGATGTACTCTATGCAAAAACTTTTTACAATTTGATGAAGTTTCTAAGTATTCTGTCTGTCAAAAAATTGAATTACTTAACAAAGTTGTTAATTTTTCAAAAATACAAAAGTAATTCGTAGACATTTTCATTTGAATAGCCTTTTCAGTTTGTAAATCCGCTTTGACTGCGATACCCAATCATCAGAAAAGAAAATAAATTCGGTTTTAGGGCAAGAAGCCCCATTAAGGCTGAAACGTAACAAGGCCACATATTTATGAACCCTTTGCAGGGAGATAAGGTTTTCTTCATTTCCTCAGTCAACCCTTTTTGGCCCGCCATCCTGATTCAGGCACAGTATATTGTGATTATTTATACCCTCGTGGTTGGACTAACGGTAAACAATTTTAATTTTATGAGCCAGAATCCTGTAAAATACTATATAAATATTTGTTAAATGCGTGAACGGCATTTTGTCGAAACTTATGTATCGACTATAAAATATTTAATCTAAATATAAGTATACATGGTGTCCGGAAACTCGTAGATCAAGCCGGAAACTGGAGAATGTATACCACACGGGGAACCCAAATAAACATAAAGTTTTTTGATTTGAGCATTTTTATAAAAAAAAAAACCAAAAAAATATATTTTTCGGCTATTTCAGGGTTCAAATTTTTTCGTCATTATTTGTTTTACTTTTAATTTTTTAAATAGTTTTAATTAGTTGGGTACTTTGATCTTCAGTAATAATTTATAAGAATTTGATAAAAAAAAAAATCAACTTCTGACTCGATTTACTCGAAAACGAAAGCTCAAATCAAAAAAAAATTATACTACAAAATCGACTCCAAATGTGATGTAGATTCACCAGTTTCCCGCTTGTACTACGAGTTTCAGGACACCATGTATAATGCATGGATATTATATTTATTTAAAGTAGAAAAAAGTCGAACAACGCCGGGTACAAGTCAGCTAGTTTAAAAAATTTTCAAAAGTAGTGCTTTGGGATAGACCATATTTACATCAAATACAATTTATTGTTGTTAGGTTTTTTTATTAATTTAAGCAATTCTACATTCTTTTTTTTAAATATTTCGACATATTTTAACAGTGGTGTCTTCATCAATGAAACTTTAAAAAGGAATTATAATTTTTTTTAATAGTATTGAAAAAGCGGCGGCTCCTTTAGAAACACATTTTGTAAATTAAAAATAATTTGATAGACAATAAAACGGTTCCATGATAAATCAACACACTGACAATTTAACACACATTTAAAAAGTGATATAAATTCAGTAGAAACGATGAAAAAAAATATTTAAACCTAACCTAAACTAACCTACTTAACCCAGTTAATAAAGTTTTTGTTTCATCACTTTCCATGACTTTATATAACTTTTTAAAGATGTGATGAATTATCATTTTGATGATTTTTTCGGTCACCACATCCTTCCCATTTAGGTGCAAGGCGATGTATCGAGAGGGAGACCGACTGGAGAGGTCTCTTACAACCAGTCTCTACCGATCCGACCCGCCATGCAGAAGGTGCTTAAATGCAACCGCTGCTAAAGACAAGATAAACCTCACCCCATGAAACCGGGAACCCCTGCTAAGTCACCACTTGGGGTGACCTAAGACAGGTGTAAATGGTTCCTGGTGCGGTGGAACCATTTACACCCGCCTCCCAGATATATATTTATATAGCACTATGTCAATTAATCTGTAACAAACGACTTGACTTAATTATCTACAGTAGATAAAAAATATTATTTTCAAATTACAAAAATTTCTATTTGATATAATTTTTAGAGGTTAAAAATAATTTTAAATCATAATGTGTACTTATTAATGATGAAGTAATTTCACCGTTTTTTGAAAGGTTTTTTTTCTAAATTCGCTTCAACCAAAACCAAGGTCAAGAAAAACCGAAAACAGTTTCTAAAAATTTAGATTCCTTTGGAAATATTTTCGTTTACCAATGATTTTAATCCAGTATAAAATAATTCCCGTAAATAAACCAGTCTTTGTAAATTGATTCGGATAAATTACGAACCCGCCAATACTATATTATTAGTTTTCATTTCTTACAAATTCAACATTGATTTAGCAGCTTATATACATTTCTTTAGACATTCTGCGATCATTTTGTTCGAATGTCCCAGAGGTAGAAATCTCAACCAAAATACATCTCCAATAACAAGTTAAAAAACAAAACTTCAGTAATGTTTAGCTCAAAAAAGAGGAACGAAACGATAGAAAAAAAACCCAAGAAAATTAATTAAATCATAAACCTCCTTTTAATCAATAAAACCAAGTAGATATATTTTTTATTAGCTCTAACCAAAGGAACAGTGTTCATTGACTTTGTGTAATTATAACTGTGTTAATTTGTTGCTTGTTAGATGTCAGTGCTGAAAAACACCAACATTGTCTTTATTAAATCGATAAAATTAAAACTTTAAAAACGTAAACCGGAAAGTTGGTCCTTATTTCTAAGCCGCGCAATGAACATTGTCCAAAAAAAAATTTTTTGTTCCCAACTAGGACTATTGCATCCCCGATCGTTGTATGTTGAAGAAGATGGCACAATGCGAGTAGAAGGGATAAAGAAAATTGGGAATGACCTGACTATCCAGATCTGCTGACCAAACACGACTAAAATATTCGCCTCGATTATAAATGGTTGTCTCTCTCTGGGACGATACTCAAGAGTAAAATTTCAAACAAAAAACGAAGTAAAATATAGAATATTAAGGACGGGTTGTTCCGGAGAATTCGAACAATTCTTCAAATTTCAAAGTTAATTTTCGGGTTCTGTGCGAGTCCTATTCAAGTTCTGTTATTATTTCAGTTCTATAAAGTAACTAGCCTATAATTATATAATAACAGAACTTAAATAGCACTTTCACAGAACCCGAAAATGAACGTTGAAATTTGATGAATTGTTCAAATTCTGCGAAACAACTCATCCTAGGTATACCTACTCGTTTATTATGTAGACCTGTATTCTGGAATTAAAAATAAAGCATTCCCATAGGACCCCGGGCGTTATGTTAAAGTGATTTATTTTTGGGGTATTATGCCGTGATAACGTTTCTAACAGCATTGTAATGCTAATGTCCATCAGCAGTAATGATGTCCGCAACATTGGCTAAAGAAGGAGGTAACGCAACACGGCATAATAACCCAAAAATAAATTACTAAAATACTTTTGGTCGTGAAAGTCTCAAATTATACCAGGTGTAATGTGTTTGTAGTACAGACGAATTCCCAGTTCACATCTGATTAGAAGTCTAAATAAGGAAAATAGCTATAATTGAGTTTCGTGCGTATTTGTTTAGTGATTAATACTTCCTTTCAGTACTGAGTTTGTGTATACTTTCGGCAAACAATGGAACCTCTGGGGGTGTTAGATACTCTTAAGTTGTGATTTCGCCTTCTAGGGGATGAATGCTGGAAACGTTGAAAAGTGAATTAGGTACCTGAACAACCCGCATCACTTAGCCGCCTGGTGTTTGTTACTGTCATCGTAATGGGGGATATTGCGGGTGGTTCATACTAAACCATTTACCGTAATTTCATCTGTATAAGAAATAATACAACTTCTTTATTTTGTTTCCAATTGTTAATAATTCTTAATGTCAAATGTAGGTATGAATCTATATGAACTTTATGATTTTAGAACACTTGACAATAATACCTTTCTATATTTGAAAATTTTTTAGTGTATTAATTTGTCGACGTTCATGGTAATATTTGATTTTGCCATTTTTCTATATATAATATAGCAATTTTTTGTACAATGGTTTTTGCTGTTTGTTTTTTTGTAAATTAAATAATCTTACAAAGGTTCGTTCCAATCTCGCACGTATCAACTGTAAAAAAATTTATCGCTCTTTTCCGCTCTTTCTCGCTGGTCAACTTAATCGCCGTTCATATTTAAGATATTCATTACATGGAAAATAAACAAATTAAAATCTAAGCTCCAATTTAGTTATTATAAGCAATAATTACTCGCCTAAAATATCCATTCAAATTAAAAATATCTCCCAAGTAAAAATAAATGCCGCCAACGGGAATTGAACCCGCACCTTCTGATTGCCGGTCAGGTGCTCTGAACCATTAAGCTACGTCGGCTTATTCCAACCCGCCAAATATTTCAATATATACTAGTATTTCAATCAACAGTTATTGCTTATTATTGAATTTTTACTAGTGAGATATTTACAATTTGTATGCATATTTCATTGCTTGTAATTATTTTTTATCCTTTGTGCCATACATAAAAAAAACCTTGTCTTATAAACATTAGTTAAAAAAAATAATCCGATTTAGTTATTTTTATTTTGTGCGTTTTAATTCGACTGTTTTGCAATTCTTCTGTCTGTAAATTTGTTTTTATTTCCCGTTAACGTTTCAAGATAGAGGCCGTGTTAATAATTCAGTAAAGATCATTTTTCAAATGTGAAATGTTTGTGTTAATTTGGACTTTCTTTTTCGATTTTTTTTATAGCTAGAAAATAACCTGCCTGAATAAAGTTAGAAAAAATAATTGTCATTGAGATAGAGACGTTTCTTTGGTCAAATTGTGTAAAACCTTTTTTTAATTTTATTTTTTAACTTTTATATAAAATATATGGTTTATAATTAAGGAGATAGATGTTTAACAATCTACTTACAAATCTTATGATTTGAGAATAAAAATTGGTATTGATTTATTGAAAAGGAAAATAAAGAAATACACTCTTTTGGATGCGTGGTCTACTGTTCACAGAACTACTTGTTTTGGTCTGAAAGAAAATAGTATGAATTTTCTCTGGAAAACCGAGAATATTTGGGAGAGAAACTTACTCTACAAGGTCTAAGGAAAGGTGTTATCCTCCATAAAGTAGTGAAGCGATCCCAGAAGGGTAGTTGGAGGAGAAGTGTAAAGATGTGGAAGGATTATTTATTACCCGGACTCTCTTATGCGCTCCTGGCACCTGCTCAACGTATAGTAAGGTATTTTACTAAATAATAACATTACGCAAGCGGCTGGTGGATGCTTTTAGCTAAGGTCAGCAGAAACATTATATGTTTTCAAATCTACAAGCTTCGTGGCTGAAAATTAGATTTTTGGCTCCGTACTAATAAAGGTCAGGGTTTCAAAGTCCAGCAATCCGCGAATAATAAAAACAATTTCTTTAATTTGGCAGGCGGAGAAGGAATGGAGGCGCTGCCCGTGGAATCAATTAATAGATAACAAACACCTCTGCCATAGATCGCCCCAAGTGGTTCGCTACTATGGTGATTTATGCGTCTGCACGCCTTCTGCGATCGGGAGAGGCCAGGTGAAGAAGATCCTTTGACCTCTCTAGTTGAACTCTCTCGGCCCATCGGGAGGGATTAATTCACACATCCGTCAATCCTGAATACACTCAATTCTCTTATTTTTTCTTCTCAGAACGTCCTCACTTTCCCTTACTTAAAAAAGACCCTCCACACAGCTTCCCCAGCGATAACTTAGGCCTTAGGGAAATTATTTTCATAAAAGCAAAAAATAAAATAATCCCGTAGTCAAACTTGCTCAATAACACAGTTGATGAAGATAACAGGGAGTTTTTTAACATGTTCCTTAATTCAACAGCGGTTACGTCGAACTGCACAACCGAGCAAGGTCATTACAGAGCAAAGGTATTTTCACAATAAAGGTATTAAGCAACTTGCTACAGAGTCAAAGGTAATTTACAACTAAACGCGGGCGGCGGAATACCACTTCAAGTGCTCAAGAATTGACAGGTGTCAAATCCTAGCTCTCATTGGTGCAGAACAAATCAAGCTCATTGGGAACCAATTTCATAGATAGGCCATCACGAAACATCCTGTGTACTTATAAAAAGATTAATAACCCTTCAGTACATTCATGACATTTGTTCAGTTTAAAGTGTTTTCTGTGTATTTGAAATGTTTTAGAAACAAGATAAAATTATCTCTCGAGTGTATGCATTTAAAATAAACATTACTATTTCAAAATAATAAAATTTTAATATAAAACATGAAACATATTGTCAATAACGCTAACCACATTTTTACTTATTTTTTTAACTCCAATTATAGAAAAATTGAGAGAACTAGATATTTCCAAAATACATTCTTTTTGTTTGAGGAATTCGTAAGAAAATTGTACCTTCACTTTTATTTCGTCAATATAATAAAAAATAAAAACATGTGTTTTTAAAGATAAACCTATTAGTTACGATATTGGCGTGAAATATGAATTATTCATTTTGGCTATTTTTAGGATTTTATTAATGGATTCCAGTATAAATATTTGAGACAAACTGAAAAGATCTAATATTTTTCTTTCTAACGTCAAAAAAAATATATATTTTCGAAAGATAGAAAAAAAGATAAAAATACTTTTATAACATATGGACGCCCGGTCATATATAACCCTCAAACGCTTGAGGGGTTAATATACGTGTGTTAGCCAAGGCTTTCTAACGCTTTCTTCATTATTATTCTTTTAAAATTAATAGAATAATATATTATTTCAAATCAAATATCAATATATAGTTACCGTAGAGTTTTCCACATTATAATGAATTAGTTTCCTACAGCTTAGAGTCCAAATTTGTAAGAAAAATTGTTTTGACAATATTATTATTTCAATATATTGTTTTGGATATTATTTTATATAATTATTAACCTCAACAATAGCTAGTCCTAGTGAGGTCAAATATTGAATTGTAAACAATACTGCCACATGAGGAAACAATAAACAATAATTAGAATTATTGTGTATGAAACAAAGGATTCAAGCGGAAAATGTGTTTTACTCGTTATGTGCGAGGTGCATAAAAACCAAATACAAAATCTTGTCGTAACTTGTTTTAGGTTTATCGAAAATTATTTTCGGCTCATTATGTCGTTTTGGGCTACCTCCTTTGTTTTGGATAGAAATACACATCTGCCCTGATGATTTTCAATATAACGCTATTCGAAATTTGGCTAAGGTAGAAGAATAAATCACCGTATTAGTTTTAGCCGTGAAAATCACAAATCATATCTAGTTTTGGGTTGAGTACTTTCTCTGATATTCTCTTAATTTTATTTTATTTTTATTTGTCTACATAATAAGTTACAGTATTACAGATATTTTATCCAATACATTGTAAAATTACCTTTGATTCATTGAGTATACGTGCTAAAAACTTTGCAAATTCATTGTATGATTCAAATAATACATAGAATTTTACGTCCACCGTGCTCAGGTATCAGGTAACTTTTCCCACGTGAGTGTACAGATTTAATACAAAGGCGCTCAAAGACTGTGTTTCTTAAAAAAACTGTTTAGCGGGAGAAACATGTGCGACGTAATTCTACTTCTTTACCTCATAAATATAATGTTAGTGCATATTATGGCCAAGGAGTTTATTGCCAGACGCGATATTTCTTTTGAACGTTGTAATTCATCAACTCTGTGACAGTCGTAAAGCAATTTTGTAAGCTTTGTACGTTAAAACGTACGACAGACTGCAAAATAACTTTATTGTATTTTTTTATATAATACCGAAGAAGAATTCAAGCCAGTGTAACTAAAGCATTCTTATAATATAATAAATGTTTTGAAGGAAGCAAAGGCAGAAAAATAATAAGTGAAAGAGAAAGGTTTGAACGTACTGTGATCTTCAGATTTGGTCACTAAATGTTTGTATAGATTCATGACATAGTACATGACGTACATGACATAGTCCAGCTGAAAAGGGTATTTTAAAGTAAATGCAAATTCGTCCGATTCCTTGCACGAATAGCATTAATAACCTATGTGCGCAGCTCTAAAGCTTTGTACAAAGAGGATTTTTTACCTTTTCGCAATCCTTTTTCGTGGAGTATTTTTTTATTTATTTTTTACAATTTGTATAGCGCGGCTTTTGTGAGATATCACCTCAGGGGCGCTTTACAGTTGATACAGGTATTACAAAAAATTTAAATATTACAAAAATAAAGTGAAGTTAAGTTAAGTAAAATGAAGTACAGGAATAAGTGACACGAAGATAGAAGATGGAGACTCTGCAGCAAGAATCCCATCTAAAAGTTTCTAACTGAAATTTAACATTAAAAAAACAGATGTTATCCCAGATGAAGATTGTTGCCAGTTGTTGATAGTGATGAAGATGATCATTGTACTACCTGACTTGAGGCCTTGCTATCTTTGGATTTTTTTTACATTAGCTTCACACAGGAGGCCCCGAGGAAAAAAATTCCCTCAGGGTCATCTTTGGGGATGCTGTATGGTAGGTCTTTTTAAGGAAAGAAAGAGAGAAAGTTCTGGGAAGATAAAAGGCATGAGTGTTGGGTTAGGAATCTGGGTCAACGTTTCCAGGAGTGACGGACCTATTAATCCATCTCTCCCTCCACGGTTCAAGGCGATGGGTCGAGATAGAGTGGTCAAAAGGAATTCAACCAGTCTCTCCTGATCCGACCTTCCACGCAGTAGGTGGGCAAACGCATCCGCCGCCAAGTCCTACACAAAACCTCACCACATGAAACAGGACACCCCTGATAAGTCGCCAAACGTAGCGAAGCTACTGTATTATAGAAGTTGGTGATCCAATAAATGTTTCCCGGGGCAGCAGTACCCATACCCGCCTCCCTAATATGTCCCCAGTTTTTTTTTATTGGGAGCCGCTTCTTGGCTGGAGTGCCAAAATACTTAATACACTTGATTCTGTGCATCGACGAGTGGTCCGTCTGATTGACAATCAGTTGTTAAAAGATCCATTGCGAATCACTTGGGATGACCTTTGGCAGGGGTGTTGGTTATCCAATAAATGGTTCCCGAGGCAGCGGTACCCATACACGCCTCCCAAGCTTGGAAAAGATTTAACAAAATAACAACGACAATGTCAGAAAAAAATCTGCTGCAATATTGGATTTCTTGATTAGATTATGATAGCTCGTTGTGGGTCGATGGTGGCGGTAGGTTCGTTTGACAAATTAAGATAGGGTTTAAAACATATCCTAAAATGGTAGGCTATTAGACGATTTTTATTGTATATTGATGCCCTACCAGTTATTGGAGCTCTGCCAGGTGTTGGGTCTGTCACTTTATGTCATCTTCCTTTCGCAAAGCTGCGCTACGTATTTTTACTGTCTACGTTTAGGTCCAGAACCAATAAGCTAAATGAAAATTGAGAAATATACCAACTCTTATACAGGGTTTTCCAATAAGAGGTGTTATTTTGATATTCAATCGTAAAATATCAATGGTTTCGTTGCTTGTGTGGCACGTAGCGCAGTCTTGTTGAAAGTAAACGTTGTTGAGATCAATACCATCCAATTCCGGCCATAAAAAATCATTAATTATCTCTCGATAGCGCAATCCATTCACCTTAACTATTGCTCCAGCCTCATTTTCAAAAAAGTAAGGTCCAATGACTCCGCCGAACTATAAACCGCACTAAACAGTTACACGTTGAGGATAGAGAGGCTTTTTAACAATAACTCTTGGGTTTTCCGAGTCCCAGATGCGACAATTTTGCTTGTTGACGAAGCCACCGAGGTGGAAATGGGCCTCATCACTCAAGATGATTTGCATTTGATTCACTGAAGTGAATTTTAATTTTTTTTTTTTTTACATATACTCCACACAGGAGGCCCTGAAGAAAATAATTTCCCTCAGGGCCTATGTCATCTTTGGGGATGCTGTGTGGAGGGTCTTTTTGTGGAGAGGAAGGAGTGAACATGGGTCCTGAAGAGTCCCATGTTGTAGGAGGGAGGAAACACAGAGGCCGGCAGTTCGTTCCACAGCCGAGCTGTTGAACTTAAGAGTCGTAGAAGCGACCCGTTCTCATGTGACAAATGTCAACCGTGTACAAATGTTGGGCGCGCGTTTGGCGTGTATTCCGACTACGCACCGGTGCCGAAGGGATCAATGACGCTAGTTCCTCAGAGCATCTTCCATTGTAATACCGATAGAACAAGGACAGCATACCTACCTGACGCCTGTGCTCTAAAGATTGCAGTCCGTTTGTTAAGATTGGGGAATCTATCAAACGGACCGCCCGTTTTTGCACAGAGTCAAGTGTTTTTTTCAGGTATTTAGGGGCTCCGGACCAGAGATGGCTGCCAAATTCGACAGTAGGGCGCACTTGCGATTTGTACAGGGTCAGCAGTTGTGTATTATTAAAGTATCTGCGGGCCCTGTACAGTACGCCCAGCTTCTGAGAGGCCAACTTTACTCTGGCTTCGATGGAGCCCCGTACCTGAGCTGGACACTTATAGTTATACCAAGCATATCGATGGAAGGCCTGTTCGGAAGATTGCTTCCGTTGAAGGAGACTAGATTATCATTTGGATCCCTTTTAGACGTAATCAGACAGGATTGGGTCTTTGAAACATTAAATTCGACGAGATTATTTTTACCCCAGGAGGAAATACTCTCGAGATAACCGTCCATTCTCTGCTTCAAAGCCCTCCGAGCCGTTGGAGTTTGTGTGCCCTTTGGGGACTTGTCAAACAAAAAGCTATCATGAACTGTACTGTCATCCGCGTAACAATTAATCGGTGCACATGTCAAAAGGTCATTGATGTGCAACAAAAACAAAGTCGGAGACAGAACCAATCCCTGTGGGACGCCAGCATTTATAGAGTGTGAGGATGAGGTGAAACCGTCAGCAACTGCCTGAATCGACCTATCCCTTAAAAAGTCAGCAATCCACGTAAACAGGGATGCGGGAAGTCCGTAAGAATGCAATTTGTTGACAAGTCCTCGTTGCCAGACCCGGTCAAAGGCCTTGGATATGTCTAGTGCGACCGTTTGGGTCTCACCGTGACGTTCCAGGCACCGCCCCCAAACATGCGTCACATACGCGAGAAGATCACCGCACGAGCGGTTCCGCCGGAATCCGTATTGACGGTAGTTGATAATTTTGTTCTTCTCGAGGTATGTGAGCAGTTTGTCGTTGATCACACGTTCCATCACTTTGGACAGAACTGATGTGATCGCTATGGGGCGGTAGTTGGCCGGGTTGGAGCGGTCACCTTTCTTGGGAATAGGGTGAATGACCGCTTTTTTCCAACCAGAGGGCACAGTGCCACACTTCAGGGACATTTTGAAGAGCTTTGTCAAAACTGGAACTATTTCCGCAGCACACCTCTGCAATACCAGGGCAGGTATTCCATCAGGTCCACTAGCTTTGTTAACATCGAGCCCCCGTATGACGTGGAGTACATCCCGATGCCGGATCCTCAGCTTTTTCATATAGAAGCCGCAGTGAGGAACCGACGGCGGAACAGCACCTCCGTCGTCGAGGGTCGAGTTTTCCGCAAACATTTTCCCTAATAGGTTAGCCTTTTCGGTGGCGGTGTTTGCTAGTGAGCCGTCAGGTCTGGTAAGAGGTGGCAAACTGGGTTTGCAAAAATTCCGACCTATTGAGCCCGCAAGCGACCAGAATGCTCTGCTGCCATGCGGGCAGGCAGCCAGCTTTTTGCTGATCTGCAGGTCGTGTTCGAATTTTGACCTATTAATGATTCTCTTGTATTCCTTTGCCGATTTGTTGTATGCTGCTCAATGCGTTGTTGAAGCGTGTAACGTTCCATTTTTATTAATGGCGTAGTTTCTACTTGTCAAATGTCAAAAAATGACAGCTTCAAAGGTAACATCTACCGAAAAGGCGGGCTATTCAAAATAACACCTCTTATTAGAAAACCCTGTACCTTAACTTGAATTGTATTTAAATAATGAGTTATTTCACTGCATCCTTTACACGTTTCTCTAATCCCAAAGACGGCAGATGAAAGAGATGAAAACTTCAACGAGAAAAACGTCTAAGACTGCTTTGTTTTCATTAGCCAAGTATGAGATCAACGCCATCATTAAGGCCCGGCGCAGCCTAATAGCCGTTTGATCCTATATTCTGTTCTATCCCATTTTATTCCTTTCCACGCGATTTGAATGAGCGTGCCTGGAGGCTTTAATACCCCAAAAACTTCCCTCAAACATTACAACTTTTCTATGTATTGAATTTTGTTTTTTTTGTGACGGCATTTATATTTTCTTTTATTTTTTCAATGTTTTTGTTTTGGTGTTTACGTATTTATTTTGTTCATTGTGTTTTCAATATATTTTGTGGAACTCCACTTTTATATTAACGAGTGTAATTAGATTGTTGATTATTATTTTTTTGTTTTGAACCCTCTTATAATGCCTTTGGAAGGCTACAGACGTACAATATACAGTTATTTATTGTGTTGTGTTCGATGCGTAGAATTCCATAAAAAATTAAAATAAACAAATTCAAAAATATTATTATTTTGTTGCAAAATAATATGTTATAATAAAGTAAACACGTTAATAAGTTTAACTGTCAGAACTTTTAAAAATTGTTCTGTTTAATATAATGTTCTATATTATTTACATTAACGCATTTAAAATTAAATTACATGATTTTAACGCTGTTTTTAAGGCACCTTTATATGATAAAATGTATCACCTAAATTGAAAAGAACGTAAAGATATTACTATATTAGTATATAATTTTACAAATCGAGCTAAATATTAATTGTTTGATACAAAATCTATTGAACGGTGAGCACTAGTAAATTATAAAATTTATTCTTTTTTTAGTTTGTGACCTTGCAATGTGAGTTTTGTTATAATCACACAAGTTTTAAATATCTGTTAAAATATTTTTAAAAATTAGTCAAAGCGCCATATTGTTTGATGCATTTGCTTAATAGTTTTTTTGTTTTCTCAAAATGGTGTTAAAACTCATGTTTTGTATAGAAATGTATTGTATATACTGTTAAATTCGTGGATTTGAGGGCCCCCAGCGAGGGGGGGGGGTGTACAGTGCCGGCGACTAGCTCTGTATTCGGCAAGATCAACTTCAGGCGTGGACCGTCAATCGGACTTATGTTTCTGAACCTACATTTTTGCTAGAAAGGGTTCACGTCGCCATCAGCTACCAAATGAAAGAAGTATTATGATACAACGGGTTTAATACATTGGCAATACAGGGCATCACAATATGAGACAAACATTAATATTATTAAACAACACAAAACATGGGTGATAAACATATTAGCATTATCCTATCTAATTTCTCTCTGGGCGGCTCCGGGGTATTGAAGTTATGGCAAGACACGACGCAGCAGGGAAAATACAGGTTAATATCGGACTCACGTGGATCTTGAGTATTGCGTTGGTTGAGAATTAGGCCATCTCTCGAGTGGGCCACGCAGATAAAAATGGACTGGCTGTCGTCTTCAAATAAGATGCCCATCTTATTGGAATGGGGCGGCCGCGAGGCGGGAGGCCTCGGCACCACAATTGCCTTGTCCTAGCCCTAGGAGCGTTGGCTTTGTTCTGTCGCGGGGCACGGGTCATGGCCGCGGCCTAGCTTTGTGCCGCGATCAAGCACGACTGGCACCGTTTGCGACGCATGTTGGAACTAAAAACTGGTAGGGTTTTATCCTGCATTTAGGAAGTCCGTAACTATAGCTTATTTGCGTTACGTAACAATACCAAGATACATAACAAAATATTACGGCACTAGAAACATTGCAGCTTTGATAAATAAATACATTTATTACGATTACCAACCCTTCAAATAAAAGCAACAACGTTACAAACAAACGTACGCAAGCTTAATTATTGTCCTTGCAAACATAAAGCCTCCATTCAAAAAACCTAATAAAATAACTCATATGAAAAGCGTATTCCATTAAAAGAAAACCTTCCCATAACAAAATAATACGTTTTCCATTACGAGTAACATCTCTTAAATAACGTTTTTACGGTCCCGAGGAAACGTCACGCCTGCGTCACCATTGAAGTGACGTCACAATGTCGTGAAACTCTTGGAATAGCTGAAAAGGAGTCTTTGTACGCAAGATTGATGTCCCGTCTCTCGGTGGAGAATTCAGGTTTTGCGTGTCAGTGAACAAACACACATGTCTGGGGTTAAAGGCGATGTTTCCTTGTAAGTGAAAAATCTCTAGAAATGTGGCTACTTGCCTTCTATAATGCTTTCCTGGCAAAAGTATACCTACGGGGGGGTGGTATTTGAATTTAAACGCAACAATTCCTCACCCTTTACTAAACCATCTTATAACAAGGCAATAATGTCACGCAACTTGTTCCTTACCTAATTTAACCCAACTTGACGTATCCTTAGTGAGTTTTGAATATCAATAATATTGTACTAACTCAGTTAGCGTGTTCTGGATTATCAATTTCCAAGTTATTGCATAAACAAAGGATCTCATTTAAAACTTATCTACCTAGAATTAAGTTTGCTCCAACATGGCATTTGAAATGCGTGCAAAACTCAAGCATTATTTGCTATTTCTAAGAAATTTTCAAATATAATATCAAACTTTGAAGATGGATACAACAGAAAACGTGCTTGATATGTGTGTATTTTTTTACTATCTCGCTCAAAAAATAACTCCACTATTGTCCGTTACTAAAGTGCAGATGAAGTTTTTTTTCCTCATGTGAGAAACTTTTATATAGTGCAGGTACTTTTTTGTTCATAATCATGGATGATTGCTGAAACGTGGGATAAAATGAAACCAGGTCAACATTAAAACTATAAGTATGTAATCATTAATCATATTAGCGATTCACAAATTGAAATTTGAAAAAAAAATTATGAAAATTCCTGTCGCGTATACAAATTGCCGGGGTTTTCGTCATTTCATTGATGCGACGAATCTTTTTCTGTTTCATATTAAGAAGAAGCTACAAGCCAAAAATATATATATATTATTTGTATGCCTTATATCATCACGAATATAGGTAATAGCCATTAAAATCGCTTAGCAAACACAGTCAAGAACGCTCGATTTCAAGCACAAAAGTGGTTTATATTTATTTTGTAAATAATTTTATATGAAACAATAAAGTTAACCAAGGGAAACCGTCACAGATAATCTTAGATATAATATGGTATTTTTTAAAGTTGTTTCTTTTATGTTTTCATAGAATTCAATTAAATATTATAATTTGAGGTTTTAATCTTTCAGTTATTCCAAATAAAATACATAAATAGTAGTTCTTATTACCATTTTTAAGGTAGCGGGACTATATCGTCACTAACAGGTTAAGGTAGGGACTGTGAGAAGGGATTTGAAGAGGCCCGGATTATACGAAGGATAAAAAACAGTTACTTTATATTAATATTGTGTTAATTATATACTTATTTCATATTTTATGGCAAACAGTGACTTGAATTTGTTTTTTGTTTGTAATAAATCTTAATTATTGCAGTAGCCGTTTTTAAATTACTACAGTTATTATTATATGCATGTATTTCTGTACAAGTGGAAAGTATGTGTCAATTATTTTTCATCGTGGTGGTATGTATGATTTTTTCACAAATTTATTGGAATTTTCAAAAAAGCACTCAGGAAAATGTTGAAATTTTCCGGCTCCGAGTTTGTAGAATCGTCCAACATTCCTGCGAACGTGGAATTAATTTGTCGATAGATCCAATATCCAACTTGTCAGCAAGATGAAAAATTCGCGACCTGTAAAATATTTCAAATTTATAAAGCGAATGGGGACTAGTTGATATCACAGGGTGTGTTGAATGTTATATCCTAAAAATAATTTAGCAAATCCATTTAACAAATTGATTGTTGACTTTCTCTGTTTTTCATGTAACTCGTGGTTACCCCAACAAATATGGTTTTATATTTGATAATAAATTAGATTGTCCCGGATGGAAAAATGTTGTATTCAATAATATCAACAAAGTTATATAAATTATTTATTATAACGAATTTTCATAATTTCTCGTATCAAAGTTGTTTATTCTACGTGAACAAATGTTTTTTTTTCCAAGTAAAATCAAACTTAGTATTTTTTATACGTAAATATTATAAAACATTTTTTGGATTTACTCTAAAAATTTATTTGATTTTTGGTCTCACTGTGTTACCTTCGTTGCTCGTAGTTTGTGGCGGCAATAAAATACATTTTATCTGTATCCGCTGAGTTCATAGGAGGATTGAATCCTTCAACGTGTCACCTGCGGGAGGCTGTTTATTATCACCTGCCTACTATGTCTTCGAAACAGTAAATATAATATGATTTGGATAAAAAATTGTGATTTAGTCAGCCCGATATTTTTTCATAAATCTCAGGATTTTTTGTATTTTCTGAAGCAAAGTTTCGCACGAACGATGATTTTGTACGGAACCATTCGAGAAACAGATTTATTTACTACTCTTTTCGAAAAATCGGAAATTGACTGTGAAGTTGAAAATGTGATGTTTGAACATTTTCAACTTTGATGAACTTTGATAAAACATTTAAAATACATATCTTTTAACACTTATCAACTGTAACTTGAGTTTAAATAATAAAAAATAGTAGTTACGAATAAAACTGCAACAATATTTTAGTATGAAAACGCGCGCACGAAATTGTCGCCAACATCGTTTATCCATACAACTGCAAATCGCATCTCTATACAAACAGCGGCACCCGTTTTGTTCTCTTTTTACAGTAACTACCCAACGCATTGTTTCATTGGCTCCACCGAGTTAATAGTCCGTGCAGTTTGGTCGTAGCTCGGCGGAAGTCCACGCTATAACTCCCTTTATTTCAATTATCTATGACCTTGACACCTCAACATTTCTTCGCATGGCGCCCATGGTGTCACACAACAAAATAGATTTGTTATATATATTTCTTGCCGCACCTTCATTCACAAATCTACTCCATCAGTATGAACTAACAATTTTTAACTAAAGTATGTGTTTCATTTGATGACTTCTCTCCCTTGGATTCCTCTATCATTCCTTATAACCCTGTTTGTGTCGATCCGATCACTTGAGACCACCTGAGCGTCCATTTCTTAAGACAACGCAATACCTTTAAATAAATTTGGAATCTTAACCTTTCCCTTATTGTGCTAAAAAAATTCATGCGTTCCGGTACTGTGTAGTCAATACACATCTCAAAATAAGCGATTTAATATCGGAAAAATATGAATATTCATAGTTAGTCGCTTATGTTTAATATATTTTATAGAAAAGTTGTAATTTAATTGCTAAAAACATGAAAAAACCATCGGCAGATGCTAAAAAAACGTGCGAGGAGTCCATATCTAACGAGGGCCCGCGACCGACTGGCGCTGGATGCTATGCAGTCGTAGGTATCGATGGTCTAAATTGAATACAACTGCGGACGTGTCACAGACATAGGAATTAATAGACGAGAAGATAATGGCGAGGGGTAAAATCAACTGTTGAAGAACGAAGGGAGTGAAGCTGACTGTGATTCGTCAATAAATCAATCTGACAGTAAATAGGCATCTCGCATTATAATATCACCATTTACTTCTTAAAAGTAAAATCTGCTTTTGAATGAATAGACATTTTTACATGGGAGCGCAAATTACTCGCCACGTTATGAACAAATTTGCGAAGTCCAAATTCGGCAAAAAAATTCGGTTTTATTTTCAGAGTCGAATATTTCGTTTAAGTATTTAGTTAAGACACTTTTATAAATGTTCATAATTTACTTCCCAGCAACCAACCAGCATTGTGTTTCGCGTCCAGACGTTTCTCGATGTGATAGTAACAACTGATCTATATTATACGATGTGAATATGCTTAAAATAAATTAAAATAATGCTTATATATGGAATGTAATACGACAATTGGGTTTATTCTCTTTTTCACATCTATTTTTACAAGTTTTCATAGCACAAGTTAACATTCTGCCCTGTTATTTCGTAAAATGAACCGATGATGCCTCGACCATAGTTCGCACAAGAATGATGACGTCACGTTTTCAAATTTCACTTGAGGCCATACGCGAGCACAGCCGGCTCCAATGGAACCGGTATGGGGAGTGGGGATAATACGCTTTTAATCACTTAGGGCAGGTCTACTAATATTCATATGTCTAATATTCATATGTCTATGGGACGTGTGGATTTTTCATGTTCCCGCATAGCGAACTAAAGCGGGACATCAATAGCGTGTCATTTCCTTGCACATTCTTCGCGTAGCAGTGTCATACGGTTGTTTGTATTGGTGTATTTGATCCCGATTTTTAACAAATATCTGATTTTTAATTGAATTTGAAAACTATGTAAAATATTATTTTTTAATTCAGTGCATAAATGTATAACGGAGGAATACCTACAATCTGAAGCCAGAATTTTTTATATTTATAGAGTTATTAAAGTTATTAGAAGCAATGTGTAGTAAATCCACACCACAGATATGGAAAGGTTAACGACGTGAGTGAAGAAGGCGTATGCTAAAAACATGTGACGCGCGGCTCCCGTGTATTGGACGGACCTGCGATTGAATTTGCAATAACTATTACTTTAAAATAAAGTGGGAACCTTAACAACATAAATGAAGAAGGCGTGTACAAAAATACTCGGCGGGCGGCCCAGCGCATTAGGCGGACCTACGGTCGAATTTGCCCTAGCAGTCCTAGAAAATTAATCTCTCCACGGGGTTTATTTTAATTAATTCTGATAAACGTGTTAATAAAATCTCAGGTGTTTCCAGAGTAACCCTGGGAAGTTACAAATTCAAAATATAGTAAAAATAAAATATGGTGCTTACGACTAATTTTAAAGTTGAACATCGTTAAATAAAATTTTCAAACCGATTTATATAAAATATTTATTTATTTGTAAGAAACAAACAGCTTTTACCTAATATACAATGATAAATATACAAGTTAACTGAAGTCAAGCTACAGAAGTTTCTTATGCTAAAGTTCAATGGAAATGAAGTTTTAATATCTTGATGGTCAGGTACTGTTTCCATTAATATGTAATATAATACATCCGTGGATATCGTCGGAAAAAATATATTATAGGTACGAATTCATCGTAATTAATTAAGTGTTAAGAAAACCCACTTTATTAAATTATTGTGTCACCTTAATCTTTACCTATTACGCTTGCCTTGGCCTTGCATAATTTTTTAATCAAATCATTCGAAAAACAACAGGTTTATTTTAATATTTCATCTGCCAGATCATGTCTATATCAAAGCTTCTCTTTTAAAAACTCTAATAACGACTTCGACAAAAAGATTTTTCTGCTGTTATGCCGAGAAAAAATCTTTGATCAGACCCGGTGGAAATGCTTAGAATAAAAAAGACACATTTCCCAGGTGGCTCAAATTTTCCATTTTCCTTAACATTCCTCCCATACCACGCTGACTTTCACAAATGGAATTCTTCCTCAACTGCGGTCTAGTGAATTCGTAACTGGAGAAATAAAAAGGGATATATGTATACATATATGACGTTTGCACATAAATTAGTCCCCACACGGCGGAAAAGATAATAAAGTTCTGACATGGTAATTCTTGATGAAATAATACACTGCTTTTTCACCACCAATGCCACATCATCTCTTATCCCGCGGCTGCAAATTACGGTACAGTTATTATTTAACCTTACCTGTTTCTCTTTTCTGTACTCCTGGTAGCATTGAACTTGTATAATATGTATATTTATACAAACATACCTACTTTTGTTTTCTGGATGTTTGTGGTTTGATTTTATAAGTACAAAGTACGAGTATCTGTGTGCTTGGTGGTATCACTAGTAAATCCAACTGGTATTTTTGAGCAGTTGGCATAACGGCCAGTTTGGCAGCCAAAATAGACAGTTGATCTAACAGGTTGCTTTAAAATGAACGTTCTAGCTATGCTTGTAACTTTAGCTACGCGAATGAATAAATTAAGACAATGACATAAAAAAGGTATTCCGAATATTACTTCAGTTCCTACAGTTTTAGCAGACCGCGATTGCGAAAACCTCAACCCAGGTTAACCCAGTGAGGTGTTCACAAAATTGTATTACTTTACAATTGATATAAACTTACTGATTATTACACTCTACTACCATTTTTTTCTAACGTTCTAGATATGCTTGTAACTTTAGCTACGAGAAAGAATAAATTAAGATAATTAGATAAAAAAAATGTATTCCTCGTATTACTTCAGTTCCTGCAGTTTTAGCAGACCGCGATTGCGAAAACATCAGCACAGGTTATCCCAGTGAGTTGTTCACAAAACTTTATTACTTTACAATTGACATAATGATTATTACACTGAACTTCCATTTTTATGTTAGGAATTTTTAATTACAAATAACAAGGGGGCGCTATACAAATATAAAATATATTCCTACAATGATCTATCTACTCGCACTTATCATCTTTTCACCTGCAAACAAAGAATTTTCATGAACACGTGTTCTGACATCGTGAAAATTCATTGGTATTTTACTAAAAGTTTATCATTAAGTCTATCGATTCATTCGTTAAAAAAAAACAAATAATACTTCAGTGGCCGCCGCGACCTGACCATTGACCAAAACACTTAATACGAGCATACACTGTTTCTTTGTAAAAACATTTTATTTTTATGAAACCTAGATCACGCCAACCCGTTTCGGTGCAACCGTGCCTACGTTGAGGTAGAGTTATTACTAAAGCACAGATATTACAAAAAAGTTTTGAAAAATCATGAAATTGCATGAACAAACAAGACCTGCGCTGGAAACCGGTTCGCGGTATTTTTTATGCTCAGGCGAGTTGAATGTTACTTTCAAATTACATAAATAATATGCCTTAAAACGCAACAAACTCAACTTTAACTTGTAAGTAATAGCAAGCATTGCGAACGAACTATCAAAAACTAACATAATTCACCCGTAAATAATAACAGCACCATAATCTAAAAAGTTGCGCGTACATATTCCGCTGGGGTTTTCCATCAAGAAAATGTGCAACTTAACAAACTGTTACGAGTTTAGTTTATCTTCAGAGCCGAGCAATTGTAGCCCACAACACACGGAGTTCGTTTCATTAGTTATTCAACAAAAATAAAGTATTTTTCCCGCCAGTCCAACTTCCCGCCGTAGTTTGCCCTCCATTATGCAAAATGTACCCGGTAAACCCGCGCGTAAAAATAGGCAAAAGCAAAACTCCATATTCCGTGATGTATTCCATATTCAAATTTCCCTCCAACTTTTGCCGCGCAGGTAGCTTTCCGTCCTTAGCTCTGGGCGGAAGTCAGCCATTTTTTGCCCCCTTTTGAGGTGTTCTCACCATTTTCGATACGTACACCGTACACTCCTACAGCATCTCGCAATATATCTCGACACACCTGACCAGAGAATTGGGTCAATCGGTATAAACGAAACACACGTCCGGATATTGATTGATTTTTGGGGTAATCTAATAAACCGGGTTTCGTTTCTTCTTTCTTGAGGCGATTTATAGAGCGGTTTGGACGGTCCATTATCAGGACAGTTTTTAGATCTTACGTCTGCCCTGTCACCCCAAGTACCTACTGGTTAAATAAGATGGGAGAATCGATACTCGGCTCATTAAGAGTCGTCACTCGACAAATTTTATACTTTTCACTTTTTTTTTTAATTTTCAAAACAAAAAAATTACAAAAATTAAGATATTTTTATTTTTATTTAAGCTGTATATTTTCTATAAGGATTTAAAATGTGCCATTTACGAGTTTGCAGCCAAAACGATTGCACGTTTTTATTCGTGAATGTGGACTGTAACAGTCTTACTAGCCAGTGGTGGTTTCTATGTCATTATGAGAGTTTGTAACCGTTTCGGAATGTGCTATTTTTTAAATTAAAAAATACAAATAAAATATTAATATTACACATTTTAGTACACTTATCACACAGAAAAATAAACTTTAAGGACAAGAGTTGTTTCACAGAATTTGAACAATTCATCAAATTTCAACATTTTTTCAGTTTTATTCAAGTTCCGTTCTTACATCATTATTGGCCAACAATAATAACAACTAACAACAGAACTTTAATAAAACCTTCACAAAACATGAAAATCAGCATTGCAACTTGATAAACTGTTCAAATTCTGTGAAACGACCCGTCCTTAATCTTCCACACATTTTTAACGGTATTCATAGTTAGTGAAAATACCCCATTGGTTTTTTCACATTTCTACGATTTCATATGATTGGATTTCACAAGTATTCGTAATCTTATAATTTATAAAATTAATGATTTCTTTAAATTTCTAGCGTCTTGTGGTTATTAATTTATATATTTTATATTGTAGAAACAAAAAGTATATTGAATATAAGATGAAACAATTAACATTTAATAAATATTTCAACCTGTGATATGTTTCCTTGTAAAGTCTCATATTTGGTATGTATAATGTAAATTCAGCAATTACTGGGTTAAGTGTTTAGTGTATATAGGTGTGTGTGTATGTGTGAGTGTATGTGTTTGGGGATCGATGGTGAGGCACGAAATGAAAGAAGGTTGTGAAGGTCACATGTGTTTTATTGGTGAGTCAGTAGCCGTGACGAGGAGATGATGTAGGACAGATGTTGAATACTCCGGACGCTGCTGTGATGTGTTGGCAGGTCAAGCGCGGGTCAGTGAGTCGACGCCGGGCGCTGGTGACCGGGACTCGGTGGAGGTCAGGCACTGGCGAAGAACGTAGGTCTTCAGGCACTCCAGTGCTGACGAGACGGCCGAAGGTGCGACGGACCTTGTGGGCAGTTGAACGGGAACGGCGTGACCAGTGAGGATGCTGCGTGTCCTCGTGGTGGTCATGGTTGCGTGGAAGAAGCGCTGGTCAGAGACACTGGAACCAGGGCGCTTGTAATCCGAGTAGCGCTGGCCGCGGACGTGGCCGAGGCGCTATGATGATGTCCCGATAGAGTCCATGATGATAGGGGCGAAGCCGGGTACGTGTCCCTCGCGCTAGTAAGAAGAACGCGGGTGATCACTCGTTGAGCCTTGCAGACTGGCGGCAAAATTATGACTGACTGACTGACTCGCTGCGTCGGGCTTATTTATACTACTCGGCCGACGGCGGCAGTAGGTAGGTGGATGGCAACTAAATCGAAGACACTCGCTCGATCTGGATCATTCGCGAACTTTCGACGGCTTGGCAATTATGCCTAGGCCGTAGGCTCGAACCTTCTGGCGAGTTCTCGTAGTATTCGAGACGGACTGCGGTGTTATTGTCATCAATAGGCAGGTAGGTACTTGAAGTACGTAGATTACTTTGTTTACGATTTAACGATGCAAGTACATAATTCGGGAGTAGATACAAAGTAGGTCGAACGGTTTATTATTAATTATTCAATGGATTAATATCGACGCTACATGTGTATATATGTATGCGCATTGAATAGTTTATAATATTATTGACATGATCCTACTTTTGAATTTGGGGAGTGAATCCGAAAAAATGTCGATGTTAGATGTCATATCATATATCTCATGCATTCAACTTCTGTACCATGCTATGTCGCTTCCAGTGATATATCGCAGTCCACTTTTAGAAATTCTTTTCTCCTGGTCTTTTCAAGTCTCTCGCGGTCTCTCCAAGTCTCTCCGGGTCGCTCCGGGTCTCTCCGGGTCTCTCCGGGTGAACTAAATCCTTGTATTGGTTGCCTAAAGGCCTGGAACTATGCTGCCGCTTTTAAAATTCCTTTCCCATGTGGTTAAATATTTTTTTTCGTAACAATTGTACACGTTAACAAAGTGAAATATTGCATTTGGGTAAATTTAAGTGGAAAAAGCACGACTTGTTTTGTGCTTTCAAAACTTTTCGAACTCAACATTCCGTTTAAAACAAAGTATTAAATAGTGGACCCTACGGCATTTCATGCATTACATACGTGAGAAATTTTTAAGTGATTGTTTTAGTACACCCAAGACTGTACTTTGCGATACAAAAATGGTTCTAATCGGAAAAGTCTAGTTAGTGGGTTGCATCGTCAATTTGATAAAATAAAGCAGTAGATTTTAAAAGCCATTTGTAGTAATTTAGTTGGGGTATCACTCTTAGGCTAGCACGGTTGCGGACAAAATGAAACAAATAGGTGTAAATTTAATTTATTCAGCAAAAAGTTACAAATTTTATCTACAGAGCAGAAAATATTTTTCTGAAAACACAGTAACGCCTTGAAATATGCACATCTGTTGATGCCCAGAATAGATTATTGCAGAATATATTGAAAAAAATCACTTGTAGGTAGGAAACTGACTTTAATACAGTATATCTTTTTTTAATTCATATAGTTATGTATTTTAAACCTTAATTTTGTAAAGAGCAGACCACCTGTGTGCATTATATATATTTTTTTTAAATATTTATTTAAATGTCTGCAATTTTTTCATACATCTAGTAGGTAAATATATAAAATGCAAGTAAAAATATAAAAACACAATAAAATTTATATGCAGTTCAAGAATTACATTGGTTTACAAAATAAGATAAAAAATAAAATAAATACCTTCATTTATAACCATAAACCTTTTCTTACCTGTATAGCACACACCCTACGAAAAGTCCCAAGACTTGCGGCTTCCTTTACCGCTTTTGATAGGTTATTATAAAGTTTTTGTCCTTTATAAAATAAACATATGTATGTATAGCAAAAACTCTCGAACAACGAACTCGCACCCGGAATTAATAATTGTTTAATTTTTACTGGAACAACTTTTCTTTTAACTGTTGATGGTTATACCAATCAACTTTATCATTGAAGAAAAACATAATACTAACAAAACATGAACAGAACCAGACACAGAAAATTAAAATGTAATAGTCACATCTAGGAATCGAACACAGGAGCTCTTTTATTACAGGGACAGCGTCTTAACCACTCGACCATTGGAAACTATTTATTTATCGTCATATTTGTCGATTCCATATTTCAAATTATTCCCAAAATTTTTCAGCTACCTTAATGAATCATTACAAATTTCCAGTGAATTGATTTCTAACTTAGAAGTATATGTAAATAAAAATCTGATATGTTTATCGGAGACACTATCTTGTTCTTCAATGATAAATGTTTGTTTGAAATTTTATATCGTAATAAAAATTATTTTGGAAAAAAGTGAACCGGTTAAGGTATAGCATCTCAATGTTGTAAGCCTTTTGAATTCATCTGCTTAGTAAGCAAAAAAGTTTTATTTACAAAATGAACTTTCACTCGGATGTTGTTGTGCCATTTGTTAGCTTAAAGCTTGGTATAATATCTGTACTGCAAAACACATATTTTATACGAGGTACTTAAAAGTTTGGGCTTGTTTTGGCGCGGCATTACCGTATATGTTTGTCAGCGTAATGTCGGATGCGGGTAGGATTGAGAAGGCAATTGAACTGAAATATTTGCATCAAAAACACAAGTTTCTTAAAAATTATTATAATGTTATTTCAATTATATTAATTATTTTTATTTGTTATTTCATTGTACCTAATAAAAAAAAAAAAATACTATTTCAAAGAAAAAAATTACCACTCTAATGATATGAGTTTTAAGGTATATTGCAAACTAAGCACACTCTTAGAGCTAATGCATTTTTTTAGTAGTAATAAATTGTTACTTATGAGTAATGTAATATTTTCTTATTCAATAGTAATAGTAAGTATCTACCTAGGTAAAAGAAAATATCATACATATTTTTGTAAGAAACAAACAGCCTATATAGGGTGTCCCAAAAGACAGTGTCAAGTGGAAGTAG
Source organism: Hesperophylax magnus (assembly GCA_026573805.1). NCBI lineage: Eukaryota > Metazoa > Arthropoda > Insecta > Trichoptera > Limnephilidae > Hesperophylax > Hesperophylax magnus. Next base: position 7,066,429 of record JAIUSX010000061.1, on the reverse strand, counting down.
GTACAGCACCCGTAGGGCTACCCAAATTACCCTCCCCCCACCCATTTATGTTCCGCGATTTTTTGTAGTTTTCGAGTTATGATTTTTTTTCGTATTTTTTTGTGTAACCTTATCTTACAATACGTTAATGGTCACAATAATTGGGTGAATAGTATGTTGTAGGCACAAAAACAATTGTGGGCAGATCTGATACCATTACACTATAAAAAAAGGTTGAAACCCGAAGTTAGTTGAAATTCTAAAGTATTAAATTTTCGAACACGATAAATATTCCGCCCAAACATTTTTTAAGAACTTTTTTCTATAATCATAATGATAAAACAATATTTTCATATGCTTACCCTGTAAATTTTATTGACCTATCTCTACGGTGTCATACTTAAAATTTGTTCAAAAGCATAATAAGTCCAAAAAAACCTGTTGAAAAAATTAAATAATAATTGTCATCAATTTTATATTATTGAATCACAAAAGGTTTTCAAAATATCATCCTTCGTGTTTCATACAAACCCTTCTTAAAAAGTTTAGTTTCAATCGCGTGAACGCCAATCTGTTAATTTTTATTGTATCTTCTGCCTGTCTCAATTTCTTTCGTAATTGCGCTAAGTTTCTATCTTCTTTGGCGTAAGCTAACTGTTTGTAATAACCCCAGATGAAGAAACGCCCCGCATCCCAATGTACTGTATACTATTGATCCATGCTGTTATAAGGAGCTAAATAAACTCGATTAAACAGGGTTTTCCAATAAGAGATGTTATTTCGATATTCAATCGTAAAATATCAATGGTTTAGTTGCTTGTGTGGCACGTAGCGCCGTTTTGTTGAAAGTAAACGTTTTCCAGATCAATACCATCCAATTTTGGCCATAAAAAATCATTAATCATCTCTCGATAGCGCAATCCATTCACCGTAATTGTTGCTCCAGCCTCATTTTCGAAAAAGTAAGGTCCAATGACTCCGCTGGACCATAAACCGTACCAAACAGTCACACGTTGAGAATAGACAGGCTTTTCAACAATAACTCTTGGGTTTTCCGAGCCCCAGATGCGACAATTTTGCTTGTTGACGAAGCCACCGAGGTGGAAATGGGCATCATCACTCAAGATGATTTGCATTTGATTCACTCGAGTGAATTTTAATAATTTCAATGCATTGTTGAAGCGTGTATCGTTCCATTTTTATTAATGGCGTGGTTTCTACTTGTCAAATGTTAAAAAATGACAGCTTCAAAAGTAACATCTACCGAAATAGCGGGCTATTTAAAATAACACCTCTTATTGGAAAACCCTGTGTATGAATAATAGTGAATAAAGCTTTAAGTTTACAGAATGTGTGTCAAAAATAACATTACCACATTAATGTTATTAAAATATTCACAGGCTTGCTTCAAAGTACACAACATTGCACATTATTTATTACGCTAGCTTCATTTTGTATTCTTTATTTCTCGAGTTTATTCGCTTTTTTTGTTACCATGTACGCAGAAATAATTTTTATTCCATAATGCATTCAAATTCCAGTAGTTTTGCATACAATAAATTGATTGGCAGTTTAAGAATTCAACTGCAGTAAGAATATTATCTTTCTCTTTGAAATTAGAATCGATTTTCTGGAAGTTATATTTGTGTGTGTGTATGCAGAATGTTGTACAATAATTCATATCGGAATCGTATTGTTTCATATTATGTTTTTTTTCGCGAATATCAAAGTCAATTCCTGAAAAATTTTGTTGCTCAAATTACATACATAACTGGTCATATTTTGTATTCGGAGTGTCGCACAATTTATTTGAATTCCAGTAGTAGAGTAATTGCATGCATCCCGCATAGACTCTCTGACACATTTAACTGTACAGATAGTGAATTTAGTACTCACCTGGGTCCCGGTAAGCAACCTCACAATAAACTACAAAATACACACATTCTGTGTCTGTTCTCACTATCCCACACTACTTCCATAGTAACTGTAGTAGTTAACCATTGTAACTGCGGACTGTTACCGAACTACGTAGGTTCATTACCCACAGAAGTTTTAGAACGAAACATAGACACATTAACCACGGGGAGGTTTTGCGACAGGACGCTGGCCGTAACAAAAGTTTGATTGTCCTGAAAATTGAATAACCATGTTATTTATATGAAAAGTTTCAGCGTTTTCATTAAAGAACCGCAATAAATATAGTTCTGGATTGTTGGTGGTCAGCAATCCAATCTGTTGACTTCACTGAAGGGAAGAATTTACACATAAATCCGGTCTCGTGTTTCTCATGTTCTCTCTATGACTCCGCGGAACAACTACTCTAATGGTTTATAGCACCCCAACTTGAAGGGATAATTATTATTAATTTATTTTTGGGAAATGTGCAATTTACTTAACTAACTAACTACATTTCCTCATTATACTAATTATAACATTATCTATCTTACTAATTAGATTCTTACACGCCCGTTCAACGTTGGTGTGGTATCCAAAAATGTACTTGAATGGTACATTTTCATCAGAGCTATACCGACAGAATATACTCAGGAACATGGTAGATTTAGATTTAGATTTTAGATTCCGATTCCGTAGTGAATACATTTTAATTTTTAATTTTCTATTTTTCTTAATACCTATTTTGCTTTCCATAATCCACACTATTATTTTTAATTTAATCATAAATCATTATTTATTGTAACCTATGTACCTAACACAACTGTATTACTTGTTACCTATTTTTGTAAAAGACCATTAGGGCGTTAATAAATAAATATTACTAGCGATTCTGTGAACAGCCTCGACCTTTATTCGAGATCGTAATTCTCTCTTAATAAGAACGGGTTGTTTCAGAGAATTTGAACAATTCTTCAAATTTAAAAGTAAATTTTTTAGCCAACTAGCCCATAATGATATAATAACAGAACTTACATAGGACTTTCACAGAATCCGAAAATGAACGTTTAAACTTGATGAATTGTTCAAATTCTTTGGTAACAGGTTAAATACCTACATGTTTAATTTTATACCGTACATTTTATGTAATATTTTCGAAAACTTCAAATAAGGATTTATACAATTTGTTCAATGAAACATCACAATCTCAATGACAATTCTTTTGTAAACGTTTCTACACGCGGGTGGGACCATAATATTGAAAAAATGCTAATAAGAAATATCAAATAAAAACGATGATTTCACATTTGAAAAAAGAATCTTTACTGGACCATTCAACCGAAAACCGGAAAAAGAGCGACCAAACAATTTTACAGACAGATGAAATAAAAAATGGTCGAGTTCAAGTATATATAGTGTATTGAAATTCCGTACATGTCAAAACTAACAAATAACTTATGTATAGTAAAATTGATGTTCAACCTGGAATCGTGAAGACTGTATTAGTGTCCTGTACTTAGCCTTTTTTTATATGAATACCGCACAATAGTCTCAACTGCTCCCAACCGCCTCGAGCCAGTGAGACTATGGCATCGCAAGTATACTATTCATTATTTTTAATTAATAAATTGTAAAATAACAAATTAATCAAATAAAATTGAGGCCACTGTTTTGAGTCACATATTAAATATTAATACATGTGGTTGTTCATAATTAATCCCCTCTATCAGCGACCTTCATAAAAAAACTTGAAAATATAGTGGTAAATGAATCAATTCAGTACAAAAGTTAGTAAAAGATAGCAGTAAATTAATTACATTAGTACAAAAATTTAAAAAAGGATAGCAGTAAATTAATCAAATCAGTACAAGAGTTAAAAAAGGATAACAGTAAATGAATCACATCAGTAAAAAAATATTTAAAGGATGGCAGTAAGTGAATGACATCAGTTCGAAACTTGAAAAATATAGCAGTAAATGATTCACATCAGTGCAAAACTTAAAAAAGGATACCAGTAAATGAATCACATCAGTAAAAAAATATTTAAAGGATGGCAGTAAGTGAATGACATCAGTTCGAAACTTGAAAAATATAGCAGTAAATGATTCACATCAGTGCAAAACTTAAAAAAGGATACCAGTAAATGAATCACATCAGTAAAAAAATATTTAAAGGATGGCAGTAAGTGAATGACATCAGTTCGAAACTTGAAAAATATAGCAGTAAATGATTCACATCAGTGCAAAACTTAAAAAAGGATACCAGTAAATGAATCACATCAGTACAAAGGTTAAAAAAGGATAGCAGTAAATTAATCACATCAATACAAAAGTTAAAAAAGGGTGACGGTAAGTGAATTACGTCAGCAAAAGAGTTGGAAAAGATGGTAGTAAATGAATTACATCAGTAAAAAAAATTAAAAAGATAACAGTTTATTAATTACATCAGTACAAAACTTGAAAAAGATAGCAGTAAATAATTCACATCCGTACAAAAGTTAGAAAAGGAGAGCAGGTATTAGGTATCACTTGTCCCCCTAGGCCACGGGGCTCGCATCATCCCTTAGTTTGTTTCTGAACTGTTAAATAAGTTCCCTTTATAAATCATCCCTTTTGGACCTGCTTACTTTAGGATAGCCTCTCCCCTACTTTAAAAGTTAAGAAAACAACACGCTTTTTCCAACTAACTTTTCTTCTTTAAATTTATGTTTACATTTTTAACCTTAGACTGCCTCTCTTGTAACGAATTTGTATTGTATTTCAAATTGCTTCGGGGGAAAAAATTGCTACCTTGTAAAACTAGCGAAATTAATAACAATAACTTTCGTGTCTCTTTTATAACGTGGGGGTTCTTTGCTCATCTTGCATTATATTATATTTTTTCACTAACAATACTTCAGGGGCGTACGGTTACATCCATTGTCTGTGTTTCTATTAGATACGTAAAAAATTAAGTAAGATATTCCATAAATTTTATAAAAAATTTAAACGAAGGTGACTGTTTGGATGCAACGATAACGAAGGCTACTGTTTGGATTCAATGATAACGAAGGTGACTGTTTGAATGCAACGATAACAAAGGTGACTGTTTGGATGCAACGATAACGAAGATGGCTGTGTGGATGCAATTAGATTGTTATATGATGAATATACCAAATATTTAAACAAGCACCATTTTTAGCAAGTATGCTTTTCTTTTTTTGTATTCCACTTGGCCACAAAATAAAGGGACTAAAAACTTTTTATTCCTCCTGGCCACAACATAAAGGTACTAAACACTTTGTATTCCACCTGGCCACAACATAAAGAGACTAGACATTTTGCATTCCACCTGGCCACAGCATAAAGTGACTAAACACTTTGTATTCCACCTGGCCACAACATAAAGGGACTAAACACTTTAGGTAAATGACACAACGGAATGAATCCAACATAAAATTCTTTCGATTTTAACTTATTATTAAATTACACTCGGGAGTTTGTCAGTAGTGAGCGATTATACAACAATTCTAAGCAAAAGGGAGTATCTGCGGTTTGGATAAAGTAGTGACCTGGAACATCGGTTTTCTTATTAATGTAACAATGATTTGATACGGTTCTATGTCACAATTTATTTTTTTCATGTTTATAAGTTAAGTCAGTATATGAAAAAATGTAGTTACCCTCTGAATACACATATCTCTACCTAAATACTAACTAAGGCATTCTGGCGGTATGTCAAAATATATATACTGCTAAATTATCATATTAAATTGCAGCTACCTCCAAATCTTCAATTAAGGTGACGTAATTTTCATAAATATATATGATTTTTTTATTAGAGTATTGTAGATACGGCTGCCATAATGATTTTACCCATACAAAATACGAAGATGAACCGCTATCTGTAAAAACCTCAAAAATACTTACCTTTCTTTACCTAAAGTAGTATAGGTACTTATAAACCCTAAACGTGTAGCCATTGTCTTTGATTAGTGCAGCGTTGTCAGTTCATTGAATTCAATAGTATTGACTAGTAGGTGTTTCAAATGTTTCGTGTTTCATAAAAGGTTGCATGGATTTCATTTAATTCAAATCATTTGTTTTTTTTTAAATGACTTCTAAGTGTTTCACATATATTTCTGAATAAAATAATCCCCCTGTACATCGACTAATATCGATGCCTCAATAGGTACGTGAATGTATGAAAATTTCTTCAAAAAAATATTACCAGTCACATGTTCGTAACAGCGGTATTCGCTTCATTAGTGTAGTAAAGTTAAAAAGAAGCACCCATAAAAATAGGGTAATGACATTAACCTAAAAAGCCAGGGATAGAGATATTCGAGAACAATTTGAAACCGCGGGGCTAGGGGAAGATGCATGAAAAACTTGATTATTTAAAACTTCATTTTTTTAATGATATTTCCCATTCCCTGTCTCATCCTGAACCCCAAAAAATATAATCCGTTATAATCGTATTAATAATAAAAAAATATAATTAAAATCTTTAATTTTACAACAGTTTCCATACACTGATTTCAAAAGTTTGTCATGCAAGATGGCTGCCCGTCAATTTCCCCTCTCTATAGATTTGGCTTCAATGTCATTCACACAAATTTGTATTTATACTCTCTCCGGGGCTTTTTAGGTTCATGCACGGAGAAAAATGAGTACGGCTTTTTTTATCAAAAAACCGTTAAAAATGTGACTACATGACCATTTCCTAGTAAAATATTAGTCATTCAGAATATATCTGAACACGTTTTCCACGCACGTGGCCTTGTCCGAATAAATATAATGATATGGATTCGAAAATTTTATTGTTTTGAAGAACACGTGTTCCGAATTCCTCACAACGTATTCGTGCTTACTTTGTGAGTTTGCTTACTTTGAGAGTTTGTTATGAACCTACATAGGCCCAGGAAAATTATATATGTTAGTATTAAGGTAAATAAATTATTAAGAAACAACACAAGATTTAAACAATATTACTTAGGACGGGTTGTTTCGGAGAATCTGAACAATTCATCAAATTTCAACGTTCATTTTCGGGTTCTGTGAAAAACTTATTCAAGTTCTGTTTTTATATCATTGTAGGCTAGTTGCTTGACAAAACTGAAATAAAAACAGAACTTGAAAAAATCTTTCACGGAACTTGAAAATGAACGTTGAAATTTGATGAATTGTTCAGATTCTCCGAAACAACCCGTCCTTAGTGATATAAAACACTGCTAATTATTAAGAATCTCTTCAAATGCTTAACGAGTGAATTGATAGGTTTGCTGTTAAACTATTAGTAAAAGAGGAATGTATTATCGCGTTGTTGGAACACATGTTCATAAAAACATAATATTTTCGCATTTCGTCATTTTATGCATTAGTGCATGAACACCAGTGGGTCCGCTACAGTATGACGAACGTTTTATTGAAATACGTGCTACTAATAAATAGTTGTCTTTTTGTTTAATGTTAACTGAAAAAAAGTTAAGGTTATGTTCCCGCAAGTTGAAAATAAGTTACAAAATCATTTTCGTGAATTGTTGAAGTCATTTTATGAAAGTTATATGTGAGGAGAATTTACATCATTAATAATACACTCATAATTATTAAAGAAATCATAAATAAAGAAATGTGATCATTCATTCCGGTTTGAAATGACGTTTCGTTTCAATTTTCGGCTCTTTTTATGCTGGTATTAATAGAACCTTCCTTGTTCTTCTTACCACACACTTTCGAAGACGCTTCAGTCACAACCTTCACAAAACGTTCTACTGATTGTGTATGACAGGGAAATCGTCAAATTTGATGAAAATGGAACCGACATCTAATCTGAGGTATTTCTCTAGTTCTTCTTTTGTTATATCTTCAAAATTGGAGGATATGTGGTTGGCATATCTTGTCAAGACATGTAATAAATGTAGAATTATTCATCAAAATTCAATATCGGTACTGTTAATATTATTATTGTACTGTACTATTCAATGTTTGGTGTTCTGTGCGGGATAACTATCTTTTTTTTAATAAACGCCTTAACCCAAGTTCTTTGATGGTAGACGATTCATCGGTTATCATTGAACATTTGGGAGGTGGGTTTGGGTACCGCCGCCCCGGTAACCGTTTATTGGAAACCAACACCAACACCTCTGCCATAGGTCACCCCAAGTGGTTCGCTACGCTTGGTGATTTAGCAGGGGTGCCCGGGTTCATCGGGTGAGGAGTGTTCAGGATGCGCCTGCCCACCTGCGGCATGGCGTGCCAGATCAGTAGAGGCTCGTTTGGGGAGACTCTTTGACCTCTCCAACTGGTCTCTTAACCCATCGCCTTGTTCCGTAGTTTGAGGAATATATTCATACGTCCGTCACTACTGGACACACCGATCCCTATATTCCTACTCAATTCTCATACCTTTCCTTCCTTTCTATAAAAGAGACCCTCCACACAGCATCCCAAAGTATGACAGGCCATCAGGGAAATTATTTTGCTTAGGGTCCCTGTGTGGGGTGAGTGTAAAAAAATGTTAATGTAAATTTTCAGGATGAGAGTAGTAAGCGTTTCGCTGTAATACAGAATTAATTATTGCTTTTACTTTGTCTTCGAATAGTTTATCATGTTAAATATATGCCTCGCACCATCTGGTATGACACACATAGTTTTATATCAAACCACAGCACTCATGATGGACGTGGTTAATATAACCAAATTTTCTGATGTCGTTGCGCTTCTAATACTTAAACGTAGAATACGACTAGCTGTAGTAAGCCACCGTGCTTGTGACATCACTCCTTCCTTTTTCTGGAAATATCAGGATAACAATGTCCGCTGGATACTGTTTTGAAAATATCAAGCAAGTATTTTTAATCGGTGCTTAGATCAGAATGCACGACGTCGGTCAAGTACTCCAGATCAATTTTGAAAAAGATTGTAACTGAAAACTATGGCAATTATAAAGAGTTGAACTTACGGGGATGGAATAAGCCCGAGGTCTAGTGGTTGCACCATTCAATTTCATAATCAAATGGCCTAGAAGCAGCTAGTTGCAATGAAGAAGACAGATTAGCCAGTGTACTGGACGATTCAAGTGTTTCTCCACAACACCAGTTATTCCCACATTAACATTTATGCCATCACAACCAAATGAAATGGTCAAGTGAAATTTTTTTACAAAAAAATATTATATTGTTGCCTTGGTTATGTTAACGGTAGTGCCTGACCTAGGAGTAACGAGCATCAAGAAATGAGAGTCTGGTTCCATGATTAACGATACGTGTTCTTCAACTATGGTGCCCTTATAATATTTTTGGCCTTTTTTATATTAACCAAAGTCTTGTACTATCGGCCATCAAAAAATAATCCACTTACTTTATCTCAAGTCTTTAATTTCATGCGTTTAGATCTGGCACATTCGTGTTGTTCGCATTATACATGGTGTCCGGAAACTCGTAGTACAAGCGGGAAACTGGTGAATCTACATCACATTTGGAGTTGATTTTGTAGTATAATTTTGTTTGATTTGAGCTTTCGTTTTCGAGTAAATCGAGTCAGAAGTTGATTTTTTTTTTATCAAATTCTTATAAATTATTACTGAAGATCAAAGTACCCAACTAATTAAAACTATTTAAAAATTTAAAAGTAAAACAAATAATGACGAAAAAATTTGAACCCTGAAATAGCCGAAAAATATTTTTTTTAGTTTTTTTTTTTTTATAAAAATGCTCAAACCAAAAAACTTTATGTTTATTTGGGTTCCCCGTGTGGTATACATTCTCCAGTTTCCGGCTTGTACTACGAGTTTCCGGACACCATGTATATTAATAAAATTATCTGATCGTAGAATTATTTCCGATTTAACCTGTTTGTATAAAATCATTAATTCAATGTTTGATACCCCTGATTTATTATATGTAATCTCTTTTCATACTCCAAGCAGGTCGGTTACAAGACAGTACCTACCTTATTACTGTAGCAATTCTATATCAACGTCCCAATATCACACTCCTATGCGACGGATTCAACAGCTAGGAAACAAATACTCCGATATTGTTGATATATTTAGTACATCAATTTCAATATATAAGCATACCCTATTAAAGTTTTTTTCTTCAAGAAGTGGAATATTTTAATAAAGGTTAAATTTGACTAACACATAATAATTTTGTCAACTGAAACAGAAAAAAATATTTTATATTTTTTATGTTTTGGCCTGCATGCTGTGTAGATCAAGTTCAGTGATATTTTGACTTTATATTTATTTTTCTGCAATTGTTTTAAATAGTCGTTTCCTGTACTATTTTCGTGTATATATTAAGGCTATTAAGGCTTTTACATATATGTGTATGTAAAAGCCTTAATAGGCGTGAAATAAATAAATAAATAAAAATAATTATTCATATTTATTTATTCGTATTATTCTTCGTGATTGCTACATAAGCTTGACTCAATATCTGTCACAGATCTTAAAGAGAACTGCAAAAGACTCGTTTTTCAATTTTTGCTGATAGTCCAAGAGACATGGTCTAGTAGCCTTATCGACTAACGCAAATACAGGAGGGCACGCGGCCAAGGCGAGGTCAGAGTTGGGGGCTATGCGTAAACATGTTTTAGCATATGTTTTATTTATTTAATAATTTGTACATTTAAGTTTACAAATGACTAATTAATTTTAAATAACTAATTAATTTTCAAACTTCAGACACATCTAGGAGCCTGAGAATATTTTTTGATTTTTTTTTAAAACTGTATTATTTGGATGATTCAGATACAAGGACAACTTTTCATGACTAGCACCAAAAAGAATTCTAAAAAAAATCAGTCTACTCCAATGAACACGTATTCTAATTATTAGGAATGTAGTAAAAGTTTATTAGGAATCGGCCTGCAATCCTAGTAGTACCCTACATACTCGAAAAATTCGCTGTATCTTTTTTTTACGCAAAAATCGTTTATAAAGGCCTCTTCCTTAGATTCTCTGGCTTGAAACAACCTTGTCTATAATACAAAACAAGATTATTGAAATTGTATGTAAAGAAAATATCGACACAAATAAAAATCTTTTAAGGTATGCCAGAACGTTCACGTTTCAATGGACAAACTTTTGTATTTTGTGTCCAGTATAAATAAATTCCGACAATATTTTTATATCAAAAGTTTATAAAATCTATGAAAATATGAAAGGACCTTGGTTTTGACAACTTTCACCGTTGAATCCATATTATATCATTACTCAATGTCATCAAAAGACACGCTTTTTACTTGGTCCATAAAAGTACATTTTATGTAATATAATATATTTCAAGACATGTACCCAACTCATATATATCCATTTCACAGGGTGACAGAAAAAAACCCGTCGTTAAATATGCTTTTAATAAACGGTCGGTATATTTACATTTTACATTATGTGAACACAGCATAAAGTTCGCAGCTGCCCGAAGTCAGTCCCTGGCATCTCTAATTGCTGCGATGCTGAAGGGAGGAAAATTCGATGGGAAAGATTGACGAGGATCTGGCTATTTCAGATCTGGTCAAACTGCTGAAGCTATTCAAGCAATTTTTCGATTCTAAATGGTTGTATTTCACAAGGGTGGTGATGACAGTATCAAACAGTCTGGAACGTACAACAAATAATATATATTGTAGTATTTAATGATAGTGTTTCTGCTATCGTGGTACGAGACGTGGTGCTAACACGCCGTCAGATGGAATGCAGGAAAACACTTCTTCTTCTTGACATATAAATTTATTAATTCACAATATAATTGCAGAGGATCTTATTTTCCTCTGCTAAAACTTAAACTGAAAGAAATAAAGGTCTAGTTTCCTTTATTCTTCAGTTTTCCCTAGGTTTACATAAACCTAGTAATTATCTCACGACTGACTGCCTAGGTACGCATGTACCTACCAGTTATTTCAACACTCGCTCCTGCGTAGGTACGTCTGTACCTACCCGTTCTAGCAACACTATAATACTGCCCTTTTTCTGGAAGGTATCTGTATTTAAACTAAATTCTGAAGGACATTTTACCAAAATAAAGATGTTCCACCCGCTCGTTGGCAAACAACATTCTTAACATAAATAAAATGCACTTAACTATTCTTAATGATACAAACGTGACTTAAACAATACAAATATTTTAAAGGAATTATTTTAAGGGAGATGAAACTTTATTTGGGGCTTTTATTACTATGGGACAGGGGTGGGAAAGGTATTGGAAAATATTTTTAGGCATAATGGTTTAACTAGGGTCATCATAAAATAGAGAGCGAACAGCTCTATTTGAAAGCTGCCGCTGCTTGAAGTAAAATGTCACAAATTCTTAAATCATAAATGATACACAAACAAGACAATATCTTTATAAAAATACCAGGCCAAAGAATTGTTTTATTGTAGGGTCGAATCTGCAAATGTGGGAAGCTACACTAACTTTAAAAATACGAACTGTGAGAACTGGCCTGAAGGTTAAATTTTACTGAGCAATATGTAATAGTCGCATTCTGGAAGATACATACCTCCTCCCGTGAAGATACTTCACAAAATAGGCTAAGAATGCGACTGTTATCTTTATTAGGTACCTACTGCATGTCTACGAAAATTACCAGTTAAATTTATTAAAATATCTGAAATACAAATATTTATGCTACTCTTAAAACTAGAAATTCCGTGGAATATGTAAATCTTATGACTAAAAATTGTGTATAAGGTAATGTCTTAAAACTAGAAATTCCGTAAAAAATGTAAATCTTATGACTAAAAATTGTGTTGTAGGTAATGTCTTAAAACTAGAAATTCCGTAAAAAATGTATATCTTATGACTAAAAATTGTGTAGTAGGTAATGTCTTAAAACTAGAAATCCCGTAAAAAATGTATATCTTATGACTAAATGGTTGTAGAAGGTAATTTCGCATTCACCTCCCCCTTTGAACCCGCCTTGAGCATGTATGTATGTAATATTTTGTATTAATTTCTTCGCACTTTCTACCGAATTTACACTATCTAAATAGTCGTCCATGTAATGTTTTGTTTTTATTGCTTCGACGGCCTGGGGATACTGAGATAAAAATTGATCCGCGTTTTTATTTTTTATGAATTGCGCCGAACAAGGTGATGATCTTGCGCCAATAATCATTGAATTCATAACGTATACAGACGGGGCTACCTTACGATCTTTTCCTCTCCATAAAAATAACTGAAACGGTGTATCTTCATCAATAATTTTAATTTGTAAAAACATTTCTTGAATATCGGCGGTGAATGCAATTTTATTTTGCCTAAATTTAAAAAGCATTCCTAGCAGAGAATTATATAGATCGGGCCCGGTTAAAAGCCTATCATTCAAAGAAATTCCCTTTGATTTTGCCGCCGCATCAAATACAACCCGAAGCTTTCCTGGCTTATTTGGGTTGTAAACAGCAAAATGTGGTAAATAAAATTTATCCGAGCTATCCGGATACCTACCACTGAAATTGAATTTTTTTGCATATCCTTTATCTAAATAATGTTGTATTTTGTTGCAGTAGGCTTCCGCAAATTCAGGGTCTTTATCCATTCTCTTTTCTAAAGTTTTAAATCTATTTTCCGCAACCTGAAGACTATCAGGAAAATATCTCTCTTCATCCTTCCACAGCAAACCCGTCTCCCAATGACACCCCTGACTAGCGCGTTTTGTGGTACTTTCTAACAGGGAATATGCACATTTATCATCTTTGAATATTTTCGGGCTCACTACTCCCATCTCGTCTATTTTAAAACTCTCTTTGATAATTTCATGCAATTCGCTATTTTCGTTTTCCTGAACATGAAAATTGAATTCTTTACTATTTCCCGTTTTCTTTGAAATATGGCCGAGCACGACCCAACCAAGCTTTGTATAAGATAATGATACCTTATTTTTATCTCCCTGAACTATTTTTCTGGAAATAATTAATTCCCAGTTGTTTTGCCCAATTAACATTTGGGGTTTTACATTCCTTTCAAAGTGAGGAGCGTTCTTTAAGTATTTATTACTCGAAATGTAAGAATTAGATAGCGCCATTTGAGCTGGTATCTTTAAATCCCGAACGGTTCGAGCACTAGCTATGTACGATTCTACTTCGTTTTTACCTTTTATTGTTACATTTATTGACATAGAATCCGCGTTGTTGGAGCTCATTTCATTGACTCCATGCAATGAGAGGTCACTAACTGGTCCAGACAAACCGATTTGTTTGGCTACTTCTTGGTCTAACAATGTGACGGTTGACCCATCGTCTAATAGCGCATGAATATCTCAGCTTCCGGGTGGCCCGTATACCGTAATCGGAATAATTTTTAAAAGTACTCGATTACTTTCCCACGTGTTTGTGACAACTTCATCGGTTTCCACCCGATTGTGATTAACCAATAAATCATGAAATTTTTTGTTTGGTGATTTTAAATTTACTTTACAATTAAAACGGGAATGTCCGTACCCTAAGCACTTGTAACAAACATTATTATATTTAGCGATTTCCCATCTTTGCGTTATTGGGACATTATTAAATTTCTCACATTGCCAAATCTGGTGTTCTCCTTTGCAAACACAGCACGGTGGTTTTTCATTATTAGTGGTGTGATAAAGGAAATTTTTTGACGTATCATACGGACGTTCGAAATGATTATTTTTGGATGCATAAGGCCTATTAAAATTTTGTTTATTTTGAAGTTGACTAGCTTGCCGTGGATGATAATTATTACTATACTGCTTGAAATGGTTATTGGAAGCGAATTTAGTTTCGTTACTGAATTTAGAATTAAAACTTATTCCTGAGTCGCGTGAATTAATTACGATTTCTTCCAGCCAAAGTGATAAATAGCAGAGTATTGGCTGTGTTGTGTTCCGCCTATCTTTGTCTGTAGGCCACTACGTTCGTAGTGTACTAGGTAGTTTACCGATTAATGTCGATAACAAATCTGGATTGTGCAAATGTCCGATATTTTTAAATGATTTTAACATAGAAATTAAATTTTTTACTTTACAAGAAAATCGAATTATGGCGTCTGAACTGGTATTCTCGTCTAATTTACTTAAATTTCGGATCTCACCAATAGTTTTTTGTATGATGTGATCCGTGTTGCCAAAAATATTTTCTAACGTATTTATTATTTCCTTGACATTGCAAGGAGATAATAGAAGGAAAGAAACTGCGTCACGCGCCTCTCCTTTTAACGCCTTTTGCAATCTATATAAATTTTCGCTGTCAGATACTTTTAAGAAGTCTGTGGTATGATGGTATATTGATTTGAACGCAATCCATTCAATTGGATTGCCGTTAAATGTGGGAAGATCATTAACTTTGGGCCTGGTATTATATAAAGACATTGCCTTACCAATTGATTCCGACGGTCTTCAGTTATAGCAGGTGTTGGTCCCTGGAATCGGCCCTGCGACTCTGGCCACTGTTGTCCGTCGCGTTGCTCTGCTAAGTTGAATGGCTGCACTGATGTAGGCAGCTCCCAGCAGCTACTGCTTGGCTGCTGATGCTGCGTCGACTGCAGCTGAAGAGATTGACCTACCAAGGGCTGCTGATGGGATGTTCCTCTGGGTGGGAGTAGCTCGTACCGCCCGCCCTGCTGCTGCTGCTCCAACCACTGTCCCAAGTGCAGCGGAAGAGCCTGCTCTGTCCGAGGCTTCAATTGCGATGGGAGAGTCTGCCCTGCCAAGGGCTGCTGCTCTGAGGATCCTTTTGGTGGGAGTAATGCGTACCGCCCACCCTTGTGCTGCTCCAACCGCTGTTCCAATTGCAGCGGATGAGCCTGCTCTACCCGAGGCTCCATTTGCGACGGGAGAGTCTGCCCTGCCAAGGGCTGTTGCTGTGCAGTTCTTGTGGGCGGTTGTAGTGATAACCGCCCATCATGGAGCAATTCCTGTTGCTGCTCCATTTGAACTCGAAGAGGCTGTTCATCGTGATCTCCAAGTTTTGATGATGAACTGTGATGTGACTGGTCCACCCAGTCATTGACTCTATCCTCGAGAGTCCGTTGCGAAGTCCTTGATGCAGCTTCTAAAACGAGCGCCGCATGTTGCTCCTCTGCTTCCAAGACTGACATTGCTGCAGCCATCTTTGCTTCGGAAGCAGCCATCTTTGCTTCAGCCATCTCCGTAAGTAGGCGGGCCTTTTGTCTCCTGATGTGCACCTTGGTTGCTGAAGCTTTTATTTGAGCCTCCATCCAGCTGCTGCTGGTTCCCGCCTTGCTGCCGCAGACAGATGACATCTTTGAGTGTTGTCCCGCTTCTATGATGCTGCTGTTCCCGATCCGGCTCGAAGGACTATATGTTTCTGCTATCGTGGTACGAGAACTATTCTTAATGATACAAACGTGACTTAAACAATACAAATATTTTAAAGGAATTATTTTAAGGGAGATGAAACTTTATTTGGGGCTTTTATTACTATGGGACAGGGGTAGGAAAGGTATTGGAAAATATTTTTAGGCATAATGGTTTAACTAGGGTCATCATAAAATAGAGAGCGAACAGCTCTATTTGAAAGCTGCCGCTGCTTGAAGTAAAATGTCACAAATTCTTAAATCATAAATGATACACAAACAAGACAATATCTTTATAAAAATACCAGGCCAAAGAATTGTTTTATTGTAGGGTCGAATCTGCAAATGTGGGAAGCTACACTAACTTTAAAAATACGAACTGTGAGAACTGGCCTGAAGGTTAAATTTTACTGAGCAATATGTAATAGTCGCATTCTGGAAGATACAGATAGTGAGAGTATCAAACAGTCTTGAACGTACCACAAGTATTTAATCATTGAAGACAATATTAGCTACTCTCAACTATAATTTGAAAAATAAAAATCAGAAAACTATGAATCTTTGGTGGGTTCAGTCCCTAGATGCGACCGTATCTTTTCCTGATTTTTTTGTTTCAAATTTTCCTTTGAGAATCGCTAATATTGTCTCGTTTATTCGATTGTCGTCTTATTCGATTAAAACTCTATGCACGCGTCCGTATCAACTGTTGTTACGGCAAAAAGCCCATACTCACACGCGGCTGTATCAACAGTTGATACGGAAACTTTGACAGCCGTATTCCAGCGCTCTTTCGTCATAAATGTATTTCTTGCTCACTTGGACATTTGTAGAACTATCACGATGGTGACATCTAAAAGAATTTCTCAAAAATAAAATTGTATTCATAAAAAAAGATCGATAAACAAGTGCGCCTCTTCGCGCCTTTTAGTCCTTTAGTTTACATTTTTGTCAACGGATAGCGTTAGTACTAGTATGTCATTCATAACTAAAAATGATAAGTGATCATGGTGTCCCACTTGTGTCTATCAACGCAGTAGCCTAATACACACACGCCGAGTGAATGGCGGGACCACATTCAAAAGATACGGTACGTCTTTGTATGAAATTTTATGTTTTTGTTTTTATAAACATCTAAGAGTGTTGACACACGAGGATTTGTTTTCATATTGTGGAGAATAATCTGTTCTGTCTATATAGTCCAATAAATCTTGCCAGAATGCTATAATTTGACATTTAATTGCGTACATAGGTATTTTAAAATATGTACCGCGTACGGGTATAGATAAAACGGAGCAAATTAACGCGTTCAAAAGGTTTTAAATAATGCAATATATATTGTGGTTTTTTTTTAATATTTACTACCCGAAGTTGGCATATTGGCTACCTGCCCGGGCATTGCGCGCCGTTTTTCTAAATCTAATGAAGTCATTGGCCTATCTCTTGTTATGAACATCAAGTGTGCAAAATTTCATCAATCTTGGATTAAAGCCCGGAATCGAAGCCTCACCGCCTGCCTGCCATAAATACATTCTTTTTATTTAAATAGATTAAGAAAATAAAATTAAAAATAATGATAAGTGTTTATACCTTTGTATTCGTAGCTTAGGATAGCCCATATTTACATATTGTGGTCGCAGAGGTCAGATAATAAATTATTCTAATTAATTTTGATTTATTTATGTATTATTTTAAAACAACAGACAATAAAATAAAATAAATAAATAGTCTAATCTTTCTTTAACACCCTGTAAAAGTTGCATGAATAGAAGTCCGTTACATTTATCTAGCGCAGCTTCCCGCCTCACCGATCTCCGGGAGATGTCCGGAAGTGACGGGCAATTATTAGATTTATCATGACCCCATGTACCCCGGGGCGCCCCACCGGAACTACCAACACCGGAATCTCTAATATGCAAGAGCACTTCGACTTAATCACGTCGCGGGGAGAACTATGAAGCATAAGGTTAGCTCTGAAGAATACATACTTTGTAGTCTGCTTACACAGAAATACTACAAATGATATATCTTTAAATTCTATACGGGTGGTTAGATGACATGTAAGACTTGCAGTGAAAAAAATTATTACACTAAGCTTTTCAGTTCAATATGAAATACGCACTGGAATTTTAGGTAAAATGTTCGAAAATACCTTCACTGATTTTCAAACTGGACCAGACCTAATTGTTTTACCACGACCATTTTGCATCTCGTCTGTCTGTAAATTGTGTCGTGCGTTCCGATCATGTGTTCCAAAATCTGCTGCCCCCACTAATTATTCGAGCAAGATTTATTTTAATGAAATACCCAATAATATTAATAATACCTCCAACTACTGACATTTTCTATACATTCTGATGTCAACATGCTACACTAACGCCTCCTAGCGGCAAAAGCTCTGCGCCTTGATGTTCTTTGGATTTTATGTGAAATATAAAATTATTTATTTTACGTAAAATTTATATAAATAAATTATTGGAATCTAAAAAAAAACTTATTTGGTAACCATGTGACCTTACTTCTTTTTTTCTCATACATAAAAAATATTAAAGCGGTTATTAACTCTGTCTTTGATGATTTGATAATGAAAAATACTTAGGACGGGTTGTTTCGGAGAATTTGAACAATTCATCAAATTTCAACGTTCATTTTCAAGTTCTGTGAAAGATTTTTTCAAGTTCTGTTTTTATTTCAGTTTCAAATTCTCCGAAACAACCCGTCCTTATATAATTGTGAGAAATTTTGAAAAAATTTGAATATAGTATTTAATAATATGATTACCTAAAAACATATTATATATTAATATATTTTATTTATTCAATAATTTAAACACACATTTTACAAAAATGTGTTTGAACATCAATATCGAAGTTGATTTTTAACATGAACCCAGAATGCTACGAGGAACTAACACAGCTTTGCTGAATTAAGCATAAAATTGTTATAATTATATTATTAATGGTATTATTCACTTTTTACATAATACAGAAAATTTTATTTGCTAGGATGTAATGGACTCATATTATATTTCGCCAACTAAATTTTATTTGCTAGGATGTAATGGACTCATTATATTTATCCAACTAAATTTTATTTGCTAGGATGTAATGGACTCATTTTATTTCGCCAACTAAATTTTATTTGCTAGGATGTAATGGACTCATTATATTTATCCAACTAAATTTTATTTGCTAGGATGTAATGGACTCATTTTATTTCGCCAACTAAATTTTATTTGCTAGGATGTAATGGACTCATTATATTTATCCAACTAAATTTTATTTGCTAGGATGTAATGGACTCATTTTATTTCGCCAGCTAAATTTTATTTGCTAGGATGTAATGGACTCATATTATATTTCGCCAACTAAATTTTATTTGCTAGGATGTAATGGACTCATTATATTTCGCCAGCTAAATTTTATTTGCTAGGATGTAATGGACTCATATTATATTTCGCCAACTAACTTTTTTTTGACCTCCTGAAAACAACTTGGAGTAATTTTGTTGTTTGTAATTATTACACCATTAAACTGCAAACTTAGAACATACTTTAGGGACATTTTTAAAAATGCTTTTATCAATTTTGATCAAAATACAAATTAGAATGCGAGAACACCGCCACCAAGTACCAAATAAATTCAATTTGCCGCCATTAAAAGGAATGTCAAAGTCAATATGCTACACTAGCGCCTCTAGCGGTTTGAGTTGTTGATATTGCCATTATTTCACTGGAGTTGGACGTATTATTTATTATAGGATATTTCCTTTAATATATGGCTAATTTTGACCACGATTCAGTAAACATAATTTATTCAAAGTGAAATCGTCGTGTTTATTTGTACGTCGCTAGCCTCATTTTTTTTTCAATTTTATGGTACCTACCCAAGAGAAGAAAGTTTTAAAAAAGAATTTTCATCAAGATAGCGTCGTTTTTTGGACAAATTACTTATCAAACCTTAATTTGAAATTTTTTAAACTTATGGGTAGGTATTTATGTCCCTACTAACAAATGATTTCAGAGGAAATTTTGCTTTTCATTTATTAAATAAGATAAAATTGGGACGGGTTGTTTCACAGAATTTGAACAATTCATATAATTTCAAAGATGATTATCAAGTTCTGTGATGGTTTTATCCGAGTTCTGTTACTAGCCAGATGTTTCACAAAACTGAAATAATAACAGAACTTGAATTTAACCTTCACAGAACTTGAAAATTTGATGAATTGTTTAAATTCTGTGAAACAACCCGTCCTTAGAATCATACTTTTTTGGGAGCAGGTTCAACTTTTCGCAAAACTACTAACTAATACAAACGTTTTACTGTGTATATATTTAATGGTATTTGAAAGATAACAGTTTGAGATTTTTTTCGCTGGAACCGTAAGACATTTTTCTAAGTAACCGTGAAGAATTTTATAGTATTGTTTGAATTAGCAGATTACAAAGTATGTTCAGGGTCATCTTTTAGTACCGAACCGTAAATATTAATCTGAATTATTACTTCTGTAGCTCTGTGCGTTCACTTTTGACATAGAGAAGCCTAAATTGTTCGTGACGTTAAAGGTTTTTGGAAAGAAAGTCGCCAATTATGTTACCAAGCTGACTGAGATTACAACGTTGGAGATTTCAAGCACAAAACTAGTTTTTATTTATTTTGTAAATAATATTATAAGAAAGCAAAAAAGTTAATCAAATGAAACTGACACAGATAATTTTAGCTATAATACTGTATTTTTTAAAGATGTTTTATTTAAGCATTCATACATTTCTATTGAAAAAATGTTTTTTTAGTAGTGTACATTTATATTTTTTAATGAGTAATTTTTTTATTTGTATTCTACTCAAGCGAAACGATGGGAAAACCTTCAATTTATCTACAGCATATTTTTTGGTATTCATAATGTACACCAATTCGTTATAAATATTAATAAAAATAGTGATTTAGCACTAAGCTTCGCCTTATGTTTTATCCCGTTAAATTACAATTATCAGTTTGTCAACAGGATGTGCATGTTTAATTACAATGTAAGTATGTATACATAGTTATTGCTAATTATAAATATACATAATATTGTTACTACTTATAAGATATTCAGATATTCGTTAAATTTTTATTTGCGTAATTTTAATTTAATGAAAATAAATAACTCTGTACATACCACTATTTTACCAAAACGATCAACATGTAACGTATAATGAAAATTAATAACGTTAAGAATAGGCAAATAAGTATAAATAAAAAAATACATATAGACAACAGCACTACAATGAGCTGTGATTAATTAATTATGTTTAATTAGTTTGTTTATTTTTAGGTACAATAATATAATAACATATATATATTACCCACGCACAGGCTGCGCCTTAGTAAGTTCCCATTATTCGTATTGATTTATATAATATTGTATGTAATTAATGTAAAAATTGGGAAAAAATAAAGGAAAAAAATTATAAAATAAATTATAAAAACCAATTACATGAAATAAATAAAATCATTTGTAAAATAACTCATTATTGTGGTAATGTGTATATAATTGATTTTTATTAATTAACATAGCAAAATAAAAAATAATAATGCTATTTTATTCGCAGATTTTGATAGAAAATTAATGACGTTTTTGTGTATCTTCTACTTTTGGTACATACTTTGAAATTTTTTACAGTGTTTTGAGTGGAAATGAAGGGATTTTATTTAAATTTGAAAGTAATTAATCTCTGAACTACTTTTACTGGGATTATATTACAGTAAATGCTTTTAAAAAATGTATTTTACCGCAAACAGCAATGCAAGAACAGTTTAACATAATATTCACCGAAATGACTCCCTCAGCGCTACTTCTGTAAAAAGGTACATTACAAAAGCATCTATTTCAAAACCATAAAAAATTTTATATACTCCACATTAAGCGACAGAGATAAAACGTGTCAGATATTATTTATTATTACCACAAAAGATATAACTCGATAGAAGTGTGCCGTGGCTACTTCTAATGTGGCTGAAGTAAATTAATAAAAATATATATTTATTCGAAGTCAATATTAAAGACTCTCAAACGATAATTTTAAACAGAAAAACAGTGCTTTGATTACTGAGCTAATTCGACTAACGCCCGTTGTTCCCAATCTTACTGATCAACTGTTGAGCCGAAATTTTGGCTCAACCCTGCCCAAACGCACAACTTCGCTATTTGCAACGGAATGGTAACGACTGAGCGATCAACCAATATAAGGAAGCCAAACTACTAAATTAAGCTTGCCTCAGTAAATTACTAGTTATAAAAAGGGTCGACAGAGTGAAAAATATTCGCAACGCCAAGAAACGGTGGCATTAAAGTCAAGCTATCACTTTATTATTAAAATATTACGTACGTTTGTTTAAATATATATAAAATATGGGTCTATATATTACATATTAAAAAAAAATTAAATGCATCAATAATAACTACAATAATTATTTCGTCAATATTAATTAAACAACGAAAGTTTTTACTTTGATGTCATTTTAAGCTAATCAACGGTGAAAATGGTTGGAAACAGGCGAATCGAATGTTACTGAAAACAAAACACTTGGCTCATCGGAGCCTGAGATTGATCATTCGAAAAGTTGGAAACAACGACCGTTAGAAGTACCGAACTAAAAAAATTAATATAATTTTGGTAGCTCTCATTCGATAAAAGATATGGTAAAAAATTACGTAAGTTTATATGGTCGAATTAGCTCAGTGTTCAGAGCACTCGCACGGCAAGGAAGCGGCCCCAGGTTAAATTCCTATATGTGACCAAATATTATTCTGTCTTTTCTGCTTAACATTTTCATTTGAGAGTCGTTGATATTCTCTTCAATGATACATCATTACATTTCAACGATAAAAATAATAAAATATTCTTTACATATTTCTTATGAAACCGATCAAATTTATCAAATGCCGATTATTTTTCTTTACCAGACAATCAATTTTTATGGCATGAAGTATTCTTTCAAATCGGTACAGAAACACATCTAGGGATTATATATTTAGTGATTTTTAGGGAACTAGCTTTACATAAAACACATTCATTCGAGCCTGGTTTGCGACCGTTTTAAACAAACAAACGCCATGGTAATAAGTTAAGTTTATCACTGTGCTGACTTTACGCACCACGCAATATTTACAACATGTTTTTAGTAAGGCTAAAATGATAAACTTTCAAGTTTGTTTTTGGTTCATTAAAAAACGGGTCAAATTTTCGTGATATTTTTAAAGTTTTGAAGTAATTTTTTGGCTTTTGCTATTAGTAATTAGCTGTGATCGTCGACTGTAAATTAAATATAAATTATGGAAATATGACGATTATTACGATCACTAAATAATGCAACGCAAACTCAATATTCTGGTGTGTGGCAACGTTTGGTCATATTTCAAGTATTTATATAAAAGTTAAAAAATAAAATGTTGCCAGATAATATTATGTGTTATTATTAATAGTACAGTCCATGGCTATCCTATGAGAAGCTGCAACGATTTAAAGCTTCCTAAGACAAATTAATCGGCAACACAAAACAATATTTATTTTAATGGTTTCAAGAGGTTCAATGAACACCCTTTAAATGTTAAGGAAGCCAAAAGAAGCAATCCAAATATTAGTACGTAGTTAATATAATGTTCCTTTAGTAGTTTTAGAATAGACGTATATAAGATATAACATTTATAACTAAATAAAATATAATTTAAAAAAAACACTGTCGAACTCTAGAATTACTATTTTGAAACGTTTTTGAAGACGATTACATGATGACTCAACACAATGACAATTCAACACACCTTTAAAAAGTGACACAAAGTCATTAAAAGCGATTAAAAAAAACTAACCTAAAAACCTAACCTACGTAACTGAGTTTTTTTTTCATCACTGTTTATGACTTTATACCACTTTTTAAAGGTGTGCTAGTTGTCATTTTTAAGAGATATCCGACCACCGTTGTTTTGCTGATATATTAATGAAACGGCATTTATGTTCCTAATCCATCAATACATTTTATATAGTTGCCATATAAAAATAAGCTCTAGGCGTCTCGGCTGAAATTGTCACGATCTCCGTACATTTGCAGCCGCAGCGCCGACACTCAATTATTCAGTTAGTTACCTACGGGCTACAGTCTGCCGTGAGGAGAATATTTCATTCTCGCGAGGCGTGTGTGTATATTTCCCATTTTTCCTTCTCATTCCCGTGTCGTATGGACTCGGAATTGTCCCGCGACCGCTTTATCCCGATATGGGGAATTTTAAAAGCAAGCAGGTAGGTACTGTACTGAGTTATGAGGAATACACTATTTGCAGGGAAATTATTATTTATTGTGCTGGCAATACCAGAGGAGATGCAGGCGCCTTATTGGCAAAAGTTTAACATTTTTCGAATATTTTTATTGCGATTCCTCTTTTAAATATTTGAACGATATCATCATTCATAAAACATACTTATTTTGGTTATCTGTGGTGTACGTTATGCTCGCGTGAAATTATTCGCGTTCAATTAACATTTTGAAATTAAGTATCATTTTCAAAATCAGAAATGCTTGTGTGGAGAATAATTTTATTGAAACAAGCATTAAAATAATATCACTACCCATAATACAATGTTTTAACGGAAAATTATTTAAATTGTTTTTTTTTTTAAATTGGAATAATAATTTCATTAAATATTTAATAAATGCCGTTCTCGTTTATTTGGTAAAAGTATGTATCGTAATTTGCTTAACTAAACTAAATTTCGTAGAAAAGTGGAAAGTATACTAACCAGCAACGTATGAGGGCCTATATGGCATAGGTACTATATCTTAGACTATCAAAAAATGGGTATAATCTAATAGTATTATTGTCCCAGCGTCTGGACGATGTAGGCCCTGTGATTGGTCAAATTCAAATTGTGTTTAAATAAGACTTTAAAGATTAAGACACGATTTCATACTGAAATAGAATCGCCACATGTAATACGATATTTCTTCAAAAATATCGTTTCTGCTCATACAATTTTTGGATAATATTGAAGAAAATATGTTTTAGAAAGTTCATGATCCATTGGATTAATTACATTACAGTGAAAAATATCCACAATTACGTGATTACGTTTAACGTTTGACGAAAAAAGCACGCGTTCATTCAACATGGCCGATACGCACCGTGTCAATAGATAGCCGACAGAGCGCTCCTCTGGTGGTGAAAGAACGAACCGAAAGTGGCTGGCGCGAATATTTAAATATGCAAAATTACTTGACCATTAACAAGCGTTTTATAAAAAGATTTCTTCTGGAAGTTTATTTAAACTTTGCAATGGCATCTATAATATTATTATGCGATCGTCTGGACGGTCTGGGCCCTCTGATTGGTCGAATTCAAATAATTTTACCATAATTTACTCTATGCAAATATTATTTTGGTTTCTTTTACAAGTAAGGAAATATTTAAAAAAAGGTTATTATAGGTTAGGATAGGCTATGTTGGGTTATGCTAGGTTAGGTTAGATTAGGTTGGATTAGTATAGTTCAAGTTAGTTTATAGATAAGGTTAGATTAAGTTGGATTATTATAGGTTAGGATAAGTCAGGTTATGTTAGGTTAGGTAACATTAGTTTGGGTTATTATGGGTTAGGTTAGGTTGGGTTATTATAGGTTAGGTTGGATTTGTATAGGTTAGGTTAGGTTAGGATAGGTTAGGTTAGGATTGGTTCGGTTAGGTTAGGTTGGGTTAGGCTAGATTGGATTATTATGGGTTAGGTTAAGATATAGGTTAGGTTAGGTTGGATTATTATAGGTGAGGTAAGCTTAGGTCAGGTTATATTATTATAGGTTAGGATAGGATATAGCTTAGGTTGGATTATTTTAGGTTAGGTTAGGACATAGGTTAGGCTGGATTATTATAGGTTAGGTTATTTTATTATAGGTGAGGTTAAATAAAATAATAGTCAAAAAATCATTTGTGCTAAGTAGGCACTATTTTGCCGGAATATTGTATTACATTATATTATTTTAATTTACGTTTTTCAATTGTCTCTAGCCGCTCATTTCAGGAATACCGACAAAAGAAAATGTCATCAACAGAAATTATTCAGGCTGTCATCCCATACAGCGAAAGCGAATTTTCATTTTACGTAATTAAAAATTAAAAAGCTAAAATTAAAATTTTCCCAAATGCTGTTCGATTCCTTTTATAGTAATTAGGGTAAATCAGAAGGTATTATTTAAAAATATTTCCTATTTTCCGTGTCCAGCGATTCCGAATATTTACCTATATTAATTTACCTTTAGCCATTTAGGCAATTATTCGGGAAAGGTAAAGTTTTACCCGAACAACTGTCATTCTTATTATGCCTAAACGCCTTCCTGTTCCGTGTTTTGACAATATATACTCACCCTCTCTCTGTGAATGACCTAATATCTACCTATTAAATGTAACTGTTGTTAGTATCACTTAAACTGGGCGAAGCCCAAGCAAGTGCCGCCCGCAGGGCCTAGCAGAAAAAAACCCGCGGAGCGGGTTTTTAACTGCTAGTCTAATATTATTATTATGTTGATGATTATACAGTTTAGGATTGTTGAAAACGGAAGTGGCGCCCTCTGTTATTTTCAAAAAGAACCGTTGAAATTTTCAAACCGCGACAGCTCGTTTTTATATTTTATGGGATGCAGGAAGAACAATAAAAAATGATGTTATAATCTTAATTTCAATATTAATAAGAGCGTTAAAAGTTTCTTTTTTCAAAGCATTCTACTTTTTCTAAGATTTGTGTGATAGTTCAAGCTATAAGACGTAGATGGCTCTGGTGTAGGTAGATCTTAGAGGTTACAGACTTATCCGACAGTTGTCGGTAGTATATAGGTTTGCCCTTCCATGTTCAGAACCGAGGAGGGCCAGCTGTTACGTTTCTAGCATCAAAGATATCTTGAGAGCATAAAAGAGAGGCAGTTGGCCTCCAGGCCATCCTTCACATTCGTTACCGATTGTAAGAGTTCCTTGTCTAAATAGAAACAAAATGTTTTGTTGTAAAGAAGGGGTTATTATTTATCATGAAACCATTCGCAAAATTCGTGTATTTCCCCATCAGTATTCCCATTAAGAAGATGAAAAGTGCCAGTTTGCGGCACTTAAGTGTCTGCCATTATGGCAAAACGACACGCTAACGGCTGTAAATAATATTGACGTCCTTTATGGGCACCTCTACCCTAATATAGGGTGTAGATAGTAGTATGATATTCAAATTATAGTTTGAAAATTTAACCACGGAACGTTTTGACGTCTCAATGTAAGGAATAAATTCAATTATTCTAACTGTCACCAATCTGAGAATCTACAGGTATAAGATGTTTACCAATAAGCGACGAGTGAAGTATGTATTTATTTTTATAGCGTCTCATCGTTATTTTTATTGAACGTTTCTAGTGTAAGCAGTCACTATTCATAGTCAGCCATCATACCCAAAACAAATAAGTGACATACATAGGGGGTATTTCACTATCTCTGATTATGTTCTGACTGAGCACTAATCCGCGGATTAGTCATTTTTTCGTTTTCACTATATCTGAATAACGCTAACGCTCGGGTTAAAGTTCGATTTGACTAATCAGTGCTCGAACTTCACGTTAGGCGCTATTCCTCGAATCAAAGATGGCGTCAAAACATTCCGAGTTTGACAGCTGAGAAATGAGTCGAATTTTGTTGAATGAATTTGAATGCTTGTATGATCCATCCTGAATTATTTGATTGTGTTCAAAATAAGAAACAATGTATTAATTCGACACGAATCTATCTAAAATGACCTGATAATCAACATAACATAACCAAAAAAATGCACACTTCGCGGTGTGCGGACTGTGACGCATGACAGCCGTGGCAGTAGATGGAGTAACTGAAAACATTTTGCGATGGTGCCAGACTATTTCGAGTGTTATCTATCCGGAAGCTCGAAACAATGGTGAAACGGTCGCCGTTGAATAACGAAGTTATTCTGATCTTTAAAGCCAGCCAACGGATAGCTAGTCAGATATTTAGCCCGACATAGTGAAATACCCCCATAGACTTTCAAATAATTTAGTAGGAACAAACCAACTTGCGCGGAGTGTGGACGGCGTTGTTACCGTCCCTCTTTCCGTGATTTATCAAAAAATGATTCTGACAGTATACAGGCAATAGCATTGTAATCAGTGGCCACTCGTGCCTTTTGTTTTACTAGAGTGCTAATATTACAAAAAATTGCATAATTGAAATTATCATACCCAAAACAACGACATCAATTATGTAATTTTTTTAAATATTAGCACCATAGTAACCCAAAAGTCACGAACTGCCACTGATTGTAATATCACAATTCGGTCCTCGAAAATAAAATCTGCTTACGAATTACTGGTCCTTTTCACAATGGCGCGCAAATTTGACGGCTGCGTAAAAAAATTAACTACACATCATCGAGTAAACAAAATTTCGGAATTGTGTCCAAAATCGATTATTTTTTACACTATTTAGTTAAGTCGCACAATAGACAGCAGTGCAAACTTTTGCATTACTTTAGCGAACTTTACTTGTCTGGTTATTTCAATGTGCGCTTTTCGGCGGTCAAAATTTGACTGATATCATAGTTTATTCAAAGCATGAAACCCTCCTAGTGCCGAAAATGTGATCATGTGGTTTGTCTCCAGCTCGTCCAAATGATACCCAGATTTCACACTAGCGCAAGCCTATTAATTTAAATGTCTATGGTAACATTGTAATTTTTTTTTATATTCTATGCAATATATTTTCACTGTATATTTGTACTCGGTACGATATAATATTCAAAAACGTATGTATATATTTCACGGAACTGTTGAGAAAGGAGGGCAATTATTTTTATTACGTACGAATACCTACTGATGCATGTTTTCTAATGGTTTGTTTCCGGTTATAAATTACTGGATTTCTAACCTAAATGTCGGATTTTATTTTGATTATTCTATTATGGGCTACATGTTTGACATTCCTCGTTGTATTATACTTTTAACACAATAAGGCCCGACCCTCTTCAAAGATTTACTTAAACAAATTTACATATTTAGGTAAGTACCGTGATTAACCGGCGTTAGTAATTTTGCAATTTAGATCGATTTCCCTTTTTCTTCATAAAAATCTACCCAATACGTAGTAATTTCTTATTTTGCTTTTATTAGTGGGTCTGATTTTTTCTGCATAACATTTATTTTCAATTCATTTTACTATATTCTCTGTTTAATTTTTATTATAATAATAATTAATTTTTCCACTTATAGGTTTTGCATTTATAACTTACTAGCTGTACCCCGCGACGGGTTGCTGTGGCTCAGTCTGTCTGTGCAGATAGATAAACAATAGCGCGTGTTGCTTTTACGTCCAACAGATAGCGCTGTTTTTTTTTAAATTTGTTTTTACCTGTCACATGTGATATCTATATAATATAGGTACATAAAAACACACGGGTATTCGAATGCAACGTTGTGTCATAATTTCAAAGCAATCGGTGAAGAACTTTCGGAGATTCAAGATTTTGAACAAACGAACATTTAAATATTTATTTTTATAGATTTAAGACTACCACGATACGGGTATGCGTCTAGTAGTCGAGATAATTTAAATAAAATGTACAAAAGTTTTTAAAAAATAAGCTGTTTCAACTAGGAATACGCTAGTATTTAACAAAGTATCATTTACACGAAATCTTTAATATCTTTTTCCATGAGGCAACATAATTATTTAAGAGTTCATCACGTTTAGAGTTAGATCCCTTCCTTCGATTAGTTCACCCACCAAAAGAAAATATAACCTTCCTGAACTACCCCAGAACTCCAGACTTTGAGCTTTAGTGATTATCGAATTAAGTGATCTTTCAAACGATCATTACCCGGATTTTTGCACAACTTGTGATTAGTGTTAAAGCTAGTGACAGACTATATATATAACCTCATAATATAATAAGTTGGCTTTCTTTTTTACATTATTAAATAATATAATAATTTTTCTTAGTTCTTATGTCATCTTTGAGGAAGAAAAGTTGTTTGGTTTCGGTTTAAGTCTGTATTTGGTGTCAGTTTAAAACATATAAAAACCAAAATACGTAATCTTGTCTTGTTGTCCTTTCCTGTCTCCTGTATTTGTAATCGAGCATAATCTATTTTTACCAATGTATTGGTGGGTAAATTTTACCAATGTGTTGGTAAAACATACGTAAAACCTACGTAAAACATACGTAAAACATACGTAACCTCCTACAATATGGTATATAGTGTAGGAGGGACAAAAAACAGAAGCCGGTTAGTCGCTGAATCAGCATCGCGTTTAAGTCTCACCCAGGCTTCGTCAGTTCAGTTCCTCAGCTGGCTAAGTCCTCAATCACGAAACAAGGAACATTTTACGCTTATTGTGGTGGTAATAGGAGATTTTCAGGTTATTCGTAACACGGGAATAATCGTATTTCTTTTTAATAAAAATTAAAAATGGTTCTACAGCCATTTGGAATATATGGCGAGCGATATAGTTTATATGTCAAGCCCACATATATATATTTTGCTGTTATATTATCTCTCGTATGTGACCAGCTTAACCCCCGGTGTGCCAAAATATCCACCGTGGAGTTGCTAGTAGCTCACCAAACTTACCTCGATTTAATTGTATTTTATTTGAACCTTAAAAAATGCTCCTAGCATACTGAAATATATTTTATTCGCTTGGCAAGGAATTAGTGTTTATTAATATTATTCTAGCTCGTGGTTTCGTTACTTGAAAATATATATAATTTATCAGTGAAAAAGCGCGTCGAACAATTCCATGTCAAAAGTCATAATGGAAATTATTCTGAAAGAACTAGCAATCAATGACGAAATCTTCAACAAACTTAACATGTCACTTAAACAACTCTATTCTAAAACAATACTCCTTTACATTCATAGATACTAAACACAATAAATAACAACCAACACATATATTAGAAATACTAACAGAAACAAATAGAAACACAACATTTGGGCAAAAAAGCTTTCCATACTACGGTACTTAACTCTACAACAAAATCTCACTCTATTCAAAACCCATACATAACATAAGTAGGTCAGAAATAGATAAGTAATATACTTTTATTATTTTTTTATTTCTTGCTAGAGCAATCCCGATGAGTTAGAAAAATCATTGTAGGACGAGAGGAACTTACAATACATTATTTATTTTTTTTTATTATTTTTATATAGATCATATGGGTTACATTAATACATACATATTTTGCAAAATATAATATTTAGGTTCATAATTGGTCATGCATACCTTATCAGAGAAGAGGAGCTCTTGTGCCTGATAAGGGAGCCACGATTCTTACTTAGATTCTTAAATGTAAAATATATATAATAATATATATATATTTTTTTTACTATATATATTTTTTTACTATAAATTTTTTACTATAATATTTTTTTTACTATAAATATATATTTTTTACTATAATTTTTTTTTGATTTTATTTATTTGTTCTTGTTGGTTCGTAATACAGCGCAATTCGGAAGGGAGATTATTGTAGTTTTTTATGGCTTGGTAAATATAATGGTTTTGCATTTGAGTTGTTTTAAAGATTGGCGTAATAAATTGATTTCCATTTCCATAGCTGGTTATAATTTTACATTGGTATTTTAATATAAAAAAATTAAGTTTCACATACGAAACAGTACAAAAATAGAAAAAGGGAGGTTAATTAGAACAAACAAGAAGAAACAAAAAAGGAAACAGACTGGGATATATACATAAGCACAAATCCAAGGTAGGAATTTATCAGAAGGTACAATTTACCTACCAATACATTGGTAAAAATAGATTGTGCTCGATTACAAATACAGGAGATAGATAGGAAAGGAGATAGAAAGAAACAATACAAAATACAATAAGACAAGATTACATATTTTGGTTTTTATATGTTTTAAACTGACACCAAATACAGACTGAAACCGAAACCACTAAACTGAACAAAAAAAAACGTTTTTATATATTTATAATTATTTTTAAAAAACTAATCAATAAATTTATAATTACTTACCCATACTACTAAATTTTAATCATATTTAAATGAAATCCTCGACACGGGAGATCCTAGTAAGGATATCATTATATCCATTTGTTACAAAAAAGAGATAATAAAAAACCCTTACTATTTTCATTATTATTATCATAGTAATAATTACTTATTTTATTGTGAAGAACGTATTATATTTATCTGAAAGATCTAATAAAACACAACAATATTTTTTTTATTATATTGTACCTTTTTATGACAATAGAGAGAGAAAAACATTTCTCTTAAAACATAAGTAGGTATCTAAATTTCTCTTAAAATTTAAGTACGATTCGATGGTTTGGGCATGTAGAGCGAATAAGCGAAGAAAGGAGTGTAAGGAGAATATCTACCAGATGTCGGGGACGCCTAAAGAAGTCATGGCATGATCAAGTGAATCAGATACTTAATTCGGGCCATGTCAAGAGTCGGAATAATAGAAGAGTATGTACGATACGATGTACGAATGTAAATGAGGCAAAAAGTGTGTGCCAAGACCGAGTTTTCTCTGCTTACTCCTGCCAAGAAACGGCGTGATGGTTAGTTAGTTATAAGTACACAGCTATCCTGGAGAAACTGAAGAAGAGATATATATATATATATATATTTTTTTTTGCATGTTCTATTTTTACACGTTTATCTAATAATTCAGCACAATTAACAAAAATATACCAAGCCGGCGTACCGCGAACGATTGATATTTTAACCCGGTATTCCAAGCAGTGGCGGCTCGTGACTTTTGGGTGTACTAGAGTGCCAATATTACAAAAATGGCATTATTGGTGTTGTTGTGAAAAAAGCTGAAAACGATTTTTTTTTGTAAAATTAGATTTTTTCTATGAAGATTTTCAGGATATTTCAGTTTGGCTGAGCGCCGCACGAATTTCCTGAAAATATTCTTGCTAAAAAAATTGTTTTTATGAAAATAAAAAGTTTTTTCAGCTACAACAGCATCAATAATGCCATTTTTGTATATTAGCACTCTAGTTCATTCAAAAGTCACGAGTTGCCACTGATTCCAAGGATTAAGAGTATTATTTTACATAATAATTAACGTAATAGTGAATTTTGTGGAGGTTTAAATAAATTAATTTTGCATGGTTAGCTATTTTAAAAATGAAAACGCATATCTGAAAATGTTTAAAAAAATAAAAACAATCTGATTAACTAATTAGATTCTTACGCGCCCGTTAAACGTTGGTGTGGTAAAGCCGGCCTCGAGTCTGGTTCAAGACAGTTTTAACAAAACAAACGCTATGGTTATGAGTCAAGTTTTTCACTGTTCTGACCTTACGCGCCGCGTTATATTTGCACCACTTTTTTATAATGCTGTATATCATTATCATCAATAATTCCATCTCACCAACATGGGCAAAGTTCTTGTAGCTAATGCCTCCAAAGCGGTATGAACCGCTAGTAATCTTTTATAAGCTCATTGTCGTCTCCGCTCACGCGTTTCTAAATGACACGTCTAATCCCAATTGTGGGAGATATTCTTCAAAGACAACAAACAACCGTAGAGTATTTTGGGAGATATATCTCCTACCCTGACACGGTCTCATAAAAGGTATGCTATATCATTTTGTATTACGTTGAGAAATATTATTTAAATAATTTTAGAAAGAGAGGATATCGCAGTTAAAGTTTGAATTTAAAAAATTACCAAAAACGCTCTCGAAAAATTTGAAATAATTAACAAATATATAATTTTAAAAATAAAAAAAGTTTCGGTATTAAATATGTATTTTTAGTTCCTTGTCTAGTATTAATTACAGTTAACAGGACAAAAATCATGCGTAAGCTACTTAAAAAACTTTGTTTGCGCTCACCATTTAAATATTTTTAATTGCCTATGTCGAGTCTTTCGTCTGTTTCAAGAACGATATTTTATTTTGAAATACATTCAAAAACATAAAATTTATCTGGAATCAAGTGTAATGCAAAAATATTTTCTGCTGAATTTGTAATCTGTCGCTCTCCTAAGAGAAGTACATTGCGAAATGTCATAGGCTTTATGGGTTATCTTGCGAAGAAAAGTAGACTGGAGTAACATTAATTTATTAGTCTCAATGTGATAGAAAAAATATTCAAGCTGCATTTAGATGCGATTCAAAATCACCATGGACTCTTTGTGTAGCTACCGTGGACTAGGAAAAGAAACCTTGCTGCGTTCAGACAGGAATACAAATAGATCTAATTACTCGTAATTTTAACTCAACATCTTAAGAGGAAGCTACAAGCCAAAAATGTGTATATTCTTGGTATACCTTATTGTCACGAATGTTGGTAATAGGCATTGAAATCGCTTGACAAACGGAGTCTAGAAACGTTCGATTTCAAGCACAAAAGTGATTTTTATTTAGTTTGTAAATAATTTTATAAGAAAGTAAAAAAGTTAATCAAGGGAAACTACCACAGATAATCTTAGCTATAATACTGTATTTTTTAAAAGTTGTTTTAAGTAGTTAACATTTATATTTTTTATTGAGTAATTTTTTTATTTGTATTCTACTCAAGGAAAACTGGTGGGAAACCTTCAATTTATCCAAAACATATTTTTTTGTATTCATTATGTATATCAATTCGTTATAAAGATTAATCAAAATAGTGATTTAGCATTAAGCTTCACCTCAACGTATATGTTTATTTGTACAAATTAGAGGTTGTGCAAGTAAGATTGAGCGTGTAGACGGACCTTTACGCAAAAATAATAATAATAATGTATATGTAGCTACTTCTACAGATTTGTAATGGTACGTATACATTTGCGAACCGAAACGCGAACGCCACGAATTACGGAAAAGGAACGAAGCAACTGCAAGCGGTGTTTCGCGCCCTTTGCGGTTGCTTCGTTCCTTTCCCATAAGTTTGGCTCGCGTACGTATACGTAGCATAATATATCACGGTTTGCGGAAACTCGTAATTCTGCATCATAATTATTTGGATTCGATTAATACTTTTCCAGTAGTATCAGCTGTTTGATTGTATTTTAAAATGCATCGAAGCATGGACCCGACTCCAAAAGTTTTTAATCCCTTTAAAAAAAATTCAAGAAAAGTACAGATCGAAAAAAAGTTATTTTAGGTTCTCTATGTGATGTAGATTCACCTGATTCCCACTTTTACTACGAGTTTCCGAACACCATGTATAATGTAAAATAACATACAAATTACGTCCACCAGAACCGTATTCAAGGATCTTAATCACTCAGCTATGGCAATAACGGAACAAACAAAATAGATCGATAATATAGGCTAATAAATTAATCAAATCTATGTTAAAAAAAGTACAAAATCTATGTTAAAAAAGTACAAAATCATCTGCTAAAAAATATTCTTGCTACCGCAAAGATATCCTTCGAAGCAACAAGACATCGACGACAAGGTTTTTTTACAGCAAACTAACTAACGGACTTTACCAAATACTTCGAGTAGATTGGTTAGTTCTATAGCATGTTACTTTGAAAAGAACAAAGTATTTCAATTATTCCAATAAAAGTGAACATTTAGGACCTCTCTCGATATCGTACGTCAAGGCAACTCTTAAAAAGTAAGATTGGAAATAAAAGCCTACGAAAATAATGCTTTTGCTATTGGAGGACAAAACGAAATTTTCCTTTCAGGGAAGCCTTATTAGTAACGACCATTCAGCTATTCATAAAACGGAGAAGGCTTTTGAGTAAAGAAAAAGTATGTATTTCGTCTAAAAAATAAGCTTCCAATTTTGGCCAAAATAATTGCTTTTAGTGACGACATTTCCGTTTTACACTGTACATTTTAAATTAAATTATATATACATTTACAATCTGATGTCCTTTTAATAACTAAAGCACTTGAAATTAAAAAAAAAAGTGAGCTCATGTCCTACTAGGCTACATTTTCTTTCATCATTTAATATATTTAGACGGCCTCTGTGGTCGAAGGATAAGACTCTCGACTTTGAAACCGGATGGCATCCACAAAAGACAACGTTCCTTGAATTTAGCCGTATCTATTGTTGGCCAGATCAAATGCGATCGTGATATATGCTGATGTAAAAAAAATTAAGAATTCATTTAATATTGGAGTCGATTGAGTACTGCATTATTTTCAAAATGTCATCTGTGATGTAAATAGAGGTAGGTATACGAGTTTATGAGGATCCTTAATTGTTGGATTTATGAGTTTGAAAGAATTTTAAAAAAAGTATTTAGATACTTACGGATTTCAAAAACAAACATTCACGATTTTAGAGATGATCATAAATTTACCTTTCAAATGAACACCGTTAGTAAACTTGAAAAATTACGACATCTATCAAAAATTTTAACAAGAGAAATTCACAATTCGAATATAAAATAATTAATTAATTAATTAAAAGTAAAAAATTTACTATCCAATTTATCACTTGGCTGAATTGTTCCCACTATCAGTTCCAATTTATGAAAATGATTATACTTAATTCAAAAGTTCTAGAGTTCATTGAACCGGAGTTCCACACAGAATCACAACCGAATTAGTTGTTTTTTTTTAAATTCTATCTATTACATGTATCCCAAGATAGTTGATGTATATTTCTAACTGTTATATTTATTTAGCTGAATTTACCTCTGAATTTTTAGCAATAAAATTATATAATAAACTCCCTCTCAACATCAAATAAAGGAAAACGAAAAATAACTACATTAAGGACATCAAATCTTGGCTTAAGGATATATCGGAAGAAGAACTAGCTAAGATATTAAAAACATCATCTGAATCGCTGAAAACGTATACTAACATATATAGTCCCCCACAGCACAGGATCTCCTAGTGAGGAGGACTTCAATGATCTGTTTTAATTTTATGTGTATTTTTTTTTCATGTGCCATACAAAAATGTACCTAATTATTTAAAGTAACTAAAATAAAAATTAAAAAAAAAAAAAATTATATGTTATCAATGTCACCCTTTAAGGTGGATCTTCCAGACACAAGTTGCAGGACAGAAAAAACACAGAGGTCGTTAAATCACCTCACAACCAAGCTGCTGAAAACAAGAACGAGTAGTAGAAACAGTTCGCATGTGGCAAAAGAGAGCCTTAAAAATTATCCTTCTGGAAAGTTTTTTTCGCACGGTAGGTACATGATAATTACATGTGTCCTAACCAGATAATTTATGTTCCAGATGCCAGTCCAGAGCTGCTATATTGGTTCTCGGAGCAGACCCTGCAGCCAGGCCCCACGGTGTCCCTGAAGTGCGTGGCGGCTGGCAGTCCACCGCCCCGGTTCACGTGGGCCTTAGACGGCTTCCCGCTACCCGAAAACACCAGGTAAATTCTTATACCACGTCATACACAATATAGGTAAAACAGTACTAAAATGCACAAAATTCATGCATTCGTGAAACTTTACTCATATATTCTTGGCAATGTAAATGAATGACAGCAGAATTCACTCACAAAAAACCTCACTTCGAGTTTACACATTTTTAAATATCTGTTCCCTTATGACTATTGAGTATAAGAGCACTTGCAGGTACAATAGTACCCCATGAAATGACGCAAGTGCGTCTATCTGTTATATATATGTATGATAAACACAGAAATTATATTAATTTACTAAAAAAAAGTTAAATGGAGATTAACTTTATACGTCAGCTCTTACAGTTTCGCGATATAATTAAAAACAAGCAAATACGTGGGGTTTTACTATTTCGTGGATAAAAATCAAATGAAAAATAAATAAATCGTTAAAATAAAAAGATTATCAGAATTTTGGTGCGCACAGAGCCATCTAGTATATCGTCATGTCTCACATCGATTCGATTAATTTTCTTTTAAAACCTGACGCACATCGCACACACCCCATAGACGGACTTCCCACGACTGGCCTTAGCCCCACGCGCTCCGTCTAGCTTACACTTGCACATCTTACAGACATTAGTCAGTAGTTATAAATCTTTATTCGCAAGTCACTAGATATAAATTTAAGTTGTAGTCACTAATTATTATGAATCCTAGTAGTACGCTAGTTATATTTATTAATAAATAAATATATTTGTACAGCGCCGTTGAGGTGATTTTCAGCCAAATGTTGTTATTTTTGCCCGACATCGCATAACGCCATCCCATTCGATCCACGTGAAAATTTCATAATGAAGATGAAACGCAGCTCAGTATTTGAAATTTAAGCAAAGAATGATCATGCTTTTGGATCACGAAACACGCCCACATCGAATTTCTTATTATGTACATATTCTATGCACAGAATAGTTAAATTCATACTGTAAAGATGACAACTTAATTCCCCAAGATTCAAAATCCCTATATCTAATTAAGATTTACAGCGTTTTATCTAGGTACTTTAAAAGTTTCACAAAACATAGCATCTATAGCAAAAAGCTGTTGTTATTGACTTTGTTGCGGAATCCTTAGTTTTATTATTGTCTTATCACTAACAGCTCGGCTGAGTACTGTATTAATCCAGATTATTTGTTGCTTCGGGCTACCTGTTGATATGTTTAAATCATTTCTTTATTTCATTTATCGTTGTTGATGGTTTCAGCTCCCTTTTATTATGAGAATATAGTCGTGGGGATGGAGCGCTCTATTCTCGGGTCTTTTTATTCTATTTTAATCTAACTAAAGGATACAAAGGATCAATCTAACTTAAGGATTCAGTGCTAAAAGATTAGTGGACTGACGTAATATTTATTCATTGATTGAGTATTTCACACAAACAAACGGGTGTTTAACAAACTATGTTTTAAAGGATATTTTGTTGCTAAATTGTTAACAGTAAATTTTAATTAGGCATACTTATATAATTTTTTTGCTAGATTATAATTTTGACATTTTAAAGATACCTTTTTATGAAATATAAAAATAAAAGAGATGCATAATATTATCTTTATCCTCCTCACTAGGAAATCCTGTGCTAACAAGAAATCGTTTTTGGATAGAGGGCTTTAATCTACTTTTACGGTTCAACTTCATGGTCTGGGTAGAGTTTTATCAGTAACTTCTATAATGATTTTTCCGATAATTCGTTAAGCCAAAATTTGATAGACATTTGAATATTCATATGTCTATGACTAATTAGTTATTTTTTGTTTAAATTTGTTTGATGGTGGGTGGGAGTTTGTTATATAACTTTACAACCTAAAAGTCTTAGCTTCTTTGAAGGTATTACACTTAGGACGGGCTGTTTCACAGAATTTGAACAAATTTTCAAGTTATTTTCCAAGTACTGTGACACAACCGGCCCCCGTTGAAATAATAATAGAACTTCCACAGAACTCAAATTTAAACTTCGAAATTTAAAGAATGAGGAACTTCAATAGGTACGTTTTATTTATAAATCCCTGAATATATTTTCTAACATAAATACCTGTATATTTTTTTATTGTTATAGTTGGTTTTAAAAGTTAAAATAATTATGAAAGTTTCAATTTTTCGGGTCTCCCAAAAAGTGTAAAAAAAAATCAAATCTGTGGAGGTAACCAGTGACGTCATCCGTCACCCGTATCAAACACTCTACATTATTTTTTCAACCGGCACTGTATTTTGTACGGGAGTCAGACGTTTTATATTCTTAAGATTACCCGCTTTTAACATTAAAAAATACTAGATAAATGAAAGCATCTTATCACTAATGTTATCGTATTGAATCAAAGTGTAAAAAAATATATATGAACCCGCCTTACCGATGCGTTTAACAATTTATCGGTGTTTAAAAACCTGCATTTACATATTTTCATCGTTTCAAATGTGAATTTAGACAAGATTTGTCAATGCATAACGTTTTAAAATACCCACAAGATATTTTCCAACTCCACACAAAATCCACATCAATTTGGGGAATACTCCATGAAGTGGCAACTCTGATTTGGATTTTTTAAACCTTAGATATATTACTGGTTATAATTATTAATCTGGGATTAGTCGTACCAACCAAACGGTGTGTTTTAATGGCATGGTATTTTATTATTTTTTAAATGACGATGTATAATAAAACGTATATATTGAGAATCAACGTTTGTTGATCTATATGTTTTTTTAAGCAATAATATTTTTCAATGCCTTTCCTTATTGTTAAAATTCTGTGAAAAGCCTGTCCTTGAGTATATTTAGCTTCTCCATTTGCTTTGCTGGTTTTATGATTACGTGATGTGCTTACCTTTTTATATTTTTGGTATATTATATTTGTTGTATCCATAGAACGTCGTTTAAAGATTGTTGTGGTTGACGT
Source organism: Hesperophylax magnus (assembly GCA_026573805.1). Classification (NCBI taxonomy): domain Eukaryota; kingdom Metazoa; phylum Arthropoda; class Insecta; order Trichoptera; family Limnephilidae; genus Hesperophylax; species Hesperophylax magnus. The sequence continues at coordinate 7,026,016 of JAIUSX010000061.1, read as the reverse complement.
CCTTGAGGGAACCTTTAATATTATCTTTATGATGCATTTCTGCGTTATATTCAGTGGGTTTACGTAATTTGTTGCTGCTGACTCATACAAATTTTAATGATTACAGTTTTTTGTTTTCTACAGCCACCATACTAGGCACATGCCAGTATTATGGTAGCCATATTTCTTTTGATTACAATTTTAAGATGTTAGCATATACAGATATAAGAGAGGGAAAAAAAGATATAAAAATAAGAAGAAAACGTATGAATACAATGGAATAAAAGAGCAGTTAATTTAATTTAATGACACGAGACATTCTTTGCAATAGTTCCTTCCCTTTACCAATAGCCAATTCTGAATGTTTTCTATATAAAGATGTTCAGTTTCCGATTTCCTGGCATCTATATTGAGTGAATTAAATATCTTGGGACCAATATAGGAAAATTGTCGCGGGGCAAATGCTGTTTTTGTTGGAGGAATGAGAGTGGCATCAAAAAATCATTAAAATGAATGAGGATTTCCTGTTTATAATGGTGTATTCTGAAGTTCCCCAAACTTGGATATAAAAAATAGGTATAGCCGGTATGGGTTCTATTGAGGTACCTTCATGAAAATTCTAAAATCCTTTTTTTTTCAGGTTCCTCGTCGGGCAGTACGTAACGATTCACGACGACGTCGTTTCGCACGTGAACATCACACACGCCAGCGAGCAGGATGGCGGCGAGTACGCGTGCACCGCGCAGAACTCGGCCGGCCGTAGCAGCCACGGTGCGCGCGTCAACATCTACGGGCCGCCCTACATACGCGAGATGCCTCGCTTGACCGCCGTGGCGGGGTCAGACCTGGTCGTCAAGTGCCCGGCGGCGGGCTACCCACTGGATACCATCACTTGGGAGAGGGGTGAGTGGATATACGTACCAAAGTATAATTAATTAGTAACTCGACCTGCCTCATTTTTGGTAAAAACGACAATAGTGTAACGTATTTTGGATCTGTAGACTCCGAAGCTTAGCCTTTGATGAAGGCCCTACCGGGAAGTCTGATAGTAACTCATAACCCTAATAAAACGGGGAGTCCGTGAGGTCGAGAATTTTTTTGTTTCGATTTGGCTCCGTCATGTACACGGAGAAAAATTAGTTTGCTGATTTATTAAAATTCTGTTAAAAAGATGATAGCAGGCCATTTCCTAATAAACTATTAGTGCTTTCATAATATATCAGAACACGTGTTCTTACAGCTACGTTTATCCTGTTGTTATTGTATAATGACGAATTGCGACAATATTAAAATTTTTATGAACACGAGTGCCAACATCGCAATAACACATTTGTTTTTTACTGATAGTTTATTAGGAAATCTGTAAATTCATTCGTATAAGGCTTGCAGTCCCGTTTTTAACAGGAATACGAACGATTTTTAATAAATTAGCAATATTTTATATCGACAAGTTTTCTTTGTGTACAACATAGCCAAAAATCAGATCTACCCCATTTGATGCAAGGTAGAAACAATGTTTTAATTTCCTGTTGGGAGATATTATAGGCAACGCGTCAATTTTAATCCATTACTGTTTATACCGTAATTATTGTCAAAGGATTTCCTAATTCTTAATTACTAGCTGTGAGTCGAGATAAAACTGTCCCCCATTATTTTTAACACGATTTCAACCCTAACTCTACTTGGCACAATCCGTTTGACACGACACAAGTCGGGCGAAACGTGACGGAAGATTTTCTTTGTTCGTTTTGTCCTTTATTTCATATGTGACCTTAAAATATCAAAATCAATGATAGACTTATTAATATTTGGAACCTTCCTACTTACCATAGTTAATTTGACTGAGTAAAAGTTTAGAAAACTTCTTTCTAGTGTAAATAATTCGTTCAAATTTTAATTTATAAAACTATTTTTTTATAAATCATACCAGCTTTACTTCTCGTCTTTTATATTGAACCACCTGGGTATCTAGCATGGTTAATCGATTAAATATTTATCAATAGTGTCGGTAACTTGTCATCGTTCGCAAGCACCAATACAGATGGCTATCTTACGAACAACAGTTCACGTCGAATAATTTTTTATTAATTTATTTTATTAATACATGACTTGGAGAGAACATGTGGTTTTTTTGTGATATTTCACCCTCCATGCTAGGGATGACCCTGTGTTATGGCAGGTGAATTTTACAGTTTGCGGACATAGAATCTATACATTATTATAATATAAAAAATAAAAATAAGAAAAATGTTGTATAGCTAGTTTGGGTTGCAAGAAGAGGATGGAGTAGTTAAAGAAATATAAGAAGATGAAAAATTTGAGAAATTATTTGTAAATAGATCACACTAATTAATTATGTACATACTATATCGCTAAGTTAAAGAATCTGATAGGACAGTCTGGACGATCTAGGCTCTCTGATTGATCGAATTCAAATCGTATGTTTCGGGTAAATCCCGAATAGGGGGTCTGCAGGCAAAATTCGACCACTCTGCCCCTCTGGCGGTATAAAAACGAACCAAATGACTGGCGCGAATATTTAAATATGCAGTTAACAATACGCGAAATTACTTGACTATTAACAAGCGTTTAATAAGAAGATTTCTTCTGGAAGCCTATCACTTTGTGATGGCATTATTTATTTTGTTAAAACATAAATAACTTTAATTATTATTTTTTTGGTAAACTAATGTTTTTTAGACAAGATTTTTTATGCATAGCACAAAGGGTAACAATTATTTTACAAGAAATAATTATTCGCCTGAAACACTCATCCACATTGAAAAATCTCCTGATAAAAGATACATGACGCCAACGGGACTCAAACCCGTGTCCCTTCGATTTCCGGTCGACAGCTCTGACCACTGAGCTATGGCGGCTTATCTCTTATCCGCGAAATAATTCAATATATACTAGTGTTTCATTCAACAATTACTGCTTGTTACATTTTTTCACCTGAAAACAACCAACTTTATTTTATTTACTAAAAGCCCTATTTTAAAGATGTTTCCTTTCTCCCTGGGTAATCCCCACCCCTCCCCGACCCCACTACCTACTCCGCTGCCCTGATGCTCTCTCCCTCACATTTATATACTTTCTCTTTCTTTATTGTTTACAATCTTCCTCTGTATTATATTTTAGTTTATATTTGTACTGTCCTGATGAAGGTTGAGTTCAACCGAAACCGGTCGACGTATATAAATGTAATAAAGTGGTTTAAAACAAAGATATTCTTTCATTTGTGTAACTTTATTTTATATGAGAAAGGCATTTTTTATGCATAGCACAAATCTTGTCTAAAAAACATTAGTTTGCCAAAAAAATAATAATTAATATTTGACAAGTTCAAGTATTTCACCTAAAAATGTAGACAATTTGTCTCGACGCCATCTAGTGAGAGAGTTAGCACTTACAATGCCTTTCTCATATAAAATAAAGTTGGTTGTTTTCAGGTGAAAAAATGTAACAAGCAGTAATTGTTGAATGAAACACTAGTATATATTGAATTATTTCGCGGATAAGAGATAAGCCGCCAAAGCTCAGTGGTCAGAGCCGTCGACCGGAAATCGAAGGGACACGGGTTCGAGTCCCGTTGGCGTCATGTATCTTTTATCAGGAGATTTTTCAATGTGGATGAGTGACAATGTGATCAGGCGAATAATTATTTCTTGTAAAATAAATAACTTTGTTTACATCACTTAATTACATACAACCTCTACATGTTACATGAACGAAGTTCACCTCATCAGGAGTAAGTATTTACTGAAATCAAAAATTAAATATAGATTACAATTGGAAAGAAGAAATGGAAGTAGGGGGAGGGGTAAGAGTGGGCGGAGTTTATCAGAATTAGGAATTACAATATCGTTAGACGGGAAATGCCAGTTGAGTGGGAAAATATTTAAAAGAAGGTTTATAATATTTTTTTGTTTATTAATTTTATCTGATTTTATATTGACATGATTTCTAATTTCTAAAATTTCAAAATTATTTACTAGCGATGCTTTATATCCTGAGTGAAGTATTTTAAGACCTGAATTTTTATCAAGTGTGATCTTTATTCAAAAGATGATTTGCAAACTCAGATTCACTATTTCCATTTAGAGCTTTGAGATGTTCTTTAGTTCTGACTTCAAAGTTTCTATTGGTTCTACCTTTGTAAAAGAAATTACAATCATCCCAATTGAGTTTATAAACTCCTGATTTTCGCTATCTTTATTATTAAGAATGTATTTCTTTTTTTGTTATTAGTGTAAAACGCCGGTTGAATAGTACCAGGAATGTTTTTATTTATAATTTTGGAAATATCGTTATCCACAAATAGAATGCTACTCCAATGTTTATTTCTTTCTTTAAAAATAGGGTAAATATACCGTTAGAAGAGAAAATGTTTATTTTTTATTTATTTAGTATTTTAATTTATTAGAATAACCGTTATTAAATGCTATTTGTTTTATGAATATATTGTTTTATGGTTATATGCTATTTGTGTTTTCAGGTCTTAAAATACTTCACACAAGATATAAAGCATTACAAATAAATAATTAATATTTTTAGAAATTAGAAAACATGTTAACATAAAAGAAGATATAATCAAAAAAAATTTTTTTTAATTAACTCTCTTGTAAATATTTTCCCACTCAACTGGTCTTTCCCATTTAACGATGTTGTAATTCTTAATTCTGATAAACCCCGCCCACTCTAATCCCTCCCCCCTCCTCCCACTTCTTCTTTCCAATTGTAATCTATATTTAATTTTTGACTTCGGAGTATACTTACTCCTGATGAGGTGAACTTCGTTCATGAAACATGTAGTGGTTGTGTATAATAAAGTGATGTAAACAAAGTTATTTGTGTTTGAAATAAAGTTTAATAAGATTATATTATTTTATCTATTTCCGTTGTATATCAATGCATATGTACGCAATAAAATGTAAACATTATATTTATTTATTGGACAATTTGTATAGCGCCGCTTTTGTGAGATATCACCTTAGGGGCGATATATTGTAATAATCTGTTTACAATACATACTCACCCTCTATCTATGAATGACCTAATATGTACCTATTAAATTTATCTGTTGTTAGTATCACTTAAACTGAGCGAAGCCCGACCAAGTGCCGCCCGCAGGGCCTAGCAGTAAAAAATCCGCGGAGCGGGTTTTTAACAGCTAGTAAGGAGACATATGGTATATATATACTGGTGGACGTGCGCTGCTCATCATATGCAGAAGTCAAAAGAGCCGCACAAGACAAGGAAGAATGGAAGAGGAGATTAGATGAAATTGCTGCAAACCAATCCCAGGATTGAAACCAGAGAGAGAGAAGGATACATTTTGTTTTGTCTGAAAGGTGATTAAATTTTTAGAGTGTAGAATGAATGGGTATTGTAGTTGTAATGTATTCCGTGTGTAAGGATCCATTTCGTTATTTGTTTTTTAAAGGAATGGGGTTGAGTCACTGTTTTTAGATTTTCAGGGATAAGGTTGAAGATATTAGGAGCTAGGAAGAAAAATTGTCTTTGAACTGACGTGGTATGTAGTGAAGGTACTTTGTAGTGACCGTTGGTTATTGTTCTGGCGGTGTAGTTGTGTTGTAAGAGAGTTTTGTTTTTATATTTGAACAGGAAATGTATTAGCGAAAATTTTAGGTGGAGTTGTCATTTGTTTAAGACCTTATACTCTATAAGGAGTCGAGTGGAGGGGTATCTTATATAAATTAGAAACACTATGTTGATGTGAACTATTGTTTGTCCATTAGCGATCTGCAGTCATGCGAGGGAACGATAACAAGTTACCGACATAATCTACAAAATCTGTATCGATCGATCGTGATAGATACCCTGACATAAAAAAATTACAATTTTGGTTCACACCATATTTAAAAAAAAATATATATTAATATTTCGTATCTCCAGAGCTCACGATAGAAGTGAAATTGGTATCTAAAAATAGTTGCATTTACATATTTATGTAGAAAATCCAGACAATTTGAGTTGTGAAAATATCATCTTGCCAAAACTTGAGAATTGTTGATTCAGCATTCAAATTTTCTGCTATGCAGTTGTAAGTTATATATGACCGTTAGTAGGTTAGTAGTCAAATATGGTTCCCACTCAGGCTTTGTATATTCAATTCCTATACTAGCTTAGTCCTCCATCATTGCAGAAGCAATATTTACCGCTCATAATCATAGTAGCTGGAGTGTTTCAAATATTGGCAGGTTATTTGTACAAAATTGTCATGTTTTTTTTTTTTAAATTAAAAACAATACATAATAAAAACTCATAAATTTGTTTTTGACCACTATAGATTTATTTTCACTCTACCGGTTTCGGAAGATCCCTTCCTTCGTCAGGAGAATATTAAAAACAATATATTTGTCGATTCGCTGCTCTTTGTGACTCTTCTAGCAATCGGGTCCTGATACAACAAGTTCGTACAAAAAACAGACAATAAAGATGTTTGAATCATTTTCCGATTTTTTTATTTTTTTTTATTGTTTATACAAACACATTAGAATAATTTACAAATGTAGATATTTCGAGGCTGATTGCGAAAAAATTAGAAATTTTTAACGAAAACTGCCCAACTCAATTTAGAAATTATTTCTCGTGTTTGAGTTGGGGAGTGTTGGGAGTCATTATGGTTTATAGGTTGTAAAATTTCACTAGTTGATGTAGCTAAAAATTAACAAATAGTTATAAAACTAGATGATAAATTTGATAACACAACATAATTAAGAAAATAAGAAATTTAATTACAAACTAAAAAATATAACTTAAGTAATATAATAGTTATTAAACTTAGAAATAATAAAATATAAAAATAAAAATTTACTTATTAGGTACGAAATAATAGAAGGAAATAAGAAATTTTGTAAGTAAATTGCCTCAGTACTAGTAGTTTCGTATTTATCGCGATCAACCTATGTGCCGTACTAGTCCCTTGTTCCCACCCTCCCTTTATTTTACCTCCACACTGGAGGCCCTGAAAAAAAAACTTTCCCCAATGCTGTGTGATTGTCCTTTTTGATGGGAGTAAGGAGTGAACACGGATTGGAGCGAAGAAACACAGAGGCCGGCAAATAGTTCCACAGCCGAGCTGTTGAACTCAAGAACGAGTCGTAGAAGCAACACGTTTTCACGTGACAAACTTCAACCGCGTACATAAGTTAAGCGCGCGTTTGTCGTATCTTCTGACTATGCACCGGTGCCGAAGGGATCAATGACGCTAATTCCTCTGAGCATCTTCCATTGCAATACCGGTAGAACAAGGTCAGCATACCCACCTAACGCCTGTGCTATAATTAAAAAGGGGACTATATTAATAAAGAATAGTATATTTTTGGGAGACACAACACGTACTTTTTTGTTTGCTGTTGATATTAGAAGGTTTCTGTAAAAAATATTCTTTATTTTTTTTTTCCATTAACGATGTAACTGTCGGTGACAGTAAGTAAACTTCCTTCTAAGCACATATATATCTCTGAATAAAACCAATCGATGACCTCGTGGCAGAGCTGTACGTTCCCTGGCTTTGATTTCAGGGGTTAAGTGTTCAAGCCACCCAAAAATTGGGTTTATAGAAAGTGGGAACTAATGAATCATAGTTACCGATTTGGAATAAAACTGACGTCACCAATTCACACAAAACTTTAAGATTCCATTTAATTTTTTTGTCTGTTCATGGAAGTGTTCGATAATTTCACTAATTAAGTATGATAACAATGACCTTACTTGGGCTCTGTGCCCGACACGCCCACAACCCACTTTATAGTGGTATATTCAGTTATTATTATTATTTTATATAAATACCGCACAAGATTCCCAACTGCTCCCAACCGTCTGGAGCCAGTGAGACTATGAAATCCCCATTTGGCATATGTTGTGAGGCCGAAGGTAGTAGGGAGGCGAAGGAGATTGGGATGAAGAAGCTAGAAAAGATCTGAAAAATAAGTACAGGAATAGGTGACACGACGATAGAAGAAACTGGACCAACTTCTGCAGCGAAAGAGTCCACTGCGTCCACCAACAGTGGTAATACCACCATTCAGAATTGAAACGTTACTTGAAATGGTTTGAGCCTTGTTTGGTGACCAGATCTGAATAGCCAGGTACTTCCCCACCTTCCTCTTACCCATCTCCTTCCCATCCCCACTACCCTTCAGCCTGACAACATACCCCAATTAGGAATGCCATAGTCTCACTGTCTCCAGGCAGTCGGGACTATTTTGCGGTATTCACATAAAAAAGTACGACGACTTGAAATTGCAACTGTTTCTGGAAAAACTCGTAATGTGTAAATGTGTACCTTCATTATACAAATGAAACCTGAAATATTCTGCAGGTCTTCACGGAGAGTTGGGTTTTCCTGTTAGTGCTTTTCACGCTTCGTGTACATACGTCCTCTGGGACTCGCAAATAAATCTAAAAATCTCGGAGGTACAATTCTCAAATATATAACCCCTGAAATTGAGTCTGCTTTTATTCTGCAGAATGAAACCAGTCAACAACATGATGAAAATGTATTTTTTGTTTATTGAAACCGTTGAATAAAGAATAACACAAGAAGTGCCTTGTGGACGTGTTTTGTGATCCAATTATAATAGGCATAAACGGGGCGTATAATATTTCATGATTACGAAATTTAAATGGGATGGCAAAATACAATCAGACAAGTGTAAGAGAGACAGACCACGAACTAAATGGCCTAGAACTAAAAGGTGTAAATTCGGTGGCACATCTGTTTCCATTCAATTTGTATGTAAGGTACGTTTTCTTCTTTATTCTATGATTGAAACAATATCGTTAATACTATTTTTTTCAAAATTATTTATTTATTTAATTCAGTAGGACTATCAGAATGGAGCAAGTCTTTCATATTACATTAAAATGTTATTGTATAGGTACAAAGTTCCGTAAATGTGTAATAAAAGCGAGAAATTTGTGAATCTCCATCACATAAAAAAATAAAATAATTCCACCTTTTTCGGCAACTAGAGGGTTAATTTTGTTTTCAAATTTGACCAAATAATTCCTGATTCGGACTTGATATACTCGAAAATGAAAATTCAAATAAAAAAAAATCATTCCACATGTTCGACTCCAAATATATAAGAAAACAGGTACATCTTTTAACACGTTCACTGCCAGCATGCATTAAACAGTGATGGCTTGGAAAAATTCGACATGTAAACTTGGAAAGCTCTGTCACCCATATTCAACACTCTATAACTTTAAAACTTGAGTAAGTAATCAAAAACCGCGTTCGCATTTTTTTTGTTTATTCTTATAAGCACTGGGCCAGAATAAAAACAATATTTCGCGACAGTTGTCAGATCTACGCTGAGCATTGAAAATTGTATTGACGCACACGCCAATTGGCGGTGTGGAGTTTCTCGAGACACTCAAACCCCGCCAAATGGCGTAGTTGGCAGTGAAACTGTTAAGAAATAAACAAAAACAAAATCCTGTTAGGGCAAGTCTGTCAATTTGGATTTCTACGGTTTGGAACCATCCCCTTGCCGGACGGATGATCTGCCGTTGCGTTATCGTAACAGCAATATTTTATTTTATTTTTAATTCTTTGTTTTAAAATACATCTGTAGCGATGCTACGAGAATATTCTAGAACGATCGCCAACGCAAAACGCATTGTAGCGGGAACTCTCTAGACGCAATGCGAGCGTTCGGCGTTCTTACCTACAGGTCTGAAATGTTCTCGATGCACCTAGGTGGACATATAAGGCGCCTCGAGATGTACTCAGTAGGTCATTAATTAGCAGTTTTACGAGTGACCAACAAACGAGCACCGCGACTGCTTGCTGCATACAATTTTTAATTGTGTATGTAAAACTAACCGGTAACGGTATGTATTTCACAGAATCTAAAAGAATTCAGTTCAAGTTTTTATTTACTACAAATCTTAGAAATTTTCCTAGATGCTCGTATACAATTCACAAGTAAATAATTATTTGTACAATATGTAAGTGGTGTTTAGCGCCATTTTAGAGTGCCGACCTTATCGTATTATCAAAAAAGACATTCAAAGTATTGGATAGATTTATAAAACATTAAAACTAAAATAAAATTAATACTAAATAAAAAATACCGGAAAATGTGAAACAGTAATAGACATAAAAGGATTCCTTCGCATCTGGAAATTCAACCCTAGCTAATTAGCTCAGTAATCAGTGAAGTGCCAGTGCCCCGGCAAGGCGAAGGATATGTGTTCAATTCTTTCTTTTCTGTTTCACATTTTTCGTTTAGGTATTTATATTGTAATGTCTTATAATTCCTGTTTGAATTTTGAATTGGTTGGCTTTTTTCTGTAGAGCGATGACAATGTTCGTGTTTATTTACCTTCATCGATCGACTAGCCAATGAAAAAGGTATGCAAGGATCGTAAATCAATTCGATGTATTTGATTTATCTATCTCGGTTTCCGGTTTTCCAAATGTGGTATATTTTACGTCTCAGATCTTAAGGAATATTTAAAATTTATTTATTTTAAAAACTTCACTGATTCTTCCGGTGTACACGTGTCATGTAATTTAAAAACATTAAAATGAGGTTTCAGAAATTCTTAGTAAGATTAGTAAGTTGATCATTCTTAGGGTTGATCCGACACTACGTAGGGAACATGCCCTGCGCGTTTGTAAACTATGCGCCCTAAAGTTTAAGTTTGTGTAAACGTGTACTAAATGACTGAAAAACATTGGAATGGCTTCTTAAACTGTACTAAGTTCCTGGAAGCTTGACATTATTTACAACCTCTTCTTAATGCCCTCTTGAGGCCCTCACCTATCGGAATTTAGCTATTATTGTGGGAATCTTTAACCTGCAGACTGCAGCCCAGAATAATTTTGCGGAATTGCACTCGTACAGTCACTTTAATTTGAAGCCATTAAGCTTGACGTCTTTCTCAACTCCATTTTCTTTAAATTTCCTTTCAGGTTTACAAAAAAACAAGCTAAATAGTATATTATCATTGGACTGTAATGGGATATCTGTATCTTGGTTATGCCATTTTTCATTGTTGATTGACGTATATAAACATTCCTAGAATTTTATAGGCTTGCTAGAGCAAATTCGACCGTAGGTCCGTCCTTTACACTAGGGCCGCGCGTCGCATTTTTTTGTGCATGGCTTCTTCACTTACGTCGTTAAGATTCCGACTTTAATTTTAAGAGGCAGACTATGGTCGTAACTTTACTGAAGAATTATGTTGACGTCATTAACCGCCTGGCTACCGCGTCAGTCCTTACAGAGCGTAGAAAAATGGTAACACGTCGATTCCGTAGGGCTTAGGTATTTTTGACCGGTCGGTGGCCGAGTTGACATCGCGTTTGGGTCCCACCCAGGCGTAGTGTGTTCAATTCTTCGGCTGGATAAGTCCTCCATCACAACACAAGCAACATTTTCAGCTTACTGTGGTGGTAGTAGGAGATTTTCAAATATTGTCAGGTTATTCGTAACCCGGTAATGTTTGTCTATCTTTAAAAAAAAATTGATTGAATAAAATCAACTACTTACCTACTGAATAACATGAACTAAGATACCGATGAGTTTTGTCTTCCGTTGAACTGCAATAGTGTGTCAATGAATGTAGTCCAAACTCCATCGCCCTCTGTTGAACTCAACTGCTTCGACAGCCATATTTTGGAAATTCCTCCATCTACATGATGAACAGTCGCCGGTCGTCACCCAGTAAATTCTATACATCAGCATATTACTGGACATTGGCTTCATGAGTTAGATGTATTCGGTATAGCTCCTTATAAGTATAACATTAGTGCATGTTTACTGATACTCATTTATTGACTTCCTCGTGTAAATGGTATATCAATGGCCCACAATTCTCACAAATTGGGCTAGGTATTTATTGACCTCGTCGTGTAAATGGTATCTTAATGTCTCACAATTCTCATAAATCAGAGTTATATTTATTGACCTTCTCGTGTAAATGGTATCTTAATGTCTCACAATTCTCATAAATCAGAGTTATATTTATTGACCTTCTCGTGTAAATGGTATCTTAATAGCTCACAATTCTCACAAATCAGGCTAGGTATTTATTGACCTCCTCGTGTAAACAGTATATCGATGGCTCACAATTCTGACAAATCAGAGTAGGCATTTTCATATTAGTCTTACAACACTTAATAAATTCACAAAACTGATCTCCGAATTCTAATATGTATTTATGTGCCTTTAATTTGATACTTCCCATATAATAAGATCATCTGGAGGCATCTGCAGAAACGTGCTTATGAATGTAGCGGCGTGTTTAATCTGAAATAAATTACCACTAAGCTCAGATTGCGTCTCGCAGCCTCCCAGGAGACTGCTAGTAGCTACTCACAATCACACTACAGCCTCTGTGTAACCAAATTCCAGGCTAATTGAAACGAAGCACTTCGTATTGAATTTCCGCTCAATAAGTCCGGAGCATCGCACTACGCTAATAGGTATTTCATTGCCATCCGGATTCAGATCTGTATATTCTCTTGAAACGTACGATATTATAGGTTCCGCGTCAAAACACATCAGTTAAACAACAGATCACTGAAACGGAAAAGTTATATAAAGTTATGAAAAGTGATGAAAAAAGGTGAGAAAAAAACTAACCTAATTTTTCCTAAGCTAAATTCACCTCACCTAAATCAATCTAACTAACCTATTATTCTAAGATAATATTATAAAATGAAGATATAAGATGTACAATTTTATTGGAACAACTTTTGAAGGTTATATAATATCAATGTAATGTGTCATTGAAGAAGAAGATTATACAGGATTTTCCAATAAGAGGCGTTATTTTGATATTCAATCGTAAAATATCAATGGTTTCGTTGCTTGTGTGGCATGTAGCGCCGTCTTGTTGAAAGTAAACGCTGTCCAGATCAATACTATCCAATTCCGGTCATAAAAAATCATAATTCATCTCTCGATAGCGCAATCCATTCACCGTAACTGTTGCTCCAGCCTCATTTTCGAAAAAGTATGATCCAATGACTCCGCCGGACCATAAACCGCACCAAACAGTCACACGTTGAGAATAGAGAGGCTTTTCAACAATAACTCTTGGGTTTTCCGAGCCCCAGAAGCGACAATTTTGCTTGTTGACGAAGCCACCGAGGTGGAAATGGGCCTCAACGCTCAAGATGATTTGCATTTGATTCACTCAAGTGAATTTTAATAATTTCAATGCATTGTTGAAGCGTGTATCGTTCCATTTTTATTATTGGCGTAGTTTTTACTTATCAAATGTTAAAAAATGACAGCTTCAAAAGTAACATCTACCGAAATAACGGGCTATTCAAAATAACACCTCTTATTGGAAAACCCTGTACTAACAAATCTAAAGAAAACATATTAATCTACGCGATCAAATTCGAACAGAAAACAAACAATTTTGAATATTTCGCTTTGTGTTACCCTAATTTAAAACGTGTCTCTGCGAAAAACGGTGTCAGCATTTTGAAAATTGTTTTTACAATATAGTTGGGAACACAAATTATAGGTATATTTTTATTTTACAATAACAGTTACTTCAAGTGCGCCTGCTGACATAAAATATTCTTGGTTGTATTGATAATGCATTACCTGACGATATTTTTTTATTGTGCGCCGTTCAACGTCTTACTTATTAGGTTATTGTGCGTCGGTTCAACGTTGGTATTGTAAAACCAGCGTTAAGCCTGGTTTAATGCCGTTATAACTTAACTATACGCACGCCGTAGTAATAAGTCAAGTTTCCAGTATTCCGACTTTACGCGCCTCGTTATATTCTCTCTGCAATATGTATGGGGGTTAAATTTAAAACTCAGTTACAGTGTACCTACATCATTTAGAAAAAAACCAACCAGTAAAAAAAACTTCTTTTTACTATGGTATATCTATTTTAAAATGTCTTTAAAAAACTTAAAAAGGCAAAAATGTTGTTTCACTGAGCAATGAACCTTTTTACCCAGAAACTGGAGTAAACAACTCTACCAAACTCGCCAAATACCAAAGATATTAGAAGAACGGGATGTGCTATGAGCAGTTCATACTGTTTGGAATTGTTTTGCCGAGTGTCGCCGGTTTTGTTCACCAATACTACTGCACACCTTCGCTTACGCTAAGGTATCCGCACTAATACATAGAACAGATTTCTGTGCGTACACGTCCCGATACCGTTCAAAGTACCCTAATTAGGTAGTACTCCGCCTACGGTCCGGCGGCCAACATAGCATATCTCGTTCTTCTAATATCTTTGCCAAATACCGATCGCGTATCGCGTCATCCGATTTTAGAAAAATGCGTATATATCTAGGTGCGTGTACGTTATTACCACCAAAATTTTAGAATGCATTGTCGTCGACAACAAGTCTATCTGCCAATTCGATCGGTTGCCGGGATGTGGCTTAATTTCTGCTTCCAAGATTTAGCGAAAAATAATGTGAAATTAAAATAAATGTATCTTAAAACATTTTGTTTTCAATATGAATGTTTCATGACAAAGGTAATTGATTAGGTATTATTTATAAATCGCCAACAAATATAAAATATTCACAAAGAATTCTGAGAGATATATTAGTAGTAACTTCTATTTCATTTTTGATGGCAGAGTGACTTATTTATTTGTGATTAAATTGTTACTTTGACAAATATTTATTTCCCAGTATATTTAATGTTCCGAAAAGTTTGTAAATAGTATATAGGGGGATTACAGTCTTCTTAAAAACCAATTCGTTCTGCCAAAACAATATTGATATTCTTTGAGATGGAAAAATCTAAATTCTTATAAATTCAAGGGTCACAAGTTTATATTGATACCATCGGCATGAGACAGTTTTTGTAGCACAAATAACATTTTAAATTATCTGCATAGACATACATAAGTATTGTTTTTTTTTAATTATGCTCATCTAAGGCATCCTATTTCAACTTTGGTGACGCAGTGATTTGAGGGAAAAAATAAAAAATATTTTTAATGAAGATAGTATTAACGAAAAGACAGAAAAAAGATTAAGTCGGAATTGATTCCAGGACCCCTTCCTTGCCGGGAAAGTTCTCTGACCACTGAGCTAATTCGACCGTATTATCAATCAACAACTGTATCATACTTTGACTGAGAGGTACCAATCTTTATTGAGAGCTACCAAGTTTGCTTTTCCTTTCGTAAACAGGCTCAACACATTATTAATACGAAATACCGGAAAGTCCAATTATGTCCAATTCTCTAATTATGTCTTGTGCGTTCGAACCGTATCTAGATTTCTCTAATAAACGATAAACAGTGTTAATCTCAAGTGACCTACCAGTTAAGTATGGTACTGTATATCATCTGCCTATAAAAATGTAAATAAATAATAATAATAACATGTACATTCCAGTATTACGTTCATCAATCAAATGCATTGTATATTTAGCTTTGTATGTGATTGATGTATCGGTGGATGCAATCTGTTATCCATAATTTGATAATAGTTTGACTAGTCTATAGTTGGTAATAAGTTAGATAATTATAGACATGTATCATATATTATACAGCGCCCTTGGGGTTGATTTTGCACAAAAACGGCGCTATACAAATCATCCAAATGTAATTATTATTTTCTTCATTTCCTTGACGCACATTTTTTTGCTGCTATATTTATGTATGCTTGCAAGTTTCTACCTGAACCAAAAAGCAATCTAAATAGTGTCTTGAATAAATATTAATAATAAATCTTTTCTAAAATGAATATTTGTTATAGTGGAATAACATAGTGAGCAAAATCTATGATTGTAATATTTATTCATTGAAGACAATATTCAGGACTAAATATTGCCTTCAATGACTGTAAAAAGAAAAAAAGTCAACATCTTAAATTTTTTTTCTCTTGTTGGCTCACAATAGCTGAAGGCATTATTCAAATAGTTATTTACTGTCCTAAAAAGAACATCAAAGTTGAAACAAATCAAGCGACCTTGAGGAGATTTTTCAAAACAAGAGCGCTTTACAAATTATCAAAATATGCTATAATTTTACCTAGTATGATTTATTTTAAGTAAAAGAAAATAATTATAACGTTTAATTATTATATAAAATAGGTATAATCTACGTGCGAAGGCATTCTTTTGGGAAATCTTCCCTTTGATATACATGTTCTGAAAATACATTGTTGAGTAAACACAATAAATAACACCTGCTAATTGTAGATAGTTGGGGACTGAAACCAAATAACCGTTTCTTTGCATCTTTTAAAAAAAATCTAGATTGCGAATAGCCAGACAAAATCATTCTTACTAAATGCTAGACTTCGGTTCGAATTATCGTTTTTTCGGGCTCTATGGCGAAGAACTGATTGAAATTTTAGATGCGTACTAAGAATTATGGTCTGAAGTGGAATTAATCACAAAATCTCAGTAAAGTGGCATTTATGGAAAAATAATAATTTTAACGAGCATAAATGCAAGGCTTGGGGTCGAACTTTGAAAGCCGTTTTGTAGGGCTCTATGGCGTCGAACGAACTAAAATTTTATGTACTTACGTATTAAGAATTATGATCTGAAGTCTGAAGTGGAACCGATGACAAAATATGCATAAAGTAGCATTTGTGGAAAAATCATCATTACAAGCGGATAATAAAGAAACAAACAGCTCATGTAGTACAGATAGGTTGTTACCACGGGATTAGTTTGCCAACAAATACAACATAATTAAATGAAAAATCCTTCACTAGTGATCTGAAAATGGATGGGGTTTCTTTACAACAGAAAGAACGTTTTAAGATTATATATGTATTGAAATAAATCAAAAGCATCCTAAGATTAAACTTTCTAGCAAAAGGGGCTTATTTAGGGTGTGATACCGGATGAAGCATAGTTGATGAGTAGCATGGCAGGCAGCAATGAAATTTGGCTGATTTTTTAAAAAGTGACTAGAGTGACTTCCAGCTTGAGAACGGCCAAGTTATCCATGGCTACATGCCAAAAATCCCGCGAGTGTCCAGGATAGGAAGATGATTTCCGATAACAAATTCTCCAGAATCCAGTCTCCAATATTCAGGTAATGATAGCGTTATTTGCGAGGTATTTGCGAATTACGGATTTGTCGTTCGTCAGTCCAGAGCTGGACCCACAGACATAGGAATTAATAGACGAGAAGATAATGGCGAGGGGTAAAATCAACTGTTGAAGAACGAAGGGCGTAAGGCTGACTGTGATTCGTCAATAAATCAATCTGACAGTAAATAGGCATCTCGCATTATAATATCACCATTTACATCTTAAAAGTAAAATCTGCTTTTGAATGAATAGACATTTTTACATGGGAGCGCAAATTACTCGCCACGTTATGAACAAATTTGCGAAGTCCAAATTCGGCAAAAAAATTCGGTTCTATTTTCAGAGTCGAATATTTTGTTTAAGTATTTAGTTAAGACACTTTTATAAATGTTCATAATTTACTTCCCAGCAACCAACCAGCTTTGTGTTTCGCGTCCAGACGTTTCTCGATGTGATAGTATATGTTTCTAAAACTGATCTATATTATACGATGTGAATATGCTTAAAATAAAGTAAAATAATGCTTATATATGGAATGTAATACGACAATTGGGTTTATTCTCTTTTTCACATCTATTTTTACAAGTTTTCATAGTACAAATCAACATTTTGCCGTGTTATTTCGTAAAATGAACCGATGATGCCTCGACCATAGTTCGCACAAGAATGATGACGTCACGTTTTCAAATTTCACTTGAGGCCATACGCGAGCACAGCCGGTTCCAATGGAACCGGTATGGGGAGTGGGGATAATACGCTTTTAATCACTTAGGGCAGGTCTACTAATATTCATATTATGTCTATGGCTGGACCAAACCTCTCGCGAATCTGAGCTCTTCCTCAGAGCTAAGATTCGCCTTCCCCGGCTCAAAATCAAGTGTCGGCAATATATACATTCACAATTGTCAAATGAATAAGTACTGGAGGTGCCACACACCCAAACAATAGATATGTAAATATCGTCAAACACCATGTTACCAATCCTCTATGTAACAAGGTATGAGGTTTATTAAGGTTAAGCCAAAAAAAAATTTGTGCTAAAGTTGGTTAGAGACAGGAGATTTACTATGTCAAAACTAATTGATAGGTAAAGGGTGGAGGAAGAAGAATATAGGGAAAGGTAAGGATATGCTCCCGATACATTCCATACTTGGTATTAAAAGGAAGTTACATGCCAAAAATGTGTAAATTCTTGGAATACCTCATATTGTCACGAATATAGGTAATAGGCATTAAAATCGGAGTCTAGAAACGATCGACTTTAGCGCAAACGCAGTTTTTATTTATTTTGTAAACAATTTTACTGAAAAGCAAAAAATTTATGCTAGGGAAACTATCACAGATAATACTAGCCATAATATTGTAGTTTTTAAAGTTGTTTCATTTATGCGTTCACACTGAAAATTTAAAAAAATACATTTTTTTTGTAGTTTACATTCATATTTTTTATTGTGTAACTAAATTTTTTATTTCAATTCTACTCAAGGAAAACGACAGGAAAAGCTTCAATTTATTTTAAAGCATATTTTTGGTATTCATAATGTGAACCAATTCCTTATAAAGATTGTAGAAAGGCTTCTCCTTAATGAATGGTACCGCGCGTTATTTCTAAAGATTATTAATGAAATTTTGTGTTATACTGTGCACATTACCTACGGGAAATTAGGGAATAATTTCTAATATGGGTTCTGCATTCTGAAACATATCGGTTTATCGGGTTTATGTTGATCGTGTGTAATTTTTTTTATCAAATTGGTATGCTCAGACGAGTCCAGGCCATTATTTAGAATCTCAAATAATAAGATTTGATCAAAAATTAAAAGTCGTGTTTGAAGGGATTTACAGCTGTGGAATTTAATGGATTTGGTATAATTTGTAAAGTATCAGTTAAGTATATATTTTGCGTTTAAAATTTTTTCGTGGAATTCTTTCGATTCTTTCAATATGGTCTTGGTATAAAGCACTCCTCAGGAGTGTACAGTGTTTTAAGTGGGGGCGGATATATGCAATGGGGAGGAGCACAGAGTCTTTATTTTGCGGAAAGGTTTAAAAAAACGTAGTCTTCACTGGGTGCCTGGCAGATATGAAAGATCGAAATGGATTTTTCGAAGGAAGATAAAATTAAAGTAAACAAATATGTTGTTAATAAAACAATTATTTTACTTGTGTTAAAAATTCATCATAATTTAGAATAGGTCCAGTGCCAATTTTAGAAGGTGCCAATACGTAGATTGACCACGCGGAGAAAACTTTTAGATAATTTTTTTGTTAATTTATTAGATATCTCTACACATTATTTGTATTCCTGTTAAAACGGAATTTTATGCCATTAACGAAAGAATTGATAGTTTTTTTAAGCATATATTTTATAAATATAGTAGTTTCATAACGCCCACAATGGTGAGCTTTAAAAATATCTTAATGTCCTATATTTCTATACAGTCAGCTTAGTAGTAAATCCGCTTACGAGTACAGTGGCGTATCTACCGCTCAGGGGTCCAACATTTGGAACATGAAATAAAATCATAATGAGTTTTGTAGTTGCATAACCTTTTTTTTTGTTTCCAAGCAACGTTATGCTGTGGAAATATGTTAACATTTTCCAATGTTGCAATTAATAAAAATAAAAATTATTTCAGGATGTGGGGAGGTTTGTTTAATCTCATGTATCCAGTGTATGTATATGTATGTACATATGTGTATGTATGTATATTACCAACATCCATGCAAATGAAGAACAAAATAAAAATAAAATATATATACAATTATGATTAATTAAAGACAGTTAGTTGGTCGACCGGTCAAAATCGTCAGGATTCCACCCAGACGTCGTGGGTTCAATCCTGTGCTAGCCAAAAATAATAATATTAATAAACGGTCAAAATAAAATATCGCTGTTTAGTGATGCAATCACCTCGAGGAGAAACGTCTGCGCAGCCTTATTCATACAAAACTTAGGATTTGACGACAAAATCCCATCCAAACTGAAAAATTATTATTTTAATCAAAAGGTATAGAAAATATTTAGTACGGATTTATGATACTTAAATTTTTTTTATTTATTTTATATCTCATTATATTAACATAGTGGATTGGAATGTTTTTTTTTTTTGTAATTATTATTTAAGGACTGTGCCGCGTATCATACCATGACCGTAACCGTATCAACACATCAAAAAAAATATTATTTCCATGAATGATCCACCAGACCGTTTTGTCACCGACCAAGGAACACCGTAGCGTGCCATGACCGGGCCGTCAACAAATCCCCGTGCATACATGCATACGGGCATAGAACGCTGTCGATCTTTTGCAGTGTTTTTTTCTTTTTCTGCTTGTGACTGATACGTTCATAGCACGGTCATAGTATGCCCCAGGTATGTGGGCAGACTCCTTGATTTCCGAAAAAATGGCAAAGTTACCTTTAAAATTATGAAAAATCGAATTCTTTAATGGCCTATACTTCATTGTTTTAAGTACAAGTAAATGAAATAGCAAATGGTCTATACCAAGTTAATACCATATTTGCTATAGCTTTAAATAAAAAAATATTTTTTTAGTTAGGTTGGTTATTTAGGCCTCAAATTCAAATTTTAATTTTAAATAAAAATGTCTGCGCTGCCGTTCCTATGCCATTTGCACAAGAAACTTTTGTAGCTTAGAACGATGGCAGTAGAGTAGTTGAAATCAAATATTGTCAAATTATTTGTTACCTCAAATTTTTGCTAATATTATAAATAATAATATGCATATGTATATGTATAAGCTTAAGGCGATGCACTACGTCGTGTAATATTTTAAATCGAGCCGTTATCAATAACACCCCTTACGTAGATGGCGATAAGGTATAAATTCCCGCTTAACACCATCCGCCTGTTTTGATTTATGCAAGAAAAAACATGGCCAAAAAGTGCCTTTTATTTTATTTTGTGGATGTTCAGGCATAAATATTTATTTTTTTTTCGATTATTTTATAAATAACTTAATTTGCCACATTATACAATAAAATTATAACCGAAAATGGGTTCGTAAGTGGGAGATTTTGAACTTTAAAGCAGTTTTCATAGGGCTTATACATTATTTTTTTCTGGGCTTATAAAAAGACTTTTCTAAAAAATACTCGATCATTTCAAAGGCCAAGATGTATTCTACTCGCAGTATTTAATTAAGGCATCTGAAACATTTCTAGGCGACCAAATTTTCAAATCAAAAACACGTGATTTTGCATTACTACGTAGTGCGTCGCCTTAATATTTTTTTCCATATTCAGTGATAGAAGGCGATGTCAAAGAGTTCCCCGTTACGCCAATGGTTTCATTCTCTATTGTTACTGTATACTCGAGCACTCTTCAAAAATGAGACGAGACGAGTAAGTGAAGCAACGTAATGGACGGACCTATGGTCGACTTTGCCCTGGCAGGCCTATAAAGTATTTATTTGAATTATTTTTGACTAATGTATTTCATCGTAAAATCTCAAATGTTTCTAAAGGAACCCCTCTTAAAATTACAAATTCATCGTCTAGTTAATTTTATAGTTGAAAAACGTTTTGTAAAATTTTCAAACCGTCTTACATAAAATATTTTAATGGTAAGGCCATGTTTTTTAATTTTAAATATAAATAACTTACTTCCGTAGGAATCCCTCTAGAGACATTTGAGATTTAAGTAACACGTTCATCAGAAATAATTGAAATGTGGGCGTCGAGCAAACCCCCGTCATTAGAGTCTTATGTCGCCTTTTATTTTTCCACTTTACTACCCCTCCGCATACAAAAGACAGAGATATTACTTTCTCTCAGATTTAATCTCATAAGAAATATGGATCAGGGACAACCACAGACTACAGAAAGGAGAGATTTAAACAAAAACGTAACCCAAAAATGATTTAAGAATTTCAAGCCAAAACTATTTTTGTTATTTGCTTTTGGTGTGTTATGCCGTGTTGCGCTAACTCCTTCTTTAGCCAACGTTTCGGGCAACATTACAGTGTCCATCATCAGGGCAGATGTGTAATTGATATTGGTGAAAAGTGTGTTTAAGTACGCCTGTGTGATACCGTGTTGCCAGCTCACTACTCTACGAGCTGGTTTTACAGTAAAATTTAAAATGGTTTTCTGCGTTTAGCTTTCTTTGGTGTAGCCGTCAATTACCGGATACCAAGAACTATTGTACTTAGCTCCGTCGTCTTTATCAATATTAATGGGATTTTTGTGAATTTTGTTTGCTTTTGTAACTAAGCGAGCTCTGTGAGTTTTGGGTCTTCCCAGGACTTCAGGAACAAATCCAAAGTAAGCCGATTTCAATCAAATGCTCGGTGATTGCCGATTTGTCAGGATGGCCAAGTTGACATGCTCAAAAGTGTTCTGAAATCTTTTTGGAAATAGTCCGCTCTGTCTGGCCTACATAGACCTTGTCACATCCGGAACACTTGAGTTTATACACTCCATCTGTTTCCAGAGGAAACTTAGTCTTCGCAGACCTCAGTAAGTCTTGTATCTTGGTCGTGGTTCCGAAGACAGTCTTGATACTTTCCTTTCTCAATAGCCTGGCAATTCTGTCTGTCACATTATGCACATAAGGCAGGAAGGCACAGCCTTTCGACTCTTGTTCAATTCTGTCTTCGTTTGATCCAGATTTGACTCTTATGATTTGCCTTTTCTGACTTGCTGGGTAACCGTTACGCTCCAGTGCATCGGTCAGTTTTCTAAGTTCCGCTCCGATTTTTTGTTCTTCACATATTCTGGTCGCTCGGGTCATCAACGTATGGATAATTTCTCTCTTCTGCGCTGGGTGGTGGTGCAAATCAGCGTATAAATATCGATTCGTATGTGTTGGTTTCCTATATACGGTATGCCCTAGGCTACCATCGTGTTTTTGCATCACCTCCACATCTAGAAAAAGCAGGATTTTATCTTTCTTTTCCAGCTCCATTGTGAATTTAATTTTGCTGTGGAGAGAATTAAGATGGTCCAGGAATTTGTTAAGTTTCCCTGTTCCATTGGGCCAAATGGCGAAGACATCGTCGACGTAGCGCCACCATACTTTAGGGACATCCGAAGCTGTGTCGAGTGCCACTTCGTTAAACTTCTCCATAAAAAAATTGGCTAGTACTGGCGACAACGGACTGCCCATCGCAACTCCCTCCACTTGCTCAAACCGTTCATCCTAAAACGCAAAGTATCCCGATTTGAGGCAGTGTTCAAAAAGTTTGCAAATGTCTTCCTCATATATCTCCCTGAGCATTGTCATGGAGTCTTCTAGAGGCAAATTTCTGAAAAGAGACACGACGTCAAAGCTGACCAGAATATCTCCTTCCTCAGTCTTAACTTCCTAAGCTTACTGATCAGATCTGTTGAATCCTTAATCCACGATTTGGTTTTTCCAGTTTGCATCTGCAGTAATCTCGAGAGGTGTTGGGAAAGTTTGTATGTAGGTGAACCAATAGCACTGACAATCGGTCTCATTGGAATTTCCTTTTTATGTATTTTTAGGAGACCGTACAGGGTACGAGTTCTAGAGGCTTTTACAAAAAGTTTAGACCAATCCTCTTTCCTGATGCTAGAAGCTTTGACTAGTTTTCTTCTCTTTAGGTCAATCTCCTTACGTAATATTGTTGACAACATGACATGTTGAGTTTGCGGCCCTAAAAGATTTACGCACCAATGAGGAAATCTTGGTTCTGCCAGCTGACAAAGGAAATGCCACTGTCGTGATTAATACGGTAGACTACATAAAGAAGATGAAAGACCTCTTGTGCGATTCTGGCACCTATAAGAAGATCAATCCCACCAACCGTAAACCCCTAAAAATGGCCTAAATTTTTAACATCTTCGTTTACCTTTTAATCAATTCTTTTCCCGACATAATATATTATGTGTATTTATTTATTAATTTTATTTTAGTAATTTGTACATTTAAGTTTAAAAATGACTAATTATTTTTTACATATTAATATTTTATGTTTTTTCTTGTTTTATGTGGCTTCTACACAACGTCTTGAATTTTTCAATTTGGGCAGATTTTAGGTTTTCCGGCAGCGCGTTATAGTATTTCATCCCTTTATAGAATATACTGTTCTGTGTATTCGCCTTGTCCTTTTTTGGTAGCCTGATTTCATTGCACGTCCTAGTTTTATGTTTGTGTATGTCCTTGTTGTATACATTTTTATACAACAAGGTATGAATGTATGTATTAGATATCAGGTTCCAATGCGATAAACACACAATACTGTCAAAAATAGCCCTGGTAACGTTGCTTGAAATATCACTTAGTGTATTTAGTGACCAGATCTGAACAGCCAGGCTGTTCCCGAGTTTCCTCTTCTCATCTCCTTTCCTTTTCTGATCCCTTCAGTCTCACTGGCTCCGGTAAGTAGAGAGCAGTTGGGATTCTTGTAAGGTACCTTATCACATATAAAGGACCTAATCTTAGCTTAGCTTGGTAGCGTAGATTGTTAAAGCACCTGACCGGCAGTCAAAAGGCTGCGAGTTCAATTCCCGTCGGTGGCATGCATTTTTTCTAGGAAGATTTTTTCAATCCATATAGGTGTTTCAGGCTAATAATTATTGCTCAAAAATAACATATAACGGTGTTTATTACTGTGTTTAGCTATTTGGGAACTATTTTTTTTTCTCCAGACATTATCAATTCATTCGAAAACGTGTTATGGATTTTATTTTACACGAGTATTCCCAAAATCTGCAGTGACGACACCATCTACTGCAGAGTTTATTTTATTCATCTGTAGAGTGTTACGAATCAAAATCAACATCAAATTGATAAACAATAATCACAATTAATTGCCTTCAATCAGGACTTCCAACCCAACCCTCGCTCTAGTAATTAGTCTACTGTCGTATTAATCTGCTGTACCCCCACATGGAGAATTCTGTGCTAATTCCAGAGATATTGCTTGTGTTCCCGGGGTTAATATTAGCACCCTGATCTAAGCTACAATACGGCAGTGCAAGCAAACAACCCATGCTACTTGACGTTAATTCTTAAGTTAATAAGGCAAGCGAGACACATTGTGCAAATCGTGAGCTAAACACTGCACCAAATTACAACTATTGTATCTAATTCTCCTCTGTCTGAAGTCATTATTGCCGGAAGATCACAACAAATATTAACTTGAAATGAGAATTGCAAACCTTTCTGATTTGCAAGATTTCTCAATCATTCTGCACAGTGACGACCTCCAGGGACATCTTGAGCTTTTTTTAGGTCTTCTTCTTAGGTCTTTTTCTGCTACGTCTACTATCATTTTGCTGTAAATTATCAATTGGATAATCTTGCATTTTTCGTTCTTCGCAATTTTCATAATACAAATATACATTATGATGCTGTCAGCTTTGTTGCCGGAACTACGGAAAAACTACTACTATTGGTTGGAAACGGTGTTCATATTTCGGTACGTACAAAACTAAGAAAACCAGCGTAACCCTAACCTAACCTAACCTAGCCTAATCCCCAGTAGCCGGTGGGTGGAGGGGATAGGGACGGGGGTTAGCGATCAGCAACTGGGGGGCAGGCAGCAGTCTCTAAAAGGGATAAGCATTATTTTATTTATTTAAAAAAAAAAAAAAACTTTAGTTCCTCGAAACTTGAATAGAATCAATTGATCGCATCTTAGATGAATTAACTAAGTCCGTGAATCGTGTATATCACAGACATAGGAATTAATAGACGAGAAGATAATGGCGAGGGGTAAAATCAACTGTTGAAGAACGAAGGGAGTGAAGCTGACTGTGATTCGTCAATAAATCAATCTGACAGTAAATAGGCATCTCGCATTATAATATCACCATTTACTTCTTAAAAGTAAAATCTGCTTTTGAATGAATAGACATTTTTACATGGGAGCGCAAATTACTCGCCACGTTATGAACAAATTTGCGAAGTCCAAATTCGGCAAAAAAATTCGGTTTTATTTTCAGAGTCGAATATTTCGTTTAAGTATTTAGTTAAGACACTTTTATAAATGTTCATAATTTACTTCCCAGCAACCAACCAGCATTGTGTTTCGCGTCTAGACGTTTCTCGATGTGATAGTAACAACTGATCTATATTATACGATGTGAATATGCTTAAAATAAAGTAAAATAATGCTTATATATGGAATGTAATACGACAATTGGGTTTATTCTCTTTTTCACATCTATTTTTACAAGTTTTCATAGCACAAGTCAACATTCTGCCGTGTTATTTCGTAAAATGAACCGATGATGCCTCGACCATAGTTCGCACAAGAATGATGACGTCACGTTTTCAAATTTCACTTGAGGCCATACGCGAGCACAGCCGGCTCCAATGGAACCGGTATGGGGAGTGGGGATAATACGCTTTTAATCACTTAGGGCAGGTCTACTAATATTCATATGTCTATGGTGTATACGAACACTTTTTGAGCTTAGTGAGTTCCACCACATTTATTGATAAGCCAGTTATTCTGCATAACAAACGACAATATCCAAAAAGCTGTACATATTTAGAGCTCATCCGACACCCTGGATGATCTCCCCACTCTAAAAGTAGCGGATTTGGTCTACCGACTGTCGGAATCATATTCTGACCGTTCTCGCAAATATCGCTAACGGATTTCGTCAATATCGTATTGACATAGGGCTTTATCAATCGTCTAGACCTCCAAATGTAACTTCGAATGATAAGTTTATACATAAGATTGGTACGGATACGGCGTATCACGCCCAACACATTTAACTGTAATATGTACGTACCAGCTTCGTCTTTGTTTATCTAGTTTAGAAGTGTTGAGATTTTTGCAAGAAAATATGCTAGAAGTTAGCGAAAAATTATTTTAATTCTTTTGCATTGGACTTGTGCTCCTTTCTTAGACGCACAACTTTTTCTTCTGGTTCTAAATACCGGTTCGCGGTTTATAAAAAAATTGGTACCCACTGCCTTTATCTACATATATTTTTATTATATTTACTTGGGTGAGTCTAGCGAATAAAGCGTGCCCACTATTCAAACGCAATCTGTTTTTGACAGTCTTGCAACGTCCATCATCAAGGCATGTGTTGATCGAATATTGGATTTAAAAATGTTCGCATTTTGTACAAATTATGACAAATAGTCACATTCTGAATGTAATAAAAACAATTCAAGTGATTGGGTTGGGTTGGTTCAATGCCTATGATAGCAGAATTCATCTTGAAATTTTAATTTCTTCAGTTCAAGAAAAAACCCTTATATGATATGTGTGCAAAAGCTAAACAATTATATTCTCTTCAATCATTAAGACAATTTTAACGACTCTAAAATGAAAAATGTGAAACAGAAAAAGATTCAGTCGCGTCAAAGAATTGAACCCAGAATCTATTCCTTGCTGGAAAAGTGCTCTGATTACTGAGCTTTTTCAGCCATATCAACTTACGTCATTATTAACTGTATTTTACTTCAACATTATCTTCATTCTCTTAACGCATTTTGTTATGATGCTATCTTTATTTACGATTGCGAGATTCTACCAAAACTAAATGCAATCTAGGTAGTGTCTTGGATAAATATCTCCATTTTTATTTTAATTTGCAACATCTATTGATTTCTTATTGTTTGTAAGGACTCCATGTCGGAAGAAATTCATTGGTTTTGAGGTGAAAGGTTGGCAATTATTGTTAGAGAAGACTCCTTGTACACTGTTAATTGAGACTTGTAGAGACAAAAATATAGAGATCTGTAAAATTTAGTGCAAAAAATTGTTGTTAGAGGCCTCCGATACAAGCAAAAGATACTCGTTTATTGCACTTACCTACTGTAAAAACTTGGTAGTTTCTTTGTACGAGTATATTATACCTATTCGTTTTGTGCCAATAATTGACCATAACTTTATATTTTTTACACGATTTTATTAGGTACAAAATCTACATGTTTCGTGAACAATGTTTTTTTCTTCATAATGTAACTAATCTAGAAATATTTACATAATGAATATAAAAGCAGAATATCAATGCATTGTTGCTGCTAACTGCTGCACTAATATAAATCAAAAAGCTTCTCAGTTCATTAAAAGTGCTTTACTAAAAGCTGTTTGCGGTCGATCGAAACTTTGTTTCATAAAGCTCTAAAGCTTATGGGAACATACAATATTCCACTGAAAAGCAAATTCCTAGAACCGATACGATGTTTTGCTTTCCTATTTCGAAAGGAATTTTTGAACAGTCATAAAAAATATTATTTTTTTATTTTTTATTTGGTTGGTATTTAAGTTATTCTTAGATTAACTTAAGATGCGTGAAATTACCTTTCTTAATAACGGGGTATTTGCACAAATTACGAATACAGTTAAAATGTATGTAATACATAAATAGTATTTTTTGATTATGATATCGTGCCAAGAATATGTTATTTTAATATTTTCACTCATAATTTTTGATATCAAAAACGATCTAAAACCGTACATTATGACATAAAAACCGCCATCGGCTGTCACCAGCATCAACTGCATGACGTCAGTGCCGCCGAATTCAAAACTAAAAACGAACATTCCGTCATGGAGGCAAACGGATAAGGGCACATTTTAAATTGGGATACAAAATGTATTCGTCAACTTAAAAATACCGTCATTATCGCAATTTTTGTTTTTTTAGACATTTAAAAAAAATAGTGAAAATATCCTATTATTGTAAAAATGTTCCGGATCATTTTTTTTCTTCAATCAATTCTCAATAATACAGCGATATTATGGATTTACCAGGGGTAGGTACTTACGGGTCCATAATGGCTACATTTGCTCGTATATTTTAAGAAACGCTTGATTTCCGAGGTCTGATTTTTAGGTTGTTTAGTTAACTTTGCCTGGGCCGCCATCTTGAAATAACTTCTGCGAACACTTCTAAATATATGTTTATTAAGCAAGATAACCGGGATAATTTATGTATTCCCGTGGTGTTTAAGTTGCGGTAACCCCAAAATCTTGGCGAATTTCAGGGACTTTTATTTGGGGCGGAATTAGCCGGGACAAAGTACCTACCGCGGATAAACTCTCGGGAATAAAATAATGAATATTTATGACGAGCTTCATTCCACCTAATTCTACAATATAATTGGAGTCTCAAGTATTTAAATTAGCCAAGTTCCGAACCACTGCCGAGTACCTACCTGCTTTTAAGCGAGAGCAAAATCGGATTATTAGATTAAGTACTTACCTACTTTTTTTTTGCTTTTGGAGGAAACAGAAACTAAATGATACTAATAAAATCTTGTTTCACAGATCACTTGGTTAAATTTTACAATAAAAGTTATGTTGTTGATTATACCCGTCAATTAATACTGTGGGGAAAACACACATTTCTTAGAAAAATGTGTTATCTTCACGTGACAAGACAAATCGGAAAAGGCAAAAGAATGGGGTATTTTTACAAATTTTGAGTACCGTTAAAACATATGGAAGATTTAATTAAATAATTAATTTTCTGACTTTGACTATCGTAATAAAAATATCACAAACAAATATAAAACAAACTCGTCGTTTAGGCGGCAAATTATGGAAAATTTATTTTTCAACAAAAAAAATGCAAAATACCTTAATTTTCGTATTTTTTCGAGAAAAAAATAGTGATAATACCGTATTGGATGGACAGCTTTCATCAAGTAATCCTGAAGATGCCCATCCACTTCAATTCACATATATTCTATGCGAATCAGATGAGTTCTGCCCTTACCTATTCATGATTCGAAACAAACTATTCACATCAACAAAATTGTGATTTAAAAGGTTTTCACACAGTTTTACGGCAGAGCCATAACGTTATAGTAAGTTTGTTTTACCAAAAACTAGAAGGCAAGCGACTGAATTAGAAACAACACAAAAGTATTTGAAATAATCTTCACATTCTCCGCACTCGTGTGTAACTACAGGGTTTTCTTTTGTCGAGGTGTTATTTTGATATTCAATCGTAAAAGATCAATGGTTTCGTTGCTTGTGTGGCACGTAGCGCGGTCTTGTTGAAAGTAAACGTTGTTCAGATCAATACCATCCAATTCCGGCCATAAAAAATCATTAATCATCTCTCGATGGCGCAATCCATTCACCTTAACTGTTGCTCCAGCCTCATTTTCGAAAAAGTAAGGTCCAATGACTCAACGACAATTTTACGAGGTGGAAATGGGCCTCATCACTCAAGATGATTTTCATTTGATTCACTCAAGTGAATTTTAATAATTTCAATGCGTTGTTGAAGCGTGTATCGTTCCATTTTCTTTAATGGCGTAGTTTTTACTTGTCAAATGTTAAAAAATGACAGCTTCAAAAGCAACATCTACCGAAATAGCGGGCTATTCAAAATAACACATCTTATTGGAAAACCCTGTATAACGTAGCACAGATGAAAGTTTAAAATAAGACATCCTATACTACGGTACAACACACTACAACCAAATTAAACTATCTTTCAAATTAATTTCCACTGTCCAGTTCGAAACAAACTATTCCACATCCCACGTTCAAAAACTGACTACACACAACATTCACTTTTCAGAAGGATATTTTCCATTTGTCCTTAGTTCAGTTTACTAAATGCATATTGGAGAAAATGAAATCAAATTGTTAATTACGTACCCTCTCCTTCTGCTGTGTATAATATGGTTCCATGATAACTCAACACAGTGACAATTCAACACACTTTTAAAAAGTGATATGAATTCATTATAAACGATGAAATTTTTTTTTTTTAAACCTAACCTAACCTAACCTACTTTCCATGACTTATATAACTTTTTAAAGATGTGATGATTTATCCGGTCACCTTGTAAGATATCTAAGATACTATCTCAGTTAATTTCACTAAGGTTTTTTTTATATTTTTCTGTATATTTATGTTTTTTCTGTATGTAACATGAATTTTATGTGGAAACTTCACTGGTTAATGCAACAATAAAAATTAAATTATTTAGGTAAAATTTAATTATTTATGTAAAATTGTAAAACAGTTTGTTTCCCCAATACACTAAAATAAAACTCACATTATAATCTATAACATTAAAATCTCAAATACAAGCTGGATATAAAACATAGGGAGATCAGAAATATAAAATATACTGACACCAAATACAGACTAAATCCACTGAACTGCACTAAAAACATCATGAAATATATGTATTATTATTTCAGGAAAAAGCACTACATAACATATTCATAATTAGTAATTACTTTATAAGATCTATACCAAGGCTGCCCAACCCCAGGCCCGCGGGCCACAATGTGGCCCGCGAACGAATTATAAGTGGCCCGCGTGAAACATTTTCAAAAAACCCGCCAATCCGCCAATTTGAAAAAGTGTCGCGGGCCCGCGGTAAAACAAACAATGCAGCTTGCGCGCGGTCACCAGTGTTGCCAACGACGGCGATTTATCGCTATTTAGGCTACTCAGAACGAGAATCAGCGACGAAAAAATCTAACCTGTTGAACTTACTTTTGAAACAAAAATACACCGGTTTTCGACATAATATCTTTTGCGTCGAAATGGAATCCTGTAGCCACCCTCCCCCTCCCCATGGAATTCTAAAAATTGCTGTGGGGTATCACATATGATGTTCGGGTTCCGTAACAACCTCCGTAACAAGTTCCGTAACAACCCCCCCCCCTCCCCCATGGATTTCAAATATTTTGTGGGGAGCACTCATTTTGAATTTTTTTTGTGGGGAATTATGTTTTATAGAAATTCTCTAACAACCCCCCCCCCATGGAAATAGGAACCGTCAGGTATTCAGTGGCCCGCCAGTGATTCAAAATCGTCAATTTGGCCCAACTGTTAAAAAGGTTGGGCAGCCTTGATCTATACTATTGAATTATTTCAATAATATGTAAATTAAATCGTCAGCACGGGAGATCCCAGTGAGCATATCATCATCTCTATTTATTACCAAAAACGGGAGATAATTAAACGTTTATTATTAAAATAATCTTCCGTCGTCATTACTATAATATAATTAGCTACATCTGTGATGTACTGCATTACTTTTCATTGTGCGTCTTCTGACGTACTTAGTATGTTAAAATCAAACGATGATTTTAAAAAAAGATATTTATTATTATCATGTTTAATTAGTAGAACTCTATTTTAATTTAAATTTTTTTATTTTTATATATTATTATTCAATTTACAAAAACAGTTTATTTAAAAAAAATTCTGCTGTGTAATTATTATTACGCTTGAAAGCTGTTTCGCCTTGTAAAAACATCAAACTGACCGTTATCAAACATTATCATACTGTCAATTTAATAAAGCCTTCAGAAGGCGATACAGCTGTCACGCATAGTAATAATTTTACACGTATAAAACTTACTGATATAAACTATACTGTCGATTTATTAAAAATCTGGTAAAATTATTCGTTCTCCTGTTGAAAACGAGACTGCAGGCCTTTCACGAATGAATTGACAGAGTTCCCAACAAAGTATCAGTTAACATCAAGTGTTTTGTGAGAGCGGCGGAACACGTGTTCACACAAATACTGATATTGTTGCATTCCGTCATGATATTTAGCAAAATAACACGTGTTCTCATGAAAATTGGCATGCTATCACTTTTTTGACAGGATCATTTTTCTTCGTGTACAGCTAAACTTGTTTATAAATAAATAGATTTTTTTATAAATTGATATTATTCAAATCATGAAAGAAAAACTTTATAAAAATAAAATAATAAATAAACTGTCTCTGAAGCATACGCATTATCTCATCGGAAACATTATAAACAGGGTATTTAAAAAAATAACCTACATAGGTTAAAAAATCCCCATTGATTCGCATTTTCCTAAAATATAGGTACGTTGAACATCACGAAATAATAAATAAATGGGTAGGTACTGTATTACAAACGAACCACGTTTCCCCAAATTCAAATTGCTACTTTTTTACATCATTAGCGAAACATCCTGGAGGTAGTATTTTCGGCATATTAAGGAGATCAAGGAATTACATCCTTCAAAAGATTTCATTCGTTGCTTAAATTGAATCAAATAATATATTTTGTGCTTAGAAAAAACGTTTTTAATGATGACGAAGATTTCGATGATATGTTAGACTCGATGTTAATAAAGTCAAGGAAATATGAAGAAAAAATAACTTTATGTAGATTGTTTTAATGATGGATTTCTTTGACGGAACACTTTTGTCAAAAAACTTTAATTATTTTAGCGTCTTTATTTATTTATAACAATCATTAAAAGGACATTTTCTTCGAGCTTGAAGTAAACTGAGTTTGACGTCCTCCATGGTCGAGGAGTAAGGCTCTCGACTAGCAATCCGGAGGTGGCGGGTTCAAATTCCGGCGTGCGCAAGAAAATTTTATTTGATTAATTTATGTTGTTTTAAAGTTATCAACACAATGAAAAATAAAATAAAACATCTTATTTTGGGTAGTAATTTTAACTATATTACAAAATTTGTAATTTAAATTTATGCCCATTAAACTGTACTTATCATTTTAATTTTATATTTCATTATATTGTTTACGAAACATTACGAAATTGTATCTAAAATCATGAAAAAATCAATTCTTTAATGGCCTATCTTAATATATAAAAATCACGTGTCACTGTGTTCGTACACGCTAATCTCCGAAACCGCCCAACTAATGTCAATTAAATTTTGCAAATGTGGTATGGTTGGTTCCAGCTTGAAATATAGGATAGTTTTGGAACCGATAGGTGGCGCTATTGTCGAGATCTAAAGAAAAAAAAGGTGGCTGTCTGTGGAAGGACAACATCTGCCCCAGTCCACTATTAATATTTAAATATTCGAAAAGTAGTCAACCGATATCGCTGAAAATTTTAAACTTTGTTCTTATTAGTACCATCAGTGTTTAGAGAGTGATTTGTGTATTTACTGCACGTTTTCGTTAAAAAAGAATTATTCAGTTTGGTTGAGTATTTTGGTCTCAATTTCAAAAACAAGCGTTCTGCGAAAAGGCTGAGCAGCCGTTTCCTTTAACAACTATTTTTGATTTTCCTAATTTTTGCTTTTTTCGCCCAATTTTCCCAATCATAGAAATAGTTGCTTTACTTCTTCATTACTCTGTCGTCTCAATAATAATACTACGTATGACGTCACAGCGTTTATTCACGTGGCACGTGACGCAAGATGTAACAGCTACCCGCTCACAACTGGATGCCCCAATTCTGGGTGCATGAAAGATCGACCCCAATATGGGATGTCTAGATAAACGCCATTAACGGTACCTACCTATACCAGTGCCGGAATAAGCACTTTAGCTGCCGTAAACATGTATTTATGTACACAGTGTTTCACGTTCACACCTTTTAACATCAGGGAGTGATTTA
Organism: Hesperophylax magnus; assembly: GCA_026573805.1. Lineage (NCBI taxonomy): Eukaryota > Metazoa > Arthropoda > Insecta > Trichoptera > Limnephilidae > Hesperophylax > Hesperophylax magnus. Next base: position 6,991,689 of record JAIUSX010000061.1, on the reverse strand, counting down.
TAATACTCGACACGCTTATCTAAGAGAAAATCTAATTAAAATTTTCAGACAGAATAATTTAATAAGTATTTCAGCTTCTGAGAGGCTTACTTGACTCCGCCTTGGATGGAGCCTTCGTGCCTGAACTGATCATGGGACCTTTATATGATTGTCCTATAATAAAATATATTGTTGTTTTTTTATTATTTAATCTCTCAACTCCGTACAACAAAGTACGGTCGCAGTCAAAATTATGAAGTTGAAAATTCGTAGCTCTTCTAAATACATCTATTTGAATTTTAATTTTGTTTTCAACAATGAATGAATGCAAATCTTGGAAGCGGAAACCCACTTACTGACATAAGAGATAGATACGAGGTAAGAGATAAGAGGTATAAGATAGATAAGAGACAGGTGAGATAGGAGAAAGGTCATATAAAGAAAAGGGTTAGCTTGGAGATAGCGATAGATCAGAGTAAGATATGATTAAGATAAAATATAAACATGAGATGTATAAAATATATATAAGATAAGAGATATATAAGTGGAAAATGAGATAGATAAGAAAAAGATAAGCGATAAATAAGAGATAGATAAGCGATAGATAAGCGATAGATAAGTTATAAATAAGATAGATAAGCGGTAGTTAAGAGATAGATAAGAGTTAAAAATGAAATAGATAAAAAATATATAGAGAGAGATAGATAAGCGATAGATAAGAGATAGTTGAGGGATAGATAAGAGATCAATGAGATGGGTAAGAGATAGATAGAAATATATACAAGATAGATAAGCTATTGATAAGCTATAGATAAGTGATAGATAGAGGATAGATAAGAAGTAGATAATAAAAGATACGGGATAGATAAGAGATAGATAAGCGGTAGATAAGTGATAGATAAGATATAGATAAAAATATAAACAAAGCGATAGATAAGAGATTGATAAGCTTTAGATAAGAGATGGATAAAAGATAGATAAGGGATAGATAAGAGATATATAAGAGATAGATAAGATAAAGATAAGAGATAGATATGGGATAGATAAGAAATAGATGAGTTTAAAATGAGATAGATAAAAAATGTATACAGAGATAGATAAGCGTGAGATAAGCGATAGATAAGCGATAGATACGGGATACATAAGAGATAGATAAGAGATATATAAGCTGTAGTTAAGAGATAGATAAGAGTTAAAAATGAGATAGATAAAAAATGTATACAGAGATAGATAAGCATGAGATAAGCGATAGATAAGCGATAAATAAGCAATAGATAAGAGATAGAAAATAGATAGATAAGGGATAGATAAGAGATAAATGAGAGAAAGATAAAGGGTAGATAAGAGATAGATAGAAATATATATAAAATAGATAAGAGATAGATAAAGGGTAGATAAGAGATAGATTCAGGATAGATAAGAGATAGATTATCGGTTGATAAGCGGTAGATAAGAGAAAGATAAGAAATGGATAAGTTTTAAATAAGATATATAAGAGATAGATACAAAATATATACAGAGAGAGATAAGCAATAGATAAGAGATAAATGAGATATAAACGATTGATAAGCTTTAGATAAGAGATAGATAAGAAATAGATAAGAGATAGATAAGATATAAACGATTGATAAGCTTTAGATAAGAGATAGATAAGAAATAGATAAGAGATAGATAAGCGGTAGATAAGAGATAGATATGTTATAAATGAAATAGATAAGAGATAGATAAAAATATATACAGAAATATATAAACGATAGATAAGCGATAAATATGAGATAGATACGGGATAGATAAGAGATAGATAAGGGATAGATAAGAGATAAATGATATAAATAAGAGATAGATGAGAGATAGATAAGGGATATATAAGTTTTAAATAAGATAGATAAGAGAAAGATAAAAATATATACAGAGATAGATAAGAGATGTATGAGATAGATAAGAGATAGATAAAATAGATAGATATAAGAGATAGATAAGAGTATATGAGATAATTAAGAGATATATATAAGGTAGATAAGAGAAAGATTAAATATATGCAGAGATATTTTAGAGATAGATAAAATATATAAGGTAGATAAGAGCTTGATAAAACAATATATACAAGATAAGAAATTTATGATAGAAAAGGGATAGATAAAAAAATATACAGAAATAGATAAGATATATATGAGATAGATAAGAGCTACATAAGGTAGATAAGAGATAGATTAAATATATACATAGATATATAAGAGATAGATAAGAGATAGATAATAGTATATGAGATATATAAGAGATAGATAAGGGAGAGATAAAATATATATGGAGATAGATAAAATATGAACATGAGATAGATAAGATCTAGATAAAAAAATATATACAAGATAACGATATATGAGATAGATAAGAGATTGGTAAGGGATAGAAAAAATATATAGAGATAGATAAAATATAAAAATGAGAAAGATAAGCGATAGATATGAGATATATGAAATAGATAAGAGATTGTTAAAATATATACAAGAGATACATACGAGATAGATATAAGATAGATATGAGATGGATTAGACATAAGAGATAAGGGATAGATAAGAGGTTAGACTAAAATAAATTCCAAAAGATCAGAATATTGGATAGAAAAGATAGCTCTGAGCGAACCAACCCGAGGCGTCTATTTTCCAAAAAAGGATATCTTTTTTCCAATTTTCAAAGTTGAGTTTGTTAAAGTTGAGTTTGAAATCTTGATAGTAATAATTTACTTCTAAGTATTTTAAACATTTTCAATAATTTCACTATCAATTTTAATTTTGCTTTCACTGGATGTCTTATTTTATCCAATTATCATACATTTTGGGGTTTTTTTTTGTATTTAATCTAAGCTTATTTATTTTTAGCCATCTTGATACATTATCTAGTTCATTATATAAAATATATATTAGTTCCTCATAGTTACCTCCAATTATATATATTAGTGTATCATCATAAAAAATAAATTTCGATCCTACACGATCGACATCTAGCAATTTCAGTAGCGCTGTTGACTCCAGTCGGGAAAGAAGGTTCAATCCTCAGCCAAACCAATATATATTTTTTAAATTTTAAAAGACATTTTTAAATATATGAATTACAAAGTTTAAAAAACCTTGTTTATTTAGGGGTTGATGGACGGGTTTACGGACGTTAATTGTATTTAATAGAATGTAAATTTTGGCCTTTTGCCGGTCAGCGTGTAGTTAGTGAAATTAATAACAAATTTTAAGCAACCCCGAGGTGATTAGTAATTACTAAACTTAAGTAGGTAAAGGACCATTCATTACGTGTAACGTATGAGGCACGGGGTATCAAATCTTACGTAAAAAAAAATTATTACCTTGGCATATGAGATCTTCCCAGGTTATAGTGGGTCAAGGCTGGCGCCGTCATTGTACAAAACAAAGGTTCCATTTTTTGTTGTGAAATGAAAAATCGGCCAATAGCCATCATACAATGTATTGAACCAAAAACAAACCATGACTTAGCAGGTAAAAATTGCAAGACAAAAATTAAACAAACAACATACCTGTGGACCTGTGAAATTTGAGCTAAACTAACAACCTGCTTTTCTTCGTTCTTCGTACTTCCTTTCAAAAATGATCCAATCCCCAGATGTCTTGAAGGTGACCTCGTGAGAAGCGAGGTGATGGATGTTCATTGAAATTTGGAATTTATCCTTGTCAGCGGTCACGTTCGTCAGGATGTTGTGGTGCGGAGAAGCAGGCATCGCTCGGAATGGCATGTAGCAATCCCTCGGCGGCAGTAATGAGGCCATGGGCCAGTTCAAAATGGAGTGAGGATTGTATGATTGATCCGACATGATTACAACATTACTTGCGTCTTGAAGTGTTCACATAAACTATCGTGGAAACGCACTCCGTACTTACAGCGATACGGAATAGTGATAAACAACAAGCCGAACCGCAGTCAATAGCGAATCACAGACCAATCCCTTTGATTATCAGACATAATCGAATCTACGTCGTTTCTTTCTCCGGCGTCCATTCAAGAAGTACCGTTTCCTAGCCGGAAACAGTGCCAATCCAAATTCACCAAAAAATGTTGCCAGTCGAAGTCGAAGTAGGAAAATAATTATTTTTCACAGTAGGAATTATTTCCGTGACATACGATTTATTTTAATCACTTCAGGAGTGGATGTTGTACTGAACCATTTTTTTCAAGTCAAGATAGACATGGTGTTTGGAAATTCATGGTGTCTACGTACAGTGGAAAAATATGTAAGAGATCCCAAATAACCTTAAATCACAAATCCTTTTTTGGTTAATAAATGTATATTTATTTTAAAATACAACTTGATTGATAGGTTAAAATATTATATCAGGTATAGATAGGTATTTATGACATGTGTGAATTCTTCACAATCACTTCCAATTTTTCAGTGCCCAAAAATTGGCATGACTGAAAGCCAAATAATATAATTTGTATGAAAAAAGAAAATATGTACATTATTTATAATAATTATATTTGAAATATTTTTTATATAAAAAAAATCTACTTTATAATCATTTTTAGGCGTGACAATTACAAATAACAATCACACATAACAGCGAATCTTTTAATTGAAAATAACATTTAAGGTAATATTTAACTATCGAAATAAAGAAACTTAAGAATTTAAAAATTTCTACAAAATAAACTGTTTTCATATTTTTTTATCAATGTCCAATTTTCTCTGAAACTTTACCACTGTGCACATTTAAAGTACATATCATTTCTAAAAAATAATGTATTCTTTTATATTGGTGAAACATACAAAAAACCTTTAATTAATTGTGGAAGAAGTCAAATTATAAAAAATAAAAAAATTTCACTAATATATTTAAAAGTAATCGTTTGATTAAATAAATAAATACGTAAAAGAAATCACCGTACAGTCGGGCCGGGAGAGACACGACCTTTCCGGCTAAAGCTGTGGCCGTGACTGAACTATAAACGTGCAAGTTCTTCAACACCTGCACACAAATACAGTAACGTGCGTTATTTTAATTAATTCTTATGAATACATTAATAAAATATCAAATTTTTCTAGAGGGATTCCTCGCGAAGTTACTAATTCATCGCCTGCAAAAATAAAATCTGGTGATTCCCGCTCATCTTATCGTTGAAAACTCCTTATAAAATTGGCAAACCATTTTACATAAGATATATAATGGTAAGGTCCTATTTTTATAAATCTTAAATATGAATAACTTGTATCTCTGTGAATCCCTCTAGAAACATTTAAGATTTTAGTAATACGTACATCAAAAATAATTAAAATGTGAGCGTCGGGGTAATCCCCGCTATCAGGGTATTGTGTCACCTTAAGAAGGGGGACTTCACATCAATATTGTCATCAAGTGTTTCACATCACTATTACTGTAGGTGGTAGCATAAATAAATCTGGGTGGTAGGTAGCTAAGATGTTATTATTGTCCGGTGATCTGTCTAAGGAAAATGTCAAATGTCGTTTTGATCAATAAAGTCGTATTATAACAGTCAAGCGTGCTCTCCATAATCATCCTTAAAATACTTAACAAAATGACGGTACTTATATCGGAAAGACAGGAAGGGCTTTCTCAACTAGATTCAAAGAAAATATAAATATAATGTTTTAATAATAAAACGCACTTTTTGAAAATTTGCGGAAAATCTCTTGAATCTCGTGAATAATCACGTCCCGCTTGACAACAATGAACTTGAACCCATACATATAGAAAGAAGGGGCCTTTCATTAAATATACTCGAACAATTAGATATCAATAAAAGAACCAATGACCCTAATATTACATTAATTAATAAAGGAAGAAAAATGATTTATTCCCCGCTTCTAAGTACGTTCACAAAACCTAAACAATATAACACATTTAAAAAAATTAATAGCAGCCACATCATTATTATACAATTAAGATAACATTAATGTGGGGTAAACAGACTTCAAAATACCCCCACAGAATGTGAAATCTATTGTCACAATTATTTTATTAGTAAATCGGTTTAACCGGTAATAAATCGTTTTAAATTGGGAGGGGGTAAAAGAGACTCATATAAATAAGTCGTCTAAACGTGGCTAAAATCACAGTTTGAAAATGGCCTTGAAAACCGAAACAGCTGTAACAATAACAAAAACCAAAAAATACTTGCAGAACCTAATAATTATATTATTAAATTTGATTTTAATAAAAAAAAATTTAAATAATAATAATAATGACGGTACTTACCCATTTATTCTGCGGTGTCCAGATTGTCGTGGGTCGTTTGAAAGAAAGATGGCGTTAGTGGAAGACCTTCCAATGAATTGATTTGACGGTTAAGGTTATGTTTGTTTTGGTGTTTGGCATTTACTGACATTCGTTGCTTGTTTTCTTGTTAAAATGGGATGTAAACAAAGAATAGGTTCCGTAAGACGTTACGAAGTGTAATATATAAATAACGTGAAATCCATTGACTATCGCGAAACCACGATTCAAAACTGCGTTGCGGGCTAGGACAAGTGTGCACGTTGGCCTGGGAACGTAGAAATGCACTCGTTGCGTACGTGGGCCCAGTGTGTACTTACATTTAGTCTTCGAAAACCATCAACCGGAATGCAATATCAGATTGAAATAGTTTCACGAACTAGCCACTAGAATCTTAATACTTCATGCTTATGCTTATACTTTATACCCACCCTAAAATGAGCACTTTTTAACCTTAATACTGCACAAAAGTGCCAATTACTCGGAGTCAATAGTACTATGAATTCCACACAAGAGTCTCAACTGCTACTAACCGTCTGGAGCCAGTGAGACTATGGCATCCCCAGTTCTGAATGGTGGTCTTACACCAGGGGCTTACTATGTGTCGGTAACGCGCCGCAATTTTACTAACCTTATACAAAGTTCAACAAAAAAATGACACTCAGTGCAGGTACTAATTCATTCAAAGATATAATGTAAGAAGAATTGGATCGTGATTATATTACGAACTTTCACAATCATTAACATCAAAAAATTTATATATTTTTACATTTTTGTAAAGTGTATGGTAAATTATTTTCTTATTTTATGGGGCATGCATAGCTTTATGGCCTCTATGGACTGCACGTACCGCCTCTGGTATTCACAAAATAAAATAAAGAATTCATCTCGCTCACCACCACTTTTCCTATTTCATTTTATAAATAACCGATTTGCACTCTCCCCAATGCAAATAAAACCCATAAGAACTCAACATAAGTTAGAGCGTTTTCGAAAAAAAACTATTACTCACATCGTTTCACTTCCCCTAGTAATAAAATGCCCTGCAAATAAAAATAAAGTGTTTCCATGATTTACACCCGTAAACACGAAAATCCTTATTTGAATTGAATCAAATCCCTTAAAATCTTTTCTTTCCGGTACGTTGAATATTTCAGGAAGCTTATCCTCCCCTTATCACATCCTTTCCTCTTCCTCTCTTCCTTCTTCTTCCCCTTTCCGTTCTACTTCTCCCACCTCAAATCTTCATTACAATTCTAAATTCGTTCAAATAATAGCCCGCAGCTAATCGCGAATCTATTTGAGCTAATCGGATTGTCTCGAAGTCGATGATGCAAATTTGGCACTGAAAACAGTATTGCGTCTTGTTACGACGTGAGGAGCGCATTAATGGTTTGGAGAATTGACCGTAAATTCAGTATCTTCGTGGAAATCCCTCCCCATAATTCTTGTAGAGGGTTTTATTAGATATTAAAATAAATTTACATATCACATGTACGTACCTTTCTTTCCAGCGCTAGAAGATTTTGGCACGCTGCAGAAACGGTAAATTATGAAAACATTCAATTTCTTAACCCTTAAGCCGTTTATTTTACTTATTATTGTAATATTTATTTTAATCTCCGGTGAATTTGAAAAATTTAAGATATTACTGTATTACTTTACTATATCCATCAACGCATTATTATGAACTACTGCCAAAATGTTATGAACTTTGAAATTTTGTATGCATCATTCAGCAAACGGGGTATTTCCTCTTAGGAGCCGAAGTCTTTTACATAAGTGGATACTAAAAGCTTAGGACTAAAGCGAGCTACACACATTATTAAAATATTCATGTAATGTGATCGAAAGTCAATTTTATACGTATTAATGTTTGGAAGAAAACAAAAAATTATGATGTACAATAATCTTGACACTCCTCCGTCTCTTTCTGTCTGCTTGGAAGTCCATGATAAAAATGTAAGCGACGTATATCCTAAAATGAAAACTTCAAACTGACAGAGTACTTTGAGCGAATAACGCCGAGCGCTAATCTGAATAAACGAGCGGCAACTCACACCTCAAAGTCTCGACGCCAAATCTCTTTCTTCCGTCTGAATCCGGCTTTAAAGCTAGGAAAATAAATATCTCATAATATTATATCTTATAAATATCTGGATACATGAATTACGTAATAGTAAAATTTCATTAAAAATATAAAACGAAGATCTTTTTTCGAGCATTTTTTTGATTATTTGTAACTGAGTTTTTAGCTCCGTAGCTCTTGCAGTATTTTTTATTTTATTTTTTATTATTTTTATTTCTTGCTAGAGCAATCCCGACGAGTTAAAAAACTTATTTTTGGACGAGAGAAACTTACAATACATATGTGGGAGTTTATAGGTTCAATTTTATATTGGTATTTTGATATCAAAATTATAAGTTTCACATACGAAACAGTAAAATAAATAGAAAAATGTCACAATTATAAGTGTCGCATTAGAAAAGTACACAAATGGAAAATGGGAGGTTAAGTAGAACAAACAAGAAGAAACCATAAAGGAAACAGACAGGGGTATACACAAAAGTACAGAGCCAAGGTAGGAATTTAGAAGAGGGTACTAACCCACTAATACATTGGTAAAAATAGATTATGCTCAATTACATATGGGATAGAAAAGGAGAGAGAAATAAATAAAACAAACTACAGCACGACAGGAATTACGTATTTTCGTTTTTATATGTTTAAAAAAATATATTCTTTTAAAGCCTTAGTTTGCATTTTTGGATTATGCTGTCTATACATATCTGGAAGAGAGTTATAGAGTGTGTAGGCAATAAAATTAAGAGAGTTTACAATATATAGTTAAGATTTTATGGTTGAGAGAGTTAATTCTTCACGAAACTTAGGCAATATACGTATAGTAAATAAGTCACTTATCTCACTAGGGAATTCCTGTGTCGTGATATGCAGCAAAACAATTATAATTAATAATAAAAAATGTGAACTTAATTTAATATTGAAAATATGTACCTACAAAATTAACACAATTATAAATGGTACATTTATTACAGCTGAGCAGTTCGTTTAAAGTTGTCAACAGTAATATTCTACTGACTAAATAAGTATTACAAATTAAAAGTGTTGACTTATGAGCCACAATCGTAGGGTGACCATACTGACAATGATAAGAGAGATATATGAATAATTATTAACAAAAAGTAATTTAAAATAAAAATAGGTAAGTCCTGACCGATAAAGCATAAATAGTAAGCATGTAACAATTAGTAAATAAATATAGGATAATAAATAAAACAAATTAAGTACATAATAATAAGACGTACATAAATTAGGTAGATAATAACAGGTACATTAAGTAGATAAATATTAAGTAAATAATAATAATAATAAAATTAATTGTACATGTAATAATTAATTATACAGATTTAGGAAATGATATTAAAAGAATTTGGCATTCTCAGACTATAAAAATATTACCATTTGTTATTTCGGCTACTGGCATTATACCAAGCTCTCTCATTCAAAATTTAGGTGTATTAGATCTGTCAATGAATGTATATATAAAAATGAATATAAAAAAAAAAAGTACGAATATGTGCTATTTTATTTATTTGGGTTATAAATATTGAAAAATGTTCCATTGAAGAAATAAATTTTGCTTGATTTTAGATACAACTTTAGAATTTTTTTTCTCGAGTTAATTGTGATTAATAAAAAAAATCTCATCCTACCTACAGAATTAATGTAATGATTTATATAATAATACAAAATTATATTTTTTGGTTACAAATGTTAATTTATATCCAACAATTGTGTGTTCAAACGTAAATCGTTCGTTTGTGATTTAAATTTACGGCATCAAATTTATTTTTAAATCATCTGTATTTTTTATTTTATATTTGATCATATTAGTAGATATCTTTGAATATATAACAATCGACGCATCGGTCTAATTAGAGTCTTTGCGAAGATATAGTTCATTATTGTCGCATATGTCAACAGTTTCCGTAGTGTAGCGGTTATCACGTGTGCTTCACACGCACAAGGCCCCCGGTTCGATCCCGGGCGGAAACAATTCAACATTTTTTTTTAGGTAATTTCTTATTCATTTATAGACGCATTTTAAAGGTTTTTATTTTTGTGACCTAATTAATTTTTTAACAGAATTTAATTAACATTACGTTATATTTTTACATAATTTTTCCGTCGAATTAACTTATATATACATAACAATACAGCATTTTAAAGCTTTTTTTATTTTTGTTACCAAATTAATTTTTTTAACGGAATTTAATTTTTCTTGTATACATAAAAAATATTTAATACGGAAAATATATTTGACAAATTTAATAAAATTATTTTATTGTCCAGAATAATTTTCATTTTAAAATGTTCTTGTAGTTATACGGAGTTGATGCCAATGTAGGTTTTTAAATGATAATAATAATAATAAAATAAAAAACTTATATCATTGATGTCGCTATACCAAATTCCTGTAATATTAAAAAATCTGTTAATGAAAAAATAAGAAAATTCAGAGATTTAGGAAATGAGATAAAAAGAATTTGACATTCTCAGACCATAAAAATATTACCATTCGTTATTTCGGCTACTGGCATTATACCTAGCTCTCTCATTAAGAATTTAGGCGTATTAGATCTATCAAAAAATTTATATATAAAAAATGCAAAAATCAGTCATTTTAAATACATGTAGGATAACGAAAGATTTTTTGAATATTTATGTTGAGGGATCAGTGGGATTTATAGGCCCTGTTAGGAGTTCTACCGAGCCGAACCCTCTGATATGAAAATATCTGGAGTCGGTGAATTATTTTCCAATTTGATCTCTGGTGAGTTGACGTCTTGTTCTTATATTGTTTTGTATTTATTTTGCTTATATAATGCACTTGCATAATGTTGATTGACTAGATGATCATTTGTGGAAAATTGTGTGGAAGGGTTTAGTTTTTCCTATGGGGAAGATTTAACCCGGACATAAAATAAAAAATAAAATAAAATAAAAAGGTATAAAAAAATAGATAAAAGCAAACATCTAAAATAGCCAAGTAATTAAAAAAACATGCAGAGTATTATTAATATTATTGCTATCTTTACATATTACAAAAAAAAAATTATGTAAATTTAGGTTACTTGAAAAGTAAAGTGAAATGTTTTGTTTTAGAATTATGCTTCATATGTAAACTCAAATATTATATGCTTAAATAGATTAAAAATAATCCTTAAACTCATAAAACTATTCAAAAAATAATATATATATATATATATATATATATATATATGTGTAAAACAAAATTACTTACTCTTACGAATTTTAAACATATCTTGTAGTAGAATATCTACATTTTTATTTCAACTTTCAGTTCTATCTCCATTAAAATATTATTTTTATTTATTTTTCACCTTATTTTTATTTTTTATAAATACATTTAGTTTTATTTATTCTCATATTTTTTTATCTTAGATTTTCTTATTTTCATATTATTACTTTTTATCTGTTTATTATTATATTTTATGTATGACTATCACAACACGGGCATTAGCCTAGTGTGATGGTCAAAAGAAAATGTACTGCATCATCGTGTAAATATTTATTATAAATAAAAATATATAAATCAAATTATCTGTAATGTGTAGATAATAATTTTATGTTAGTACTTCTCGGGGACTTACAAATGGTTATCTCATTAGTTTTAGCCAGTGTTAGCAATGTAAGCGCCTGAACATATTACAAAACATCGTCTTTTCTCTACTTTCTATAAATACAATATGCATGTAATATACTCGTATGTATATATTTGTAAGTTGTATATATATATAAAACTTTCGGAAGAAATTCTCTTAAGTTTAGTGAAAACCCTACCAAAATCAGGTTAGTAGTTAAGAAGAACTAAGCGCACAAACAGACGCGGATAGCGACTTTGTTTTATACTGTTTATAGATTTGCAAATAACCTATAATATTAATAATACCTTTACAAATTGTGTACCTTGGTCTTCTTTCATACATTTTAACGGAATGTGTATGAAATATCGATTCTTTATTTTACATTAATGAAAAATTAAGAATTATATTTTTCATGGTGTAATTATTATAATCCACTTTTTACCTAATTATCAACATTTTGGCAGTCCATAATGGAGTTCTGGTACTTACCCTGATTTATGGAAGTGAGGCATGGAACTGGCAGAGAAAGGATGAAAGTAGATTAAATGCTATTGAAATGAGATCCCTGAGGCGTATGTGTGGTAAAACCATGTATGATCGTGTGAGGAATCTGGAGATCCGCAAAGAGTGCAAGGCTGATGTAAGCGTAATGAGTAAGATTAAGAAAGGGACGCTTTCATGGCTTGGGCATGTAGAGCGAATGAGAGAAGAAAGGAGTGTAGCAGAAGTCGGGGACGCCCGAGGAAGACATAGTACAATCAACTGAATCAGATACTCGAGTCGGGCCATGTCAAGAGTCAGAATAATAGAAGAGTATGTATGAGACGATGTATGAATGTGAATGAGGCAAGAAGTGTGTGCCGAGTTGTTTGGCGGTCCGTCTTCTCTGCCTACCCCTGCGGGGAACGGCGTGATGGTTAGTTAGTTAAGAACATTTTATTTGCTAGGATTTAACATACTCCTATTAAATTTCACCAATTTACCTATCTTACCTTTTTTTGTATCCTGGAGTGTTTTTTATTTATGTAATTATTACATTCGTAAACTGCGCACACAGAACCTACTTTTAGGGACATCTTAATGTATTTATTTATTTTTTATAATATTGATTACATTTTATGATTTTGACTGTCCAACTAGGAATGATTCTCGTTTCAGGACAGTCAAATTTACAGGTTTCAAGTTATCCTAGACGAATACAGGATTTAAGACTAGATACATAAAAAGATATATAACATATGTTAAAACGAAGATACATAAAAAGATACATAAAGATACATAGAGGCGTTCGTGATTTCAAATTACATTTTTTAGTATCATTTCGGAATCAGTCCTGCCTAGATTCAACAACCATTTTGTCACTCTTGGACCGAAGGATGACAATTCACACAGTTTCAGCTGAGAGGGGATTTTATTATATATTTTAGGACCGAGATGTGAGAATATTTTTTGATAAGCCGCTCTGTTGCTTGTTGGAACATATTTATATTTTTACATTAGAACGTTTACTAAAGGGATGATTATTTATTCCATTAAAAAGTGGGTATTGAAACATTGGGAAGAAATTCAGTAAAAATGTTTCTCGAAACATGATTAAAATACAAATGACGACTAACGTATTCCAAAATATAACACGGCCCCAACATTGCAATTACGCTGACGACGTAATAATATGTTTGTCCAAAAAATAACATGAAAAGCAAGTCGACAAAATGAAAGCTTTTCGTTTTATTGATATAAAATCCGAGTGTCTTGTTGGTTTCATTAATAATTTCAGTACGTACAGCGATGGTAGGTAGATATCAATAAATTTTAAAAACAATGATCATTTTCAAACTTCCTTTTTTCTTGAGTCCTACTTACCTAACATTACTTTATGAAATTGTTTTCCATAAATATTTAATACTACAACAAATATATTTTTGTTTTAATTACAAAAGGACATTGAAATATTATTAAATATTATCTTTTTTAGGAACGTTTTGTTTCATTTCTTTTCTTTGTTTCTCCTTGAGTTTTCACTAAGCAACTTTCCGAACAAGTGAAATCACTCCCAACAACATTAGTAGTTATCTACAATCATCCTTTAAACGTTTAAAACATCGGAATTTATACTGTGATACCTTCCCAAAAATATTGAATGTAGAGACCTTTACAATATTGGAACTGTTTTTTTTAATATTTATTGCTAAAAGTAACCGCACTATATTTCCTTCGTTATAAAGCATTTTAACAATTTTTTTAAATCAAAAATCTCAGTTAATTTTCCTATACCTACAAACCATACCACTTAACAGAAATCTTTGTTTTCTGGAAACAATAAATCTGGAATGAGTGTTCTGCCGTCATTAAGTTAACGCAGATTTTTCAGACCAGCACTTCAAATTCATCGTCATTTCAATCATGGATCGAGACATCCTATTAAACAGTAAACCGAAAAGCAATGCTGAATATTGATTCCATATTCCATATTTTTTATAGTAAAATAATTTACAATATGAAAAATACATGTACAAATCTTTCGGAATGTAAAAGTAGATCTAGTGTGTTCACCCACAGGATGTTGTTTACCTGGATTTGTAGTTACCTGTGTCTGTGTTTACCGTTTGTATTCAAGTATTTACAAACAAGCCTAGTGACGGCGTTTGCCGTCTTATCGGAATGGTTTGAACAAACGGAAGAACAAATATCAATTTGTATCCGGATATTGTGTACCAACATCCAGAGATCTTTTAAAATACAACTCGTTTTTTTCTACAACACTGCAGGCGTGTTGACATCGGATCATTGCGCTGTTTAAATCTATACTAATTACTTAGTACTTATTTTTACTGCCCATTTTAGGATATTGGTTTCAATTCGGTTCAATTTGATTTAAGGCTTCATAGTAAGCGTTCAAAAAGAAGAAGAAGTTTTGAGAGGAGAAATTCAAAAACGAATGTTCTATTCAGCACGCTCATATTTTAAAAAAAAACTACTTTAATGAATAAGCATTTGCGAAAATGTTGAATAAATCATGACTTTCTTAAAATAGAGCAAAAATCTCTCTAAAAATGTCATATTCTTTTCATAACATGACAAATAACAGAACCAGATAGAGGTGTTTTAATAATTTTTTGAGCATAATTTGAAATTTTTCTA
Source organism: Hesperophylax magnus (assembly GCA_026573805.1). Classification (NCBI taxonomy): domain Eukaryota; kingdom Metazoa; phylum Arthropoda; class Insecta; order Trichoptera; family Limnephilidae; genus Hesperophylax; species Hesperophylax magnus. The sequence goes on along the minus strand of JAIUSX010000061.1, from coordinate 6,976,624 downwards.
TCGAGGGAATTATAGATAATTACTTTTTCAACTCGGCAAATCCAACGAGATTATCTCAAAAATAACATATATATTTTTTGAGTTTAAAAGAAGTATGTCACATTATTTCGGTAGATATTCGGAATGCTTTTTCTGATTCAAATTGACTCCATTTTAATTGATTCAATTCTATTTAATTCTACAAAAATAGTTTCGTTTCGATTTGATTAGATTGAATTCGATTCAGTTCGATTCATATCAACTATTTTCAATTTGAAAGAAAAATTCACGGGTTGAGAACAACCACTGTCGTACCCCGTCAATAACCCCAAGCGGTCTCTACGCCACTGTCAAAAATATTTCTCTCTGAAACCAGTCGATTTAGCGAATAACTGTAACTTATATCCCCCTTCTCATTAAATTAAGTTTGAAGTGGCAAATAAAAGATATCCAAGCTCCCGTTTGGGTCGGTTTAAAAGATACCAAAGCGATGCAGGCAGCTGAAGCCGGAAGCTGATTTTTATTTCATACTCCCCGGCTTATTTCTGCCATTCCACTGATCAGGAAACAATTTTGTTGTTATGCTCGTTTTATGACCAACAGTAAACCCTCCCGACGTAAAAAGAGGGTAGAAAAAATTTTCTAAGCTTATCCAACAGCATAAATAGGTATAGGCAAATAGAGTTTAGATATTAACAGTACTAATTCAGATGTATTGCTCGCATACATCGTGTTTCAAACATCTTATACGATGTCAAAAAAATTGCGTTAAATCAATTTTTTTTAAATAACCTTGTTAAACTTAATTTGAATAATTTATTTATTTGGTCGAGGGGTAAGGATCCGGACTATCTATCTGGAAGTCGCGGGTTTAAATCAAGGCGGCGCGCAAGTTAATTTTATTTGATTAATTTGAGTCATTTTTAATAAACTTATTAAAAATAATATAGAATATATTTGCGGCGTTTTGTAAGACGACCATTCAGAAACGTTGCTTAATTGACTGTAGCCGGTGACCAGATCTGAATAGCCAGGTACTTACCCCTTCCTCCTCATCATATACTTCTCCTCCACATTTACTTTAGTCTCACAACATACCCCGATTGAGGATGCCATAGTCTCATTAAAAAAAATCCCAGTTACGAATAACCTGACAATATTTTAATTTCTACTTATTCCATAATTATAGTAGTGAATTGTTGGTTGCGCAATGATGTAAAACTTAGGTGCAGAGTATTGAGCCCACGTCGTTTGGGTGGAAACCCGAGGCATTTATCTTCTCAGCTATTTGTGACAATAATCAAAATTAACATACTTCGTTCGTTCTTTCTCAGATGGTCAAGTACTTCCCTTGACCAGGCGACAAAGGGTTTACCCGAATGGTACCTTGGTAGTGGAGCAAGCGCAGAGGGCTGAGGACGCTGGGACCTACACGTGCCAAGCTACTAGCAGGCAGAAGTTGTCTGCGAGGAGGGACATCGAAGTACAGGTCATTGGTGAGTAACATAACTATAGAGATGATATTATTTTGCATTCTACATTTATTTATTTTAAAAAGAGATGAACTTGCCAATATTTAAAAGTCTCCTTGGGCCGGTAAGGAATCAACATATTATACCGAATTCTTTAAGATCCTGCAAAGAAAAATAAAATTCACTTAAATATGGTAATGGTTTGCAGTGTAATCCATTGTAAACTATTTGGTCGTACAGCACTCAGTTTATATGTCGATTCCTTACCGGCCCATGGAGAAAACTTACTGATATCGAATATTGCTAATTTCTTAAGAATCTTTTCGTAATCCGGTTAAAAACGGGAATGCAGGACTTAAACGAATGAATTGATAAGTTTGCTATTAAATGTGTTTTCACGATGTCGGAAACGTGTTCATAAAAATTCTAATATTTTCTCATTTCGTCGTTGTATATTATCCTGACAAATGAACACGTGTTTCGATATATAACGAATTTACTAAAAAATATGAGGAAAAGGCCTGAAATACCATTTTTAACCGGATTACCAATAATTTTATGATTAGAAAATTAGAAATTATCATTTTTCTCCGTCTAAGCGGAATTGCTGCTTGTGAAGTGATGCTTAAGCCGAGGAATTGAACTCACGATGCCTGGGTGGGAATATTGTTGGTATCTCTATTGTTGATGTTGTCGAAGCCGAAAACGATTTTTTTTAAATTTAGGTTTTTGTATAAAGATTTTCTAGCAATCTAGTACTGTACCCACCTATTTTAATAAATCCTGAATATCTTGATACAAATAGATTCTTCTAGAGACTTCTAAATATAAATATTGCCAATGCGGTGGTACTAGTAGATCGTTGCACCGAAAATTTAACCTCCACTTAGTTCTTAGTCGAATAACCTACCAATTAACCTTAAGGTAAATAATTTTATTTTTCCCAGTACCGCCGAAAATAATGCCCATCCAAGCAATGACTAACCTCCTTCGCGAGGGCATGCGCGCTGCCATCTCCTGCCAGATCCTGGAGGGCGACCTCCCTGTGACCTTCATCTGGGAGAAGGACGGCGTCGCGCTCAACACGGACAGCCCGCAGCATCCAGTCTCGACCTTGCAGCAACCGCTGGCCATCGCCAACCGCCTGGACGAGTTCTCCACTAGGCTCGTCATCGAGCTGATTACTTCTTCCCATACGGGGAACTATACATGTGTGGCTAGCAATGCAGCTGGAGTGGAGAAGTTCACGGTTCCGCTTACCGTTAACGGTACATTATTATTATTTTTACTAGTTCTTACAAATCACGGAATGTAACTTGACTTACGTAATTCCACTCTTAGGCTGGAAATAGTGCCACGCGTACCATCAGTCGACCGACGACGTGGCGGTGACGAGCTGGACCGATTATTCTAGTACGCAACTGTTCTTCATTAATTTACACTACGCATTGCTGCAAGCGAACGACGTACTAGTCGCTCTATTTCCAGCCTTAAAAATAGCCTTCAAAAGTGTGCCATATAAAATACATTATAGGCAGTACAATATAATCATTTTAAAAAAATCTTGCTTGTGTAGTGATGTATTGCATCGCGCAAAAAAGTAATCATTCATATTTTCTGTTTAATATAAGATAATTATTTAATAAAAAATACGAAGAACATCCAAATAATATTACATAACAGTTTTTATACTCCACTTTAATACGACTTCCAATTCAACAGTTCATTTCAAATGAGACTCGATTCTCGATTCGGATATCAATTTTAACAAAAAAAAAAGTTACAATTTATAATGGACAATTTTTAATTACGTCTGGAATACCGGTTTACTGTTACCGGATTACTATTGAGTTTCACTTACGAATATCCGGCAACACTAAAGATATTAGAAGAACGAGATGTTCTAGCGGTGAAAAATTAGACCAAGGAGAGATATGACGATAATTCATAAGTCATTTTGGTATTCACCTACATTGTACTAACTCAAAAATCACATTTTTTTAATTGTGACTTTTCTTGCTGCGGTGCGATACATAGATATATTAAATAACCCTGAAGCGGGGTTGTTAACCCTTTCAATCTCAGAGTTCCTCCTGACGGACATGAACAAATAAAATAACATGTCCAGATTTTCATAAAAAAATCACCTCGTGAAGGAAATTTTTCATGGCATCTATTTTTCTAAGCTAGGTTGCAAACTTTACTCCATCAACAAATACTGTAACATAATGACAGATCCCGTTTTGGCGGTTTTGCTTGGGTTGGGATCAATTACTATTTTAATTTATTTTTTTAATATATTTATATTTATGCATGTTACACTGCAAATGAATATTTTTTAAATAAAAAAAATTGTTTGTGGGATAAGTTTTTTCTCTTCACTAACAAATAACCTTTTGAGGTCTAAAAATAATAAAAATCAAGCAAAAAAAAAGAAATGACCAAAAATTTTCAAAAAATTATTTAAGGCTTTATCAAGCTTAAAATATGGTATATATGTGGAAATAAAAGTGCGGTACTGAAAGGGTTAAATCAATATAAGTATGTTAAATCCAAATGAGTATTAATACTTTACATAAGTATGATCATTATGTCCGTGACTTGTCACATTAGTATCTTGGTATATTCTTGTGGCCCGGCCATAGACATATGAATATTAGTAGACCTGCCCTAAGTGATTAAAAGCGTATTATCCCCACTCCCCATACCGGTTCCATTGGAGCCGGCTGTGCTCGCGTATGGCCTCAAGTGAAATTTGAAAACGTGACGTCATCATTCTTGTGCGAACTATGGTCGAGGCATCATCGGTTCATTTTACGAAATAACACGGCAACATGTTGACTTGTGCTATGAAAACTTGTAAAAATAGATGTGAAAAAGAGAATAAACCCAATTGTCGTATTACATTCCATATATAAGCATTATTTTACTTTATTTTAAGCATATTCACATCGTATAATATGGATCAGTTGTAGAAACATATACTATCACATCGAAAAACGTCTGGACGCGAAACACAAAGCTGGTTGGTTGCTGGGAAGTAAATTATGAACATTTATAAAAGTGTCTTAACTAAATACTTAAACGAAATATTCGACTCTGAAAATAGAACCGAATTTTTTTGCCGAATTTGGACTTCGCAAATTTGTTCATAACGTGGCGAGTAATTTGCGCTCCCATGTAAAAATGTCTATTCATTCAAAAGCAGATTTTACTTTTAAGAAGTAAATGGTGATATTATAATGCGAGATGCCTATTTACTGTCAGATTGATTAATTGACGAATCACAGTCAGCTTAACCCCCTTCGTTCTTCAATAGTTGATTTTACCCCTCGCCATTATCTTCTCGTCTATTAATTCCTATGTCTGTGGGCCCGGCCTATTTCAGCTTATTCCCATTAATAGTGTACATGGTTTGAAAGATATATGATATGAGGTATAAATATATAATTAAGAATGTTAGAGGAAGCGCGCTAATATTAAAAATACGAAAATAATTTAGCTGAAATTGTGAAATATTTAATAAAATACGAATCGCTTAAAATAGAGCAAATATCTGTCAACAAATACCTAATTTAATAATTTAAAGATACACAGAAAAATCTATTTTTTACAATTTTCGGAGCATACTCTGCGATTTTTTTTTATCGAGTGAATTTCATACAAGTACCGTTCCGGCTCTACAAATATGTAGATATTATCTTCAAAAACAACTTTTTCAGTATATATTGTTCAGCGGTAGAAATTTGGTTTGTAGGGGCTAAAACATGTTTTTTTACTTTCTTAATTAGTTTTTTGTTGACGATTTTATAAAACTGTACATATTGGATAACTACGCATTTTTAAAATATGTCTTTCTGATGAGTTTATAAAAATGTACATTAGGTATCTACGTATTTTTACAATATGTCTTGTTGGTGCGTTTATAAAACTGTATTTTCACAATATGTCTGTGATGTATGGTAATAAAGTTGAGTATTTAAGCAATAGATGGCGCTAGTCATAAAGAGTCCGTCAGATATCGCTAGAGTGTAACAAATACTTGTAAGATAATATTGATAGGGAACAAGCTTGTCGAACCAGAGAATTACCAACCCTCGGGAATGAATGAACAGTATAGTTTTCAACTGTAGGTTCATATTGTTACTCAACTATAAAAAGTTTTATGTAAAATTTTTTCAACCGTGAATATTAAAATCACAAAGGAATTTAATAGAGCCTTTGTGTTAAACCAATATGAGAATGGATTGTGAAATATTATTTTAATATTTAAACCTTCTCTCTCACTTATTAAAATATTTAATCAAACACCTCTCTTTCTTATACCAAATTTTGGAGTGTTTTCATTTAAAATTATATATTTAAAATTAGTTTTTTCTAATGATTCTTGTCCGCCTTTCTGAAAAAAGGTTTTTTTTTACATAATTACATTTATGGAATTAGACGGCATGTTTCAGATTCTTCAAAACGTCCGGGGAGTTTGACGACCTCCGTGGCCGGACGGTTATGTAGCTTGACTCCGGATCGAGAGGTTGCGGGTCGAAACCCGGGATACACAAATTTATTTTCTTAACATCATAAAATCATCTTCAGTTTTTCTTGTAAAACATAATACATATATCATATGTCACTTCACCGTGTTTGCGGCACGTTCCAGAGCGGTAGATACTTTCATTATCGCCTTGATGGAAGACCACCATCCAGAATCTGAGAGTAATGACTTTAGACGTGTTTAATGACCAGTTTCCAGTCTCTCCCCGTTACCTTCCCCTGGGAACTAAGTAATTCTAAATATTGAACAAACCATTGACTAAATACAACCAATGAAACAAACAGAATATGGTAAAGGTTTGGTTAGTTTACGTTACGTTAAATTTTTTGTTTGTCTTTTTTTCTTTCATTATTACTTTTCATCACTTTTCTTCGACGTTCTGTTTTGTCAAGTTACCTATTTCCAGTGATCTTCAAATTATTATTCAGCATTATCATATTTTTATTTCTTCTTCTACCAGTGGCTCCAAAATGGACGGTGGAGCCGGCGGACGCCAGTGCTGCAGCAGGGCAGGATCTGTCTCTTCACTGCGGGGCCAGCGGTCACCCGGAACCTACCATAACTTGGAGGAAGGCTGTGGGTATGTTGTGATAGATGGACATCTTACTTACTTTAAATTTAAAAGCGCAATTAATAAAACAAAATAGCGTTGGTATTCTGGCAAAAAAAAACGATACAAAACAGGTATTTCAGTTTTGTATCAACTTCAAACTTTTTAAATATATCTACTTTAAATTTCCCTTTGTTTTCTTGAATGAATGAAAATTAACCCCTTCCCGTCAACCGATCGATCTGAAACTTGGCAGGTAGACTTATTGTCGATGACAATGCATTCCGTCATCTTGGTGGCAATCACGCTTTAATACACGCACGGATTTCTATGAAATTGGATGACATTATAGCATTCTTTATGATGAGGAAAGACGATTTTTCGTTTTATATTATAATATTGTACGACACGTAAACGTTGTATATTTGTAAAAATACAATTTTTAATAATTTAAAAAAAATAAAAGTGAAGCATCAGTGCACAAAAATATGCGATGTGCAGCTCTGGTCTATTGGATAGACTTGGTATTGGACGGTTGAATTTGCCATATCAAATCTATAAAATAAAGTGGGAATCTTAACGTCATAAGTGATGAAAGTCGTGTAAAAATAATATTCGGTACTCGGCCGTCCTAGCAGGCCTAGAAAATCAAGTTTTCCGTGGGTTTCATTTTAATTACTTCTTATGAACGAACGTATTACTAAAATCCCAAATGTTTCTAAAGGAATCCTTCAGAAGGTTACTAATTCATCTTCTACTAAAATAAAATCTGATGCTTACCGCTAATTTTAAACTATTTTTTACAACTTTCAAACCGGTTTACATAAAACATTTTAATGGTACGGTCCTGTTTTTATTAATCTAAAATAAAAATATCTTACATATGTAGGGATCCCTCTAGAAACGATTTAGATTATAGTAATACGTTCATTGGAAGTAACTAAAACAATATAAGGCAAATCATGGTACTATGGGACTACTTTATTTCCTCCCACATGTGGCAATACTAACGCGAATTAATCCGCTGCTATACGCAAACGAGCAAGAGAAGATAAATCTCCATTCCTATTGCAACGTTCGATCCAACCGCCACTCTCTCTACTCCTTCTGCCACCGTCTCCGCGTTCTGTAAAATTGTAATATTCGTCCTCACGAATAAATTAAATTAATTGTGCAGACACTCGTTTCAATCTCCCACCTCCTGAACACAACTCATACACACAATCCCACTGCTGCCACACTCTGTTTTTTGATAAACTTCCAAAATTTTATCTGCTGCAGATGCTAGTTGTAACAGGTTGTCATCGGGTTGTGCGGTCAGTTGGCCTGGACGTGTTGAGGTAGCCTTTGCAGCCAAAGTACGCGTACGATTGGGCTCTCCGATAGCCCGGGACCAGCGAGTTCATGGATGAGTCGAAGTAGTCCAGACGGTTTCCTGTTATCGAGCTGTAGTCCGGTTAGAAGACGAGTGAGTCGTTTTTCTTCAGAATTTTGTAATCTCTCGATGAGTGCGGATTTGAGAACAGTGTACTTGTCTGCTGCAGGGGGATTAATAACGACGTCGCTTACGGTTCTGAGGGTCTCCATATCCAAAGCGGCAACAATAATGTTATACTTGGTGAGATCATCCTTGACTCTTGAGTTAGAAAATTGGCTTTCAGCTTGTGCGAACCAAAGTGTAATATAGTCGCGCCAGCAAGCTGGTAGCTTAACCGAGACAGAGTTTATTGTTGTATCCATTGTGGGATTATTACCGCCGATTTTGTTCGATGTCTGGGTGTCCTCGAATGACATATTGTTTTGATAATAAGGCAAGCAATAGGCAGTGGAGAAAATGTATAAAAATAACAAGGAAACAAAAGCAGTGACAACAGTAAATTTAGATTTTGAAAATGAAATTTTAAAAATTCAGAAAAGTTAGATTGATGGTATCCAAAAATTTTAAAAATCCCTTAATCCTTAATCTAGAACGCACACAATGTAAACAAATATAAATGTACTGTGACGAGTTCAAATTGTCTGGTCACTTAATTTAATAAACATGTAACAATTTTATGCACTTGCAAAATTTAAAAAAAATTATATTAGAATGTTCGTATTCAGAAATTTAACTGTAAAATCACTGTATGTAGGTTTAATTATGGTTCACGTTACTTGATTTGGATCACTTGGCATTGGCTTGTGGCGGATGTTACGAGGTCCGGAACTGGAGTTTCTGGAAACTGGAAGTTCTGCCTGCGTGGTCAATCCGGTAGATGCTTGATCTGCGATGATATTTAAGCTGGTTTTCAGAAATCGTTGCGTTCTGCTGTGAATCTGGTGCCTTGTCTGCAGCTGCTGGAGCGGTGTTTAACTGAAATTGAGATTTTTTGGCACTATACTATTCAAATATACGAGTTTTTTTGGTTCGGATTAGTGGGTATATTTTGTATAATTAAGTATCAGAATTGGCGGAACAATAATGTTCTTTATGATTCGATAATAAGACTCTAATAAATATACTGGACTTTAAATGTTGAAAATGAGATTGGAAGTTACTTACACAATTGTCCAGGATTCCAGGTTCAGCGTTCGACCTACCGTGTCCACCGAATACAATAATCACCCAAATAGAAATTCGCGTTAGTATTGCCACATGTGGGAGGAAATAAAGTAGTCCCACAGTCCCGTTAAACAGAACTTTCACATTACATGAAATTTCTATCAATTGTTAAAATACTGTGAAAAAGTATGAATTTATATTCTTTTTTCATTATGATTTGTTATTATTTAATAAAAACATGCATTGAAATTAAATTAAAAAAATTGAAATTCAGCTACTACAGATAATGATTTAAAAATATTAAACTTTTTATTTTTGACCGCTACCGATTTCAGCCAATCACGGCCATCTTCCGGCGGGTACAATTTTTCCAACTGTTGGATATATGCATTATTGTTTTTTATAAACATAAGGGTAGTAAATAATGATTTTATTTAAATTGTAATCAGTATTTTAATATTCTGATTTTATAAAGTTGTACCAGTTTGAAGATGGCAGCGATATGCTGAATCCGGTAACGGTCAAAAACAAATGTGGATTAAAGTTTTTAAGAAATGATTATAATGTAATTCCACCACGATTCGTCAGTATCAAAAATGGAAATATTGCTAAAAATAATTTATGCATTGATTTTAGCAAAAATGAGAAAAACTTTAACTTTTTTGTATTTTTTTCAATTCCGTTGCAAGATGTGAAAACAAAACTCGTAAAAACAAAAATAACCCTCTCTGCCAAGAGCAACTTAACTAGATTCTGATCTTTTTTGTAGAAGCGAAAAATATCATGGTATCAATAACTCAAAAGTCGAAATTTTAGATTTATTACGTTTTTTCTCCCAGACCAGCAATATATTACGTGAAATTCAAATAAATTCGTTAATTTAGTCAAATTAGGCATTAATATTCAATTCAAGTAGCATCTGTATTTTACTTTGAATAATGAGGTATCAAGTAACGTATTCCTGGAGCGAATTAAATCGGAAGCCATCTATCAGAATAAGTACCATTTACTTCTTACAGACAATTTATAGCCACTCGGTCCTCCGTTTTCTTTAGACGAGAAAGCTCAAGTCCGACAAGAGAAAGTTTCTACTTAACTCCATGTAATTATTCACCTTTAAAATAGTCGAACATCGGCATTAATGATAGTAATGATTACATAAAGTATCTCTATTGATGAGACAAACTGTTAAAATCACCTAAAAAACAAGGTCAATTGGGGTCAAACCATTTTCTTTCATTAAATATCGACAGCCTTGAATAATAATGAAAAAACAAAAAATATTCATCCCTGGATGGAGTCTATTCTACCACAGGTGCAGATTTAACCCCAAGATAAAGCTGGATCTGAGAAAGCGGATTTTACGGGTGCGCCCCTGGCCGCCGTACCAGGTCATACACGACCCGAAACCCGAAACCCGCTTACCCGTCACCCGGCAACTTTCACTTTTATTTGACGTAGGTAGGTAACACATTCATAGTGTGAATTTTTTTATCAAATCTATTACCGATTGACATTTCCGTCATCGGGAACCGGTTCCAAAAGTATCTGGAAAAAGAAGCGGTTCTGTGTTCTGTCTCCGGTAGTCTATTTTAGATTTCAGTAATCTACCATCCCTATTAAATATAATTTTTTTGTCTGTTGTGAGAAAGTGATTCGAGACGTGATGTCCGGTCTACAAAATGTATACTCACTCATCTTCTATTCTATCTTATATGGTCGCTCGCCACGCCACACCGGTAGCCGGCAGCTGGCACCCAGGTTGCGAATGTGGGTCACAACACCCGAGTGCTGACAATATAAGGGCGTTTGCCTCTCCACACCGGCAACCGGCACCCGGGTCGTAAAAGTGGTTCGCAAAACCCGGGTGCTTACAATCTATGCGTGCTCACCTTGCCATTCCGGCACCCGGCACCTGGATCGCGATAGTGGGTCGCGAGAGTGAGTCGCGAGACCCGGGTGTTGACAAAAAATTAACCCGCTTGCTCTTTGGTAGCTCGTAAACGGGTTTCAATGAGTGGGTCATTCACGATCGACCCAGCGAGAAGCATTAGCCGGACGGGTTTATAATAACATATAAAATTTTAATATAAAATATATGTATATTCTCAATATGTAATTTGTTTGCATTAACATTCAAACAAATTACATGGGTATATTTCCAAAGACTATTTACAAATCATAGTTTGTGATCGTCAATACGAGAACTATTTTCGCTTTTTTTATAATACATAACCTATAACTCTGTTACCCGATGAGTGTAGCTGGTGTATGCACAGATTGGTGAATTATGCGTATTTATAAAAAACGTGCAGATTCATATTTTCATTACAAGTTTTGATACATACGTACATATTGGAACAGTATATAAAAATACGCTGTAATACAAATAAATATATTTATGCACACAAAAAAAAATCCAAAGAAACTTCGAAATCTCAAAATAATTTTTTCTAACCTTCTTCAGGTGGGTAGGTACCATAGCATTGAGAAAAAAATGCGAATGAAAAAGTGCAAATAAACACGATGATTTCACAGTTTTTTACTATAATACATCTATTTTTATTAATCTTTTTCTGAGGATTGAACCTTCCTCCCCAGGTATTGGCTATTAACTGAAGTGAGCTTTTAAAATATCTGTATAGGATACACGATTGGAGACAACAAATGCGCTAACAAATCAGCCTAATTCCAAATTGGGTAGGACTGACATTCATTTCGTATATTAACTGCTATAATATAATCCGATTTCAGAGAATTGTGTAAATGTGAAATATGCCAGATAAGGATATTTTTTTTATATTTTCTCAAATTTTAAGTATCAGTCTTCGGTGGTACCCACACCCGCCTCCCAAATTTAATACTCTGATGTAAATCACTCACTAATGAATATTGGATAGAAAGAGTAATATTTTAAATTAGCACTGCTTTAAAGAATTTACGGACCGAACTTTCAAATAAAAATACCAGCATTATCTATTGTTATAAAAAAAGTAGTATCGTTATTAAATGTCTTTCATCTTTAGGCGACACCCCCGGAGAATACAAGGAGTTCCTGTTCGAGCCCAACGTGTCGCTGTACCCCAACGGCTCGCTGGTGTTCACCAGGATCAGTAAGGACAGCGAAAGCCATTACCTCTGTGAAGCCAGGAACAACATCGGTAGCGGGGTCAGCAAGCTGATCTTCCTCAAAGTTAATGGTAAGTCCCTTTTTGGGCATATTAAACTCATATATGTTTATAATTCTATCTTATTTAATAAATCAAAACCAAAATTTCCTATGAAATCATAAAATTTTTAAACAGTTAGATACTTAAGTTCCTACCTACTTCATTTATTATTTTATGTGAAAAAAAAAATTGTCTCAAAAAAATGAATTATGCAATTTGTCTAAAAAAATTTATTATTGAATTATTTTATTAAACTTTCTTTGGTCAGGTAGGTACCATATTATTGAAAAGCTCAATTAAAGTTTGCCATCTAGTCAAAGTAGGGCTTTCTTGAATAATAAATTAGATTTTCCAAACTGGAAAAGGAACGTACAGAAAAATTTACAGATAAAACAGGACTTAACCTGATGAGGGGATTTAGCATTACAATAACAGGCACACATGATGAGTTTAGGATTTTAATAGGGGGCTTCCTGTATCTTGAAAAAGTGAGGTTATTTCAGAAATATTATTTTTTCATTGAACTTAATAAACTGAATTTATTAAGAATTAAAAATTTTCATGTATATGTAGGTGAATATAAATCAGAGAAATCAACGTTTATATTGCGCTAAAGATGAATTCAAAATTACATTTTTTTTGTTATTCTCTGAGAATTTTTCTAATATTTTTTATAGTATTTTAATTGTATAAACGAGTTTAAAACTCAGGTGACACTTCTTGCAGATTCCCTACATAAAGGAATGGGTTATCAAATTTAAGTATTCTCTATAAGTTTTTGACGTTGGCGTAAAAATATGAGTGGTTGTTTTTCAACTATTTTCATGTTTGAAATTGAAATATTCCAATTTATAAATATCAAAGTATATTTCAAATACAAAAATCTATAGCAAAATTTTAACTATTTTCTTAAAATGGTATTTGTTTTTACGACATCTTCAAAAAGAAAATGTATGTCACATTTCAAATACCTTAGAAATATTAAAGTGTATACAACAGATAAACAACCCTCTTTGGCTGTGTAAACAATGTATATATCTACGAACTATTTTATGTCAATTTGTGATAATAAATATTTAAAAAAAACTCTGCTAATTTATGTGTAAGTTCTGTCTATACATATGTAAAATCTTCTTTGCGGAGGCTAAACTTTTTGGCGAAGGAGTTGGCTTTCGGCCAATCAAAACACTGGAGGGCGATTCTCGTTCTTTTAGCCTTAAGCTAAATGATAGCATTCGTCAACGACTGCTATCGTTTGCGAAAGATAGCTGTCCGTCGCTTGCAACATCTTTTCTTAACTATTAAGCGATTCTCGTTCTTTTGATATCCTTACAAGTTCGATTTTGGAGAGACCTAGTAAAAAATCCTAAAGAAGCGTGGTTAAGAAATTGTTAAGAGATTATTGAAAACACAAATTGGTGAAATATAATTAAGTGACGCAAGGTTTCTAACTAAAACTTAAAAAAACAAATACTTTGTATTATAATGCATTTTAATAACTGCTTATTTTATTTATGAATGACATAAATAAGCCATTTATCGAAGATTTACGTTTTGTGAAAAGGTACTTACCTCGCTGGATAGTAATGACTTTTTTACAGATTCACCACTTCTAAAGTGACGTTTGCTGTCAAACTAACGCTGCCGAATGGCGGTAACTGTCACCCAAGTTGATTTAAGAATGAAAGGGATTCTTATTTCGTTGTGGTTAACTTCAAAACCCACAATTTCGAGCGCCAGCCAGAAACTTATTATTATTTATGTAGAAATCCTCAATGGTATGTGTAGTTTATTGTAAATTAAATCACTTATCTGGCTTTCGACATGTTACGTACTTTACAAACATCGCAATTACCTGATTCAATTCATTTAATAGCATTATTGTGCCACAAACAAGTCACTAATCATGTTTACAGTCAATACTTACGATAATATTAAGTTTTCTCTTATTAAAACTACGCAAATATTGCTAATTGTCAAAACGTCACAATTAAATGAAGCAAATTCCCCGCGAACGCTAGCGTTCGGCCGCCGAATGACAGGTCTAGGGGTACCCTTCGCGTAAGGCTAAAAATTTTGGCGCGCAATCGAAAATCTAAGGATTCCATCTGTCAACGAGAGAACCGGAATCGCTTCATACGAATAAACCGAGAAAAATCGTTAATTTGAATGTAAGGACGATTTTAGTGTCGTTAAGTAGAACGAGAATCGCCCTCCTGGGCGCTTTTTAGCTGTCAATATTTTTCAAGTTGATACTAACACTTTTAGTTCGTAATATGACGCTTGGGTTCATCTTTTTCTTCTTTTTCGAGCAAACAAATGGTTGAAGTGGCTAGTTGACCGAGACTTTTTTTTTATTCGCTTCAATTGCTCTTTTGTCATCCGTTGATCAAAGAAGAAATTTCAATGATGAATGATAACATAAATTAAATACATTTTTTGGCAACAAAAACTATATAATGCCTTTTCAAATATAATTAAAAATACCACGGAGATAAACGAGTTTTAAAACGACATCAAAATTTTGTTGAGTAAACGTGAAGATAAGAAAATCTTTAAAAAAATGAAGTAACACCAACACAACCTACATCAAACATAAAGATGTGAAAATCAATAAACATGAAGATGAAGAAGTCAACTAATATGAAAACGAGGAAATCAACAAACATGAAGATGAGGATATCAAAAAACATGAAGATGAAGAGGTAAACTTTCATTGAGACGATGAAATCAAAAAAATGAAGATCAAGAAGTCAACCAACATGAAGATGAGGAAATTAACAAACATGAAGATGAAGAAGTCAACTAACATGAAGGTAGGAAAGATTTCACTTTTGTAGATACGAACATTAAGATGGTGAAGTCAAACAACATGCAGTTGAGGAAATGAACAAACATAAAGATAAAGAAGTCAACTAACATGAAGGTGAGGAAATTAACAAACATGAAGATGAAGAAGTCAACTAACATGAAGGTGGGAAAGATTTCACTTTTGTAGATACAAACATTAAGATGGTGAAGTCAAACAACATGCAGTTGAGGAAATGAACAAACATAAAGATAAAGAAGTCAACTAACATGAAGGTGAGGAAATCATGATGTAACACAACTACTTACAGTCTGCCTCGGAACAGGAATCCTCAGTTAGGAGGACTGTGAATGAACTACTGTACTCTGTCTTTAAATAGTCACTAATAGAAAAATTAAACCGTAAAACGATAAGTTTTTTTACTATAATATATCTTCGGGGGTGTGTACTCAGTATACAGGGTACACATTTAGAATCTTATCATTTTTAATTTGGATAAAAATAATAGATATATAAACCCTAACTCGTACCCCTCTATCTTACTAGCGCACCACTCGCGCAATATCTTAACGCCCGCAGACATAACTACGTAAAAATATACTAACGAATTGTTTCCCAACTTTTCGACAAAGCGTTTTTGCTGTTGCGTTAGATAAATATTTGGAGGATTATGACTATCGCCAATTTTAATGAGTTGTTGGCTAAATGATTCTGTGGTTCTCCAATTCGCAGAATCCAAGGTTGCGTGATTACTCGTGGTGTGTAAAAATGAAAATTCGAATATTTTCAATTTAGTTTTAACAAAACTCACGTTACAATAATTTTATGAACAAAACAGATCGCGTACGTTAGAGGAGATTTAGGGCTAAACCGACGGCTAGACCACTGGAGAATGAATGAATTGTATCGCGCGCAGGCTTACAGTGAATGTTGGTAAAAGTAATGTTGTTATTATTTTCGCGAGATGTAAACTCCTTATAATTTACCTTACAAATACTTAAACATTTTAATTATTTTATCCAATACATAAATGGATTGCTGAAAACCATTCGAAATATTATGAACTATGTGTTAAGTATATTATTTACAAAGGCATTTAAATAATTATGGACATTATATGTCACATCAGTTTGTGAAAATGATCGTTTGTACACTTCTTCCAGTTTTTTTTTATATTTAATATATAGATACAAGTGGGTACAGTGGTGTTATATAAATTAGATATGTGTACGAAATATATTTATAATCGCAATCTCGCCAAAGAAGACAAGGAAGCGTCGTTCCGGCCACGCTTGCCACGCAGTAGTGAGTCAGTTTTAACAAAACCACCCAGATCACAAGGCGGTACACTAAATAAAATCAGCTATGCACAAGTTAGGAGGCTGATTTCATTCTGTATCCCGGCCTTGCAATCTTGGTGGTATTGAATTTAACCACATAGGCCAAAGAATGTATCACATAAAAAATAACCCTTTTATTATTTCACATACGCTTGCAATCAGGTGACTTGGCAAAAAGGTTAATTGCTCCATAGGATTGTTATCCACATTTTGACAAAGTGTCGCAATGCTTCTACTTGTACTTGCCTTAAAACGACAGACTAGGAGTGTATGAATTATTCAGTGTTCGGTGTTGCTTCGTCTCTAGGTCGGTTGACCGAGAGTGGCGGTCGATCGGGGATGATAAATTTCTGTGTTTCTCATAGTTGAATAGTTTATTATTTAATATTATTGTAGAAAGCAATCACTTTGTGGTTTGACGTTTGTGGTTTGTAAAAAACCTTCCTTCTGAAGTCAAACCGGCCTTTTATACCAATAACAATATAGGTAAATTTCTAATTAATTCTAAAGATAAGGACGATAAATTAAGTCATTCGGGGATTTATAAATTAAATTGCAATAATTGTTCGGCTTTTTATATCGGTAAGACATCACGTAATGTTAATATTAGGATAAAGGAGCATCTTCGTTGCCTCAATAATAACGGTTTTTCTGAATTCGCAAATCATTTGATCGATAAAGATCATACATTCTGTCATAACACCGGTGCTAACATCTTACATAAAAACGGGCATGGTAACAGACTAAACAACCTAGAGGCACTAGAAATTAAAAAAGGTGTAAAAACCAAAAGTCAGATACTTAATAATCAATTAGACATATCAAGTAGTCCAATATTAAGTCTGTTTCCAATAAACCCATAAAAAATTCCCAGTTCTCCTTACCTCCTTACCACCATGCCAGTTGATGCTTCGTTTCTCCCGATTTATTGGTATAACCCATTAGTCTACATAATTATCTGGCGGTTTTTTCCATTACTTGTGCACTTATGTTAATGTATTTTATGACCGTCTTTGTGTAGCTTATATTTGTATCATGTTGTCTCCCTCTATAATATATTTGTATCATGTTGTCTCCCTCTATATTTTGTTATATATATGCACACATTATGTACTTCTTGTTTAGTATTAATTTGTACCTTGATGATGCTTAAGTAAAGCGAAACCGGTCGGTTCTTAAATTAATAAATATCGTGGTTTTAAAACAAAAAAGTATTTTATTTTATTAGTTTATTATTTTTTCAAATGTTTTCGAATTTTCCGCCATTTTCCTAATTCATATTCATTAAAATATATTGATTTCAAATGTATCAACAAAGTTTTTGGTCTTATGGATAATGTAGTTCTTAATTAAGGTTTTGTATATTTATGTAGTGCTATTTATTAATCCTGATCTATTTATTCACAGTTATTAACCACACAACCAAAAAACAAATTTACGCCAACTGTTATTCTAAAGCAGAACGCAGGGTTTGATAATATTATAGGTAATGATATTTACATGATTATTAAAATATTCGATATAATAATATATAAACATGATGTCTGGAAACTCGTAGTATAAGCGGGAGACTGATTAATCTACATCACATTTGAGGTACATTTTTTGGTATAACTTTTAATGGTTTGAGCTTTCGTTTTCTTTTTCTAAGACAAAACCGCATAAGAATCCCAACTACTCAGTGAGCCAATGAGACTATGGTATCCCCGACTGGATTATGTTGTGAGAATGAGGGTATTGGGGAGGGGAAGGATATAGGGAAGAGGAAGGTGGGGAAGTAACTGGCTATTCATATCTAGTCACAAAACACGAATAAGGCCATTTCAAGTAACGTTTCGATTTTGAATGGTGGTCTTACACTACGGCGATACTGAGAGTACACTAAGATACTGAGAGATACCGGCGATACTCTGAAACGTGCCACAAATACACTATATATATGTATAGATTGTTTTATGTGAATAAATAAAATTTACTTGCGCACACCGGTATTTGGAGCTAGGGAGTTAATATCAGGTGTTTAACATTTCTAAAATTCATCTAAGCGTGTTTACGCTTACCATCTCCATACGTTTTAAAACCCTATAAATGCCCTATAATAATACCCAAAAAAAATGAGAAAAAATTGAATTGCTCTTATCGAAAAAGGTTCTATGTGTGAAGTGGATTCACCAATTTCCAGCTTGCACTACGAGTTTCCGGACGCTGTGTATATCAAAAAGTGATATTTATTTTCTGGGGAAATAGATGTTTAATATACAGTTAACTTTTCATTTATTTATTTCCATGAAATCGATAGTTTATATTTTATCAGTTTGTACATGTGTAGTGTTGCCACAATAAACAAATTATGCATATCCTTCTTGTGACTGTACTTCAAATACAACAACATAAAAAGAATTTAAAAAAATATATATTCATAAAAAAAATATTAAAAAACGATTGCCGTATTTATTTTATGAACCTTACTCTGGTGTAATTGAATGTGTGAGAGCTTGAATAAATATTGAGAATCTTTGCTTTAAGTTGCCATTGATGCTTGAGTAGTTAATATTAATAATTAGGTTCTAGAGACACCCATTCATAGTATTAACGATATATTCGCGAATTAAAGCGATAAATGTTGTTTTTAGCTAACATTCAAGGCTGTGCAGGAGGTAAAAAACCAGGTTAACCCAAATTAACCCAAATAAGAGAGAGTCGTCAGAAGAGTTCTGTGAAATTGGCATCTATGCTGAACCATCAAGACAACAGCACCAATCTATATTTTGAGCACGTAGGTAAAATGTTTCAGAATGTCCAGCGATCAGACGCTACTCTTTTAGCAAGTACAAGTAGGCTTGCACCAGCATTCAAATCTGTTGATGACAGTAAATTCCTGGAAGGTAAAAGCTATTTTCAAAGACAGCTTGTAGAGCAAGTGAGGGATGGCGTCACTGTAGACATAATTCAGCTACTATTAGCTGAAAAGCTCTGTTGTTCACAGAGAATTTTCTGAGGTAGCTCTGATGACTGTGTGGGCCATGTGAATAGTCGCTTTAATCTTGTATTGACAGATCGTAGAACGAACATGACACACTCTACCGTAGAAACATGTGCCATGTTGAGTTTCAATCAATAATACAATTAACTAGTTTCAAGTGATTTTGCTAATTTTATTGTTTTTCCCCTCTTGCCAACTCCCATTCTTTGACATTATCCTATTTAGCTATAAACGCTACGAAAACGAAAAATTAAAGCTATAAAAGCTATTTTTTTCAATTTATTAATGCTACATTTTTTTAAAACTTAAAGCTATGTATGGGTGTAATAAATACTCACGAGTGGAAAGATTTTTTTTCTAATGACCAGCATTTGTCAACAAGTTCAGAGATTTTTATCATAAAAAAGACAATGTATTTTTAAAATGACTTCCAAAAATACAAAAAAACAATCCAACTTGAAAGTGCCCGGGAATCAAAGTAAAGTTACATATGAATATCCTGTAAAAACAAAAAAAACTGTTGAATTATAAATATCATTGATATGTGACGCTGATCTACATAATATCGTGGTATTAAACATTATTTAATTATTGCTTTTATTTAAAATAATTTGATAACAAAAAATAGTCATTCTGTGCTGCCACAAGGCGGGTAGTCTGCAGGTTCTACAATTTTTATTTAATTTAATAAACATATCACATTATCACTTTGTTTGTAAGTAAAGTTAAATTTCAGGACAATGTCTATCTGTAATGCACTGGTCTCTTGTATATCAGCTGCTTCTTTTATAATGTTATCACTATTCCTCCCCTGAATTATCATTTTGGTAAATTTTGTAGACATCTCAAATTAAAACACGCTTGAGCGAGTCCATTTTTATGATTTTTTTAATTCCTCCGAGTCAGTTTGGTAAATTTTGTATCTCGAATTCAAATAAAACAATTGGACGAGTCCTTTTTTTAATTGTCTGAGTCAGTGACAATGACATCCATGGTGTAAAATTTTTGAACACTTTTAAAGCACTTACCGGTAAGATGCCGGGAAAAACTATAGGGCGATTGTCCATAAAAAACTATACATGTTTATACAAAAAATGAGAAAACACGCCCACTTTTTCCAAATGTATAAATTTAATTAACAGGAGCCAAATCAACGCAACCATAGTGTAGAAATTTGATAGCAGAATAAATTAAAATTTACAATATAACATTTGATGCCTGGTTGCGAAAACATGCGATAATAACAAGTATTTTTGGGCAATACAATGAGCATGAGTAATATTGTCTCTTTAAAACTATGAAACGCACAAATCTTTAGATTTAAACAAAAAGGTTTTTATTATTACTAGGCTCAAATGAAAATAAAAATAATTTTAAAATCTCAATAGCTTTAGTTTTTTAAGTTTTTCATAAAAATCATATTTTCAGGAAATATATATAGGGTGTCGGGGGTAAAGTGCAACTACTTCGGGGGGTTATTCTACGGGATTTTAAAAGTAGAAAAGATAAATAACTTTTTTGAGATTCCAACTTTTACCTTTAAAAAAAAAATATTCTCCTATGGAAAAATATTTTAGCATTGAAAAGAATAGGTTGAATTTCAAATAAATTATTTATCTTTTTTACTTCTACTATCATGTAGAATCACATTGATTAAAGTGATTACCTACATAGACGTGTACTGATTTTGATCAAAATTTTACACACGCCAGGTGCCATTTGGCTCAAGGCCGGCCCTGATAATACCGTCACCTTAAAGTAATAGTGGGATATCTTCGAAACACTACACTTTTGAGATATGTATGCAGTTTGATGTAAAATTGTTAGCTCTACATGATGCATTACTGGGATATTTTGTAAAAAAAAAATACCAGTTTTACAAGTAAAATCTCAGTATTGAAATGTTCGGTCACTCAGAGCAACACTGAGATATTGATGTTGTCCCACTGTTGCTTTCAAAAGGTCGTTTAAAATACTGAAATAAATTCATTGTCTCACTGTAGCTCTATAGTTTTCAACAAGTTGGGTGATCTTGGAAGAGAAACATAAAGAAATTGAAGGTGAATACTGGTCAGGAGTATGTAGCAAAGTCGGGAAAGGTACGCAGAGCAAAACAAATTAAGCCTGTACTGTGTACTAATTGTAAATACAAATGTTCTGAATCTGTTTTGGAAGTTGATCGTTTCAAATATTTTAATATTTATGATTCCATGAATGCTAGTTAATAGTGGTTATTATTTTGAGAGAGATGGACATAACATACGTGTATGTAAGATTTGTTTATGGCAACCTTAGATATAAGCAATAATACCAAAGCACTGCATTAAAAAAGAAAACAGACAGCTTCCAGAAAAAGTATGATTTAGTTGATGGTGTTATGAATCACATCAACAGCTTTAGTAGAGTGGAATCGCATTATTGTCGTGCAGGAT
The DNA here is from genome assembly GCA_026573805.1 of Hesperophylax magnus. Lineage (NCBI taxonomy): Eukaryota > Metazoa > Arthropoda > Insecta > Trichoptera > Limnephilidae > Hesperophylax > Hesperophylax magnus. Next base: position 6,954,795 of record JAIUSX010000061.1, on the reverse strand, counting down.
CAGCTCGGATCTCCAAATATCCAAAAGATGTACAATTTGTACAAATAGAAGTGTGTCTCGGTAGGTAATCTCTATGTTACACACTCTACATACAGGAAAATATTCAATACCAAATTAATTTTTTTTTTTAAAACCAAAAAAGAACCTTTGCGCATTTTGTTTATATTACAACTATAGTACTGCAAATGAGAAATTAGAAAAAATAATAATATTCTGAACACATTCAAAATGTAAAGCTATCTCGACAAGAAAAAGATAAAAACATTACCAAGACCACTGATGATACTGTAGTTGCCATTTATGACTTTCAAGCTGTTATGCCGTTGCCGAATGGCAATATATCTATTTTTTTTATAAGAGCAAGTTAAACGTTATAACTTCTTTATTTACAATACCAAAACACGACAGGGCCATTGTTACATGCGGCATGAGGGTGTAGCTAAAAGAGGCGCAATTGAAATGTCTACCTGCGTGTACACATTTTTAAAGACCTTTGCCAAGGGAAACGGGAAGTGATCTTTTATTCTGATAAATGTGTGGCACAGAATAAAATCAAATTTTTATTTTCCATGTACATGAATGCACTATGAACACTTGATATTCAAATCATTACCCATAAATATCTAATTGTTGGGCACTCAGAGAACGAAGCAGATTCCATTCATTATTGCATCGACAGAGAAAAGGTCAGAGCTTTAAAACAAGGCCTAATATTTATTCCAACGGAGTTAGCGATGATCATAAAGTGTTCCAAGAAGAATGAACCTTGTTATAAGTTAACAGAAATGGAAACAACGGACTTCATTGACTGGAAGAAAGTATGTGAGAAGACTGAAAAAAAATTCTCAATAAACATGGACAAAAATAAATGTATTTGGAATAAAGTTAAGATTTTACAGATCACTAAAGATGAACCATCAAGAATAAAATAACGATGAAGGTTCATTTTAGGTTTCCAGGGAATCAACACATACTTGTTTTATTTTTTTGTTATTAAAGTTTTCTGTAAAAAATTGTACATACTTTTTATTCTAAAGGTTTTCTGTTATTTTTGATACATACCTACATTTTATTCTTGGTTTTTTGTTATTTTTGTTACATACGCTTCTCATAAATAAATTAACAAGAACAAATTTTTTTTTTTTTCATTTTTATTCTCCCTTACTCCCATACAATTTTCGTATTGACAAACTATAGGAGTGAGTCGGTGTGTACTGTTGAAAATGTATTTATGATTATAAACAGCATGGAAAAACATGCAGAAATAAGAATTATTAATTATTTTAAGCAATAATTATTAGACTGAAACCGTCGTCCACATTGAAAAAATCTTCCGAGAAATAATTATTAATTAATTTATCCATCTAAACTCGTAATATTATTACTATGCTACACTGAGATAATTTGAGATGATTACCAAACACTCCACGCAACAGTGAGATATTTCCAGATGTACGTATACTTTGTCGAAATTAGTATGAAAAAATTAATTATTTTTCTATTATTACAGTTTTGTGTTGATGTTAAATAAATTACCTCTCTTATACCATATCATTAATCTGCAAGATTAGTTAATTTGATGCTGCTAGAGCTCACGCAAACCTAAAAGTCCTATTATCTCAGAACAGCATTTTTTAAGATATCCCACTATTGCTTTAAGGTGACGATACGTGCAAATTATATTTACAGAAAGTGCGCTTTACCCTGGGACAACCTGTATAATGATGAAATAAATAATAAATAGCAGAAAAAAAATCAAGATGATTTAAAAAATTTATTAATTAAATTATAATAATAATAATAATAATAAATATCTTTATTGTGACAAATTTTCAAACTATAACTATAGAAATACATGTAAGACTGTTTTGTGTACATTGGTTTATAAATTAGAAGAGTATGTAATTTTATTAACGGAAATTAAAATATAAACAGTAGGTAAAATAAATGTAAATAATAGAAATGTTAATGTAGTTATATATTAAGGTTTATCATAGCCCGCCTCACTAGGCTTAGCCTGTGTTGAGGCAGCTATCTACCAAGTTTATTTATAGTACTATAACGTACCTACAATTATATCAAAATATGAACACTCAATAGTTAGGTAGCATCAATATCAATACATCATATACCAAGTTCGATTCTAGTCCTAATAATATACCTACAATTATATGAAAATACATACAATAATTAGGTTGCATCAATGACTGCGAATTTGGATGAGTGCACCGGTAAAGACCCTATCATTACTTTTAATCCAAATTTTTACGCTATCTTTGAAATTTTTTTGTGAATGACATGTTTTTATTTTATCAGGAAGAATGTTATAAAGTCTAGTCGCAAGATATCTAAAATTTCGTTGTCCAAAAGTAGTGTGCGTTACAGGAATTTGAAGTAAGTCTTTGTTATTGCTTCGAGTACAGCGAGTATTAGATCTTTTTTCGTAGTATGTATGTTTATTTGTGTAAAGGTGGGTGAGTATTGTTTTTGCGTATGTCTGCCGAACATCAAACACATTCATAATATTAAAGATCAAGTTCGAGTCAGTAATTAGAGGAAGCCTAAGAATTATTTTTATAATAGTTTTCTGTGCCCTTATGATTGGGTCTAGTGCAGATGAAGTTCCACCTCCCCACGCTATGATACCATACTCAATAATAGATTGACAGAGTGCAAAATAAACCATTTTCAAGTGTTGTAAGTTGAGGAAGTTTCGTATCGTTCTGAAGAAGTGCATGGTTTTTCTTATTTTGTTAGCAATACTTTGAGTGTGAAGATTCCATTTGAGGTATGGATCAATAGTGAGGCCGAGGTACTTTATCTGAGCAGTGCGCTCAATGTAGGGACACTGACAACATTCTTCAGAATTCAAACATGTGTGTATTCTAATAGAGGCATCGTCATGAGGTTGACCTGTAATATTAATGCTTGATGTGATGTATTTGGTTTTCTCGGCATTCAGTGTGAGCGTATTTGTATCCAACCATTTTTTTACAATGCTTATGTCCGTTTCAGCTTTTTTGTACACAGCTGGCCAAGTGTCAGCTTCAAACAGAAGAACAGTGTAATCGGCAAAACTAACTATTTTCCCCTGAATATTAATGTTACATAAGTCGTTAATATACACCAGGAACAAAATCGGTCCTAATATGCTTCCTTGTGGTATACCATAATTAGTTGAGCAGGTGTTGCTTAATATGTTATTTATTTTAACTTGTTGCTTACGCCCATTAAGGTAGCTTTTAAAGAATTTAAGTTCGTTGTCCGCAATACCGATTTTTTCAAGTTTATTTGTTAATTTACTGTGCGATATGGTATCGAAGGCTTTAGATAGGTCTAAAAAGATTGAAATACATTTTTTGCTTTTATCAAGGTTTTTAACAATGAAATCAGTGACAGCAGCAATAGCGTCTGAGGTACTCTTGTTTTCTTGAAACCCGTATTGATTTTCTGAAATCAGTTTATGGCTCACGAGAAATTTTACCAACTGTGCATTGATAACCTTTTCAAATACTTTAGATAGACTAGTTAGTAGAGTTATTGGTCTGTAGTTGTTTATGTCTGTCTTGTTACCTGTTTTATGTATAGGAATAACAATACCTTGTTTCAGGTTTGAGGGGAAGTGGCCTTGAGTGATACTAGAGTTTATTAAGTGTTCTAGGGGCAATGCAATTTCCATAGACAGCGTTTTTAAAATCTTGGTTGATAACCCATCAACTCCGGCACTAGACGTGTTTTTTAGGGAATTAATTATTTTTAGAATCTCTTCCCCAGACACTGTTTGAAAGTTAAATCTTCTTTGAGAAAATTGGAGTCCTATTTCAGAAGTTTGAGCATTCCCACAATTTGGTAGACGAGAAGCAAGATGTGACCCAATATTAATAAAAAAAATATTGATGCGATCCGCAACGAGCTTTGGGTTTTTAGAGGTATCAATAATTTCTCCATCAATGCAGAGTTTACTTATGTCTTGTTTGTCTTTAGTGTTTTGTGTATTTGTGGCTTCTCTTAAAATTTGCCATATTTTTTTGGGATCGTTGTTGCTTTCTTTGATTTTGACTCCGTAATAGATTTCTTTTGCCTTTCTGATGACGTCACCGCACGTATTTCTGTATCTTTTGTAGATGTTTATTGCTATTATGTCATATGGATTTTCTTTCACTTTTTTGTGTAGTGCGTTTCTTCTACGAATGCAGTTGATGATTGAATGACTTATCCATGATTTCAAGGGTTTAATTTTGTTTGGAATTTTTTTTGACAAAATTGTGGTATTATTACTTAATTCATTTTTCAGAAAGTCAACAAAATATATCCATGCATCATCTGAGTTTTTTATTTGGAAAAGCTCTTGCCAAGATTTATTTTAAATTGAGGCTTTTAAATTTTCAAAGTTAATATTATTGTATATAAGAGACTGATCTCGTCTATTTTTTGTGGTGTCGGATTGCAAAGTGAAGATTGTTGTGTAGTGATCTGTAATTGTTGATTTGTAAATGATGCTTTTGTTTTGTTTATTAGTTTTGACCATTATGTGATCAATACATGAAGTTGATTCATTGACTATTCTTGTTGGTGTATTGATGGTACTAATTAATCCATGGAATTCTAACATGTTCAGGTAGTCATGACATTGGTGATGTGAATTGTTTGGGAGTATGTTGATATTTAAATCTCCCATAATTATCAAATTTTTAGTATGGGAAAGATTGGATAATATGCTATTAAGACTATTTAGAAATGGTGTAATATTACGATTCGAAGGAGAGCGGTATATTGCTAGAATGCAAGTGTCATTATTGTATGTTATTTGCAAACAGTTCGCGCCAATAATGTCTATTTCCGTTACAATGGGGTTAAGATCATTTTTTGTGTATACCACGACTCCATCGTTCTGGCTATCATGTTTTGTCGAATTGAAGGAAGAGTAGTGATTTATTAATTTTGGAGTATAAATGTTTGACAACCAACATTCCGTGAGAATAATTATATCAAAGTCTATATTAAGGTGGTTAAGCTGAATCTGGAGTTCGTTGAAGTTTTTATTAATTGACCTAATATTTTGGTGCATAATTGTAGTGTTTTTTACCTCTGCTATAAGATATTTGCAAATTTTGGCATCTGAAGTAGTAAAAGGGTTGATTTGATCACCATGTTCTGCATATATGCGATTAAAGTTAATAGCCATTATAAAATTTATACTAAACAAAAAAAGAATTGTTTAATTCCCTTGAATGAGAGCTCCACTAATCCGTGGCCATCACTGGGGGTTTCAACCTTTCATTGCTAGTGCAGGAGTTCATTACTGTTACAGTGCGAGAATAAGCATAAAAGATATGACTCACCAATATTGGGGGAATCGACCCAGTGAATGACCGGTAAAAGTGGGACTCTCAATCAAAGAAACTAATCAATTTTTTTAAGATCATCCGAATGTTTGATGTAGTGTATTTGCCTGTCGCCGTCATTTTTCCTAATCATTATTTTACAGTCTTTGTACCAGACATATTTGAAGCCCATTTCTTTTGCCCTTGTTTTAGACCTCCACAGAAGATCTTTGAAATAGGGACCAAGGATTTCACCAACAAAAATCTTCTGGAATCCGTTTCCTTGTGCTGTAATTGTATTAAGTTGCCTTTTGTTCAGTAGAATTTGTCGTCTTTTTTGGGGGTTAGTAAATCTGACGTGGAGTTTTAGGGGGACTCCAGGTCGTCGGTCCGGAATTTTCTTGATGTCGAGGATGTCATCGCTTTTTAATTCGATTCCTGAGACTGCGGCCACCCGTTTAATCATTTCTGCAATCAATTGTATCGTTTGTTTAAAAAAAAATGAGATATGAACACTCGCTGGAATACAAAAACAACTTTAAAATGACGAAAATGGTGTAATGTGTGATATTCGACAAAAACAGAAAAAAGTTTTTGAATAATCTTAATTTATAAATTTGTAAAAACATATAAAATTACATTGTGCATATAAAAATGCATTGTATATATAAAAATACATCGTACATATAAAAATACATTGTACATGTAAAAATACATTGTACATATAAAAATACATTGTACATATAAAAATAGATTTTACGTACAAAAATACATTATATATGTATTTGTATTATATTTTCACAATCATAGATATTTTTCTGCAACAGTATGTAGTCTGTTGAAAATTAGAATTCAAACAAATTCGTAGACGCCTATAAATTTGTAGTTTTTTCACAAGACACGTTCGGACGGGTTGTTTCACAAAATTTTAAAAATGTATCAAATTTCAATGTTGAAATTCAAGTTCTGTGAAAGTTTTGTTATCATTTCAGTTTTTTGAAACAGCTGGCCTATGATGATATAATAACAGAACTTGAATAGAACCTATATATATTACTTAAAATTTGATGAATTGTTCAAATTATGTGAAACAAATGGCATTTCTCGGGTGAAATTCAAGTAGGTGAGTAGCATATTTTTCTTTACGCCCGTTCTTTACTAACGCATCGACGTGGTTTATGATAGAAATATTTTTCCATTTATTTTCTCTTTAGAGTTTCATAGGAATCGTGTGAAAATATATTAAAACATCTGACACTGTTTACGTGGTTCAAAAATAAGTGTTTCTTAGAAATAAAATATCTCGGCCTTTTTATCAAGCCGTTCCACAATGGTATTTGTTGTTCTTTTTAATTTACTTTATTTAACGTGAAAAATTCCAGAAAAACTTTTCCTGGAAGTTGAAGCACAATTTTTTTTCTCTTATTTTATCTTTACTTGTTAGGACATCTAAATGAATGAACTAGCTCATCAGGAAAAATGGAACAAACCAAGTTGCGCGGAGCGCGGAGGAGGCGTGACCGTCTCTCTTTCTGTAATTTGTCAATACATGAATCTGATAGTATACAAGCAACTCGCATTGTACACGGTAAAAAATGAGTATTGCCGATTTTTAAAAAATTCTGTTAGTAATGTGATCGCAGGCCGTTTCCTAATAAACTTTTAGTTCACTCATAATATATCAGAACAGGTGTTCATGCAGCTGCATTTTTCCTGATAAAATACAATAACGAAATTCGAAAATATAAGATCCTGCACCGAAAAGTCCCACAATGGACTGCGCTGCAAACCGTTGCCTTACTTTAGCGAATTTTACTTTTCTGCGCAGGGTCTGTTTATTTCAATGTACGCTCTTCAGCTTTCAACATACGACTGATGTCGTAGATTATTCAAACATTCTCGAACCGTGGTGGTGCCAAAAATATGGTCACGTGGTCTAGCTCGTCGAAATGATACCCAAATCGCAAGTCAGTCAATTTGGATGTCTGTGGTTGAAACAGTCGTGCGACGTAGGTGTTCATTTATAAAATCAAATTAGTCTCAAAATCACTTTTGGAATTCGTATTTTTCAATCTACGCTTAAATCTCCGCAGCACGGGTGTGGGGCCTATAAATCTATAAACGTGAACCTTCGAAAATTAAAGTATTAAATGAAGTCTGATTTACACAGATTTTTTTATGTTTATAGTTTGTAGGTCAGGTCCATTATGTTCAGATCAAAACGTAATTTCTATTATGAACTATAAATAATAAAAAATAAATTATCTATCAAAAATAATAAAAACACCATTTTTAGGTACTGGCTGAAGTCCTGTTTTAACTCGACCGTTTTGCATCTCGCCTCTAAATTTGTATTTATATTCCGATTTTGTTTTATTTATTTATTTATTAACGGACATCGTCCAAATAAAAAAATAATAACACGAATACAGTAAAATGAAAAATACAGGAGTAGACAAAGGTACATGAAAGCAAAGACATATGGCAGATATAATATAAGAAAATAAAGTGACAAGTCGAATCAAGTCAAGACTACGCCGTGGGTCAGGACCACAGGACACTGTGTGACAATATTCCGTCACTTGTTTAGCGACTATCAAAAATCATTCAGACTTATCCCAAAAAAGTTAAGGTTTTAACTTGAGTTGACCAGTCTACACATTCTGGACAGTGGTGAATAATATCCATAATTTGTCGAATGATGGTTGAGGAAGAGCAGTTCATTATTTCTGAGTCTGTGCGAAGGGATATTGAAGGGAATGAGTTGCAGTAGAGTAGGTGAATCAATAATACCATTTATAATTTTGAAGAAGCAAATGAGGTCATTTCTTTCCCGACGGACTTCCAAATGAGAGAGGTTTAGAGTTAGTTCAATTTCATCATATGAGTATTTGCCTTTTTCTAATCCTAGCCTCCTAGCAATCCCTCTTAAGAACCGATGTTGAACAGATTCAATGCGTCGAATGTGGACAGCATAAAAAGGAGACCAGATAACACAAGCATATTCAAGATGGGGGCGAACCAAGGAGCAGTAAAGAGTTCTAAGGGTATTTACGTTTTTTAAAGATGGTGGCCGTTTTAATGGTTCAGTAAAGTTTAATTTTCCAAATACGAAATCGTTGCGTTTATAAAAACTGTTTTATTCATATTTTTACAGTATTATGCTAAGTACCTACCTGCCTGAAAAAAGTAAGAAAAACTAATTATCATTGAGAAAGTTACATTTCTTTGGATAAATTGTATAATTAAGTACCTGCTTAAAAATCTTATCATTTTAGAGTAAATATTTTCGTTTTGATTTGTAATATAAAAAAAATTGGACACAAATCTTTTTGAGATCTACAGTTCACAGAACTACTCGTTATATTATTCTTGGTTTCGCTAATGTCAAATGTTCACGAAGAAAAAAGAGACCTGTAATAATTACTACCTCGCATATGCTAAGCTATGCTTTTTACTGTCATAAAATAACAAATTTGTTCTTTATTTATCATTTGCTTAATATTTAAAAAGATTTTTGAAATCTCGGGCGAAGACGAAGCAATAACCAAGCAACTGTATACTAAAAAATAATGAATCATTCAAAATAATGGTACAAAAAGGCTTCATAATCGTAACGTTACCAAGTTTAAAATCACGTGTATTTTTCCCCACTACACAACACATTACTTCGCCTTTATCGTGTTTCAGCCTCTCCCCAATTCCCCGTTTTATCTTATTCCTTTTTCCCGTAAGAGGCTCCGCCGCCTGATTATGCGTAATGTTTAATTCATCCCCTTGTCTTCTCTACCCGCTGCCCCCATGAGACCTCCCCGGTACCAAATACCTGGTTGCATTTCACCGAGGTTGAGCTAAGGGCGGTTTTAAGAGGGTTGGAGGTTTTCATTATTCTACAAACTTATCAACGAGAGCCGTGATTTGATCACTTTCTTTTAATAAAGCAAAGTTAAACGTTTCTGAGTTATTATTAACGCTTAGTAGTAATCTTTAAATTATTCATAAACTGTCCTTTCATAGATGGCGCTAATTTAATTAGTTTAGGAAAAACCCAAACAAGAAGGAATTCATGTTCTGGTATTTCGTAGGAGCGCCAATTTAATTATTTTAGGATAGCGTTACAGTGCTACACTCTGCCCTGATGATGGTCACTGTAACGCTATCTGAAACGTTGGCTAAGGAAGTTGGTGGCGCAACACGGTATGATAACCCAAAAATTTATGACGATTACACACGGATTGATATAAACTATAACCTAAAGATTTTCTCCGAAAAAATATTTTTGCGAAATGTTAAATTTCGTTTTCATAAATGTACGTTATATTTATATTAGTAACTAGCTGTACCCCGCCACGCGATGCTGTGGCTCAGTCTGTCTGTGCAGATAGAGAAACAATAGCGCTTGTTGCTTTTACGTCCAACAGATGGTTTGTTTAAAAAAATATGTTTTTACCTATCACAGGGTGACATCTATATAATATAGGAATTTAAAATCACAAGCGTATTCGAATGCAACGTTGTGTCGAAATTTCGAGGCATTCGGTGAAGAACTTTTGGAGATTTAAAATTTTTAATAAACGAATATTTATATAGATTATTTTAATTATTTTATGCCTAATTCACAGATTGAACTAGGTATTTTTCATTTCTTTATTTGTGATCGGGCCGGCTTTACCATGCTTCGAACATTTTCTGTTTGGTTCATTTATTAGAGACTAGAGTATTATGACAAAATTGATTGCGCTGGTTTGGTACTTTCCGTTCATTGCGGTGCGATGAAAACAATTCTATTGAGTTGCCTAGTAATGCAGGGATAAGGAACGAAAGGGGTATAAACATAAGTTAAGTTCGACAAATATTCGACCACTTGCGTTGCAATCACAAGAACACTGTGATTTGTCTGTGGTGGTAGGAATTTAGTAAATTGAAATTAGAATGACATATAGGAAGTTTTTTTTTTATTTCAAATTTGTACAATTATCAAATCAATTTATTTAGACGTTGTTACAAAACCGGCGCAACCATAAATAAAATAATGTTAAAAGAATTCAAAAATTAAAGTTTGTGAAAAGTAATTTCGAATACAACATCACATTTATCAACCTACTGTGTGATTTTTCTCACTTAAAATAAGCTGAAATGTACAGGGTTTTCCAATAAGAGGTGTTATTTTGATATTCAATCGTAAAATATCAATGGTTTCGTTGTTTATGTGGCACGTAGCGCCATTTTGTTGAAAGTAAACGTTGTCCAGATCAATACCATCCAATTTCAGCCATGAAAAATTATTAATCATCTCTCGATAGCGCAATCCATTCACCGTAACTGCTGCTCCAGCCTCATTTTCGAAAAAGTAAGGTCCAATAACTCCGCCGGACCAGTCACACGATGAGGATAGAGAGGCTTTTCAACATCAACTCTTGGGTTTTCCGAGCCCCAGATGCGACAATTTTGCTTGGTGACGAAGCCACCGAGGTGGAAATGGGCCTCATCACTCAAGATGTTTTGCATTTGATTCACTCAAGTGAATTTTAATTTTTTTTTTTTTTTTTTTTTTTTATAGTGAATACCTCACAAGAGTCCCAACTGCTCCCGTCTGGAGCCAGTGAGACTATGGCATCCCCAATTGGGGGATGTTGTGAGGCTGAAGGTAAGTGGGGAAGGGAAAGAGGAAGGTGGGGAAGTACCTGGCTATTCAGATCTAGTCACTAAACACGGCTAAAGCCATTTGGAGCAACGTTTCAATTCTGAATGGTGGTCTTACACCAGGGCGATACTGGTAGTATCTTCCACTCTGGAACGTGCCGCAAATATACTATATATTATTTTAATTAATTAATTGTGAAATAACACAAATTAATCAAATAAAATTTATTTGCGCACGCCGGGTTCGAACCCGCGACCTTCGGAATGGCAGTCCAATGCGTTACCACTGGACTATGCCGGCCGTCGAATAATTTCAATGCGTTGTTGAAGCGTGTATCGTTCCATTTTTATTAATAACGTAGTTTCTACTTGTTAAATGTCAAGAAATGACAGCTTCAAAAGTAACATCTACCGAAATAGCGGGCTATTCAAAATAACACCTCTCATTGGAAAACCCTGTATATAAAGTATTGTCATTCAAGCGTTTAAGAACCATCTAAAAATACACGTTTTCAACAAGCTGCGTTATACAAGAAACGGTGACATATAAAATTATCTAGACTATTACGAAATGCTAGGAAACAATAATAATCTATAAAAACAAAAAGAAAAAAGGATGCCTAACAGATCATCCTCGTTATTTTCAGAACCTTAATAGAGTTTTTCAGCTTTTCACGTACCGTTACTTGGGCATCATTTAGAACATGAATCGTCAAGACTATAATTCTGGCACTTCAGTTTTGCATCTTCCCAAGTTACCATTATGTCCCTGTATCAAAAATATATTTGATCAATATAAAAATTATAACAATGCAAAAACATTATAACTATTTTTACAACCATAAAAAATTACAATTATCTTACCATTGAATTAATTGTTTATGACCAATCAGAACAAATAAATAAAATTTAACAGAAAAAGTTTCGGTCGAATGTCGGAATTAAACTCAGGATCTTTGCCTTGCTTGGGTATTGCTCTGTCTATTTCGCCTGTCTAGTCAATCACTTTCGTGGCGTACGTAAATAAATACGTACACAATCGTGCTTGACGGGATTCTAGTTTCGCGCTAGCCGCGAAAGCTCATAAAAATCCAGCGGAATACCGCTTGATTAATATTAGGCCGGGTAAACGTAATGTACGTTATAATCTACGCGATCATAAATGGCGTTAATTTAAATATGTTATTAAAATATACCTTTTGCAGGTTACACTTTAAAATATTACGACAAATTATTTGTTTGCGCCCGCAATATAAATATGAATAAAACGATTTGTCCAAATAAAAACGCAATTCTTTCAAGAAAAGTCTGCAAATACAACATTGAATTGAATCACCGATACTATATTGTACTCTTATTTCATGTTCATATTGCGTATATACGAGCGGAAACAAGTAGGTAATTCATCAATTCATTCAATTCATATTTTAAAACATAGCTTGCAAAAAGTGTTTATTACTAAAATAATTAAACTAACGCCATCTATGAATGCTTAGATCGTAATGAACGTTGCATTTAACGTTAAAATGTAATTCATATTTATATTGCAATAAAAATAAACAACAAAAAAGTTCGTTAAGCGAGCGGATTATTACACACCATTAGTTAGGGACCCCATGTAAAAAGTTGGTCTATAAAAAAATATTTTAAATTTGTATTGTTTTACATGGATGGAAGTGTTATGTACCCATCTAATGATGTTTCTAAATGATGTCCAAAGGTAATGTAGTTATGTTTTTACATGGATGGAAGTGTTATGTACCCATCTAATGATGTTTCTAAATGATGTCCAAAGGTAATGTAGTTATGTTTTTACATGGATGGAAGTGTTATGTACCCATCTAATGATGTTTCTAAATGATGTCCAAAGGTACTGTAGTTATGTTTTTACTTGGATGGAAGTGAAGTACACATCTAATGATGTTTCTAAATGATGTCCAAAGGTAATGTAGTTATGTTTTTACATGGATGGAAGTGTTATATACCCATCTAATGATGTTTCTAAATGATGTCCAGAGGTAATGAAGTTATGATCCTCGCATCGTTGTTTTTAAACTTTTTTTGGTGTATTTTTTTTTTTAACTGTGTAGAGAAAAGGAACTTGAATATTATTATAAACAGTTTGTAAGGCCCCTTGTTAGAACGGAGCCCTGCTTGCAACTTGCAAGTATTCATAGTAACTCTAGCTTGTAAAAAGTTACCATCAGTGCGGGGTGTATACTGTATTTTGATTATATCATATTTATATAATCTTATTTCAGGATACCTTTTTGATAAATGAACTTAGGAGTCCAATCGGAACAAATGTCATTACGAGTATTAACCGTTTTAAAAAGTGTTTAAAATCTTGATCCTTGAATACGCACATTCAAAATTCCGCTGTTTAAATTGGAATATTTTCGAGATGAAAACAATTCTGTCAGTAAAGCGTTTTTGGGATATTTATTTCACACGTAGGTACAAACAAAGGTCCACAGATGTAACTGACATTCAATTATAATGGAAACCTTGGTAGGCGATGTTAAATCATGTGACACGTACTTGTTCTACCTTCCACTTTCACCCTCGGGTTCGAACCTGTATCATGCTCCCAACAGTTAGGTACCTACTAAATCCGGGCGGTTGAGATTTATTTTACGAAATCTTTTATTTTGGTATTCATAACACTAGGACGGGGTTTTTGACAGAATTTGAAAAATTCATAAAATTTCAAAGTTAAAATTAACGTTCTGTGAAAGTCCCATTCAAGTTATGTTATATTCAAATACCGTGAAACAACCGGCCAGTGATAAAATAATAACAGAACTTGAATAAAACTTTCACAGAGCTCGAATTTTAACTTTGAAATTTTATGAATTGTTCAAATTTTGTGAAACCATCCTCATTGGTGTATTACATTTAGATGAAACATGAACTAATAAACCAAATATGCCTACCTACATTAAGCCAAATGATGTTTTTAACCCTTTTTACCACAATCACCAATATTCAATATTCTCAAATGATTTTAAAATAACACGTAAATGATCGACACCCAATGGGCAATAAATTCCAACGAATACACTAATAAACCAAATATGCCTATCTACATTAAGCCAAATGATGATTTTAACCCTTTTTACCACAATCACCTATTCAATATTCTCAAATGATTTTAAAATAACACGTAAATGATCGACACCCAATGGGCAATAAATTCCAATGAATACACTAATAAACCAAATTTGCCTATCTACATTAAGCCAAATGATGATTTTAACCCTTTTTACCACAATCACCTATTCAATATTCTCAAATGATTTTAAAATAACACGTAAATGATCGACACCCAATGGGCAATAAATTCCAACGAATACACTAATAAACCAAATATGCCTATCTACATTAAGCCAAATGATGATTTTAACCCTTTTTACCACAATCACCTATTCAATATTCTCAAATGATTTTAAAATAACACGTAAATGATCGACACCCAATGGGCAATAAATTCCAACGAATACACTAATAAACCAAATATGCCTATCTACATTAAGCCAAATGATGATTTTAACCCTTTTTACCACAATCACCTATTCAATATTCTCAAATGATTTTAAAATAACACGTAAATGATCGACACCCAATGGGCAATAAATTCCAACGAATACACTAATAAACCAAATATGCCTATCTACATTAAGCCAAATGATGATTTTAACCCTTTTTACCACAATCACCTATTCAATATTCTCAAATGATTTTAAAATAACACGTAAATGATCGACACCCAATGGGCAATAAATTCCAACGAATACACTAATAAACCAAATATGCCTATCTACATTAAGCCAAATGATGATTTTAACCCTTTTTACCACAATCACCGATTCAATACTCTCAAATGATTTTAAAATAACACGTCAATGATCGACAACCAATGTGCAATAAATTCCAGCTAATGCACTAATAAACCAAATATGCCTATCTACATTAAGCCAAATGATGATTTTAACCCTTTTTACCACAATCACCGATTCAATACTCTCAAATGATTTTAAAATAACACGTCAATGATCGACAACCAATGTGCAATAAATTCCAGCTAATGCACTAATAAACCAAATATGCCTACCTGCATTAAGCCAAATGACGTTTTTAACCCTTTTTACCACAATCACCTATTCAATAATCTTAAATGATCTTAAAATAACACGTAAATGATCGACAACCGATGGGCAATAAAACATTTACCACATTGACTTTATCACCCCGTTATAACACTTGCTTATTCATCGCACCCAGTTGGCGGACCCTGAACCAATGGGCAAGGTAACCGGTTACAGAATAATTTCTTATTCTTATTTTTGTCACGCGTTCTATTTTTAACGCCCCTAAGACGCCTCGGGCACTCTTTCCTGCTGAAATATTAAATGCTGAAGGTATTTAGACGCGAAAAATCACGGGAAACGTGAAATTCTCAAAAAATCAGTGGCAATAGCAATTAAAATAATTTTCCGGTCAAAATATTATAATATTGGTAGGTAATTAATCGCCTGCCTGAATTCTCCAAAATACACTTCCATTTTTGAAATTTACACTTAAATTCAAAGCAAAAGTTCTAGAGGTCATTGAACCGGAGTTAAAAGCAGACAATCACAACCGAAACTACGAATGATGGGCAAGGATCGAAGCAAACGCAAGCGGCGTTTGTTTCGTTCCTTTCCCGTAATTCGTCGTTCGGCTTGCGCTTTTTTCTCGTGTGTTCACTCGCATAAGACGGTACGTTGCCAGAATAATATAAATCTTATTAAATAAATAATTATAAGCAATAATTAATCGCCTGAAATATCAATACAAATTGAAAATATCTCCCGAGTAAAGATAAATGCCGCCAACGGGAATTGAACCCGCACCTTCTGATATCCGGTCAGGTGCTCTGAACCACTAAGCTATGTCGGCTTATTTCCAACCCACCAAATAATTCAATATGTACTAGTACCGCAATCAACAATTACTGCTTATTATATTTTTTTTTTCTTTTACCTTTTTTTCATCTGTAATAAATCTTATTATTTAGCATTGTTTGTAGTTTTTTTTCATAATGTACAGATAAGTAAGGATTTTTTTCTACCAGCTTATGACAAAATTAGTTTCTGTAAAAGTACATCTCCGTTACTTGTTTGTCAAAAATGGCGCCTTTTCTTACTTGGCCTATTTTGGCATATCGTTCGCCATACATTCCCATTGGCAGTGCTGAAATAGGCCAAGCCACGTAAATATAGCGCGCTTATACCTTCATAGCTCATGACGGAAATCACAAAGAGGGCTGAAGGAATTTCCCATTACCTGCCATGTATTCCAGACAATGAAGTTTTGAAAAATGAAACTACGTAAAGTAAGAACTTACCGTTCTACAGTTTATTTGCTGCTTACCAACCGGTTTCTGCTTTAGGGCGCAGACCAATGAAAAACCACAGTATATTACAATTGTAGGATTTGTGAAGCTGGAACTATTTGCCTAAGTATCATTACCTTTCAAAAACAAATATTGTCAATTTTAAGGGCTATCAGAAATTTAGCTTTTGAATGAACCGTAAGCAAATTTGAAAAATTATGAAATCTGTCAAATATTTAAACAAAAGAAACACACTTTTCAAATATATTTTAAATTAATTAATCAAAATATACCATTTTGGTAGGTACCATGTTACCTACTTTAACGCTTATCTGAATTGTACCAATCTTTAAAAGGAAATGAATATTTATAGAGTTCATTGCACCGGAGTTACAGACACACAACCGAAATTAGTATTTTTAATGATATCGATGGCTTAAAATACAAATTTGATAACTCCACGTTTGGTCAAAAATTCAGTTTTGTTCCCTTACTTTTTGTGCGTGTCCTGTTCAAATTATACAAATCCAACTTATTTCAATAATTCACAAAAACGTGTCAAGAAAATTTTACGTCTCCACCATTGTGTTCCTAGTTAGTCAAAAATTGTTCGTTTGTCGAGAACTCTTTAAGCAAATAGTTTATTAACTTTCTATCAAAGCGCAAGTTACAAAAGAGGTTGCGGAACAGAGTTAGAAAGAAGAATTTGACAATAGTATGACTATGACTATGGGCAAAATAAAGGTATAAATGTTGAACAATGGCCGGAGGCGCAAAGCGAAAAGTGCAAATATGAGATTTGTCCAGGAGTTCAATATTCGATGTTCCCTTTATTTCTGCACTATACGAAAACATTGGCATTCAAGCCAACGGATTGGTACAAAGGAGTTAAAAAAATAACAGAGCTTTTAAATTTTTAAATGGAAGGAAAGTTACCTAACCTACCTACCTACCAAAATAATTGAGTTTTTTTTATTAACTCCACACAGGACGCCTTGAGGATAATAATTTTCCTATGGGCCTATATCATCTTTGGGAATGCTGTGTGGCAGTCTTTCGGGGAGAAGAAGGAGTGAATATGAAAACACAGAGGTCGGCAAATTGTTTCACAGCCGAGCTGGTTAAAACGAACGACCCGATCTCGGGAGACATATAATAATGACAACCATGGACAAATGTTGGGCGTTCGTTTGGCGTGTTTCCTGACTATGCACCGGTGCCGAAGGAATCAATGACGCTAGTTCATCGGAGCATCTTCCATCGAAATACCAGTAGAACAAGGAGAACATTCCCACCTAAAAAATATAAGTTAAGCCAGCGCTTAAACCCTATCCCAAATTATCTCGAGGTAAACAGAAAAATTTAGTTATTGAAGACAATATAAGGTATTTTTAAATCTGAAACGGAAGAATCAGAAAAGGATACGGTCACATCTAGGACTCGAACCCAGGATCCTTGCCTTGCCGGGGAACCGCTCTACCTCAGTGCTAATGGGACCCTATCTCCTTCTGTCATATTTAATTGTATCATACTTCGAATAAGAACCACCGACATTGCCTTCATTTTTCTTACCGCACATTTTCATTGGCAACTATCTTTTTTTATCTATGATCGCTGATCGATGTATGATTTTTTTTTTCTGATTTTTCTGTTTTAGATTTTCGCTCAAGAATCGCTAATATTGGATTCAATTTTAGTTTTTACTCATTAAGTTATTCCAAAAAATAAAAAAATTAGATTTTCTGTTGAATGTCGTATAATTTGTTTTATTCTTACTACCGCGTATTTTCACGTAATATAAGAATAAGATAAGCTATTAGAAGAAATATTCGAATATGCCAATTTTTTAAAGAACATAAAAATTTGTAAAACCTTGTTAAGCAGTTTATTTTTCTTTTTGCACTATCATTCATCATAATCACTTTGAGTTACCAAAAACTTGTGAACTTTTCGCCAAGTTCCTCTCCTTTCTGTTTATGTATCTTTCCCTTTCTCAGCAGTGTTCATCTCGCTCCTGACAAAGAAGAGATTGATCACCCTAGTAATAATACAGAATCATGGACCACTTTTCATATCTGAAATGAAACATTCCCACCCAGAACTATAAGCCACTTTCTAAACTTTACTAATGGAGAAATTTATCAAATGTAACGTTTAGTTTTATACCGAGTAATAACTGCTGCTGGAATAATTATAAATTTGTACTCATGAGAACTTTTCATAGGATAACCATCAACTCTGCCATTGGTGACTTCGTTTTGTGACTTCAGAGGAGCCCGGGTTTATGGGGTGAGTTTTGTGCAGGTCCTTGGCTGCGAATGCGTCTGACCACCAATTGCGTGGCGGGCCGGATCGGGAGAGGCCCATTGAGGGATGATTCATACTTTGTTTTGTGACTTCAGAGGAGCCCGGGTTTATGGGGTGAGTTTTGTGCAGGTTCTTGGCTGCGAATGCACCAATTGCGTGGCGGGCCGGATCAGGAGAGGCCCATTGAGGGATGATTCATACGTCCGTCACTTCTGGACACACTGACCCTTAGATTCCTACTCACGCCCCATTCCATTCTCCTTTCCAAAACTTCAGTTCCTTTCTTTTTTTCAATAGATCATCAACACAGCTCCCCCAAAGATGACATAGGCCCTGAGGGAAAATATTCTTCTCACGGTCTCCAAACAAAGTGAAACTGGTTGACAAATTAGTGGCTAAGTTGACAAATGCGTCGGGATTCTGCCAAGATGTCGTGATCACAATCCCTCCGCTAAACGAGTCCTCCATCGTTGCACAAGCACTATCTTTCACTCGTAATGATAAACGTTTTTCAAACATTGTCGGGTTATCGGTATTTCCGAGTTGGAACCGTTTGGAAATGTGCGATTTTAGATAGTTGAAATCAATAATTATGAATGAAAATATAAATATAAAATAAAATTACATACTTTCAGTGCGATATTCATAATCAGAAAAATAAACTTTAAATGTTCCACATATTTTTAACGGTATTCATAGTTTGTGAAAATGGACAAATTAATATCTTTGTATCTCTTGTTTTAGCGTTCTTCAAAACATGATGAATATTTATGACGTTGGACTGGAACAAGTATGAATGTAAATGTTTTGCAGCATTTAAAATAATACGTTTCCCAGCTGACACAGTTTCCATTATTTCGGGCAATAAAAAAGGTTGATTCTATGATGGGCAAAACGGCATACCTATTATTCCGTTCACTTTGGTGAGTCCTATTCCGTATTTGCCATCTGCCACCGGAGCTGGGTTCCGTTTTTATGGCACATTTATGGCCACTTCTCGAGCGGAATTAAGCGGGACCCGTTGGAACCCGGCGGAACCCGGCGGAACCGAGCGGCCCGCGATGCTTTTATTGTCACGTGTTTTCCGCGGGGGCGAGCCAATAAAAGTCCAAACCCTAACGACTTATGGCGCCTAATTATAGGCAATTTAACGAACACCTTCGAATTATTTATATTTTTTTGCTGAAGCGTTAAAATATTCCTCCGTTTGGTTTTACGGTGTCAGTAAAACGAAAGTGTGTTTAATGAAATTGAGGCAAAATTCATGTTATATTACATCACTGGAATCTTATACCTCATGCGATTATATACAGGAAAGAAACATTTCTTTAGATTAAATGAATCGCTTTCTCATAACACCTTGTTAAAGCGAAGTTTTCAGAAACGTTTCGTATTTTTTTTCGCTTTTCAATAAGTCAAGGACCTTCATCATATTCCATTCTCTTCTCCACAGTACTATGCACTGAACGTTCCTTAACAGTCACCAAGCCAAAAATATTTATTTATTTATTATACGCCCATAAGAGCTTTTACAAACATTTGATAATATGAACATTATCAAATGAAAATTAAAATTATACAGAACCCATACAGAAGAATGGTATTATGCTAAACTTTATTGTTATTATTACTGAGGTTTGTTATTATAGCCTTCTTGTGACTATATTCTGTACAGTTGAACACATCTACAATTTCTGAGAAAACATTGCCAACTGCATGCAATCTAGGTACCTACAAGCGAGTATCTATATGACTCAGTCCTGATATTTTTATTGCAATTGAAAAGATTTTTGGAACGACTAGTTCTTATAGGTGTATAGAAGGTAATTAGACTTAATAAATCAGGACTGTCTATAATACCATTAAAAATTTTATAAATATTTTTTTTATTTATATTGTTTAGATTACAAAAATTTACTGCTTTACCATAATACGCAGTCATACAAAAATGATATTTTGAATCACGTAAAAAAATAATTTAAAAAGATTATTCATTCCAAAAAGTTTAGTATTCCTCCTTCTACCAATATAACAAACAAAAAATACTTGCGCAACGATAGCTTACAAATGATTCGCGAAAGGTGCCCGAGGCTTTGGACCACTCGAACGACTAATCGGACAATTTTATCACATTTATGCTCCATATACAGTGTATACTGCAGTCCAGTGATCGCCAACCAGTAGTTCGCGAATGCCAAAGTGCCCACGAACTGTTTGAGGGCTCATCGAGTATTCACGAATTGCTGCTAAGGAGAATTTTTGATGGGCTGTGAAAAACGCTTTATCTTTTTAGGGACATTAGTTCCATGACAAGTGTCAATAATAAAAATAAAGTAACGATATTTATAATTTTTCGAAAATTTTATTATTATATGTTTCTACAAAAATATGTTAACTTAATAAAAAATAAGTTTCTAATGACGAATGAGCAAGTGACAGGTGCACGTGTTCCACATGCCGGAATCAAGTTTCATATCAGTAGACCCAAGTTTCATATCATGCGAGACGTTTTCTTTGGCCCAGCCTATATTTCAACTCGTCGCACTCAAGGGGCTAGGTATCATTCCTGGTGACCGGATAACTCATCAAAATGATAATACATCACATATTTCAAAAGTTCTATAAAGTCATGGAAAGTGATGAAACAAAAACTTTATTAACTGGGTTAAGTAAGTTAGGTTAGGTTAGGTCAGGTTTAAATTTTTTTTCATCGTATCTAATGACTTTATAGCACTTTTTAAAAGTGTGTTGAATTGTCACTGTGTTGAGTTATCATGGAACCATCATGTCTATATATATCAGCATACCGCACCTAAAAGGTTAATTATCAAAAACGATTCTGTATTCCATACATATCCCTAAACAGTGTTGCCAAGTTAGCATATTATATGCTAAAATTTGGCATAATTACTCCATGTTTAGCATAACTTTTATGCTTTTAGCATATAGCATATTTATTTGACTTATTTTTACAGAAACATGAAAATAATAAAAACCAATTTTTTAACTAACAAAAATGATATCGATTGAAAAACTGGTGTCTCAATGGAGAAACATAGTTCACATTAAATGGGAATCCTTGACTTCCACTGTAGAGTGTTGGAATGAAGTCATGCAATATAAAGATGCAGCTAATAATAACCCCTTCGGTGATTTATGTCAGTTTGCAATGTCTATTTTAACATTGCCGCATTCAAATGCGGACATTGAACGTGTATTTAGCCAAATGAGTCTGGTCAAAACAAAACTCCAAAATCTTTTGGCGGTGAAAACCCTGAATGCCATTTTGTACGTGAGATTTGGCCTAAAGAGAGCAGGAAAGTGCTGTTATTCTTACACTGTTCCTGACAAAGTACTACGCTGCATTGGGACCAAAGAAAGTTACGACTCCGTCTCTCAGCCTTCCACATCAGCTGCTGTTAATGAAGAAGAAGTAGATGAAGATATCGATATTTTATTTCACTGATTTTATTTCTAAGTTAAATTTATGTTAGCTTTTTTGGCATTTTTTAAAGTAATTTAGAATTTTTCTGGCATATTTTTACCATCACTATATTTCTCAATAAATACTAAGTTAAATTTATGTTGGCTTTTTTTTGGCATTTTTTAAAGGAATTTAGCATATTTATGGCATATTTTTCCCATCACTATATTTCTCAATAAATACTAAGTTAAATTTATGTTGGCTTTTTTTTGGCATTTTTTAAAGGAATTTAGCATATTTATGGCATATTTTTCCCATCACTCTAGCATATTTTGAAGTAGTTGAGTTGGCAACACTGTCCCTAAAGCCGAAAATAAATAAAACTCAAAAATAATTCTCTCTCAATCGCACTTATGTTCCAATATACATAATGGCCGTCGTAAAGCCCGTTTCCAGGGATTTCTGGAAACCTCACCTAAAACTGCTAATTTCTGGAAACTTTTACTTGCCGGATATATGTTTTTAAAAATAGAAATATCTTTGAGAAAAGATAAATCCCAATTTAAAGGGAAAATCACTAGCCCTTTCTCGGTTAGGTATCACTTTCAGTTCTAAAAGTTCAGTTCCAAGAGTAGTGATTCTTCGCATACCCGACATCACAACATAAACAGGTATCAGCTGGAATTATTATACGTTTTCAAAGTTCATATATGCCAAAACCTTGAGGATAATGTTTCGTCCAACGCTTTTCATTGGTTTTCCCGCTGGTATCGCTTTATACTATAAAACTTTAAATTAAAAAAGTTTGATAATAATTTGACAGCCGAAATAAAACATATTATTTAATAATAGTTATAGTTATTTAGTTACTCTTCTAGACACTAGTAAAAGTATCCGTGTCGAGCTGTACTTGCATGTTATCTCAGAAGAAAATCCGTATGGAATGATGGAGCTCTAGAAATAGATATGTACTTTGGTAGCCCAAGGTCGAGGACCCCTGCTAAGCCAACAGCTCAAATCATACGGTTGACCACCCCAACCGTTGGTCAGGTCCGGCATGTTCCATAAATTAGCTGGTAGTATGTCTAACTGTTGCCCGATTGAACTACAACATTTAAATTTTAAGTTGAATTAATCAACTGACAAATCATGTGATTGTGAATGGAACGACAAATAATGTGTTGTCGCTAATATGATTACTGACGCTCTTTATCTCTGCCATCTCTTTCAGAGATACCCCTCCATACCCCTTCAAAACGCTAACAATCTGTGTGAAGGGAACAAACCCCTTTTTCTGACCATGATCAATTTTGCCAAAGAAAAGTTACGAATATCTAACTCTAACTATTTTCTCCCCAAAAGATGACAGAAAGAGAGACATAATAATAATAATAAATGTTATATTATTCTCCTTTTTTACAAATAGATTATAATATTTGGATAATTTGTACAGAGCCCTTTTTGTTCAAAATCACCACAAGGGCGCTGTAATAATGATATCCTCACTGGGATCTGCCGTGCTTAGGATTCATTTACATATAGGGTTTTCCAATAAGAGGTGTTATTTTGAAAAGCCAGTTATTTCGGTAGATGTTACTTTTGAAGCTGACATTTTTTAACATTTGACAAGTTAAAACTACTTCATTAATAAAAATGGAACGATACACGCTTCAACAACGCACTGAAATTATTAAAATTCACTTGAGTGAATCAAATGCAAATCATCATGAGTGATGAGGCCCATTTCCACCTCGGTGGCTTCGTCAACAAGCAAAATTGTCGCATCTGGGGCTCGGAAAACCCAAGAGTTATTGTTGAAAGGCCTTTCTTTTCTCAACGTGTGACTGTTTGGTGCGGTTTATGGTCCAGCGGAGTCATTGGACCTTACTTTTTCGAAAATGAGGCTGGAGCAACAGTTACGGTGAATGGATTGCGCTATCGAGAGATGATTAATGATTTTTTATGGCCGAAATTGGATGGTATTGATTTGAACAACGTTTACTTTCAACAAGATGGTGCCACACAAGCAACGAAACCATTGATCTTTTACGATTGAATATCAAAATAACACCTCTTATTGGAAAACTATGTATTATTAAAATTTAGTAGTACGGATAATATGAAGTATTTTTTTCAGAAATAATTATAAATATTAATAAATTATTTCTTGGTGTTTTTTTTAATACAGTTGAGTGATTTCGGTTTCAGTCTGTATTTGGAGTTAGTATATTTTCTATTTCTTAATTATTCTTATTTTACTACATATATTACCCCAAACCACACAGTCTTGGAACATATCCAATACCTCTTTCAAAATCATACACGTCGTCTCGTCTCATCTCGACTAGATGCTCTTCTGTTATATATTGTGCTCTTGACATGACCTGTTTTAAGTATTCGATTATTTTTATTTCCTAGACTTGTCCATCTACTTGAGCGTGATTCTAACCCTCCTTTAACCGTCTACCACCTATATCAAGCTAGGAGATTGAGAGGGATCACTGTATTGAGTGAGGTGTGGAATACGACCATCGCTAAGACTCTTGTGAAACTCGTAAAACTCTTGGAACTCGTGGAACTCTTGGAACTCGTGGAATTCGTAAAAATTGCTATTATTCCCCGAAAAGATCGTCCTTCTGCCACACAGTTGTCCTCCATCTGCCAGTTTCACGCCTCACTGCCACACATCAGGGCAACAGCTTTCACAAACAAGTTTTATACCGATTTCCAGTCTGCCCCGTGGCCATTTCCCTCTACCCCCTTCTCTCCCTTCCGCTTGTTACGGTGGGTGCTCCGTGTCCATTACACGTGAACTACACGTGGTCATGCGTGCATTACTCATTAGCGGGGCTATTAGTTTGCCGGTGGCAAACAGCCCAAACCCTGGAGGGTGAGTCCAAATTTATTGCGTGGTTTAAATTCCGTGGAAAAATCACACTTTACGATAATTTTCAACAGTATTTGCAATTAGTTAATTTTTATTGGAGTGTATGGTTTATTAGTTAGCGTATTTACTACATAATTATAGTATGACACCGATAAATTTTCAGTCAGTGGCTTCGCTGATGTAGATGTTTTCAATACAAAAAGCTATGGTTTTAAAACACAACCAAGAGCCACTACCGATGGGCGAAAGCTAAAAAATTACTTCGAACTATTGCTAAAACGTTAGTTAAAACAAACTAAACTTATTTAGATTACGATGCAAAGTGATCGACGGTTAAATTTAATTATTTAGAAATGTCGCTGGCTGTTCGAGGTTCGAGGACAACTTTTGAATACTGCTGAATCAAGTCTAAAATCTAAAAGACTGTAATTCTTCCCAAAAGATTATGGTTTCGATTCCTTCTTAAGTAATCAAATATGTTTGGGTTTTTAAAGCTTTTAAAGTGTCAAGTTCAAGAAATGTGAAAACAAATTATAGGTCTCTCGTCAATCTATTTTCTATTACAAACGACGAAAGATATTGCTCCGAGACGATTTTTTTTAATTCTTAGAATCCCATTTAACCCAACAAATAATGTACTCAAATCAAATTGAATAACAGTTTTTAAGTTGGGCAAATAATTTGGTTGTTATTGCTGTGAAAGCTGTTTCGGCGTTTATGAAATCAAACTGTGGCTATACCACACTTCGACGACTTATTTGGTTGTTATTGCTGTGAAAGCTGTTTCGGCGTTTAAGGAATCAAACTGTGGCTATACCACTTATTTGAAGGATTTTTCAACCCATCTCGAGACGACACGCTTGACAACAACGAGACTAGCTGGAACGGCGTAGCTATACCATTCATAAGGGGAGGGGTTTCATCCTAAGGGTGGGGGTTGAAACCTTACGGGGCTAGGGGGAAGGGGGAGAGGTTGGAAAATTTACTAGAAAAATAGATGGTGCAAATAATATTGTTCCACGAGTACTATCCTCTTTTTTTCCTAAGAAATACTGAGGCCGATGGGGTAGGTTCGAACCCCCCCCCCCCCCATATGCCTAGGTCTCCACTATTTACTAATATATTTCCTTAATAATTCAGGGATTAACCAAACACTTTTAATTTATTTTCATAACCGTGTAATAACGAATGGTAATTTGCTTACGTACTTAAGGTGTACGAAAATATCAAGATAAATATTATGAAATGAAGTTATAAAAAGAGAACCAGCAAAATCAATGAAAATAAAAAATAACATAAAATTTGACAGTGCCAGTAGAAGTTTTAAACCAGACATAAAAATAAGGTATCTACCAATGTTTTTTTTTAAGATAAAGTTTTATAAAAGTATATAAATATTGTCTATCGATTCAATAATTTAAAACAATTAAGACAAACTTGCCATAAATTCACGAAGTTTGGTATGTATCAAAAATGTATTAATTAAATAAAATATACAGGCTATCCCAAAAAATAGTGGGAAACTGATGTACAGATGTAAAGCACCCATAGGGCTGTAGTGGTACGCCACAACTTATTCTAGAAGTTTCTGAACAAGCTTCTTGGATTTTCTTTTATTTTTTAAATATTTTTTTCTGTAGCAACTGGAATGTTTGAGAATGTTCTATTTTCCACCTAGATAAGCGACAACGTGAACAAAATGGTCAGTACAGTACCAGCAACCGCGATATCGAGATCGAATTATTTTGCCTACGTGACGCGCTTCGGAACATTCTCGAACCTTCCTTTCGTAAATCATTTCGTTGTATTTTCTACGTTTATTTATTGTTTTCGGATTTATTATTAAAAACCGCTCCATCTAAATTTCGTAGTTATTTATTAATAAAAAGAATACCGAACATAACTTCAGGGCTAACCAAATCATCATTGATTTTTTGTAGTTTTCGAGTAATGATTTTTTTGTATTTTAGTGATACCCTTGACTTACAAGAAATTACTCGTCACAGAATCATGAATCATTGAGATACATGTTTGATTGTTTTCTAATTAGGTGAATAGAATATCTTGTAATCACAAAAACAATTGAGGGCACCATTGCGCCTTAAAAAATATTGAATCCCAAAGTTAGTTGAAATTCAAATCTTTGAAAATTTTACGATTCTCTACCAAGGAAACTTGGTAGATAAGTTGATAACATCCCACAAAACTACCTATAAGTTGTTTGTACCAATCAACTACTGCCAGTGGAGGCATATCACATGGCAGAACAGACGATTTAAAAAAAGGAGTCAAACTTAAAATTTGTTCAAAATATATCCAAAAAAACCTTTGGAATGGGTGAGCTAAATAAAAGTAAATAATAATTGTTGATTATTAAATCACAAAATATCGACAAATCCTACATCTTCTTGAAAAGTTTTTTTTCAGTCGCTTCAACCCCCCTTTGGTTTATTCTTGTTTCTTCTGCCTGTCTCAATTTCGTAATTTCACGAAGTTTATAATTTTCGACAGGTTTTTTTGGACTTGTTGTGCTCTCGAACAAATTTTAAAAGTGACGCCGTAGAGATAGCTCAATGATATTTACAGGGTAAATAGATCATGAAATCTGTAAGTTTCTAAAAAAGGTTTGGGAGGAAGTTTTTCAGTGACTGTTTTTTTTTAAATCCTCCTCAAAAATTTTTAATATCATGATAGTTTAAATATCAACTAATTTTGGGATTCAACATATTTTTATGGCGCAATGGTATCAGATTTGTCCACAATTATGTTTGTTTCTATAAGACGTACTATTCACTTAATTAGAAGAAAAAAAATCAAGGATGTATCTCAATATTTCATCTCTCTGTGACCAATAATCTCTTATAAGTTATCAAAAAAATATTTAGAAAAGTTATCATAACTCGAAAACTACAAAAAATTCGCTGAACATACATTGGGGTGGTATGGGTAGCCCTGGGGATGCTCTACCCCTGGATTTCCACTTGACACTATTTTTGGGACACTCTGTATAATAGTCAATAAAGGGAGCAAAGTTAATCTTAAGCCTCAAACAATTTATTTTCATTCAGTAAATTGTTTTTTTACCGAAAACATACAAATAAAATCTTAAAAATAAGTCGTCTCAATTTAGCAAAACCATATAGTTTGATAAAAGGTCTTGAACGCCGAAGTTTATAAACTTAAATAAAAGGAAACCAAACGTTCACAAGGTTTCTGAAAACTCTTAATTTTGGTGGTATTCTAGTTATTTCAGCAGATCCGTATAGAATGGGGTAGGTTAAGTCTGTGATTCTAGGGGCTGTGAAAGCGGGTGGAGTTAAGTTAGGGGTTGTTCCCACCTGCGACCAGTCTTAATGACCCAAAATGTCCTGAAATTCACTGGCGGCGGGTGCTTACAAGCAGAAATGCTCGAAAGAGAGATATCCAACAATTTATTTTCATGTGATACTTAGTTCTTATTTGCGCCTAACTTCTGTAGAAAAATAAACTTGACAACTTATTTTCTTTTCATTGCTTTTGGATTTTCTGATAAACATAATTGACATTGATGGTTTTATGCGACCATTAATTGAATAGTGAATTTCTAAAGTGTTCACTGCCACGAACAACGAGATTTAGTTTCTTGGCATTTCAAGGGTAGAAAAAATGTATCTAATTGTTTGATGATATTGAACTCAATAGATAAATAGATATTGAATTAGTCTCGCTGATAAATTATTAGTAAACCAACTCATTTTTTTACCTTTTGTACTTGTTTTTTTTAAATTTATTCTTTATAATTTACTTAACTTTATATTTAACCTTACACTTTACACCGTATACTTACATGCAGTATACTTTATACCTTGTAATTTGTACCTATATTTGTATATTTATGTTAATGGCCCATGTCGTGCCGTTTGTATTTAAATAAATAAATATTTCTTCTGCCATACTCAGTGTAATTTTATCGGTGACCGGATAAATCATCAAAATGATAATTCATCACATCTTTAAAAAGTTATATAAAGTCATGGAAAGTGATGAAACAAAAACTTTATTCATTGGGTTATGTAGGTTAGGTTAGGTTAAAAAAAATTTCATCATTTCTAATGACTTTATATCACTTTTTAAAGGTGTGTTTAATTGTCGTTGTGTTGATTTATCATGGAACCATAAACGCTGCCTCATCGCGGTACCTACAGAGTCATTGGGTTAGTCCCTTGCAAGCGTCCAGCTGTTACTAGCCACCGTGCACCCCGCTCCCGTACTGGGCCGTACAAGCGTACCCGGCGTTGCCCGCGCTGTGAGTTCCCCACTCGCATCATCTGCCGACCAGGTCCATCGCACCTTCAGCTTTCTTCGCACTGGAGCACCTGGAAGATCCATAGTCTTCACGACCAGTGATGAATTTGGCTACACAGTCTGTTCTCAAGATTCGGCCTGAGGAATTCGCCACTTCCGCGCGTCGGTCCGGAGTCTTCAATACGACAAGACTGGCTTCAATAAACACCGTGATTCTACATACCCACCTTTAATTCATCTCACCTTACCATCCCCATACATCGATAAGTTTTTTTAATTCATACTTTGAATTCATTGATCATTTTTTTTCCGAAAAAGTATTTTTACAATTTATTCTTTTACAATACGTAACGTATAAAAACACTATAATATTGTTACGAAAATACATAGTGAATGGCATAAGAACAAAATAGTGAAAAATATGTTTCTGATTGCACAAAATTTATAAAACTTCCATTGTTAAAGTCAAATTTTATGTTACTTATCTTCAAACAAAATGTTCACATTCATTTTATGTTTTATTCTTGCCATGGCATTGTGATGATAATGACTATAATACCCACGCACAGGCTTTGCGTTTTGTGAGATTTTTTTACTACCCATTACTACATAGTACAACTGTTCATTATGTATCAAAACTTTCAATAAAAAAATATATACAAAATCCACTTTTAAACGCATTCTTACCATTTCCAACAAAATATTCTAAAAACTACCATACATCACACATAAACCTTTAAGATTTATCATTGAAGAAAAAAATTATAAATCTCAGATGTATATTTAAAATATCAAGAAAGGTGTTATTTAGCAGCACCGTACCCTGTGTCGAGATGTACTGAGCCAACACGTCAGTTCTGCCATGTGATATGATTAGCAGATCGTGGTGCCTCTACTGGTTGTAGTTGTTTGGTACACACAACTTATAGGTAGTTTTGTGGGCCGTTATCAACATATCTACCAAGTTTCCTTGGTAGAATGAATTTCTACAAAGCGATTTTGTTGTTCTAGATGGTAACATGTCGGTTTTGTGACTGTTACAGCTCCGGCATACTTCCCCTCCAAGAACAAACAGGTGCAGGTGGTAGCTGGAGAGCAGGCCCACTTGCAGTGCACCGCCATGGGGGACACCCCACTGCACATCAGCTGGAGGAACCAGCACCACCACACCATCACACACCAAGTGGACCAGCGGTAGACCAATAAACCAAAGATATTTATTTTACATAAACTACAGGGTTTTCCAATAAGAGGTGTTATTTTGAATAGCCCGCTATTTCGGTAGATGTTACTGTTGAAGCTGTCAATTTTTAACATTTGACAAGTAGAAACTACGCCATTAATAAATGTGGAACGATACACGCTTCAACAACGCATTGAAATTATTAAAATTCACTTGAGTGAATCAAATGCAAATCATCTTGAGTGATGAGGCCCATTTCCACCTCCATGGCTTCGTCAACAAGCAAAATTGTCGCATCTGGGGTTCGGAAAACTCAAGAATTATTGTTAAAAAGCCTTTTTATTCTCAACGTGTAACTGTTTGGTGCGGTTTATGGTCCGGCGGAGTCATTGGACCTTACTTTTTCGAAAATAAGCTAGAGCAACAGTTACGGTGAATGGATTGCGCTATCGAGAGATGATTAATGATTTTTTATGGCCGAAATTGGATAGTATTGATATGGACAACGTTTACTTTCAACAAGATGGCGCTACGTGCCACACAAGCAACGAAACCATTGATATTTTACGATGGAATATCAAAATAACACCTCTTATTGGAAAACCCTATATTAACAACCAACCAAAACATTGTAAAAGCGATCACAAAAAGTAAAACAAATAGTTAATCAACATAGTAGGAAAAAACTACACTTTCTACAAGGGAGTTAACTAACCTACTATAAAATCAAGTCTCACTAGGGGCTTTCTCATAGTCATGGATAATTTCGATGCAGGCAAAAACCGAGCTATCTCATGTACACCCAAAGATTACACCCTACCGTCCCTAGACATTCTTCTCAATTTCTCAAGTTGTTTTGTGTAGTCAGTTCACTTCTTCCTCGGTCTGCCTGTCCCTTGACTCTATCCAGTAAAGGGTGGTCCGTTTGATAAATTCTCCTATCTTAACCAACGGTTTGCTCAGAGCAAAGATGTCATGCATCTCTTTAAGACCTAGATTCACTCCTGGCTTTCCTCCAAAAACCCACTACACAGTATCCCCAAAGATGATATAGGCTCTGAGGGATTTTCCTCAGGACCTGTTAATGATGAAGTTATTGTTTCAATGTTTTTACATAGTTGACATTTGTTACGAACATGTCATTTCTACGACTCATTCTTGAGTTCAACAGCTCGGCTGAGGAATCATTTGCCGGCCTATGTGTTTCCTTCCTCCTACAACATAGATATCATCAAGACCCAGGTTCACTCCTTCTTTTCCACAAAAATACCCTCAACACAGTATCCCCAAAGATGATACAGGCTCTGAGGGCAATTATATTCCTTAGGGCCTCCTGTTTGGAGTTAATGGAAAAAAAAGTTACTGGCCTTTTCTAACGAGTAAACCATGATTTTATATTTTTCAGTATTTTAACATCTGGCATTTCTTACACATCTCCAGATCATCACAATATTTGTGACGTAAAAATCTTACAATGGTTTTACGCTAATTTTGTTTATAAGTTCATCATTCATTTTTAAATCTGTTGGATCCATTTTTTGTCATAAAAGTATTTTGCGTTCTATGACTATACCGATATGGGTTATAAGGGTCTCAGAATTATTGGTAAACCAACACCATTTGGTACATAGAGGGAATTAAATAATCACTAAAGGAGAGCGGACATGGTAGAATATTATATATTTCGTTGAATCTTTCCAGATATTCCATCCGTGAGCAAATCCTAGATGACGGAATGGTATCAGAACTGGGCATCCTCCACACTTATCGCCAGGATACGGGAACTTTGACCTGCTTTGCAAGCAATGCTTTCGGACAGGATGAGATGATTATTCAACTGATCGTTCAAGAGGTAAAATCAAAAAGCAGAAAAAAAATATTATTACTTGGCATAAAAGTTTTATACACAGGAACTACGCTCGTTTGCAGTTCCTATATATGTTGCCATGATTTCAATATCTTGTTGTTATAAAATTGTTTAAATAAATTTTCCAGGTCCCTGAGATGCCAAAGAATATTAGAATAAATGATCAGCAATCCAGAAGTATTCAACTCTCCTGGAGTCAGCCTTATGCTGGCAATAGTCCAATCATCAACTATGTGGTGCAGTACAAGCCTGGAACAGGTAACAATGTTTATTTCTAGTTATTATTTTTCAGCTTTTCGCTTCATCATCATTACACTGCATCACAGGGTGGTATTTCTCCTCCTCTACAAATGTTCTTCCAGTCCTTTCCGTTTTGCTCCAATCCTTTTCCACGCAGTCTATCCACCACTCAATCCTTTTGATAAATCAATAACAAGATGGTTGTCGTGGCACGAACTTCAAAAAAAGAACGTCTGTGAAACTGCCAAGAAGCTAAGACCGTATACATGCGTGGAACAACTGGTGGAAAAACATTGAATTCAATATAACTTATGCCTTTTCTAGATCCTTGGCTTTCTCAGCCGCAGAAGGTAGTGGTCCCTGGAAGCTCTACAACAGCCACTGTTCAAAATCTGAGACCGGCCAAGTCCTACCACCTGAGGATCATCGGAGAGAATAGGCTCGGCATGAGTGAGCCCAGTCAAGTCATTCAGGTCACCACACTGGAAGAAGGTATTTGACCATATATTACATAAATTATTATTTTTTTTGATAAATTAATGTTTTTAAGACAAGATTTTATTTATGCATAGCACAAAGGATAACAATTATTTTTATAAGCAATAATTGTTCGCCTGAAACACTCATCCACATTGAAAAAATCTCCTGATAAAAAATACATGACGCCAACGGGACTCGAACCCGTGTCCATTCGATTTCCGGTCGAAAGCTCTGACCACTGAGCTATGGAGGCTTATTTCTTACCCGCGAAATTATTCAATATATGCTAGTGTTTCATTCAACAATTACTGCTTGTTACATTTTTTCACCTGAGAACAACCAACTTTATTTTATATGAGAAAGGGTAAGAAATAAGCCTCCATAGCTCAGTGGTCAGAGCTTTCGACCGGAAATCGAATGGACACGGGTTCGAGTCTCGTTGGCGTCATGTATTTTTTATCAGGAGATTTTTTCAATGTGGATGAGTGTTTCAGGCGAACAATTATTGCTTATAAAAATAATATATTACATAGGTACATTCTACAGTTTTATTTTCAAAATCTGCTAGAAAGCAGATTTTGAAAATAAAACTGTAGAAATGGGGGTAAAGAAAGTTATATTGATTTTATTGGGTTATTCTCAAACTGAAGATGTTTCGTTTTACCTATCGTTAACACCAGAAGTTATAATATTTCATTATAAATATTACATAGATTTGTTTTACCTTCTCGCACTTCACATTTTAAAATTTTATGGTAACATCCTTCGAGAACCAAAATAAGTGTTGAATTTTAACCCTTCAAGACCACAAAGTATAATATTTCCAAAGTCCTGTAATTGGTTAACTTAGTAAATGGACACATTCATTTTACTAAGACTCGAAATTATAAAGTTTAAAACCATGTTTTACATTTAGTTCCCAGCGGTGCTCCCCTGGACATTAGAGCAGAAGCGAAAAGTTCAACAGAACTGGTGGTGACCTGGGAACCTCCGCAGAGAGACATGTGGAATGGCAACCTTCTAGGGTACTATGTTGGATATCAGCAGGTACGATCTATTTCACATCAAATGGGTTAGAGTCCTAACAATGTCAATACATCTATTAAATACATCTAATCACCTTTTTAAATACATGTATCCATATTTAGATTTTGAATGAATCTTTTAATGAAATGTAATCTTGGAAGTGGAAATTAACCCACTTTCCAACATCCTGAAACTCGGCAGATAGACTTTTCGATGATAATGCATTCTATCAACTTGTGGTGGCAATCACGCGTACATATAGGAATTTTTCTGAATTTGGATGACATTAGAGCGGTTAATGTACAAAATAAATGTCAATGCTATCCAAATGGGATTTAGTTCAGTTGTTAGCACGTTTGACTCCAGTTCCTGGAGAGGAAGGTTCAATCCTCAGTCAAACCAAAAAAACATTATTATGTAGAAGATGTAGTAAAAAGAACTTTGTTTTTTTATAGTTGATTTTTGTTTTTTTGGGACACTTTCCATAATATTATATACGTATGTATATAATCTGCGAGAAAGATTTGCAATGATTATTATCATTGAAAAATTTCTCAAATCCTGTTGTTACAAAGTATCTGCTGTATCTGTTCTTAGTTATTTTTCTGTATAATTTATTAATAAGTGGAATTATTTCCAGCTATTGCCAACCCTCGGAAAATAAAACACTTTACTTGCTATTTTATCATCACTGTCCTCAAATTTTAAAATTTATTTTTTAAAACTCTGATGATACAACTTCTTGACTGATTTAAAAAACATATTAAATTCCTTTCTAATGATTTTTGGCATATGAGCGATCACTTGCTATAATGTGAATTTATAGAACCTAAAAATATGGGATAGACGGTGGATTCATTGGCTTTAAACCGCAATAAGCGGTGTTCACACGTTTCCATATTAATATTTTAAAATTATATTGTAAATATGTATTTACCGAATATTTATAAGGTCCCTAGAATAATTGTTTTTACTTAATCTAAAATTCACATTAGCACCCAAAGTGAGGAAATAATTATCTTGGTGTAACATGAAATATTCATATGACCAGGTCGACCCAAACGTAACGAACACCGTGTCAATGAGCCCCCAGCAGGCGTACAACTTCAAGACCGTGGAGATGGGCCAGCACGGGGGTGGGCAAACTATCCTGGTGGGGCTGGAGAGGTTCAGCACTTACTCCATCATTGTCCAGGCCTACAACACCAGGGGCCCTGGTCCGGCGTCTCATCCAGTCACCGCTGTCACTATGGAAGATGGTAAGCCAGACCAAGCTAACCTCATCCGGCATCGGATTAATAAATCCCTTCCCACAGCCCCTACCATATAACCCTCCTCACTGCACTGCCCAACCAGATGGCGATATAGTTCCTCTGTCTTTACACTTTACATACAGGAGCGCTCTTGTGACGTGTAATGTAAAAAATAAAATATATTAACAACAAACTTACCATCACGCCTTTTTCCGCAAGGATAAGCAGAGAGGATCGACAGTCGCACATCTCTGTCTCAGCACACACTCCTTGCTTCATTCACAATCATATATCGTCTCATACATACTCTTCTGTTATTCTGACTCTTGACATGACCCTGTCGCAAGCATTTGCTTCACTTGATCGTGTGAATCGTGTCATATATTCCTCGTGTGTTCCCAACTTCTTCTACCTTTCATTAACTTCCGCGTCATACATTCCTCTAACACTCCTTTCTTCGTTCATCCACTCTACATGCCCAAACCATCTAAGCGTCTATTTCTTAATCTTATTAAACATGAATCATTGGTAGAGAGATGTTCAAATCCTGAAGGATTGAAACTTATATGGGCTGAAATAATGACGAATTTGATTAAACTAATTATCTAATTTTATATTTCTAGTACCAAGCCTTCCACCTGACAGCATTCATTGCGCCGTGGAGAACTCTCAGAGCATCCGGGTCAACTGGGAAGCCCCTCCACTCTCCGGGAGAAATGGGATCATTCAGGGATACAAAGTCTTCTACACTCCTATCCAGGAATGGTATGGTAAGTATCACTTTTAACTGAAACCCATTACTTCAGACTAAGAACCGACCATTCACCACAACTTACTGTCCAATGCTGCAGAAAATGGATGGGGCGAACCATATGAACAAGTTGAAAGACATGTGAAATAAGTTAGTAGTTTTGTGAACAGTAGACCTTGGGTCCAAGAAAGTATTTTCTAATTTTATCTTATTAATAAATCGAAACCGAAATTTCCTACGAAATTCATAAGATTTGTAAGTAGGTACATAAATGCCTATCTACTTTTATAAAACCAAATTTTATGTAATATATTTTTTATTTCAATTAACCTGTTAACCGGGCGGGACGCATAAATAGTCAAACGTAAACAGTATCGGGTACGGGTAGGACTTATGAATACGTCCTTGAAATATATGTTGCGCCCTGGAACGAGCGGGACGTAAATTTCCGAGCATATCACACGGAAATTGAGTTTTGAATGTTTACATGTTTTATTTTTTTAACTCAATGTTTCTATTTTATTTGTGTGCATTTGTTTATTGTTCTGTAATTATTACGTTTTTTATATTTTTTGGAATCTTTGTAATTGTTTGTAAAATTTCTAATTTTTAATTCGATGTTTCCATTTTAATAATGCATAAATAAAATAAATATAAGAATATGAAATTACGTCCTCCCGGCATGACGTACTGACACGTCCTAGTGAAAGAGTTGGCGCCCATTATATGTTGCGTAATTCAAAACTGAATTCCCCGGTTAACAGGTTAAGGAATTATATAATTTTTCCAAAAAAGTGACACTATCTGTTGTGTTCGTACAAACAGGTCTCCAACTCGTCTTGTAAGGAGTTTATGATTAAATGATTCTTTTAGATTAATCAGGGATTTATTAATACTCCACGTATTATAATGGTGACTCGATAGTCGACCTAACTAGAAGCTTGCTAATTGAAATCTGAAACAGTAAGTTTCTATGAGAGCCTTACCACTGGCCCTGGCGACTACTGGCTACTGGCTCCATCTTGCAGACTTCCACGCAAGCTCTATGTACTGCCATATGTGCGTGCATCTATGAAGCTCTTACTTCCCAACACTATCCAATGACAATTCTCATTCCAAACTCTCTTCAGGCAAGTAGGTACGATAAAATTGAAAAAATGCGAATAAGAAAGTCCAATAAACAAAATAATTTCACATTTGAAAATAAGAATCTTTACTGAACCATTAAAACGGCAACTATTTAAGACGGAAACGGGACGTACAAACAAATTTACAGAAACAAATTGAATTTGTTTTTAAATGTCGCCAGAGATCAAATGATGACTCCATTTTTTACTCTGAATTAGCTCAGGTATTTTTAGTTAAAGTCTACTGAACTCTTATAATGCGAGTTACTGTACTTTTTTTGTATTCTTGTGGCCCACACAAACATTGTTTTTTTGTTTTTGGCCCACATAAACCTTGTTTATTAGGCCCGTGATAGCCTCTAAGTGCAGCTACAGTTTTTAAAAATGTATACAAACTTTTGCATCAACCTAATACTAACTACATGTGTATACCTTCCTTATAGATAAAGAAGACCACGCCACAAAGCAGACATCCCAGTTAAGAACCACCTTGAACGGTCTGAAACGGTTCACCAACTACTCTATCTCTGTTGCTGGCTTCACAGGGGCTGGTGATGGAGCCAAGAGTCACCCGGTGTACTGTCATACACAAGAAGACGGTAAGATTTCCCTATCATTATTGAGAAGACAATGTTCACCTGTTGAGCTGCTTCAAGTAATTATAAATGATTAAAACTATTTCCAAAATGCTTCCCAAAAGCAATAGCAGTAGAACACAACTGCTGACCCTTGTACAAATGGCAAGGGCGCCCCACTGTTTTGTCCCAAAATACTTCTTTAAAAACCCTTGTCTCTGTGCAGCAACGGGCAGTACGTTTGATAGATTCCCCTTTCTTAGCATAGGGATTGCAACCTTTCGAGCACAGGCGTCAGGTTAGGATGCTGTCCTTTTTTTACCGGTATTTCAGTTGAAGATGCTCCGAAGAACTAACGTAACTGATCCCTTTGGCACCGGTGCATAGTCGGGAAACACACCAAACTCGCGCCCAACATTAGTACACAGTTGAAATTTGTTGCATGAGATTGGGTCATTTCTACGACTCGTTCTTGAGTTCAACAGCTCGGCTGTGGAATGATTTTCCGGCCCCTGTGTTTCCTCCCTCCTACAACATGGGTCTCTTCAAGACCTATGTTTACTCCTCAAAAAGACCCTCCACACATACTGGTAGAACAGGGACAGCATTCCCTCCTGATGCCTATACTCGAAAGATTACAATCCATTTGTTAAGATATTATTTTGCGGCTCCAGACCAGAGGTGGCTGCCAAATTCAATATTCTATTTTCTTTACGAGATGCAAGTGATTTTGTTTGTTTATAGTTCCATCGGCCCCGGCAGATATAAAAGCAGTTGTCAGTTCAGCAAACAAAATCTTGGTCTCATGGTTACCTCCTTCTAATGCCAATGGTATACTAGTTGGATACACTTTCTACATGAGCATCATAGAAGATGGGAGAGAGGTAAGTCAAAGGAGAAAATACAGTACCGTAAAATGGGGTTACTACATGATCAATTTTCAACTTTGAAACTAAACAATTTTTTTTATAAAATCATGAAAAAAGTAAAATTTTAGTGCACATGCTTAATCTATCGAAATATATGCAAGAAATTTGTATGTGTGTTTTAGGAGTAAAAAAATCAACATGGAAAATCAACAAAATCAATTCTTTTGGAGTGGGGCAAAATGAGCGTTTGAATATTCAAGTAGTTATATGTAGATTATCTAATAATGTCTATCGATAGACAGATAAACACTGTTGTAATGTACATTAATATAAATGACACGAAACCATTATAATCGTTGAGGAATTTATAAAATGTATTTACACTTTTCTCTTTCTGAAAATATCTTAAAGCACGCAAAATTTATTCAATCATTAATTTGTTTAAATATAAATAGAAACCAACTAATTTGACACTTATTAAACAAGTTAATTTTGAATGAGAGTGAGAATTGTGCAGATATATCCACAATGGTCAAAGTCGCCCCCCGATTCAAAAGTGGCCCCATATTATGGTAACTACATTTAATTTTTATTTTATTTCCTTCATATCTGTAATATTAGTGTATGTGTTCACCCACATATTGCACTAGATTTTCTGTTAGGTTACCCATAGATGGCATTAGCTGTCGAGAATAATAAATTAAGTCAGAACTTCAATATTAGAGCCATTGTCAATCTATCACAATGAGAGTCCAAGTATTTTGTTGAAGCCGGCGTTTTATTGATTAAAAAGAGTTTGCGAGAAAACCCGAGAGATACAACAATATCTTTGTAACTTTTCTGGCAGTCAATTGGGTTTTTGCATGCTATATGTATAATCAAGCTCTGTACCATATCATGAAAATTGAAAATGACATTGAAACCTGATAATAAGGATTTCCAGTGAAATTTTGTAATTTTTTTACGAAATTTCATCCAACTTAAATACCAGTAATATTGTTTTTTTACAAATGGCGATTTCATAGTTCAAATAATTTTAATAGTTTTAATTTTTCAAAGCCCGCCAAAACAATTAAAATCTGATGGGGTAAGCGTGACGTCATAAGTACTTCGGTTTGCCGGTTAACAGCAAGGTCAATCCTACTCGGGCCGGTATGAAATTAACAAATTCTAGTTAGAACATTTATCAAGTTTTCTAAAAAACATGAATTCTTTTGAAATAATTTGTATACAGCAGTGGTAACCCGCATGCGAGTCTATACGGCGCAACTTTGCACAAAATTGTCCGTATTCTATCGCACGCGGTTGACCAACCCACGAGGAAGCTGTCTAATATGTGTCAGAATCCTCCTACCAATCACAGGGTGTTTGTCTCCTACGGTTTTAATCAATTTTAAATGACGATTCATTAATTCTACGTCTAATTATAATCAAACTTATGTATTCCAAATCAGTGTTTAAATATCTATATGAATATGTGTTTTTTAAGCCTTAATATTTTTCACTCAAGTTCCTTATTGTGTTGACTCTACAAATTTCATGACCTCAGAACCCACGGTTTGATTGTTTTTACTACTTTACACTGAGATTGTGTGCATCATAGATAACCCAATCCCTACCAAGTTCTTTTCAGAAGAATTATACAATATACACAGGAACCTACAAAAAATTTTAATAGTTCCTTACTTAATAATATTATATAGGTAACTGTAAAAGTCCTAAACATCGTAGACCTAAGGTTTTAAGGGTAAGACCAGAAAATTCTGGCACTTACTGAAATGGTTGTGTATGAACCATTTAAAAGAAAAGCTAAGGTGCCGTATTCAATGTATAATATACTCTAGTAATATGACACCAGATGTGCATAGAAAAGTTTTAGATTGTGAGAGAATTTTTAATGCATAAATAACTAATAAACGTTTTGGTTTGAAGGAGGGAACCCACAAGCGAATATTATCACCGAATACGGAGGCCCACGAGACGGTGCGTCTTCAGGAAGCTGCCACTCACCAGTTCTGGTTGACAGCCTCCACCAAGGTCGGGGAAGGGGAGAGCACGAGGGTTGTCACCATTCTACCAGGAGAAAAGGGTTCGTAAAATCACACTTCATTTAATGAATGAGGTTAGGGTATTTCACAAAAATTTTAATGTAACATTGTCGTCAAATGGCCAATCAGTGCCATTTTGATTACATTTTCCACGGTTACCTCAAGAGCAACAGGCAATTGCAATACTTTGCAATTCAGGTGGACATGCTGACCTTGTTCTACAGGTATTTCAATGGAAGGTGCTCCGAGGAACTAACGCCATTGTTCCCTTCAGCACCAGTACATAGTTGCGAAACACGCCAAAAGCGCACCCAACATTTGTACATGGTTGACATTTGTCACATGAGAGTATTTTCTGTGCAACAAATAACCGTTTCTAGACGTTTTTGTTGTTTGTTTTTGGGGTGTTATGCCGTGTTGCGCTAACTCCTTCTTTAGCTAAAGAAGGAGTTAGCGCAACACGGCATAACACCCCAAAAACAAACAACAAAAATGCTTTTGGCCGTGAGAATCTAAAAACTTACCTGTTTCTAGACGTTTCTTAGCCTCGTTCTTGAGTTCAAGAGCGCGACTGTGGAACGATTTGTCGGCCTCTTTATTTGCATCCCTCCTACAACAGGTCTAACAAATTGAAATTAAGACATGGAAAGTATGGACATAGATAGAAAAATATTTTTAGGGTATGTAACAGTAGCTTAGATCATCTATTGTACCTAATTATTGATAAAAATAAGTAGTACATTCACAAGAATATACAGGGTTTTCCAATAAGAGGTGTTATTTTGATATTCAATCGTAAAAGATCAATGGTTTCGTTACTTGTGTGGCACGTAGCGCCATCTTGTTGAAAGTAAACGTTGTCCAAATCAATACCATCCAATTCAGGCCATAAAAATCATTAATCATTTCTCGATGGCGCAATCCACTCACCGTAACTGTTGCTCCAGCCTCATTTTCGAAAAAGTAAGGGCAATAACTCCGCTGGACCATAAACCGCAACAAACAGTCACACGTTGAAGATAGAGAGGCTTTTCAACAATAACTCTTGGGTTTTCCGAGCCCCAGATGCGACGATTTTGCTTGTTGACGAAGCCACCGAGGTGAAAATGGTCCTCATCACTCAAGATGATTTGCATTTGATTCACTCAAGTAAATTTTAATAATTTCAATGCATTGTTGAAGCATGTATCGTTCCATTTTTATTAATAAAGTAGTTTCTTCTTGTCAAATATTAAAAAATGTCAGCTTCAAAAGTAACATCTACCGAAATAGCGGGCTATTCAAAATAACACCTCTTATTGGAAAACCCTGTATCAGAATTCAAACAGGGTTTCTGATAACAGCACTCATTTGGAAATAATGTACCCAACTTTTCTTTTTTTCTAGTTCCTGCAAAGATAACATCCTTCGGGAGGAAAGTGATAACTCCTTGGAAAGAGAACATTTCTTTGCCATGTCACAAGGTGGGCATTCCACAGCCTTCAACAATTTGGAGGCAGCAGGGAAACCCCATGGAACCTAGTACAAGGAAAAATGTTACTGCTGATGGGACACTGATTATAAGGTAAGGCCATATCAAAAAATTGCTCAAACATCCAACTTTTTGCTTGTAAGCGAAAATTCAATCCAAAGTAAACTGCCGATTTTTGTTTGCTTATTTCCTTCCTCTCCACATTTAGTTTGGTCTTACAACATTCCCCGAATTGGGAATGCCATAACTCCACAGGCTTTGGGCAATTTGGCAAACATCTTATCACCCACCACTTCTTCTTGAGCTCTCTTGAATCCAGATTTTGACATTATACTTAAGTCAAACATTACTTCAATTTTTCCCGATTTTTGAGGCGCTTGCTCATCTAAAGCATCTCTTCTGTATACAACCTATGCTTCTCTTTCCATTCAACCAAGGCATTTGATGACATTATTATCGGGAGAAAACAATCTAATTACTAAGAGAATAGCAATATATAATATTCATATTGTTTTTGTCTTGATTGCAGCGTAACTCAGCACACAGACACTGGCAACTACACGTGTACCGTGGAAAACAGTCACGGCAGGGATGAGATAACCTACAGAGTGCAAGTGAAGGTTCCCCCACAGCCCCCAACCCTCACTGTGGTGGACTCTCACGCTGACTCTATCCACCTGCAGTGGGCTGATCAAGGGGATGGTGGCAGCCCTGTTTTAGGTACCTGCTTTCAATATACATACCGTATTTAGCAAGTATAAATTAGAAATTAAAACATGGAAATCGATTGAAAAATGTATTTGTATTAGCTTACTAGTTTTGTCAGCCGGTTTTCATTGGGGTTGCAAATTTGTATGGAAGTGTCCAGGGCCAGGGCCGGGGCCGGGGCCGGGGCCGGTGTCTGTTTGCTATCTCGTGCATATTGCCATGCAAATTAGCACCGGCCGACGAAAACCGACCGGCAAAACTAGTATGCAAGTGTCTTCGCGCTTAGGTTGGGGTTATAAGGTTTAGAAATTCAAATGTAATTTTGTCATTTGTTTGACATTTGAAAGATTCCCAATAAATGCCGATTATGGTCCGTTTCAGCCTTCTATCAAATTGTAAGCAGTTGACAAGCACAACAACATGCCATTTGTACTTTTCTATTGATCAAAATTGTTTGAAAGCTGAAACGGAGCTAGATTCGGCCAACCTTTGGTACGGTAACCCAATCTTTGTGTTGCAGAGCCACATTTCTAGATTTTCTTGCAACGTATAGCTTAAACCTTCAATTTAATCGTTGGTTTTGTATGTATTTATTTTACACCACTTGGTTATCAGTATTCGTGAAGAACTCACAAAAATGATATGTTTTTCCTGTTTTAGGTTATGTTATCAATTACAAACGTGATTCTGGTGACTGGGAGGAGCTGCAGACGGAAGCTGGAACCACGGAGAGGGTTCTGGGAGGACTGTGGTGTGGAACCCGTTACCAACTCTACATCACCGCTTATAACATCATCGGCACCGGCCTGCCGTGTGACATTGTCAATGCTTACACCAAAGGAACTGGTAAGAAAATGTTAAAATCGATAATATCAATATGCTAACGCTTCACATGCTAGCTACAAAGGGAAGTGCTGCCATCTATAATTTTTATAAAAGCGGGTTTTGCTGTCCATGTAGAAATGTTTTTCCTTTTTGAAATCTGAATATTTTAGATTTGGTTGTAAACTGATATGGAGGAGGAGGTTAGGAGGAGCTGAACTTGAACCTGCGAAAATGCAAAATTTTTCGACACCCTTCTTGAAATTCTAGAGATCTCCAGCGATTTGGTTGATAATCGGTATACGGGAGGTTAGGGGGGATTATTTTGCATTATTAGTACCTACACAAAACGAAGAAGTTGTTGTTAAATGGTTGGCACTAAATGTTTCAACTATGTATTTCATAATTAATCAATAGTAAATGTTTAATTATTTCTCTTTGCAGTTCCAGTGAAGCCGAAACACTCACAGATGATAACAGTGAATGCTACTGTAGTGACGGTCTGGCTCGATTCTTGGGGAGACGGGGGCTGTGGTATACTATATTTTGTTATAGAATATCGGGAACATTCTCAATCTCAGGTAAAAACTTCATTAAATATCAAGAAACGCTCTTAAGAGCACA
Source organism: Hesperophylax magnus (assembly GCA_026573805.1). Lineage (NCBI taxonomy): Eukaryota > Metazoa > Arthropoda > Insecta > Trichoptera > Limnephilidae > Hesperophylax > Hesperophylax magnus. The sequence goes on along the minus strand of JAIUSX010000061.1, from coordinate 6,910,505 downwards.
AATTATTTTAAAAACACTTTGTATCTGTTTAATTACAGTGAGGAACAACTATTTCAATCACCGAAGAAGCTAAATAAATAATTGAAATCTAATAAAGCTATTTCATCCAAATTAATGTACGGATAACTTCACATCTTTTGTTGACGCCATGTTTATAAAATATGAAAATAGGTGGTTCGGCTAGATTTTTTTTCAATTTTTTTGAAACCCAAACTAAGAACCTCAGTACCTATTTTCATATACCACATCGAAACTAATAATATTCTGTGAACATCCACGATAGACGCAAATTGAACACCATGAATTTCTCAAATTTTAATTTTTACAAAATATTTTTAAATACATAATTTTTCTTCTCCGGTGACTAAAATAGTTATTACTCGTTGTAATTGAACAGATATAAATGTTTTTTGTTTTTTAATTTGTGCACAGAATGAAGAGCGTATCTGGATATTTACCAAAACTTTAATTATTTCTATATCTTTTCTTTAATGTGACAATTGTTTGTAAACTACATAATATGTTCTTATAATAATTCTTGGTTACACAAGAATCAAAAATGATTACATTTCGCTGCCTTAGTTCTTGTATGTTCAATAGACCATTTAGCAAATTTTACAGGAGACGTTTTTTTGTTGTTTTTACAGGCAAATTCTAAAAAATTTTTCGATTTTGGTCATTTCGTTTAATACATATGTGTAACAGGAAATTATTAAAGATCATTTTTCGAAGATTGAAGCTATAATATGCCCATATTATGACTTTAAAGGTGGACGTTGAACATGGCTTGAAAATGATGAATGATTATTTTAGATATTGAACATATCGTCTGGAGATTGAACAATTCGGCTCCCATAAGTTTGAGGTATTTTTTGTTCAATTAGCCAATTAATGGTAAATTGTATATACAGGATGATTTTCAGATTTCAAATACTTTACTTTTATCTTAGTTAGTAGTTGACTTAAAGTATTACTTTAAAATATACAAACAGAGTCCTTGAGTTGATTTTTCACAAAAACTGCTCTATATAAATTAACCAATATTTTGGAAGTTTGAAAACAATGCACAAGTACAAAGGTACCTACCGCTAATATACTACTATCGGTTGTCAGTGCATGCGTGATGTGAAATATTCTTACATCGTACGTATTACGGCCTCCGTGGTCTAGGGGTACTCTTGACTAGAAATCCGGAGGTCGGGAATTCAAATCCCGGCGTGCGCAATTAAATTTTATTTGATTCATTTATGTTATTTCACAAATTATTCATTTAAAATAACATTTAGTCTATTTGCGGCATGTTCCAGAGAGGAAGATATGGTGTAAAGACCACCATAAGAATTGAAATGGCTTTAGCCGTGTTTGGTGATCAGATCTGAAAAGATAATCACATACCATCTCTTTTCTCCTTCATCCTCCTTCCTCTCTTTCTCCTCTCCATCTCCTTCCCCTCCACACTACCTTCAGCCTCACAATATACTAATATAACCAATTGGGGATTCCATAGTCTCACTGGCTCCAGATGGTTGGGAGCAGTTGAGACTGTGTGCGGTATTTCATAAAAAAAAATCCCGAATGATGCGTAAAATTATTGAAGTTCAATTTTCAGATGAAAATTTGTTTTTTTTTAATTGTTTCGTTACCTACATTTGATGAATGTAATTTTTAAAGTTTACTTACTTTAGAAAGATTTTTTTTCTTTTGGAAGGTCTTATTTGCCGTGAGCTTATTATTTATGTTGATTATCGTGAGTAAAATATTGTTTTTTTAAATACTTTCAGCTCTTAAAATCCTAAAATTATAATATCCCGCGATTTGGGTTATGGGTGTGCGCTATTTAACATTAAATTTATTGTTGTTAGTCGTTTGCCTAGTTGGTTTTATTGTAGTTCCTACATAAGAATATATTTATTGTTTTTTATGTGACTAAAAAAAACAAAAAATCAGAAAATTTTTTTGAATGAATTCAAAATTGAAATATTTGGACTTCGTTTTCATCAGCGATCTCAGCAGTGATAACGGACAAAATATGTGTCGTAGATGTCTTTCAATCAGACTATGAGGACAGTCGACTTTTTGCACATTTCCATTTCCTGGCTCTTTTGTTGTATTTCTTGAATAAAAATAAGTTTTAATGCACTAATATAATTTATTAATACTCATTTTAGGTAAAAGTCCTAAGTTTGAAAATAAATAATTGAATAAATAAATGAAGCATCCTGTATATTTGCCTAGCAAATTCAAGAAGTACATGTAAAATATGGTGAAAAAGCCTATAAATGACATAATTTTAAGACTTACCTTTCTATTTGAGCTACTGTTCTAAGGTTTATTGATTCTGGAGTCGGTGAAGTCATTTTTTAGTTCAATAACAGTATTTATTCCCAATTAAACGTATTTTTAGTAGAACAATTTAGTTGTTAGAAAACAACTAAAAATCAACATGGCCGCACATTTTAACTAGCCGGCTCCTGATTGGTTGACAGTGGAGATTGAACATTCAAGACCTCAACGTTCTGCGGGATGTTGAACAAATATCTATGAACTTTTAAAAAAATATTATATTCATAACTTTGAGTGTTTGAATGTTCAATATCCAGGAGATTGAACAAATAAGAACTGAAACATTATTCCGTGAGTGGATATTGGCACTCTAAAAATGCTTAAAATGTCACTTAAAAACCAAAAAATATGGTTTTTTTGAACTTCATTAATGCGCAATAGGCTAATGAACATATTGGCATTCATAACTCAGTTTTGCAAAAAAAGGTCTATTGAACATACAAGAACTAGGACAGCGATTTAACACTTTTGTTGGTACACATTTTCTATTATTATTTCCTTGTTTTTAACATTTCTTTGTTTTTAACCTTTCTTTGTTTTCTTTGTTTGTTTATTGCTTTTTAACCTTCTTTATCTTTATTGCATGATGTGAACATTGGTTATTGGGTTGTAACCTAATTCTTTTACTTATTTTTTCTCTCTCTCTATGCATGTTATGTTATAAAACCTGTTAATGTTCCTAATAAAATAAAATAAAAAAACACAAGCCAAGTAGAGTTGGAGAGCCAAGCTACTTTGGTGCCATGATGGATTTTTTTTGTGGCTCTCTTATTGGCCTAGATTCTTGCTATGTTTCTGATTATTGTTAACTTAAAGTGGACCTTCTGCAATATATAGTCCAGATCAGGCAAAGGTCACATCGGTAATGACATCAATGACGTCAATGACATCAATCACACCAATGACGGTGATCTCTTGCCAGCAGATATTAGTCAATCATCTGTATGTTGTTTGTTGTTTCCAGTGGCGCATGGTGTCTAACACGGTCCAAGCAACCGAGAGGGTGTTCAGTGTTCCCGGACTTTCTCCTACCACACAATACCACCTGAAGATAACAGCTCACAACAACGCCGGCTTTGCCGTGGCACTCTACAATTTCACCACGCACAGTGCAGCTGGCGGTAAAATCAACTTTATATCGTCCTCATAGTTCTCTAAATCTCCGTCATTTTAAATTATACATAATGTAGTTTTAAATAACCATTTCAACAACCATACAGCAAGAGCTATATTATTGACTACTGACCTATTAAGAGGAAGCTACAAGCCAAAAAATTGTATATTCTAGGTATACCTTATATTGTAGGTAATAGGCATTAAAATCGCTTGACAAACGGAGTCTACAAACGTTCGATTTCAAGCACAAACCTGGTTTTTATTTATTTTGTAAATAATTTTATAAGAAAGCAAAAAAATTTTATAAAGTGAAACTGTCACAGATAATCTTAGCTATAATACTGTATTTTTAAAAGATGTTTCCTTTATGCGTTCATACATTTCTATTGAAAAAAATATATTTTTAGTAGTTTACATTTATATTTTTTACTGAGTAATTATTTTTTTTATTTGTATTCTACTCAAGCAAAACGATAGAAAAACCTTCAATTTATCTAAAGCATATTTTTTGGTATTCATAATGTACACCAATTCGTAATAAAGATTAACCGAAATAGTGATTTGGCATTAAGCTTTGCCTTAAATACCAGCACATCCATATTATGTATATTTAAAAAATCATTTCTCTATGTATAATTAGCTATTCTAGGGAAACTACCATAGGGTAGGTAAGTTTTTAGATTCTCACGGCCAAAAGCATTACACACATCTTCGGATCTACCGGATCTGCCCTGATGATGGACACTGCAACGCTGTCCGAAACGTCGGCTAAAGAAGGAGTTAGCGCAACACGGCATAACACCCCAAAAACAAACAACAACAAAAAAAATACCATAGGGTAGATTATATACTATTTATACTAAAAATGGTTTTACAAAAAACAAGCAAGTTATGATGGAAATAGAATCAGATGGCACACAGTGACAATTTTGCAGCGGTGCACCAAGAGTTAAGGATGTTATTTACTTTTTTTCTAGTGGGTTTAATACCAAACCTGGCGCCTCCTGTCTCCCACTCGAGTGATAAACCATTCTACGCAAACCTCCGTGTCATCCTTCCTGTCACACTGTCACTCCTTGTTCTGACTGCTCTGGTGGCGCTTGTCCTCTTGATCCGGAGAAGCAGTAAGTCATTATATTTCACTCACTACTCGAAAGACTGTTCTACTTTAAAGCATTTGAAGTTCACGTAAAAATGCAAATGGAAACATTGCTGATGAATACATTGTGGAAACTCAATATAATCAACTCAACTGCTGTAATACGATCATGTATAATGTGACCGTATGTATTCAATCCGTCCCGTTTACCGGAACTCTGTCTAGTTGTCCCAACAGAAAGCCTTATGAAGCAAAAATGTCCCTTTTAGAAAGTGGCCACACAATACGTTGTCTTTCGTATCAGGTAATATTTCATAGTAAAGCTACACTTAATAAAAATACACAAATATAGAAAAAAACAAGTGCACTGTTTGTCGGTGTGGGATTTCATGACCTAATCCCCAAGTGCCTATTTACTTTCTCTTCTCATCTGATACTTATTGTTCCACCAAAAATAAAATACTTGTCCAGAAAGAAGCGCAGTGCGGGAGACGAGTGTGACGTGGCAAGCAACGAACGAAATCTAGAGATTTACTAGTTGCAAGGGACTTGCATCTTCTTTTGCTTGTGGTCTAACTATAGTAACTTTTTTGTTTCCACTGGCAACACAATGCTTGATATAATTCTCCCAACTTCCAGAAGAACTGAGCAGTGGCTCCTGCGGCTCTCAGGCCGCCATTGGAGACTCACCCTCACTGGCCCGCCTGCAGAACAAGCAGAACAGGGAGGTGCAGCAGGGGGTGGTGGTGGGAGGGGTGGCCAACAGGGGCAGGCAGCCAGCCCCACCCCAGCACTACAAGGGGGAGGGGAATGGTGAGCTATACTTATTCAAATTATTTATATTTGGCGCCCAATGCAGAGCTATTGGATATTTTTTTTATGTCAGACAATTCAAGATCTGACAGTTGGTTAGGCCATACAACTCATTTCCCTTATAAATTTGGTGTAAATATTAAACTTGGCATAAGTTCGGAATAGTGTGGCTTAGTACCATGGCCTTGGGTATAATTAAACAGGTCTTAGACTGATTTTATACCATACTAGTGACGGTATATTTAATATTTGACCGGTTAATAGCTGAGTGAACACATATGTCGTGTTGCCACCCTGGCATCGTTGGTTCAGTCCTCCATCAAATTACACTAGCAACATACGCATTTAATGATGATAGTAGGAGGAATTCAAGTATTGTCTGATTTTTCATAACGCGGAAATATCCGTTGATCTTTCTTTTAAAAAACTGATCGGTAATAATTTTTCAATGTTTATTGAAAGTAATGAGGAAGCAACCTCTTGAACGCCAACGTATCCTTAAGGATACGACATTAAAAATCATTTCTCTGAACATAGGTAACTAGCTTTTCTGGGGAAACTATATATGGTGGATTATTACACTATCTTTGTAAATATTTAAACACACTATATGGTACGACGGTACAATTTAAAAAAACATAAATTTGAAAAAAACAAGTAAGTTATGCTGAAAATAGAATCAGCAAGAACATGGCGAAAGTTTTTCGGCAAACACACCGAGAGTTAAAGGGAGCTAGTGTATTTTAAGTTGATGGATGTTTCTGTCTGTGACCAGGGATGGCTACAGTTATATGAAAGAGTAAGGCAATTACAATACATTATGATTTAAAAGTACACTGACAGTGATGCAAGTGTCGAATCCGCGGATCCGCCGACAAGCTTATCCCATTGGGTGTGGGCTATATTCTCATGTTGCATTGTATAACAATGATTGCAGAATACATGGAGGACATCTGCCCTTACGCCACCTTCCAGCTGAACAAGCCTGCATACAGCGAGAGCAGCTATAGCGGGAATGTATATAGCGGGCCCTACCACTCCGTGCGCGGCTCCTTTGTCTACCACGATGTCAAACCAGGACAGAGCGATAAATTCAAAATGGGACATGTAAGTTTAATCTATGAATTATTTTCTTTACATACCTAATAATTTAATTTTTTGACATTGACCTTATAAAAAATGTGGAGATCCAGAAAGAATGCAAGTCTGATGTAAGTGTAATGAGTAAGATTAAGATTGTATGACGCAAATGTGAAGGTAAAAGAAGTCAGGGATGCCCGAGGAAGACATGCCGCAATCAAGTCAATCAAATACTTGAGTCGGGCCATGGCAAGAGTCAAAATAACAGTAGGGTATGTATGAGACAATGTATTAATGTGAATGGAACAAGTAGTGTGTGCTGAGACTGAGTTGATGGGCGGCGTGATGGTTAGTTAGCTAGTTTATAATAAGAATATTCTTGTATTTATTTTAGAGTAGTAAGTCCTTCTATCCTAATCCTATGTTCCAGTAGAGTTTTCTTTGTTTAATATTCTTTGTTCAGATTAAAATAATGCTTTAACTATTTCAGAGCAAAGAGCCCGAGTACACCAAAGTTAGAAGAAAAGGCAGCAAGCTAAGGGATCCACACTCTGAGAGTCAAGGTAATTAAATACAACTACATATAAGTAAATACAACTACATATAAGTAAATACAACTACATATAAGTAAATACAAGTACATATAAGTAAATACAACTACATATAAGTAAATTCAAGCACATATAAGTAAATACAACTATGTACATATAAGTAAACATTAGATACCAAAAGAGAAATAACAATTTAAATTCTTACAAAAGAGAGAAATTCTTAACCCCAATGGTGAGGTGGTCAATTTAGAACTAAAAAAAGCAAAAAAAATTCTTAAGCCTTCATCAATATTCCTAGTGTATTATTTTACAATGAAAGTCTGATAGTTAAATTTGACTATTCAGTTATATAACTCCCCCATTGCTTGCATGCTTCAGCTTTTAGTTAGTAAATTATGTTGCTTCACAGTTTTCTATGTGTTGCATTCATAATAAACAGGCAGCTGGTGACTTTTTTTAAGACAAGACAAAAACTTTGGGTATATTTTTTCACATCTTTCATCTTTCTGAGGGAGCTATTCAAATAGCTTGAAATGTCACAAAACATAGTTTTTTCAGCTTCAATAATAAGATAAGAATTGTCAATCTAAGCCCTCTAGCATGAAAAAGTCACTAGCCGTCAATGTTCATCAAATTAAAAATTGTGTAATTAATTTTGTACCTGTCTTTCGATCATAAAAAATCATGAAATCAATGTTTGTTAGCAGGAAAAATCACATTCTCGAACAGTGGGAAAGATAAATATTTTTTTCTAGGAAGAGATATAATGTGTTGCTTTGGAATGTGATGAAGTAAGATTAATTCTTACAGGCTTCAAAACTTTAAAATTTATATTTTAATGTCCAAAATACGTTATAGGAAATGGAGTAGGATTGTTTCGTTCGTCGGAAAATTGAAAACATCTATCTATTGATTTAAAGTTGGTATTAAAATTTATTTTTCCAAAGTTTCTTCATCTGCAGTGGGTCCCTTTTAAATTTCGTCGAAAAATAATCCGGTACCTACTTATTAAAATGTTTGTGTTCCATTTTCAATGCATAACAGCATGTCCAGTGTCCACCCTTCACAAAAGCGCTCTGTTCGAGTTACTAGAGATCCGTCTAAAAAGCGCGTGTTTGAGTGTTAACAATCTCAATAGATGTCTTGTATCTCAAAGCTCGCACATGTGTTGTGAAATTTAATTTGTTTTCGAAAATTACAAAAGACCCAGTTAACTGAACTAGGTTGTGTATGTTTAGGTACTTATTGAGAACTTTTGAGCCCGTTGTGTTGTCGAGTCACACCATCAATCATGTCGCTTATTGCGTATCACCGCTTGCTGCCATGTCGCTTTCTGTTTGCAGAGTCGGACAACCTCGGCTCCACGGACTCGGAGGTGAAGAAGATTCTAACTCTGCACCTGCCCATTTCAGAGTACGACACGCGGGACGAGGGCGACGACATGTCTGAGGAGGAGGGCAGCGATGCCTCGGCCACCGGCGAAAGCGGGTACCAGGGCCGGGTCAGGCAACGCCGCCCTGGGGACGCCACCTCCGTCTCCTCACACTGTACGCCGCACTTTGTTTTCAAGCATTATCATTGAGCTATTTGTGCGACAGAGGACCGACAGATTTATGCATACAAGACAAAAATATTTAATGTTTCTGCCGATATATTTTTTTTAAATTTTGAAGTCTATACTCCAACTTTTTTTGATTTGACTTTTTACCATATATTCTTCATTAATCATTGCCTCATTGGTGATAACCCCCACTCTAATTGCTCTGATGAATCAGGCTACTTCAATTATCGCAGATAGCCACGACCACCAATGTTCCGGACGCCTGTGATTTGTTTATCACTCTTGTATTAGTGATATTTTTTTCTGCTCTTTCAATAACACAGTATTTTAAAACCGAAAACTTTGTTGCTCCAAAATTACCCCTTAAAATTAAAGCACTTTTACAGTACGCATGCTCAATACTCCAAATGTCGAATTACATAATGAAGTTGTCCGCTACAACGAAATTTTATGTTATTTTCAAATGATTAATTGGAGAATGCTGATGAAAGAATTATTTAATTATTGGAAAATACCGAATAGTACTAAAGATATAAGCCGTCAAAAGCCGTGGAAAAGTATATGACATCACGGTACACGCAGTACACGGTACGGCAGTACTGGAGCACTGCCGTTCAAATTATGAATAATTGTACTGCGCGTGATGTCACGAGACACAATTGCATACATTCTACCAATGTTCACTTTGAATTCTCATTTCTTTGTCTTTTTTTTAAGATGTCGAAAAACTAATTTTACTGTAAGAGGAAGGAAGCAATGTATCATTGTTAACTAAGAAGATAGAACCGTTTCGAGGTTTTCTAAAATTTTATCTTTGAAATGCACAATACATAGATGTTGACATGTTTGAGGTCTGATAACTACAGTGTGAAAGAAATTGACTGACACCACAGCATATCTTGCCGGTGTAGATTTGTGAATGTATGTTCGAGGATGATAAAGAGTTTTGTGATTGAAAAGCTTTCATTTTTGACTAGTTGCTTTAAAGTGATCAATGTACCAAAATGTAATTTGCTGGAAATCATTTTTTGTGGAAATTGGAGGACATCATTGCTAGCCTGTTTTAAATTCAACTTCGTTAGGTGTATTTTAAATATAACATTTTCGTCAAATGGCATTTTTAACATTCGAAAGGTCCCCATAAAACCGATTTAAGCCATATTCTAAGTCCGTTTCAGTTTTTCAACGGCAGAAAAGCACAATTGTCTTCTTTTTATAAAAAGGGAACTTTTTTATATGTACAAAATGGCACTGATTGGCAATTTTGATGACAATGTTTCATTTGAATTTCTGTGAAACACCCAAACCTTAGGACAGGCGCGCACAGATGACTTTTATCCTGGCAACAGTTTTTCAATGTTTCAAAATCCATTACAGTATATTATAGAGGTGTGCACACATAGAGACGTGACATTGGGGACACTTTTCATCGATTTTAAAACTTTTGCCGTTTCAAATGTCACCCGTGCACACCAACTTAGTATTATAATTGTCAACCAAACATCATTTTCATTTCAACTCACTTTAAGAGATATTTAACGCATGTCAGTTATAGGGGCGAGCGTTGACGTGTCGAGCAGTTCGTCAGAGACGTCCCTAGGTGCGGGCGGTGGCGCCGGCGGAAGGCGGGGCTTCCCCTCGCGCCGGGGCGGGGGAGGAACCAAAGGGGCTCCGGGGGGCAGTGGGGGGCCCGGGGGAGCGCGGCGCCATGTGCGCTCCAGCTCCGGCTACAGCAGCCACAATGATGAAACCACTTTTAGGTGAGTTACTACTGCTTAAAATTTGTATAATTGCAATGTTTTCCTGGCGCTGAGAGCTCCGTTGTAAGCATTGGTTCCATGGAAAAACAAAACAGAACATATTAACTACAGGGCCGGCCCTGAGCCAAACGGCGCTTACCTTGTCAAAACCAGTAGACTCCTAGGGCCTAGAGCCTAGGTAGTAGGTAGTAAGGGTGGTCACTGTAATCAGTAATATTTAGATTATTTGTATTTTTGTGTAGCGCGGTTTTTATGAAAAATAATCTTAGGGGCGATGTGTTGGGTTAGGTATTGTCAGCGCTTTGGGAAATTCGGCGCCCGGAGCGAACTGCTCCAATTACACCCGCATAGGGCCGGCCCTGCATAACCCAACCCATTATTTTTATCATTTTCTGTTTTATCCGGTTACCGTTTTTGTTACCTGCTTTACGTCATGAGAAAAATGTTACAATGGAGCTATCAGCGGTATGCCTTGAGCAAGGTTTTTGCATGTTTAAGTTAACGTTTTCATGATATCAAGGTGTTAAAATCTAATTTGTTCCGATATCTCTTTCCTCTTTCTCGATTGCTCTTTTTTTCAATCAATCAGTAACTGTTAAAGAAATGTTTAACTCTCTGTTGTTTCATAATATTTATAATTTATAAAACATACATACATAAGAAAATGAGTGCTTTGTGCACATTATAAAAGTATGTCATTGTACTAGTAAGACTTCATGTATTTCGTATTTCTTCATTTTTTTCCAGGCACACACAAGTAACTTTAGTTGCAGTGACAGTTGTTGGTGGTGAAAATCAAAACAATTTCAAAAATCGCCTCCGTCGCCTCGGGGGCGCACTTCCATATTCCATAATGGGATATTCCATTACTGTTGCCCACAACTAAAGTTGCTTGTGTGCGCTTGGATATACATGGATACAATAATCCCTCATTATCTGGCAAGTCAGCAGTCTACTAACTAACAGACCCTCTGGTTGAAAGAGGAATTACATAAGATAAAAGAAGGATCCAAAGTTTGCCTGTCTTTGTAATAAGTAATTTTAAATGTTGTTTAAAAAGGAACTGCGTTGAAAATTATTACACATTAAAAACATATATATATATTCATGTCAATGAAAAAAAAATTGGGGGTGCGTGAGATGTAAATGGGGGTCCACGAGAGTGGAACTTGCACATTTGATACCAGTAGCAACATGTTGCGCCTATGCCTTCAATATGAACGTTTGACCAAAACGTGTACAACTTGTATAATTCTGTATTTATAAATATGAATGTCAGAGACAAACAATGTGATGTGATGTCTAAGGAAATTTCATAGGGAAATTTTTGCCCGAAATTTAGGGAAATAAAAATTTTGGGTATTCACAAAACTGAAAAACATCGGTATTTGGTATACGGGACAAAAATTTTTGGGGATCTCGTATATAGATCAACAAATGCTGTTTCGGAATATCGTCTTTGCGCTTGAAAAATCGGCTTTGTGCCGGATGTCAGCAAAAGGTTGTTTTACACTAAAAACTTTCTAAAAAAAAAAACAAGGAATCAGGCCCAATCTAGGCTATGTTATGTTTTGCTTATGCTTAAGGGTTATCATAAGCTTAAGGGTTATCATAAGCTTAAGGGTTATCATAAGCTTAAGGGTTATCGCAGAATACTCATTCAAATGTTGTTTGTTGACGCATTTGAATAGAAAAATGGGAAGCTTTTGCTTCCCCTGCAAAATTTGGTAAAACTCACATAGCCGGTCTTGCAAGCGGAACCACGATATATAAATTTAATTAAATATAAATATACATAGAATTAATAAATCGATATATAAAAACGATAAAATGCATAAGAGAGATCGCCCTGTGATTGGTCGACGGGCTCTGACAGAACTGTAGCCTTAAGGGTCGGTCCGTAAATAAAATAAAATATTGGTTTAGGGTGGAAGACATATATAAAAAATTTTACTAAAATTCTCATGGGTGATAAATGATTAATGTATTTTATTCTATTTGCGCTAATACTATCCGTAATCTCGTGGATAGTAAGGGATTAATGTATTTTATTCTATTTGCGCTATGCTATCTGTAATCTCGTGGATTGTAAGGGATTAATGTATTTTATTCTATTTGCGCTAATGCTATCCGTAATCTCGTGGATAGTAAGGGATTGTATTTTATTTTATTTTCGCTAATGCTATCTGTAATCTTGTCGATAGTAAGGGATTAATGTATTTTATTCTATTTTCGCTAATGCTATCCGTAATCTCATGGATAGTAAGGGATTAATGTATTTTATTCTATTTTCGCTAATGCTATCTGTAATCTTGTCGATAGTAAGGGATTAATGTATTTTATTCTATTTGCGCTAATGCTATCCGTAATCTCGTGGGTAATAAGGGATTAATGTATTTTAATTTTGAATCTCACCGCTTTGCCTAGCAATTTTATTTTTTAAATCATATTATTTTAGCATAGAAAATAGATTTTTAGTTTTAGATTCGTAGTTCAATTAGTTTAGAATCGTTATTATAACAATGCACTGTATTTATAAAGTATTCTAAATATAAAATAATGGACTGCACACTGCACTCACACTCTTAACACTTATAGAACCGGCACAAAATATTTATTATTCACCAACTTAAATAATGTAGCTACGCTATTTTTCTAAACTGCGGTCAATATTAATATTGTTGTTGTTAAAGTATGTGATTATATGTTTTACAAGACACTATCTGTATAGCACATTGGTTTATAAATTGAAAATAGTGACTGACTAGAGTCTCTTGAGATATGCAGCTACGCACTTCTTCTGATTCCGCTTCCAATGAGAATTATTTAACCATGAAAACATCGCAAACTTTGCAGGTTGAGACCTTTAGCGACATACTCAAACAATACCAAGCAGAGAAAACATTTTTTCCCACACGAATAAATAGGTCAGTAGGTAAACATTTAATTAATACATTATGGCTTAGGGCGACCATGTTACAAGTATGATATTGTTCTGTTGTTGCAGTATCTCCAACTACCCGTCTTTCAACGAGCACATCCACCCGCCCACGCGGTTCTCTGACGACACGGAGTGCGAAACCAACGTCAGTCAGCCGCGCCGCAAGCGGGCTGGCCTGCCCGGGAAGATTTCCCGAGAAACCTTCCAAATCAACGTCTGAACGCGATCCTGTATGACCGCCCTAAAATTGTCAATATTATCACGATAAAGGCTTTTAACGACATTATCGGTGATTTGTCGACTATAGTACGCCCGCAGTCGGTAATGTCGTTTGACAGTTGACATTGACTAAAAGCTGCTTAGTTTATCGAGGCTTTCCGTACCCTAGATAAAGCAGTCGATATGTCATTTGTTTTAAAAAAAAATTACTTGAGGAAAAGAAGTTTCAACGGTGAATAATAAATAATTCATAAAATTCCGTTTTGCAAAACAAAGGCATTTGACTTTGAGGTTTCGAGACGACAAACAACTGCCACAGATATAATGTGTCAGTGTTGCCATCGTAAGGTGAATTTTTGACATTGATAAAATTATCGAGCGCTGAATGCACTAGCAATATTGATAAACTAGCGTCGTTAACTTAGTTTGTCATATCGATTCTGCTCAGTTGTCGATATGGCCATGCCAGGTGCCCTGAGTGAACTTCTATCTTAACCTGATTAAAGAATCTTTTAACTGACCAGACAGAATTTTCAAAACACTGCTACTGCGAGCAATGTTTTAATCTCTCTTTATGTTGTACGCTTCGTTTATGGAAAGGAGAGAGGTTACAACGTAATAACTATCCGCAGTAAGCCTATATCTAGTGTTGCACAGTGGATAATGGATACAGTCAAACCCTGTTAATCAGCTACTATGAGTATCATTTGGAAATTTGGTATATAATATTACATAGTTAAACCAACACCTTCATATACTTGTAAATTAATGCCTTGACACAGACAGCCAAGATGGCAGCTGATCTTGTTGAAACATAATCTCGTTTATGGTAGATAAATGTTCTCATCACTAATAATATTATAGCAACCAAATATTAAAATTCTGATAACATTGGAAAAAATATTAAAACTGGTAACCTTTTGTTTAATCTCTTTTTCATGGTTCCATCATTATTTCCATCGCAGACTGATTGTAAAATACAATGTCAGAGTTTGACGGTATTCAAATATGATTTTTTTGGGGTTGTTCATAGAATAATAGTGTTTTCTTTGTTAAATAGCGTATTAATCAACCATCATAAAATCTAGGTAAACTGTTTATAAAAACTCAAATAAATCGATGATGTGAAAGTATGTATTATCAATCATCTCTAATCTAGAAATGGGTAATAAATGATTATTGAACTATGAATATGATCTTGTGCCTTGGCGGTCGAAAGAATCAGACAATATCATAATCAGAATCATATTTTAATTTCAGTTGTTACTTTGTTAAAAAATGTACCAAAAATTGTGTAATATTATATTATTATGTGTAGTTCTTATATTCTCAGTCATCTTAAATATTTAGCGCACAAAAAGCTTAAGTGGATGGTTTTCCATACAAAGGCTGTCAGTCTGTCTTATCTGCCCACTTGTGACATCTATGAATCAAATTATAAACTATATTAAGTTTATCTTTAGCTATGTTACATAAGTATGAAAGGATAAAACAAATGCTCACATTTGTACACAGAAATTTACACACATACTTATGTCACTTTTGCGACATAAGTATGTTGTGACATAAATATGTTGTGACATAAGTACAGGCTTGTCCTAGTGAGGTTAAAAATTCTAACGTAAAAAAGAAACAATAAACTGTGGGGTGCTGAATTTTTCTTGATTGTGGCGATTTTTTTGAAGAAAAAGTTTTAGGTTGGTTTTAGTAAAACCTTTTTTATGTACACTGCATTAAGTTCCAATATCTCGGTACCACTGGAACTATGCCATCCTTAATTTAAGGAATGTTGTAAGGCAGAAGCGATGGAAATGGGAATCACGTAGGAAAGAAGATTAGAAAATACACCATAGATATAGCTATTTCATACTAAAATATACATAATTTGACACTATTTTTCAAGCTTACAAATACCAACAACAGAACTTTTTCTTTGATTAAAGCAATGCAAAACAGGAAATAACATCACAACACTGATATGCGGAACCACTGTCCATTTAAGACTTTAGTTAATTTCGCCCAAAGAATGAAGATTATTTCACAGAAGTGGAAGACATAACGAATTATAACATAGTTGAACTTTATATGAACCATTAGTTTTAGTTCATTAAACGACATATTCTATGACTGATGTACTTAACTACTTTTGTATTTTACTTTTTTAGACAATATTAAATGACTGTTAGGTAAATGAACACTTTTGTATCACAATAGCATTTGAATATCAATAAAATAGAATCATTTCTGACTTGGAACACTTTAAAGCTGTTATAAATAAATAATGTAATTGTCATTTTAATCTGACTCTTGTTACTAATATAAACATAATAATGTGTATATTATTATTCTTCAAATATATCTTGATGAAATCAAATATGTAAATAATTAAATATACCAACAAAAAACTTAGGAAAATATGATTGTATATGTATGAGATTACGGGCTTCGAGAGTCACTTGTTTAAGTTTTAAGCAAATGTATACATACTGTCTTAGTTTTGGCAGAAAGTTATTTTATCGTCTTTATGTGCTACCAAGTTTACATTCTGCATAAAAACTAAATATTCTGCCAGAACATGGATAGCAATATATATATTATGTACATATTTAAAATGTAAAAACCGTTTTAATTATATCAAGATCTAATCACTAATCTAATTTAAATGTTAAAATGATGATTCGATTTATAAACAACTTGATACGCGACTGTTTACTTGTTGTTAAAACTTTTTAACGAGGGTGTTAATGAGAACGTACAGACAAATCGGAATAAGATTCTTGCTTGTGTAGTAGTGTACTGTATAGTAGGACTACTGCAAGGTTAGAGGGAAGGAGGGTGTTCCAACCGGTTAGAACCACAGTGTGCACAATTACATTAAAACGTGCGCTCTTTAAAATGATTTGCCCGTAGCAACCTACACATCTAGTCTGTTACAATGTTCGACAGTTAGAGCTTGAAGCTCTAATATTATAAGTTACTAATATGATAGTTATAATCTTATGTAAGCGAATTTTAACCAAGTGTGTATGAATTTCAAATACGTAATGTAATAATATATGGGTCGTATTGAATATAGCAATTTTAGAGACGAAGTGGAAAGGAAAGTAGAATGACAATACACGTTTAATGAATTATCATACAAAACTGAGAGAAATTAAACTATATGTTGACGACGAATGTGAATTTTAAAGAAGTGTTATAAAATTTTATTGAAATACACATTCTCAGATCGCAAGCGTCTGGGGGATATTTTTACATAATATTTTAATAAGTGTTTTATGATAAGTGTCACAAATTAAATAATACCACGCAAAGCATTTGAATCTCACACTGATTTGGATATATTTTTAAAAATTTGTCTAAACATTTTTTATTTATATTTTTTTTTCATTATAAACATTCACTGAATAAATATATCAACCATATTTATATATACAGATTAATTAGGTAACACATTTGTTTATCGCTGCTTATTTCATAACAGTACGTCTTCCTGAAATGATATTGCTACAGTTCTGCATTGACATATGAAATCGGATTTTACATGCATTTTTTATGCTGTATTTGAAAAACCGAAAATATAAATTCCATGTCACATGCCTAAAACTACCTGAAATTACAACACTATTCTAATCAGTTTTATTAATTAATTTGCTTCACTCAAAAACTACAAGTAGTTTTAATTTAGCATTATTAATTAAAGAATTTGCTCAAATCAAAGATATGAATTTATAAAAATAGGAATATGTTGCTCAGTTACTCTCAATAAAATGAAGGTTATAATTTGGTTCAAAACAATCCTTTTACACATTTTAAAAATGTTTTTTTATTTTTTATTTTAATGCAATATTTTTATGGTAATTGTTTCAAAGTTATCATGTAAAAAATATTATGTTCAATCGCTCAATGATAGCTCCTTGTTAATATTATTTAAATTAAATAGAAAATTAAACAAAAAAATCTAGCAGTGAATGTTTTAAATTTTTTACAGAAAATAATGTTTTATAAAATTCAATAAAACTGTGTAAAATAAAATTAGTTTGAAGAACCCAAATCAGTTAAAACTGAAAATCTGTAAGAATATCATATTATTATTCTATAAGGTATGCAAAGGACGGATGCCTAAAATAAGCTTATATAAAATATTTGATATTTAAAAATGGTTATCGATAGAATTTGAAAAGATAAAACAATGTTCTTATATAACAATATTATTTGTTACTTGACAATAAAAATAACAAAATATATTTCTTTTTTTTCTTACCCCTTGACCCATAAAATTGTATACCATGGAACTAATATTTCCTCCCCCTCCTTAACCCCTCGGGTCTCTGGCATATTGTGTCAGAAGGTCGGAGTGAACTAAAACTAAAAGGTGATGAAATACGCTGTCAAATTTTATCATTAGAAATAAACATAAAATTTTTGAAATATAGACTTTTTTAATGCAAACATAGTTGCTTTAAAAATGGCTCAATTTACGTTTTTTCGTCTAAACATTGAACTAAAATTTCATATAATGAAAAAACACACATTTTTTTAGAATTTAGTATTATAAACATTATTGTCACCTCATTTTTTTCATATAAAAAAAAATAATAAAAAATTCACAATTTTTTTCCTATTTCAGTTGGAACCTTTGGTTTCACAGAGGTGTACATTTTAATTCTTCTGTGGTTAACTTATAAATTTGAACATAAAGTGTGGTGTTATCTATTTCTAATGCCGCTTAGATCATATTTCCCACCATGACAGTAAGGGAGACACAAAGATTTCTGTGAGACCATATGACATGTTCCCAAAAGAGAACAAGAAGAGAAGAATAGTTTAGAATTTAAGTCTTCCGGTGCCCTGTCATTTTAGAAGTTACTTCCATCACGGCAATCTTCACCCTGCAGCAGTTTTCAGCCCAGAACAACTAAGCGGAACTGTACTCGTAACAGTGACATAAATTTCAAAGCTATCAAGATCATCATTTGTTGCATTTGTCACTTCTTAAGATGTGACCATAGCAATATGTGTTGCATTTGTCGCTCCTTAAGATGTGACCATAGAAACATTTGTTGCATTTTTGGCTACTTAAGTTGTGACAATAGCAATATTTGTTGCATTTGTCACTCCTTAAGATGTGACCTTAGCAATATTTGTTGCATTTGTCACTTCTTAAGATGTGACCATAGAAATATTTTTATATTAAAATTGTCCATAAAACTCACATACTAATAAAATTTGTTTTAGAATGAAAAATCGGCACGTCACTGAATCATATGAAATAATTACAAGGAAATTTGTTTAAAAAAACATTTATTTTTACACAATTCATTTGATCAACATTATGTTAACATTTATTTATGTACATACATGCATCACTTATTAACATGATCTCATCCACTCCGAGCAGTTTTCACCAACATTCCCTCAGTCATTTTTTTACTCAAGGAAAGTTGGTGAAAACCCTCATTGCTTTTCTTCAATCTTCCTCTGCCTCCACGGTGAAGTCAAAAGGCTCAAACTTTTTCCGGAACTGGGAGACGTATTCTATTTCCTCTTCCTTGGACAACTGGCAGGCTCGCCAGTCGGCTTTGTCTTCACAGTTCAAGATGGGGGAGCTGGCCAATACATCCCTGTCATGACAAAGAAAAAAATTCAACTATTAAGACTATCAATTTGGGAGGCGGGCTTGCCGTACGTTTGGCTACCGCCACCCTGGGAAGCATTTATTAGATAACCAACACCTCTGACATAGGTCACCCCAAATGGTTCGCTACGTTTGGTGATTTAGCAGAGGTGCCCGGGTTCATAGGGTGAGGTGTGTTCAGGATGCGCCTGCCCACAACCTGCAAGGTGTGCCAGATAGGGAGAGGCTGGTTTGGGGAGACCCTTTGACCTCTCCAACTGGACTCCCGACCCATCGCCTTCCGCCGCAGTGGGAGGGATATATTTATAAGTCACTCCTGGACACACTCTCCGTAGATTCCTACCCATCCCTCATACCTTTTTCCTTCCCAGAACTTCCTCTCCTTAAAAAGACCCTCCACGCAGCATCCCCAAAGATGACATTGGCCCTGAGGGAAATTATTTTCAGGCAGACTGATCTTGATGGTATTTATAAATACCATCAAGATCAATCCATCATGTCAATCGTTTTTTGCTCACATTTTTACGTCAGTATGTTCCCTGTTCGTTCACTGTAATTTTTACTTTGTGTGCTTATAATTATATTATCAACTTATCTGTGCAATATATATAGGAAGAAAGAGGAGAGTCTGCAAATTCATGCGTTATATAAAATTAATCAATCAAGTAAATGCATCACAAAATAATAAATAACATTTTTTAAATATGTAGGTTTTAAAAAACTATTTTCTTACCCGACAATTTTTATTATTGTGGAGTCCAGTAGGTTGATAATTGGTGATACATTGGTACCAGTTTGGTAGCTACTGTCATATAATATATAATTTATTTATTTTGGTTTATGTGGATTCCTTACTGGCCCATAAGGGAGCGGGGTAGAGCAAACAAACTAAAGACTGACGATTTTTGCCTCGGGAGAGTATGCATTGTTTCTCAGGTACACAAATAACCAAAAAAAATTATTTCCGCGCACAAAAATTTGTTAGTGTAATTAATAAAATTTGATTTTTTCAAAAATATTTCATATAATCTCGGAAATCTGAATTTGACAGACAGTCGTGGCGGTAAAATGCCGTAAAAAGTCGATCTAAGCGGGTATACATCTTCCTAATTCGTATTTTAATATTGTAAATCTGCACGGATTTACACTGGAATACGTCATATTTTTTTGAATATCTAAATTTGAAGGGCCGGCGGCAAAGTAAATCGGCCACCAAAATTCGATTTAAATGGGAATAAATCATATTATTACGAATTTACTCTTAAGAACGTATACCCAATTTTAAGGGGTGGCTGAGGAACTCTATCTTCGTATTTATTTTTTTCTCAAAATTTCAAATTATGTGGGAATTGGTTAATTTGAAATTTGGGTTTTGATATAGCGTGGATTTTGAATTAACGGGATTCTATGATATTACAGTAAAATGGTAAATATGATTATTGTAAGCAAGTAGATTTCACCTTCCAAACTGCAGAGGAAAGTTGTGTTTAGTTCTGGTGTAGAACTGGTCTCCGTTGGGCAGCTGGAGATGGAAGTAGGGGGTGCCGGGATGCGCCACCTGCTTCAGCTCTGTCCGGGGGGGAATCGGCTCCAGCTGAAAACCCTGGATACCGGCCTCGTCCTGGAATAGTTAAGGAATAACTACAAGTTCTGTGTACAGTAGACCTCACTTACAAAATAGGTTTCTTATAAATTTTCTCTTATTTAATAAATCAAAACCAATATTTTCTCTGGAATTATAAGATTTGTAAGTAGGTACTAAAAAATACCTACGTACTGGCAATACGTCCTATTTTATTTTCCCCCTTTTTTAACAGCCATTAAAGTAATACGTTGATCTCACCCAATAGTACATAATGTTTTCACTACAAAAGTAATAATAACCATGCATATTTTGTACTGGAAACATTTTGTACTATCGGGAGGGGTCAATTTCAAATCGCTGTAAAAAAATGGAAAAAATTGGATATTTTTATGTTCGTTAGTATTGATTCAGTACACATTAAATCCAAAATCATAAATTTATTTATTTTTTATTCATACCCCAAACTAGGCAAATGCCCGTATTATGGTGGTAACATAAATAAGAAAATATAAGAAAAACTTAAAAACATATATAAGAAAATATAAAAACAATAATACAATGTTGTACACATATCGTAATACAAATGGTAATACAAAAACAAAAATAATAAATTTAAATACGATAATAGGGATAAAGTCGGAATGATTTCACTTGGGTCTTTCTTCAGTCAGACAATAATTTCATTCAGGAAGCTTTCTGATTTCATTTTGCCACTTTCTATCAGCCATACGGTAATTTGCTTTTGAAGAGGGCCTGTTTTAACCTTAGGAAAGAAATATGTAAAAATGTTAATTCTTTTTTTCAGTCAAGTTTTACCCAACTGTCTCCAGATTTCCAAAAATTCCAGAACAGGTTTTGCAATTCCACATCTGACATGGGTTTAGAACATTAAAATTGACACCGAAACCAAAAATATTAGTTCAATCATAAAAAGAAAGTGCATTATCTCGCAGTTGAAAGATCGTTAGAAGAATTGCTTTTTATCTTTTGTTGGTCTACACGGAGCAATTTGTTTGTCTACCAGCAAGTTTGTTCCATGAGCGTGGTGAAGATCATTTTTCAAACACGTATTTGAGGCAGTTAGCAATATTTTAGGTAGGGGCTCTCGTGGACTTTATCATTAAGAATTTAAATATTTAAAAAAATATATACCTCATAGCTTGGAGTTGGCGTATCGTTTAAGGTAACAATTGATAAAAAACCTTACGTTTCTTTGAAGCAAAATAACTATGTCATGCAACAAATTACGACAACACTTTTGCCACAAAATGAAAGTGATCTTTACTGCATGTACATTTTTAGAGGTCTACACAACAAGTTTACATCAAGTTGGATTCTTAAGTTCATCTCTATATCTTGTGACGCGATGCCTTTCAGGCCCGCTATTGACCGATAAAATTAACAAATTACAACATGAAAATGAGCGGTAACTTTGTGATCTATTTTACATAGGATGAAACTTGCATTTATATCTAGGCTTTTGAAGTGAGGCATCAGAATTTGATAGAGAGTTGTTTTATGAAATTACTCTTAGGTGGTGTTATTTTTAGATTGGAATTAGGTATGAGATACAGAAGTATAAATATCGGTGGTTTAAGAACTCCCAAGCAAAAGGTTTCCATAGATGGACCAGAAATTTTAAAGCAGAATTGAGTATTGTTTTCTTCCATGCTCATGTTTGTTTTTCTGGGGAAAATATTTATTTACTGCGGGGGTCCCTCAGAAAGACTGGGTAAAATTTTTGTTTAATATGTTTAAATATATTATCGTTGCATTTCGCTCACATGAAAGACCTCTACGAGCTGAGATTCACAGTCCGTGGGCACCGGAACACACTGCACCTGGAGATGCGAAGTCTTGAAGTTCCTCTCAAAGAACACCGCAAGTTGGTTGGTCGACTCAAAGAACTCCACCAGGGCCTCCTTAAAGCGCTTTATTTCTTTGTTCACTTCTTCTGGTGCCTGGAGAAACAGAACAACAAGTTTATTATGTAAAACAAGATATATAGAAAAATAGGATAGGGAGATGGGTATAATCAGAGGCGGTTCCTAGGTATTTACATTGCACTGCTTGTCTTCAGGCTTCACATTAAAAAAATCAAAAGCAGTGAAAATTAATTTTATTAATATAAATGAATTGGATGAATGAAGGCAATGTCATTTTGCACCACTTTGATCATGTGTAATCCAATACATATGGAATGAATTCTTTTAGGAATACTAATTTACAATGTTGGTGCTACAACATTCACACATTGGCACTTGTGTGCGGTGAATTTAAACGGTTTCGCGACACTTTCAGCAATGAATTGCGTGAGCTTTACTCTCAAGATGATTTTGAGAACGCTGACGGAGCTGTATTATTTATTCAATTATTTTACAAATGTAACTTATGCCGGGATCACATGAGGAAAAAACAGAAGACAATACATTATAGTCCTCTCCCTGCTCTGTGAACAGACTTAACAATGGTACAATACAACAATTCAACCGTATTTCAAACGTGGAACGCTGCGAAAATGGATTATTAACGTTATATCAAGTTGTATTGTAGTGTTCAATTTATGCAACATTTTTAAGCCAAAATATGAGATTCGAGCGCAGAGAGACAAGATCCGAAGGCGTGGAGTGACTATTATCCTACTGTCTTGTCACACTACAAAAATAGGTCCGGAGCGGCGACAAGACAAGTATTGTACTGTCCTCGTGTGATCCCCGTATAAGTGGAGTAAATTAATGGAGGTACCCTCATTAATTAATTTGCTACACCTGTGTTAAATACTAGATACATTTTTAAAGTGAAATGCAACTGTGGAATATATATAGTACGAGGGAACGTTTTTAAGTTCGCGGAATGGGGGGTAAGGAGTGGAAATAATCATATTCACCAGCTACCCTAATACATCTTTGGGATCTTTCAATTAACTTATGTATGTATACCCTCAAAAAAAAAAGATATGTCTTTGTCTAAAATATACGCCGAAACTGCATCCTTCACTTCTTCATCACTTGAAAACTTTTTCCCACAAAGTTCTTCTTTCAAGTTTGGAAAAAGGTAACTAGGAGCCAGGTCAGGACTGTAGGGTGGATGTGGCAAAATTTTGAAGCCCATCTTCTGCACGGCAGCCATCGCAACACGGCTCTTATGAACAGGCGAGTTGTCGTGCAGAAGGAGGACACCTATGTCAATTCTCCCCTTGTTTTCTCCTTGATGGTTTCCTTTAATTGCTCTAGAATTGAAGCATAGTAAACTCCGGTTATGGAAACACCTTTATCTTTGTAATCGATCAAAGTCCCAAAAGACTGTCGCCATGATTTTCCCAGCCAATTGTGACACCTTAAACTTCTTGGGTGGTGGTGTGCCTTTCTTGTGCCACTGCATAGAGTCCTGTTTAGACAAGTTTCATCACCAGTAATAATTTGAGCCAACACTCCATCTTTGTATTCCCTACAGAGGTCCAAAAATGCACGAGAACACTCCACGCGCTATTGTTTTTGAGGCGGCGTGAGCATTCAGATGGTCGTGAAGATGGTCGGGAAGAATTTTGAAAATGGTTGCATCTGATACTCCATCCATTTCTGGGAGCTGTTTCTTCTTAAGTCGGGCATCTTCTATTTTTAATATTTCGACTTTTTGAATAATTTCCGGAGTGGTCACCTTGATAGGCCTTCCTGGCCGTGGGTCGTCTTCAAGCGACTCCCTGCCTTGTTTCAAGAGGGTATGCTACTTGTAAACTATAGTTTTACTTGAACAAGAGTCCCCGTAAATGGATGACATCTCTTCCAGTATGATCTGAACTGATTTTCCTTGCTTGGTAAGGAATTTTATAACAGCGCGGAACTCGATTTTCTCCATATTCACAATTCTCCCCTTGACTGACTTGTTTGGTGGACGATAGCTCAAAGACTAATGACCTAATTACGATAAAACCCGGTATTTATACTAATAAAGTAGAACCTCGTTAATTCGAAATCCAGCGGACATCAAAAATCAAATTTCGAATTAACAAATTCCCACGTAATTCGAAATTTTATGATAAAAAAAAAAAATTAAGACGGTGAAAATCGAGTTCCTCGGCCGCCCCTTCAAATTCAGGTGGTATCTTTGGAGTAAATTCGTATTAATACGAATTATTCCCGTTTAAATCGAATTTTTGCAGCCGATTTTCGCCGCGATTGGCCCTTCAAGTTCAGTTATTCTAAGCAAATTCATAAATATATATATATATATATTTTTTTTTTTTTTTTTTTTTTTTTTTTTTTTTATGTGTAATACCGCACAAGAGTCCCAACTGCTCCCGTCTGGAGCCAGTGAGACTATGGCATCCCCAATTGGGGTATGTTGTGAGGCTGAGGGTATTGGGGAGGGGAGGGATGATGGAGAAGAGGAAGGTGGGGAAGTACCTGGCTATTCAGATCTGGTCACCAAACACGGCTAAAGCCATTTCAAGCAACGTTTCAATTCTGAATGGTGGTCTTACACCAGGGCGATACTGAGAGTATCTTCCACTCTGGAACGTGCCGCAAATATACTATATATTATTTTTAATTAATTAATTGTGAAATAACACAAATTAATCAAATAAAATTTATTTGCGCACGCCGGGTTCGAACCCGCGACCTTCGGATCTGTAGTCAAAAGCGTATACCACTAGACCACGCCGGCCGTCAAATACCACACATTTGGAAATGGAAAATTTTAACTTAAGCGAAATTGATAAAAATCTAAATATAGAAGAATACGTATGTGAAGCAGCCAGTGAATACAATAAGATCTATGACAATATAATAAATAGACTAACAATCTTGCACCTAAACATTAGAAGTATAAATAAAAACATGGATGAACTTCTGGTATCCCTAAATACATTATGTTCACAGCCAGATTTCATAATACTATCCGAGGCGCACATACATGCAAACATAAATATACCAATCATCCCAAACTACAAAAATTACAATACAAATTATCAGATTAATAAAAATAGTGGAATTGTAGTATACGCTAAAGAAAAATTTACTGATATCAATATTACCGAAATACACATATGCAAAGCAAACTGTTTGTCATTAAATTTTGTTTTAAATAATATGCCATTCAATATAATCGCAATATATCGAACACACAGCTCTGATGTATCTTTATTTATAGAAGAATTTAAAAAAATACTATGTAACAAAAACCATCTAAATTGTATCGTAATAGGTGATTTAAATATTAATATTGGTCCAAATAACCACTGTAAAAATAAAATAGATTATATAAATGCTATGAATGAAATGAACTTTATATCATGTGTAAATAATTTCACAAGAGAATTTGCAAACCAATCGCCATCATGCCTGGACCACATATGGAGCAATATTAAACACACAGAAAAAATTAAATCTATTATATGGAAAAATGATATAACAGATCACCATACAAATATTTTTATTTATGATTTAAATAAAAACTTAGGATTAAATGACTCTAGAAAAAATATTAACATAATTTCCAAATTGAACAATGTAAAATTAAATAATAAATTAAGTAACGAATCTTGGTCCTCAATACTAAATTGCCAAAACCCAGACATGTGCGCAAACTTCTTTGAAGAAACTTTAAATGCTCATATCGCAGACTGTACAACCTTTATAAATAATCAACCTATTTCTAAATTAAGGAAAATCAAACCATGGATTACACAAGGATTACTCATATCTATCCGGAAAAAAGAAAAACTTTTCATAGATACAAAAAAAAAACCCTGGCTACCAATAGCCAAGTAAAAAACGAATACAAAATATTCCGGAACAAACTCATTAAAATTATCAAAGACACAAAAGAAAAATATTACAGGGAGAAAATAATCCTCACAAAGGAAAACCCTAAAAAAAACATGGAACACTATAAATGAAATAATGAATAAAAATAATAAAAATAAGTCTACAATAAATGTCATAAACAAATTAGTTTTTTAGATCTTCATACAATAGTATACGCTAGTGCGATTACTGTTTGTAATAAGTTAGGAATTAAATTATCATCCTCTGACGATAGATCATATAGTTATAGTAAACCAGAATGGCAGATCAGATTAGAAAATGATGTAGTATTTTTAAGAAGTAACATAGCTAGAGTAATAGAATATAAAAATGGAAATAGAAGTAGGAAAATTTTGAGACATGTAGATGAAATTGGTAGAAAATTTGGTTATAACATTGATCGTCATAATAATGAAAATATAATCAATGATTTATTGGATTTATTAAAACAAAAATTAGGCGTAAAATCTAGTAGATTAAAAAGATATAATTATACGTATAATAAAAAAAATAATAATAGATTATTCCAGAAAAATGAAAAATATTTTATTCCAAACTTGACGATAAACAAAATATTATTTCGAATAATAATATTCCGTTGCCATCTGAATCAGATATGCGCGATTTTTGGACTAAAATTTGGAGTAAAGATATAAAACATAACGAGTCAACTCCCTGGATAGAAAATGAAGAACTCAATTTTTCAGGTATTGAACAAATGAGTTTTTCTAATATATCGGTTGAATTGTTAACCAAAATTATTAAAAATACTCATAATTGGAAAGCCACGGGTTGTGATTGGATGCATAATTTTTGGTACAAACGTCTGACTACTTTACATCCTCTTTTGGCAAAAAATCTTTCAAAATTTGTCAGTCAACCTCAAAATTTTCCAAATTTTCTAACTAAGGGCATTACTTATATGTTACCCAAAAGCGAAAATATTAATAATCCTTCTCAGTACAGACCCATTACATGTTTACCGACAATATACAAAATTTTAACCTCTTGTTTAACAGATTTAATGTATACTCATTTAGATGAAAAAAATATTTTATCTGAACAACAAAAAGGTTGTCGCAGAAAACATATGGGATGTAAAGAACAATTAGTTATCGATTCTGTAATTCTAAAACAGATTCAAACTCGAAAACGTAATTTACATACTTGCTATATAGACTACCAAAAGGCTTTCGATAGTGTCCCGCACTCGTGGCTGATCAAAGTATTAAATATATATAAAATTAACCCCATTATTATTAGCTTTTTGGAAAATATTATGTCCTTTTGGAATACCAATTTACTTATCAATTTAAAGGGTAAGAAAATAGTAATACCGGGCATTTCAATTAAAAGAGGGATTTTTCAAGGAGACTCATTGAGTCCTCTTTGGTTTTGCTTAGCATTGAATCCTCTATCTAAAATGTTAATTAAAAGCAAGTTTGGAATAAAAGTTAAGGGTAATACAAGGGAGAGTAGTACAATTTCGCATTTATTATTTATGGATGATATAAAATTATTTTCGAATTCTGAACAAAATTTAGAGAAAATGATCGAGGTAGTTAAAAACTTTTCAGATGATATCAAAATGACTTTTGGTTTAGATAAATGTAGAACGATCCATATAGAGAAAGGCAAAATTGTAGATGGGGACGAGAGTATGTATATTTAGAAATTTCCAAATTACTAGTATGAAAAGGGATGAGGTTTATAAGTATTTAGGATACCCACAATCAAATAGATTAGACCATACTAGTATTAAAAATGATATTAGGATTAAATTTCTAACTAGGATCAGGAAAATTTTAAAATGCAATCTATCTGCTAAAAATTTAGTAAAAGCAATAAATACTTGGGCAATACCTCTATTAACGTACTCATTTGGCATAATTAAATGGTCTAATACAGATTTAGATAACTTAGAAAGATTAATTAGAACTACGCTAACAAAGTTTAATTGCCATCATCCAAATTCAGCTATAGAACGAGTTAATTTACCTAGAAATTTAGGAGGTAGAGGTATAGTCAAAATAACTTCTTTGAAACATAATCAGGTAGAAATGCTAAGAACTTTTTTTCCATAGGAAAGCTCATAGCTCAGAAATGCACAAAATAATTTGCAAGGCAGATAGAAATATTACACCTTTAAATTTATACGATGAGAATGCCAACATTTTTATAAATCCCAACCAGGAATTATTAGATTCCTGGTCAAATAAAATTTTACACGCAAAACACTTCAATTATCTCAACCAAACGTATGTTGACAAATTTTCGTCAAACAAATGGTTGAGTATTGGAGAGTTGAGCGCAGAAATAGAAGGATTTATGCTTGCCATTCAGGATAGAGTCATTAATACTAAAAATTATAGAAAGCATATAATCAAAGATACAAATCAAATTGACGATTTGTGTAGAAAATGTTTGGCTTTTCCGGAAACTATAGAACATATTATATCGGGATGTTCTATATTAGCACCGTCCGAGTATACATTTAGGCACAATCAAGTTTTAAAAATAATTCACCAAAATTTGGTAATTAAACATAACTTGATTGACTGCCGTAATATAGTACCATATTATGAATACGAACCAAATTCATTTTTAGAAAACGAATTTAATTAAATATATTATGATAAAACTATACTGACAGATCGAACGATTAGTCATAATAGACCCGATATAGTTTTACATGACAAAATTAAAAAAATAACTTATATCATTGATGTCGCTATTCCAAATTCCTGTAACATTCAAAAATCTGTTAATGAAAAAATAAGAAAATACACAGATTTAGGAAACGAAATAAAAAGAATTTGGCATTCTCAGACTATAAAAATATTACCATTCGTTATTTCGGCTACTGGCATTATACCTAGCTCTCTCATTAAAAATTTAGGCGTATTAGATCTATCAAAAAATTTATATATAAAGATGCAAAAGTCGGTCATTTTGAATACATGTAGGATAACGAAAGATTTTTTAAATATTTATGTTGAGGGATCAGTAGGATTTATAGGCCCTGTTAGAAGTTCTACCGAGCCGAACCCTCTGATATGAAAATATCTGGAGTCGGTGAATTTTTTTTCCCATTTGATCTCTGGTGAGTTGACGTGTTGTTGTTCTTGTATTGTTTTGTATTTATTTTACTTATATAATGCACTTGCATAGTGTTGATTGACTAGCTGATCAATTGTGGAAAAGTGAGTGGAAGGGTTTAGTTTTTCCTATGGGGAAGATTTAACCCGGACAACAAAATCGGAAGCAAAAATATATGGAACTAAAATAAATGCTATCCGTGAACCAAAAATGTGCGCAAATATTTTCAACAAATTTTTCGCTACCGTCGGTCAAAAACTTGCATATAAAATTGACCAAAATTATCAACCTGATGACATACATGAAGATAAAATAACAAATAGCAATCTTTCAATTTTTAAACCGACTACAGAAAAAAATATTGAAAACATAATACAATCACTTAAAAATGGTAGTGCGCCAGGATACGACGGTATAACTACAGAAATCTTGAAAAAATACTGCAATTTTCTAACCAAACCGATTACGCATATAATTAATGTAAGTACTAAATACGGAATATTCCCGTCTAACTACAAAAAAGCCATTATTTATTTATTTATTTATTTATTGGTAAAGGTAAGAGACAAACAGCTTATACATAAAAAATAAATATAAATATATACATGTTAAATACAGTCAAGCCAAAAAAGTCTCCTATATTAAAATTAGTTGGAGATGGAGTTTTATTGCATAAAAAAATATATATATATTTTAGGTGAGGAGGGGAGGAATAGGAATTTAGGATGAGGATAGGAGATGCTCTGGATACATTCCATACTATTGTATTAATTTTCGATCGTACGAGTTACTTCTAATCGATATTTGTGAAGTGTATTGCTAAAAATGTCTATGTTTTGAAATTTAGTATTATATTGGGCACATATAAGTGGAATTGGTGAATTTTTTCTAAAGTTAGTTCTACATGTAGGTAAATGAAACAAATGGGATTGCCGTGTTGATCTTGTTGGAATATGAATATTTATTAAATTCATTAGCTCTGGTGAGTCGAGGCCATTGTTAAGAATTTTAAATAATAAGATTTGGTCAAAAATCAAATGTCGCGTATGAAGTGAGTTGAAGTTGTGGTAATTAATAGAATCGGCGTAATTTGAGAAATGTAAGTTTTTTTTATAATTAATGTGTTTAAAAAATTTTTTTTGAATTCTTTCGATTCTTTCAATGTGAGCTTGGTAAAAAGGAGTCCAGATCGGTGTGCAGTGTTCTAGGTGGGGACGGATGAACGCTGTGTAAAGGGAATATAGAGTCTTAAGGTTGCGGAAAGGTTTCGTTAAACGTATTATACATAAATCCTAGCATTTTGTTGGCTTTGTTGATGATTGCATCAGTGTGTTGAATGAAGTTTAATTTCACATCCAGTATTACCCCAAGGTCTCTGATAAAATCTACTTCTTTGATTTGTGTCCCGTTTAATGTATAATCAAAGGAAATTTTATTGTTGTTACGTGTAAATGATAATTTATTGCACTTTGAGGTATTTACTACAAGTTTATTTGATTCACAGTAGTTAAAAAGACGATTGAGATCCTCTTGAAGTTTAATGCAATCTTCGATTGATTTGATAACTAAGTAGATTTTTTTATCGTCTGCATATGCTAGGTAATTGGCGTGTAAAAAACATTTGTGAATATCATAAATATACACATTAAATAATAATGGCCCTAAATGAGAACCTTGAGGTACACCGGAGGGCACGGAAAAGAAACTGGACTTAGTTCCCGCAACTGATACACATTGAAGTCTGCTCTGAAGGTATGAAGTGAGCCACCGAAGTAAGTCACCATGGATGCCTATTTGACTTAATTTTTTAATTAAAATGAAATGGTTTACTTTATCGAAGGCCTTAGAGTAATCAGTGTAGATTACATCTACTTGGTTTCTATTGTCCATATTGCTCGTTAAATATTCCGTGAAATTTACCAAATTTGTTAGTACCGATCTTTTTTGTAGAAATCCGTGTTGTTGGTTTTGTATATTGCGAACAATTGTTGTATAAATTTGATCGTAGACAATTTTTTCAAAGAGTTTACTAAATACAGTTAAAATTGAGATTGGGCGGTAGTTTACAATGTTGCTTTTAGAACCTGTTTTATGAATAGGGATTATAGTTGCTTCTTTAAACTTTGTAGGAAATTTTCCTGCTTTTAGTGACATTCTAAATATATTAGTTAGGGGGTATGAAAGATTTTTTGCACATTTTGAAACAAAGAATGGCGATATACCATCACTGCCAGCACCCTTACTAATGTCTAAATTCTTCAGGTATTTATTGATCAAAAAATTGTTTATTTGTACGTACATAAATAAGTATATAAATCCGGAGATTCAAAAGAAGTAAACAATTACCGCCCAATATCCTTATTATCCAACATTGCAAAAATACACGAAAGAGTAATAAAAAAACAAATTACTGATTATACAGATAACCAAAAAAGTATTAACCCTAGTCAATACGGTTTCAGAGATAAACTTAGCACACAAGACGCAATTGCAGAATTAACTAAGCTTATTTACAAAACATTAGATAAAGGCAAAAAATGCTTAAGTATATTCATTGACCTCCGTAAAGCTTTTGATAGTGTCTCACATTCAAAATTAATTAATTAACTAAATAATATAGGAATTACTGGCAAAGCTCATGGTTAAAAAGTTATCTCTATCAAAGAACTCAACAGGTTAAAGTAAACAACGAATTAAGTGAAATAGAAAATATAGATTTTGGAATTCCACAAGGAACTGTTTTGGGACCTTTACTATTTATATTATATTATGTAAATGAACTTTTCAACTCCCAATCATTGGAAACATTATATCTTACGCAGATGATACAGTGATAACTATTGAAGGAAATTCTTGGAATGAGGTCGAAGTATCAGCTAATAATGCAATAAATATCGTTAAACTATGGTTTGACGAAAACTTATTGACACTGAATGTCGAAAAAACCCACTTTATACCTTATAGCCTAAGAGGGAATAACTCAAATGTAAATCTAAACATAAAAATTCACGAAAGAAATTGCCTCCTTAGATTCGCACCCTGTAATTCAAACTGTATACACATTAGTAGTAAAAAAGAAATAAAATATCTTGGAATAATTATTGATAATAACATCAAATGGAAAAGTCAAATAAATTCCACAGTAGACAGAATGAGAAAACTGATCTATATATTTTTTAGACTAAGAAATATTGTATCATTAAAAATACTAAAAGATATTTATTATGCACTGGCGCACTCTGTACTACAATATGGAATCGTGGCTTGGGGGGGTGCATGTAAATCATCCCTACTCCCATTGGAAACTATTCAAAAAATATTAATAAAAATCATCTTAAAAAAGCCATATTACTACCCAACTATAAATGTTTTTCAAGATTTCCCGGTTCCCCCACTTACAAAAATTTATGACAAAATTGCACTTCTACAAATACATAAAGATTTCTTTAGTAAAAATAATTTACCACAATTGAATATTAGCAAAAGAATAATATCTGTTGGAGGACTAACCGTGCCACTAGCACGAACCACAACAGCACAGCATCACTATATATTCAAGGGTGTAAAATTATTTAATAAATTACCCCTTGATATACGATCGGAAGAAAACTACGAAAAATATAAAAAAAAAAAAAATTAAAATACTCTTGTACCACCTCATAACTTTACTTATTGTTTAGAAATATGTTTTTGCCTTTTCAATTCTTTGAATCATTTATTAACTAACCTATATTTTTATTACTTTTATTGTTATTTTTTGTTAAATTACTAATATTATTTGTTTAATTTAAACAAATGTAAAAATATTTTTGTTGTCCTCTCCTAAACACAAGCAGCTGCTTTATTAGGAGAGTGATTGAAATATTAATGTTTATATTGTTATAAAATTGTAACCTTGTTTATATGTTTCAATAAAAATTAAAAAAAATAATAATAATAATTTCCGCGGCCGATTTCGTCGCGGCCGGCCTTTTAAATTCAGATATTTTAAGTAAATTTCGTAAAAATACATCATATTTCCGCGTGAATCGAAATTTTTGCGGCCGATTTCGGTAGTGCGGGAAATTTAAACTCGGATATTCGAAGTAAATTTAGTAAAAATACGATATATTTCCGTAGGAAATTGAAATTTCAGAGCCGATTTCCGTCGCGCCGGATATTTGAAATTCAGATATTTGAAATAAACTCGTAAAAATGCGATATATTTACACGTAAATCGAAATTTCGCTGCCGATTTTCGTAATGCCGACCCTTTAAATTCAGATATTTATAATAAATTCGTAAAAATACGATATATTTCAGCGTAAATCGAATTTTCTCGGCAGATTTTCGTCGCGGCCGGCCTTTTAAATTCAGATATTTGAAGTATATTCGAAAAAATATGTCGTATTTCCGCGTAAATTGAAATTTGGCTTTCGAATTTCGTCGCAGCCCACCCTTTGAATTCAGATATTTGGTGTAAATTCATAAAACTACCACATGTTTCCGCGTAAAACGAATTTTCTCAGCCCTTCAAACTCGGATATTCGAAATAAATTGGAAAAAATACGACATTCCAGTGAAAATCGATTCCGATTTACAAAATAATAATAGTAATTAGGGCGATGTATAATCACGTAAAAATACACTTTTCGGCATTTTACCGTCATAGCTGTCTTTTAGATTCAGATTTACGAAATTTTATGATTTATTTTCGCAAAAATCGAAGTTTTTCGACTTACACAAACAAATTTTCGTGTGCGGACAAAAATAAATTTCGAATTACGAAATAACGAATTTCGAATTAAAAAACCATTTTGTATGAGAAAAAATTTCTGTGGATATTTTTTTGTCGAAAATTTCGAATCACGCGTTTTTTCGAATTATCGAGGTTCGAATTAACGGGGTTGTACTGTAATGAGTTGCTCAATTAGTACCTAATTCAGCGACACCCCCACTAATCACCTACCTACCCATTCCGCGAACTTAATTACGCCCCCTCGTAGTTGTTGGAGAATCGAGCGGTGTATTACTGAAAGTACTGTACACAAATCCAACAAAGTGACGTCTTGTCTTATATTAGATATTTCATGACAGAAACGATACTCAACAATTACAATGAATCAAATGCAGCATGTAGTAAAAGCATTGCAAATGTCATGAAGTCATTTTATTCAGATTTTCTGTTTTATATTAAGGGCAATTGGGCTGGCGGAGACTTGCTTCTTACCTAACTAACGTTACCCTTCACACGAAAACGTAGGTATGTAGTTATTATTCATTATTAAATTAGTGTATCTGTTTACCTGACTAGTAGACTGGTGATGCGCCACAGGCAGTATGAGGCAGTGGTAAGGGCCAAGGGGTCCCTTGGCCAGTGCCAGATAGCAGCAGTCTCCCACACTGATCACCAGGTGCTTCTCCACCGTCGGCGAAGAGAGGCAGAACCAGCAAGTGCCTGCAAAGTTAAAACAATACATTACAATTTTGAGGAGACCCGGATTGTGTAAAAAGATTGATTGACCCAACTCTAATTCTGATCAGTTGTTTATAATTTACATCACGTCTCCTGGTTGGACAAGAAGGCTCCCCACATATCTGAGCACACAATGAATAAAATCTCATTGAATCTGATCAATTGTTTATAATTTACATCACGTTTCCTGGTTGGAAATGACGGCTCCCCACATATCTGAGCACACAATGAATAAAATCTCATTGAATCTGATCAATTGTTTATAATTTACATCACGTCTCCTGGTTGGACGAGACGGCTCCCCACATATCTGAGCACACAATGAATAAAATCTCATTGAATCTGATCAATTGTTTATAATTTACATCATGTCTCCTGGTTGGACAGCATTGCCCCCCACATATCTGAGCACACAATGAACATAATCTCATTGAATCTGATCAAAATCAAAAAAATAAATAAAAACATGTTTTTTGGGGTTCTCATACAAATTAGGAGGCTGATTTGATTCAGTATGACTTATGATCAGGGAGGTTTTAGTTGGACGGGGTGGCTCCTCAGATATTTGAGCACACAATTAATAAAATCTCATTGAATTCTGATCAGTGGTTTATAATTTACCTTGGTCAAACTCCGGCTTCTTCCTTTCCTTCTGGTCTCCCTTGTGTTTTCTCTTGTACCCATGGCCCTGGTCTTGCGAGTCCATATCGTAGAAATACTGTCCATTGCCACTGTACTGAAAAAAAAATCAAAAAATACCATAAAATAACTTAACTTAAATAACTTCTACATAAAATCATTTGTGATATTATGTCATTTTTTTGCCCATGTTTAAAACTATCGAAATATGTATGTGTTAAAATAATTGTAGTTGGGGAGTCAAAAAATAATTTTAAAACATAGACTTTGATACATCATTTTTTATGTGATCACAATAAATGATTCACAAATGCACAAACAAAAATGCGAGTTCGAATATTCAAGTACTTATATTTAATATCGATAACATTGATATACTTTACAATGACACAAAATAATTGTTTAGGAATTTATAAAATGTACTAACGTTTTTCTGTCTGAAATACCTAATAAGTTTGAATATACTAGAATTTGTAAATAACTAGAAATCAACAAATTTGATACTTATTTTTGAAATTTCATTGCAATCCATGTTGCCCGAAAAAATATCATTAAAAAGAAGAGAGGAATTTCTGAGTGG
The DNA here is from genome assembly GCA_026573805.1 of Hesperophylax magnus. NCBI lineage: Eukaryota > Metazoa > Arthropoda > Insecta > Trichoptera > Limnephilidae > Hesperophylax > Hesperophylax magnus. The sequence continues at coordinate 6,874,219 of JAIUSX010000061.1, read as the reverse complement.
TAGTGAGAATTATGCAGACATCCACGATGATGAAAGTCTCCCTCCGATTCAAAAGTCACCCCATATTACAGCATATACAAGGTGTTAGAGGGTAAAGTGCAAAAACTATAAGTACAAGTAAAAAAGATATGCGACTTTTTTCGAAATTTTAACATTTTAAGTTAAGGTACATGGTTTTCCAATAAGAGGTGTTATTTTGATATTCAATTGTAAAAGATCAATGGTTTCGTTGCTTGTATGGCACGTAGCGCCGTCTTGTTGAAAGTAAACGTTGTCCAGATCAATACCATCCAATTATGGCCATAAAAAATCATTAATCATCTCTCGATAGCGCAATCCATTCACCGTAACTGTTGCTCCAGCCTCATTTTCGAAAAAGTAAGGTCCAATGACTCCGCTGGACCATAAACCGCACCAAACAGTCACACATTGAGGATAGAAAGGCTTTTCAACAATAACTCTTGAGTTTTCCGAGCCCCAGATGTGACAATTTTGCTTGTTGACGAAGCCACTAAGGTGGAAATGGGCCTCTCACTCAAGATGATTTGCATTTGATTCACTCGAGTGAATTTTAATAATTTCAATGCGTTGTTGAAGCGTGTATCGTTCCATATTTATTAATGGCGTAGTTTCTACTTGTCAAATGTCAAAAAATGACAGCTTCAAAAGTAACATCTACCGAAATAGCGGGCTATTCAAAATAACACCACTTATTGGAAAACCCTGTAGTTTTCAGGTAAAAAAGTGTTTGTATGGAAAAAGAACCTGGTGGCAGCATTGATGTTTCTGTTGGATAGAATAAACAGACCTTTTCCAGGAGACCGGGCTTATTCTGCTGCAGAAGTTCCTCGGGATAAGGGCAGGGGGTTTCGTCAGTAGTGCCCTGCAGCAGCTCCATCATGCGCATCTTCTGTATGGGCTGCAGCGAACAGGCGTACAGCCACTTCTGCTTGGTGGTGTTGGCCACGGGAGCCAGGGCTATGAACCTGGTGGCCAACTCGCGACTGTTGTGGTACGTGTTGATGTTTCTGTTGGACAGAAAATATTTCTTAATGAAAACAGTGAAACAGTCACATTCATACATCTTCTCATACAAACCCTTCTGTTATTCTGACCAATGGCTTGACTCAAGTAGCTGGTTCTTTTGACCGTGCCATGTCTTCCTCAGGCGTCCACGACTTTTTTACCATTCGCTCTACATGCCCAAATCATCAAAGCGTCCATTTCTTAATTTTACTCATTACACTTATGTAAGGTTTTTCCACATGAACAGTTTTTTTCCCAGGAGGCCCTGAGAGAAATTATTTTCCATTGTCATCTTTGAGGATGCTGCGTGGAGGGTATTTTTAAAGAGAGGAAGGAGTGGAAGGAGCGGAAAGTTAGGAAGTTTTGGGAAGGAAAAAGGTATGAGGGATGGGTAGGAATCTAGGGATCAGTGTGTCCAGGAGTGTTAAATATATCCCAACCGCTGCGGTGCAAAGCAACTGGTCGAGAGACCAGTTAGAGACCAGTTGAAGGGTTTCCCCAAACCAGCCTCTCCTGATGTGGCACACCACGCAGGTGGTAGACAGGCGCATCCTGAACACACTTCCCCGATGAACCCGGGCACCTCTGCTAAATCACCAAATGTAACAAACTACTTGGGGTGACCTATGGCAGAGGTGTTGGTTATCCAATGAATGGTTCCCAGGGCGGCGGTACCCAAACCCGCCTCCCAAATTTAAAAAAAAAAAAAAAAAAAAAAAAAAAAAATAGTTGCAGTATACACGGTGTCCGGAGACTCATAATAAAAAACGTAGCAGGAAACTAATCAATCAACATCACATAGAGAACCCAAAAAACTTTTTCTTTCGATCTGAGTATTTCAATTTTTTTTTTACTTTTATCCATTTTTTGGCTAATTAATTAAACCCCTCGTACATTTGGATTTTTTTTTCAAATTAGGCCGGGTTCCCACTATGCCGGAAACCGGACACCGGACAAGAGTGTTCACATTACACCGGAGCCGGAGAGATAATGGGAGGACATCGCTTCAGGATTCGAAAGAAAAGCCAACATTCCTCACTGTGTTGGAGCAGTAGATGGCAAACATATTAGAATTTTTAAACCAGCCTAGAGTGGTTCTATGTTCTTTAATTACAAGGAATATTATTCTTTTGTATTAATGGAAGTTGTTGATTCAGAGTACCGATTTATTTTTATTAGTGTGGGCTCATATGGCAAGGAATGCGATTCTACTATATTAAAGGATAGTAAATTTTGGCAAAAGATCAATGATGGTACTTTAAATGTACCAAAGCCTAGACCGCTTCATGAAAACTTGCACGAGGAATTACCGTTTATACTAGTTGGCGATGAAGGCTTTGCTTTAACACCTAATCTCCTACGTCCGTATGGAGGTACACATTTGAATACTGATAAAAAGATTTAAACGAGCAGGGTGAACATGTCTACTTTCTTCAAAAAATGCGAGCCGATGACGAGAGGGGAGCCCGGAGCACGGGCGCGGCGAGCGGGGACAGCCGGATACCGGCACAAACTCGTTCACATTACTCCGGTCCGGTGGTTCTACCGGCACTTTCGCAGTGACAAAACGCTCGGTAAAAATGCCGGGCTCGGCAAAAATGCCGGACCCGGGATAATGTGAATAGCTACATATAAATTGTACAGTCACTAGCCCTTCCGACAGTTTTACCGGCCCGGCAGATCTGCCGGTCCAGCATAGTGGAAACCAGGCCTAACTCTCTAAAATTCCAACTTTGAACTTGATTTACTCGAAAACAAATTCTCAAATCAAAACAGTTATGCCACAAAATCTACTCCAAATGTGATGTAGTTTTGTGACCAGTTTCCCGCTTTTATATAGGGCAACGCTTCCATGAGCCAGTTGGGTTAAATGACTAACCAACACACCAATAATCACAGGGATAGGCTGAGAGAGATGATGGAACATCATACAACTTTGTCCTGTCTGTTACCTACGACAGGGAGTGCTTTGTGTGTGATTTAAGAAAATTTACCTATAAGGAGGTCTCTCGTAATAAAGTTTAGGCGATGTGACGAAATGGTATCTGGGTCGTACATGCATGGCCAGCCAGGCCACAAGGAGGGAGTTAGTGCTAACTTCCAGGTCCAACTAGAAAGATAATCAAGCAAATGGTAAATATATCTATATTATACAGTCAAACTTGGTTATAAAAAGCACAACAGAACCTACTAAATTTTTTAATCTTCCTACCTACCTCTATATTCGCGGATAAAATTGATTGAATGAAATTTTTTACATTTTTTTTTTTTTTTAGACAATGTATAGATAGTCCCACGAAGCTGCCACATGGCTGCTTGTCTGCAGGTTCTATCTCAGTATACAGTTATAATACAATAAATAAAATAAATAACAGACTCTTACATACAATCGTCCCAAGTACACTAACACTTTGAATGACAATACGATAACATACATTCAAAAATACAAGACAATATAGCACATAGATAACACACATTCAAAGTAAGACATATACGATAACACAATGTAATAGAATTAACATAACACAAATAAAAAGCTTGCTAGTGAACAAAAAAAAAAAAAACTACATTCATTTATATTAGAATTTAAACTTTCAATTAATGTCTTTCCTTTTCTTATTTGTTTGCTCTATTTTTTATAGATATACAGATTTTTCATTTATAAGCCACATCTTTACAGTTTTCATGCTTAAACTCTTATTTTCTGAAAAAACAAATTTATTTTTGAGCTTATTAAAAATCACTGGTACACAGTACTCCAGCGTTCGGCTTCCATACTTATTTGTTATTTTAGGTATTTTCAGCCCTTTGTTTTCTGTAAGACGTGTGCTGTGACTATGTACCAGTGGTTTTTTATAAGTACTATCGCCCCAGTTATCTTTAATGGTAAGGAACCAAAATAAACCTTTTATTGGGAGCAGGCCCTCAGCACAATATAAGAGTTGCACATTGTGTCTTTGTCTATACATATTAGGTGATACAATTTTTTTAATGATAGAGGTTTGCAAATTTTGTACATACTTAATATATGTCATGCTTGTATTTCCCCAGCTTCTAATTCCATATCTAAGAATAGATTCTACTAATGAGAAATATACTAGTTTGAGTGTGCTATGAGGCAAGACAAATTTTAATTTATAGAAACTGTTTGCTAGAGCTCTTAGCTGGTTACATATTTTAGTAACTTGCTTATCCCATTTAAATGTGTTATCTACTTTTAATCCCAGATAAGTATACTCGTTGACAAAATCAATTTTCTCACATTGGCAGTTGGATATTATTTTTCTATGGATGCATTCAAAGTTATGTGCGGTTAGTTTGGGGATATTCCACATTTTCAAACTTGGTGATCTGATATACATGCATTTTGTTTTCTTTACATTTATAACCAATCCTACATCGTGTGCCCATTTTAGCAGTTCATCAAAGTCGGTTTGCAATTCTTGAATCGCTATTTGAGGATTTTCATGAGATACTACAAGTGCGGTGTCATCTGCGAAAATGAATCTGCGCGCCTTTCTAAATAGTTTCGACATAGCTATAACATATATAATATATAATTTTGGGCCCAAAATTGACCCCTGTGGGACACCAGACCTTACAAATTTAGATTTACTCATCTCATTTAATATTTTTACCCTCATTTTTCTATTTGATAAGTAGTTATTAAAAAAAGTTAGCAGTTTACCACGGATTCCAATAATTTGTAGAAATTTTATTATTTGTTTATGGCATAGTGTATCAAAGGCTTTAGAGAAATCAATAAAGAGTACAAGTACATGTTTTTGAGAGTTGAGCTGGGTGTTTATGAAATTAGAAAAATTATTAAGTAGTGCGTCACAGCTTTTTTTTTTCTGGAACCCGTACTGACATTTGTCAATGATACCAAATTTATTTAAATATCCATCTAGGTATATTGCTATATATTTTTCGAGAATTTTTTCCAAGGCAGGTAATAGGGAAATAGGTCTGTAATTATTTATAATTGAATGATCACCGCCTTTAAAAATAGGTCTAACAATACTAGTTTTTAATTCTTCAGGTATTTGGCAAGTATCAATTATTGTGTTTATAAAATGAGTAATTACTGGGCTCAGTATTTTTACATGTTTTTTTATATCATACATACGTATTTGGTCCAATCCTGGTGTTTTTGAGTTTTTCAATATTCCGATAATAGATTCGATTTGTTTTACGCTAGCTCTGGGTAGGTACATAGAATGCGGTAAATCGTCTAGCTGGCACGGAGACGCACGGACATCACATTTGTGTAGTAACTCATTTACTCCCTCATCAAAGAAGTTAGCAAAATTTTCTGCAACTTCATCCGTCGGTTTGGTCTTCAAGAAGAATTTAGATATAACTGCGTCACAACTGGATTTGTTTTTTCTTCCTAATATTTTGTTTATTTCGTTCCACGTTTTTTTTATATCCTTAAAACAATTATTGAATTTGTTATTGAAGTACGTTTTTTTTACATCTAATATTTGCTTATTTAGATTATTTCTGTATTTTTTGTAGTCTTTTTCATAATTCTTGTTTGTTGGCATGTTTTTCCATTTTCTCCATAATTTATCCCTCGTTTGTATATTTTCTATGAGAATATCGTTCATCCAACTTTTTTGATTATGGCGATACGTATTTTTTACTAATTTTGTGATACTGCTTTTTTCGTAGATTTTTTTAAAGTGTGATTTAATGTCTTGATATATGATATCCGGATCAGTGTGAATTTGAATTGAGTTCCAATCAGTTTTTGTAATCATTTCTCCAACTTTTTTTTCAGATAGTACAGTGTTGTATTCATGGTGCGATATTTTGCTTTTGTCCTTAGTGTAAAGGTATACTACAGACACGGCAGTTATATAATGATCTGCTATCCTTGTTTCGCATATGCATGAGTTAATTTCACACTTTTCTTTTTCTCTAATATATATGTGATCCAGACACGTCGCAGTTGTGTAGGTATTTACCACCGCTTCTCTCGTAATGTCATATATACATTTCACTAGACCGTAATTAGCCATTAAATTTTCGTATTGCAGAATTATTGAGTCGTGTTTATTTAATAGGTTTAAATTAATGTCTCCAAGTATCAAGATGGTTTCCTTAATATCAATGTTTCGTATTATATTTTCGAGCTGTTGTAGGAAGGTTTTTTTGTTCGTGTTCGGGGGTCGATATAATGCAAATAGATGTATACGTTTGTGTTTGTTTACGGAGAAGGTTCCATAGACGCACTCGAATGTAGTAGCTATTATATCTTTTTTTTCGAATGTATGGTTTTCTTTAATATAAATCATAATCCCGCCTCCCGATCTTTTTGTTCGGCAATAATAGAACGAGTTAAATCCTGATATTTTGTATAGATTTACACTGTTTTCGTCTATCGAGGTTTCACAGAGTATTATAATATCAATTTTATTTAGTTGACTATAAATACTTAGTAGGAATGTATTCCAGTACTTGGAGATAGACCTAATGTTCAAATTAACGACATTTATTGCTTTATCGCCTGTTTCATGTTTGAATTGGGTCCAGTTTTCGAACTTTTGAATCCGTTCGTATTCTATATCTGAGGTCTCAAAATCAATATTAGACGCCATAGTCAATTTTAGCTAAGTCCTTTTGAAGGGCTGCCTTGTAAGCCGGACAGTCCCTATCTCCGGACGGGTGGTTTGCGGGCTTGTGAAATCTCGTGCATGTCGCGCAGACTGGCTCCGTAGTAGCAGAAGGGCATGTCTCACGGGTATGTCCTTCCCGGGCACAGTGCCCACATCTCGTCTTCTCCTTGCAGAACTTGTAGGAATGTCCTATCATCTGACACTTTGAGCACACAGTTAATCCAATAAAATCACGAACACCGCAAACTGTCCAATCAACAAATACGCGTCCTTGCTTGACCAGTGCATGTCTCAGGTATGTGGGGACCACGTAGATTCTATGGCATGCAGGTCCAGTTCGAGGGCCAGCTAGATGACTAAGCTTACATTTCTTTATGGTTTCATTTGTCTCCTCGATATTTTGTATTCCATTTAGGGCACACTCAAGAAAAGCTTCATCAGACAACTCCCTTGGAACGTTAAAGAAAATGACCCTTGGTAGCCTCTTTGTTGGGGGTCGGGCGCTCAGAGTCGCAGATTCGGTTACTATTTCCGACCTTAGTAATTTCTCTTGTTCCGCAGCACTAGCCGTATGGATGATTACTCCTTTGTTTCGTATATTTTTTACTCCGGTAATTCTTACTCCTAGCTGGGATGGCTTCAGTGCTTCCCTGATTATTTTCTTTGTTTCTTCGCTATCTTCCACTGATGGTAATTTTGGAAAGAAACAGACGGATGGCCTCGGTTTTCCTATGGGGACGTCCAAACGCGATAATGGTGGAGGTAAGTTAACTTTTTTACTTGCAACCTCTGCAAAAGAGAGACTCGCTTCCGTAGCATCTGCCACTCTTTTCATCACTGGTCCTAGGTCTAATTCTAGCTGAATAATTTTGGATTGGAGTTGCTTATTTTCCTGTTTTACCACCATTTTTTCTGCTAGCATTACTTTATTTTGCGCTTTTGCTAAGGCGAGTTCACCTCGGAGAGTTTCTCTCTCCAAAATTAGTTGCCCAACAGATCCCAGGACGCAGGCTATATTACTGGCAATCTTCAGCTGTTGCTCCTTGGAAACCTTTGTATTTCCCAAGGTATCTTGTAAAGTTTTGAGGGCATTTTGAGTTTCTTTTAAAATTCCTTGTGAGTTCAAGGGGATAAGGTCATTCTCATCATCAGAAGCTTCAGATTGCGACATTGTTTTTGAATTTATATTGACAGTTTCGATTGTAAACAATAGGTATCACAGATTCGCAGCACAATCGCAACCAATAGGAGCCTTGAGAAGTGAGCTCATAATTAATCGTCCAATCCGCGCACTTGATACGTTGTACACAACACTTCGGTTTGGTAAACAGTGAGATCAATTATTTATAATATTAAAATATCAATGGTTAAATGTTAAAAAAACACAGGAGAACACTACCACGTGATAAACTTAAATTGTTTTTTACTACGATATAGTTTTTTCTTCCGGCGGAATTATTAAAAATTGTTTTCCATGTATAAAACGATAGCTTGACAGAGCGCGACGCTTTGTAGGTACGACGTGAATTGGTATTCGTTATTCATTAATTGTGATATGTATACACCGGGATTTGAACCCGTAACCTCTGAGTTCGTAGTCGAGGATTTGACCACTCGACCACGGAGGCCATCAATATCCAAGAAATGACTTAAGAAAAAAGATGTAGCACAGTCATGGTCATGCAGTTGTAGGGAAATTTTTTTAAATATTTATTTAAGACCTTTTTCTCGTCCAAGTTCTGCACATCACTAGGCCACTGCGTGGTGATGAGGATATCCAGGCCCCGGTACTCGGGCTGCCCCCGGAGACAGGCGTCCCGCACGGCGGAGCAGTCGGCGGCACAAAAGCTGGACATGGACTCCGAAGCCCCACCCTCCGGGGTCTCATGGCCGCTGAGGTAGCCAATCTTCAGCCCGCTGCTGGTGGTGTACACTCCTCGCTTTCCTGGAATGATAACAAAATTTACATAAAACCAAGTAACCAACCATCAAGCCATCACAAAAATTTTCAAAGAATTAAAAAGTGAAGATAGGTTACAGAGACAACACGCGTGGTTTCACTAAACTAGGTCCAGTGGACATTTTTGAGATTTACTCTGGTCAAGTTCTGGTCTTATTTCAATTATGTGAAGCAACTGGCCAGTAATGATATAATAACAGAAATTTTTTACTATTCACAAGGCTTAGCTACCCGAAAATGGTAAATTTCAAAATAAAATAAAGTGAGATAGCCACTATATAGCAACATACAATTCGACATACATTCGACGGCCGGCGTGGTCTAGTGGTATACGCTTTTGACTACAGATCCGAAGGTCGCGGGTTCGAACCCGGCGTGCGCAAATAAATTTTATTTGATTAATTTGTGTCATTTCACAATTAATTAATTTAAAATAATATATAGTATATTTGCGGCACGTTCCAGAGTGGAAGATACTCTCAGTATCGCCCTGGTGTAAGACCACCATTCAGAATTGAAACGTTGCTTGAAATGGCTTTAGCCGTGTTTGGTGACCAGATCTGAATAGCCAGGTACTTCCCCACCTTCCTCTTCCCCATCTCCCTCCCCTCCCCAATATACCCTCAGCCTCACAACATACCCCAATTGGGGATGCCATAGTCTCACTGGCTCCAGACGGGAGCAGTTGGGACTCTTGTGCGGTATTACTGTAAAAAAAAAAAAAAAAAAAAAAAAAAAAAAAAAAAAAAAAAAAAAAAAAAAAAAAAAAAAAAAAAAAAAAAAAAAAAAAATACAAGTATAAGAAGGACAACATAATGGCGGTAGGTCATCTCATACAGCGTTCCGTATTCGTCTCAACATATTTCTGGAGGGGATTTTTTGCGCTGGCGCTACGCTGTCTTCGGGTGAAAATAAAGGTCCCGCGTGAATTTCTTTACTTCGTTTTTTCTTTGAAAATAATTAAAATACTTAAATAAAAATTTCTACGTAGTAACTCAGCATACCCAAGCTATAAAAGTACTAAACGAAAATCGAATATTATTTGAAATGCAACTTAATTAACCTTGTAATATGTTTATTACGATACGCCCGACATCTCTCGCTCGCTTGCACATAGGAGTTGATTTGGGAGGAATAGATATAGAGATTCGAATCGGGTTTCACGGTCATAAAAACCCTCATTCCAGGAATTGAATTATTACAATAACAAATAATATACTAACCGTTTTGTTGAAATACCGATGTAAACGAAAGGCACGAAGATAAACTAAAATAAATAAAAGAAGAATTGCATTCCGATTCCATAATTATTTACATATATGTAGTTGGGACCTTTACAAAGAGTTTGAATAATTCCATATTTTCTGCCATTGAAATGAGGCCGGCGCAAAAGGTAGAACTACCCTTCCCGCCGTTAAGCATAGATCGACCGAATAGGGTAGAACTACCTTTCTCAGCTGAAGTGTGCTAATATAAGCGAGTAAGCGTATCTTGTTATCTCAGTCACACCTGTGATGTAGAATATAGTATTTGCTGCAACTTTTAAGCACATAAACATTGCTATGTCTATTTAGTTTATTCGAGTATTTGTCACACATGAACAACATTTGAATTAAGAATTTACAGGAACTTCACTGCCATTTTTGGGCCACATTTTGGGTTAATTTTGTAAGACAATATCGTGTGTATTTGTAATGTAATGTCATTGAGCAAAAGACAGGTAGAAAAGAAAGATCTTCTCACTTAAGCTTTTCTACCCACAGTTAACACAGGATGAGGGAGAAATGTCCCGTGACATTATATACAAAAGAATATATAGTCAGAGGCAGCTTGTAACTGAAATTGCCAGCTGATATAGATGTAGCAAATTAATTAATTAACGAATTACTGCAATTCATTCGCTCCACTAAGTTACATTTGTAAAATAATTGAATAAATAATACTGCTATGCAATTCATCACTGAAAATCTTGCGAACTGTTAAAATTCACGACGTACGAGTGCCAGTGTGTGAATTTTATAGTGCTAACATTGTAAATTAGCATTCCTAAACGAATTCCTTCCAGACGCATTGAATTAGGCATGATCAAAGTGATGCAAAATTGAGTTTCCTTCAAGGCGTTTTACACATGCATCAATATTAATAATAATAATAATAACCTCAAGGGCGCTGTGCGCATGGGATGAGTATACCTGATGACACATCTGCACTGTTCCAACACTTACTTTGTTCCAACACAGAAATATGCACAATTTGTTTGTGCTTGGGCGGGAGTATTGTTCTAAACGACAGCTTAAATAATAACCTGGCGGGAATGACTGGAGCGTACTTTCGTATATCGATGCCAGGGCACAGATGCAATGCACAAATGCACAAACCAATGCTAAACCTCTGGATATAATATAGTATATTCATTGTAATAAAAATATTTTAAGCTTACCCAAATAAGTAACGTTTGGACATATTTCAGCTCCTTCATCGGGATAAAGAAGTTGGTGTTCATCTTTACAAGGACCCAAAATATATGTAGATACAGTAACTAAAAAAAAAAAAAATAATAATTTGGATTATTTTATTTTATATGCATAAGGATTTTATATTGGGTACACATGAAATGGTTACAATTTTTTATACAAGTGTTAGGGCCAGTTTTAAACAATTCATAAAATTTTTAAGTTAATTTTCAAGTTCTTTGAAAGTTCTATTCAAGTTCTGTTATTATTCCATTATGGGCCAGTTATTTCACAAAACTGACATAATAAGAGAATGTTTTACAATGGTTTATAATTTGATTAAAAAAAGAAGAGATAATCTAAAATTAACTGAAATAATATTTTGAGATTAAAAAATGATGGTTAAATTTATTACATACATATTCTGCTGCTCCCTAAATGAGAAAGCGATAGTATGAAATGCGATTAGAATAACAAGAATAATGTGTAGTTATTTTTATTGTTTACCTGTTTTACCGCGATTTTTGTATGCCTCCAATTCCACATTTAAATTGCCATAAAATGATCCAACACATAACAACAAATCAAAAGGGCCCGATTTTTGGTTTATTGAATTGACTTTGGAGAAGAGGCTATTAAATTTTCCATCAACATCTCCAACAACTAACCTACAAAAAATATTATTATTAAACAAAGCTGTACCATGTTTTTCAATAGAGGCATTTTATTTAAAACCGCTAAAAACTTACAGTTTTTGTTTATCCGACATTTTAAAATATAAAAACACAAAACAACTCAAAATACCATTTTTAGTGATTGTTTACAAATTGGAGGTTAATGATTCTGACAGTTCTATTTTTTGAAACAATGTTATTTTATTATTTATGGTCGCGCACACATCTATTTTTCGTTTGCGCTTCTGCACTCTCTGCGGGCCTTTTAGGTTCGTGCTGCGACGACTCTGGGAATTATTGTTTATTGTATAATTGTTAATTGTTTCTATGGTTTTCGCGTATGTCAAAAGAAGTGTTTGTGTTGTCAGATTGTTTGAATCTTCCGCTTCCAATATAATCTAAAATGAGATTAGAACAAGGTTTTTTTTAACGAAGTTGAGCATATTTAAACCCTTAATAAATCTAATACAATGGCCACTGGAGGTAAACTACCGGGAACGGGCCTAGAAGACGTAGGCGTCCCTGGACAAACTTACCTTCGTGATGCTCTCACCAGTTGCACAGATCCTTTGAAAGCTATTGAAGAGTTCCAACTAGCCAACGGCGTATTACTTCCTTCTCTGAGGCCTATGCTTCCCTTGCTCGATCTTCACGGAGTTAGAAGATTAGATTTCCACACATCGGTGCTAGAAGAATTGCGAGAAAAACTGATCGCTCACATTAACGAAATAGGCGCGAAAGAAGGAAGAGATCGAGACAAAAAATTAAAAGAGCTCTTATCGAAAAGTTTTCCCGTTGTGAGGGTCAAAGCCCTGAGGCCCGTTGTCATGTGCATCTTGAGGAATACTCCCCACATTGACGATAAGTATTTAAAAGTTTTAGTTAGAGACCGAGAACTTTATAATGACACGGATACCGAGGTGAAAAGACAAATATGGCAAGATAATCAATCTCTTTTTGGAGACGAAGTATCTCCACTCCTGACTCAGTATATCAAAGAAAAAGAAAATATTATTTATGACCATCTCAACTTGACTAATCTTTTCTTCTCGCCTTCTCCAAAAGTACGAAGGCAAGGAGCCGTAGTACAGAAGCTGGCGCACATGATCGGCTCCAGCATCAGATTATACGACATGGTGCTACAGTTCCTGAGGACACTTTTCCTTAGAACGAAGAACATACATTACTGCACCCTTAGGGCAGAGCTTCTCATGGCTCTGCACGACCTGGAAGTGCAAGACATCATCTCCGTAGACCCCTGCCACAAGTTCACTTGGTGCCTGGACGCTTGCATCAGGGAGAAGAATGTAGACATCAAGAGATCGAGAGAACTGCAAGGCTTCTTAGATAGTATTAAGAGGGGACAAGAACAGGTACTAGGAGATCTTTCCATGACTTTGTGCGATCCTTATGCAATAAACTTTCTAGCTACCTCGGCTGTTAAAATTCTACAGCATCTCATTAACACCGAGGCAATGCCTCGTGACAATACAATCCTTATTCTCCTGTTGCGAATGTTGGCTCTAGGACTCAGTGCCTGGGTCATGATCGAGACTCAGGAGTTCAAAGAACCCAAGCTGGACAGCCAGGTGGTTACCAAGTATCTTCCTGCACTGATGTCGTTAATGGTGGATGACCAAGTGCGCCAACTGCACAATAAACTACCTCCCGATGAACGTGAGGCCGCCATCACAACTATCGAGCATTCTGGTCCACCTCCAGATGCGTGTGAAGCCTACATGAGGGACAGTTCGGTGTGCGGAGTGCTGGCTATGTACTACACTCTACATGCTGCCCGGACGAGAGACCGCACTGCTCTACTACGAGTCCTCTCCATCCTGGGAAGTTGCAAGGACGGCCGAGCCTATGAGGATCCCTTCCTACATTCCCTTATCGCCTTACTCATACAAATCCCTGACGAGTTCCAAGGTGAAGACTTCTGCACCGTGCTATTCGATGAATTCTTCTTCGCCGGTCTTACGAGAGACAATGTAACTAAACACTTGCTTAAACTTCTCTGGTATATTCACCCGAAGCTTCCCCTTCAGAGAGTTCAGACTCTGATCAAGGTTCTACAGCCAGGTACGCAGCACAAAGAACCGGTCCATAAGCTGTACGAAGAATTGCAAGAGAAGATAGGAACCCAGCAAGAAATTCCGCAAGTTCCCATCGACATGGATTATCTGGAATCTCCCCTCATGAGCGTTCCCACCCCCGCGCCTTATCACATTTAACTCTGTTTTATATCCATTGTTAATTATTCTTAATATATTATACATAATAAGTAACGCAAAGATAATATTGTAAATGAAATACATTTACTGAATTAAGTACCTACATGAAATTTTCTTATTATTACCATTGAATAATTATTAACTTGTGTGCTTGTAACTTGCATGGCCATTTGCTGGTTCTTATACCTTTTCGGCTATACTGGTGATGTTCCGTTTGACAATGTGAAGCTGTAAAGTTTTAGGTTTCGTCATGGGGCCTTGCTCTGTTACTAAAGGTAATGACACGTGAGGCCCATGTGCACAACATATTAAGATATCTGGACAACTTACAATCCACATTTTTCAATGAAATGGATACTTCAGAAACATACTTGTCGCATGCAACCCAATCCTACGCTTCCCGCGTAATGCCGATCTGCACTGTGGGACGTGTGAAAGAAAGATGGCATTGGTGGAAGGCCTTCTAACTTCCAACGAGCTGATTTGACCTGTAAGGTTATATTTATTTTGGCATTTACTGACATGTGTTGCTGGTTGTGTTGTTAAAATGGTAGATAAACAACTAATGGATTTAGTAAGACAATTTTAATTATCAACAAATTTTCAACAGGAATATAAATAATAAATACAATATACTAGTCACTAGATATTACACACATTTTAATTTACATGTTATACATTTTATTAGTGAAATTCAAAAAATGAATGATCACTTGTAAATATTGGCACATCCAGGGACATTTTTAGGCAGGTCGCAAGCTCCAATCTTTTCATTAAACACCAATCCTGACGGACATCTCAATGTCTCGTGTTTGAATGCTGGTTTAGAAGAATTACTCTTGACTTGTACACAAGAATAGTACATTTCGCATTCCTCATCATCGGGGAATAAGCCAGGTTTACTACAGATTGGACCTGGTCTTGATTCACAAATCACTGAACTGTCGCACATCGAAGTTTTATTATTGAAGTTTTGACCGTCAGGGCAAGTACGAACTGTCATTTTGAATGTGCCATCACTCTTCAAAATGCACTCTTTGTATTTGTGACACTCTCCTCTGATTGGGAATAAGCCTTCCAGCTCACATTTGGCTCCTGCAGTTTGGTGGAATAGTGAACATCTTGGAACATTTTGTGGCAGGTCACAAATTCCAGTTTCTTCATTGAATCTCAAACATTTCGGGCACTCCAAAAGAATCTGCTCGAATTCTCCATTTTCTTTTAATACACATTCATAATACTGGTGGCACGAACCGTTGACACTGAAGGCACCTTGTTGTGTACATTTTGGCACTGAAAAATAAAAATTAAGTCGCATTTGACTAAGCCCGTTGTCCTATCGTGTCGGTAAGGGTAAGGAAAAGTTAAGGAATTGACATAAATCTAAGAACAAATAAATAACCTGTGCAGAAAATTTGCACAATGGCTGCGCTGCAAACTGTAGCGAACTTTTCGTTTCTGCGAAGGTTCTACAGCACTTGGTGTATGTCAATTTCTTACCAGACCATGGGACAACGATCTTTATTAATTAGCAGGTAACTTTTTAATCATACCTTTTCTTTAATAATTTTAGGTAATAGTCAAATGCAACATTTTAAGATTATTATTTTTCTAATACTGCATGCGAGTCCCAACTGCTCGGAGCCAGTATCAGTAGCTCTGGTATCCTCAAACGATATGATGTATCTCAAACCAGATGTATGAGGGGGAAGGGATTGGGAAAAGGTGGAAATTACATGGCTATTATTAAAAAACAATGATAGAATCTGCATTGCATAATGGTAATCTATTTTAAACTGCACATAAACGTAGTACACTCACGATTATCTGCAGAAATTGGTGGCATTGTTGTACATTCCATTGTGGAAAGATCTGAAAATAAAATTATTTTCATTAATCTTGATATTGAACATAAAAGTTGTATTAATTCCTATGTTTAAAAAATTTACTCACCATAAGCGAGAGTTGTTTTTTCTGTCATATTGTTTGTGAGCTCTGTCACATTCTGGAGAAATTCTAATACTTCTGTAGTTGATGAGGATGTGTTGTATGAGTCCCACAAATCAATTTTTTCTAGCAAAATGTCTATTGGATCTCGTGATGTTCCAATTGTCAATTCAGTTGTTGAAAGATCATTTTTGTCGTTAATGAATTCTAATTGCGCCAATGATTCAGCTATCATATTGTACGAAGCATTGTTTGAAATAATATTTTCAGTTGTTTGTTTTATGGCATTAGATGAAACAGTAGTTGCTGTTATTATAGCTGGTATAGTGAATATTTCACCTACAAATCGGAACTCGTCTAGATTACTTGAGTCAGTTGCCATAATACTGTTCACATCAACAGTTTGATTTTCAGAAATTCTTTCATCCTCATTGTACGCATTAGTGATTTCAATCTCAGTGGTTTTGGTAAATTCTACATTCACCGGAGTTGTGGCTATTGGGTATTCAGTGGTTTCATCTTCCGGAGCTTTGGTTACATTTCCATCGATTGCGGTCGTGGTTTTCGTACCTTTAATGGTTGAAGGATTGTTATTTGTAGATATAATTAAATCTTCAGTAGTTGAGTCGTTAAAGATATTTGTGGTTTCATTCTCAGAAGCTTTGATTTCATTCGGCTTCATTTCTGTAATGGCAGACGGATCTTCCGTTGTTGACTCCTCAAACTTATAGGTTGTTTCAAACTCTTTTAGAGCTTTGGTGACATTACCATGGATTGGTATCGTGGCTTTTGTATTTTCAGTGTTTGAGTCATTAGTATTGGTTTCTGCATTTAATTTTTCAGTAGTCGACCCATTGATTGAATTTGTGACAATTGAGTCTTCAGTGGTGGACTCGTTTAACATATTGGTAGTTTCATTCTCAGGAAGTTGGGTCACGTTCACATTTATTAGAGTTGCGGCTATTGACTCTTCAGTGATGGACGCATTCTCGGTGGTTTCATTATCAGAAGGTTGGGTTACTGTCATATTTATTAGAGTTGTTGCCATGGAATCTTCAGTGGTGGACTCGTTTGACATATTAGTAGTTTCATCCTCAGGAAGTTGGGTCACATTCACATTTATTAGAGTTGCGGCTATTGACTCTTCAGTGATGGACGCATTCTCGGTGGTTTCATTATCAGAAGGTTGGGTCACTGTCATGTTTATTAGAGTTATTGCCATGGAATCTTCAGTGGTTGACTCGTTTGACATATTAGTAGTTTCATCCTCAGGAAGTTGGGTCACATTCACATTTATTAGAGTTGCGGCTATTGACTCTTCAGTGGTGGACGCATTCTCGGTGGTTTCATTCTCAGGAGGTTGGGTCACGTTTACATTTATTAGAGTTGCTGCTATTGACTCTTCAGTGGTGGACGCATTCTCGGTGGTTTCATTATCAGGAGGTTGGGTCACTGTCACACTTATTAGAGTTGTTGCCATGGAATCTTCAGTGGTGGACTCAATTGACATATTAGTAGTTTCATTCTTAGGAAGTTGGGTCACTGTCACATTTAGTAGAGTTGTTGCTATGGAATCATCAGTAGTGGACTCGTTTGACATATTAGTAGTTTCATTCTCAGGAGGTTGGGTCACGTTTACATTTATTAGAGTTGCGGCTATTGACTCTTCAGTGGTGGACGCATTTTCGGTGGTTTCATTCTCAGGAGGTTGGGTCACTGTCACATTTATTAGAGTTGTTGCCATGGAATCTTCAGTGGTGGACTCGTTTGACATATGAGTAGTTTCATTCTCAGGAGGTTGGGTCACTGTCATATTTATAAGAGTTGTTGCCGTGGAATCTTCAGTGGTGGACTCGTTTGACATATTAGTAGTTTCATCCTCAGGTAGTTGGGTCACATTCACATTTATTAGAGTTGCGGCTATTGACTCTTCAGTGGTGGACGCATTCTCGGTGGTTTCATTCTCAGGAGGTTGGGTCACGTTTATATTTATTAGAGTTGCTGCTATTGACTCTTCAGAGGTGGACGCATTCTCGGTGGTTTCATTATCAGGAGGTTGGGTCACTGTCACATTTATTAGAGTTGTTGCCATGGAATCTTCAGTGGTGGACTCGTTTGACATATTACTATTTTCATCCTCAGGAAGGTGGGTCACGTTCACATTTATTAGAGTTGCGGCTATTGACTCTTCAGTGGTGGACGCATTCTCGGTGGTTTCATTCTCAGGAGGTTGGGTCACGTTTACATTTATTAGAGTTGCTGCTATTGACTCTTCAGTGGTGGACGCATTCTCGGTGGTTTCATTATCAGGAGGTTGGGTCACTGTCACACTTATTAGAGTTGTTGCCATGGAATCTTCAGTGGTAGACTCAATTGAAATATTAGTAGTTTCATTCTTAGGAAGTTGGGTCACTGTCACATTTAGTAGAGTTGTTGCTATGGAATCTTCAGTAGTGGACTCGTTTGACATAATAGTAGTTTCATTCTCAGGAGGTTGGGTCACGTTTACATTTATTAGAGTTGCGGCTATTGACTCTTCAGTGGTGGACGCATTCTCGGTGGTTTCATTCTCAGGAGGTTGGGTCACTGTCACATTTATTAGAGTTGTTGCCATGGAATCTTCAGTGGTGGACTCGTTTGACATATTAGTAGTTTCATTCTCAGGAGGTTGGGTCACTGTCATATTTATAAGAGTTGTTGCCGTGGAATCTTCAGTGGTGGACTCGTTTGATATATTAGTAGTTTCATCCTGAGGAAGTTGGGTCACATTCACATTTATTAGAGTTGCGGCTATTGACTCTTCAGTGGTGGACGCATTCTCGGTGGTTTCATTCTCAGGAGGTTGGGTCACTGTCATATTTATTAGAGTTGTTGCCATGGAATCTTCAGTGGTGGACTCGTTCGACATATTAGTATTTTCATCTTCAGGAAGTTGGGTCACGTTCACATTTATTAGAGTTGCGGCTATTGACTCTTCAGTGGTGGACGCATTCTCGGTAGTTTCATTCTCAGGAGGTTGGGTCACGTTTACATTTATTAGAGTTGCTGCTATTGACTCTTCAGTGGTGGACGCATTCTCGGTGGTTTCATTATCAGGAGGTTGGGTCACTGTCACACTTATTAGAGTTGTTGCCATGGAATCTTCAGTGGTGGACTCAATTGAAATATTAGTAGTTTCATTCTTAGGAAGTTGGGTCACTGTCACATTTAGTAGAGTTATTGCTATGGAATCTTCAGTAGTGGACTCGTTTGACATAATAGTAGTTTCATTCTCAGGAGGTTGGGTCACGTTTACATTTATTAGAGTTGCGGCTATTGACTCTTCAGTGGTGGACGCATTCTCGGTGGTTTCATTCTCAGGAGGTTGGGTCACGTTTACATTTATTAGAGTTGCTGCTATTGACTCTTCAGTGGTGGACGCATTCTCGGTGGTTTCATTATCAGGAGGTTGGGTCACTGTCACACTTATTAGAGTTGTTGCCGTGGAATCTTCAGTGGTGGACTCGTTTGATATATTAGTAGTTTCATTCTCAGGAAGTTGGGTCACTGTCACATTTAGTAGAGTTGTTGCTATGGAATCTTCAGTAGTGGACTCGTTTAACATATTAGTAGTTTCATTCTCAGGAGGTTGGGTCATGTTTACATTTATTAGAGTTGCGGCTATTGACTCTTCAGTGGTGGACGCATTCTCGGTGGTTTCATTCTCAGGAGGTTGGGTCACTGTTACATTTAGTAGAGTTGATACCATGGAATCGTCAGTGGTGGACTCGTTTGACATATTAGTAGTTTCATTCTCAGGAGGTTGGGTCACGTTTACATTTATTAGAGTTGCGGCTATTGACTCTTCAGTGGTGGACGCATTTTCGGTGGTTTCATTCTCAGGAGGTTGGGTCACTGTCACATTTAGTAGAGTTGGTGCCATGGAATTTTCAGTGGTGGACTCGTTTGACATATTAGTAGTTTCATTCTCAGGAGGTTGGGTCACTTTCACATTTATTAGAGTTGTGGCTATGGAATCTTCAGTGGTGGACTCGTTTGATATATTAGTAGTTTCATTCTCAGGAAGTTGGGTCACGTTTACAATTATTAGAGTTACGGCTATTGAATCTTCAGTGGTGGACGCATTCTCGGTGGTTTCATTCTCAGGAGGTTGGGTCACTGTCACATTTATTAGAGTTGTTGTTACGGAATCTTCAGTGGTGGACTCGTTTGATATATTAATAGTTTCATTCTCAGGAAGTTGGGTCACTGTCACATTTATTAGAGTTGTTGCCATTGACTCTTCAGTGGTGGACTCGTTTGACATATTAGTAGTTTCATTCTCAGGAGATTGGGTCACTGTCACATTTGTTAGAGTTGTTGCTATGGAATCTTCAGTGGTGGACTCGTTTGATATATTAGTAGTTTCATTCTCAAGAAGTTGGGTCACTGTCACATTTATTAGAGTTGTTGCCATTGACTCTTCAGTGGTGGACTCGTTTGACATATTAGTAGTTTCATTCTCAGGAGGTTGGGTCACGGTCACATTTAGTAGAGTTGTTGTTATGGAATCTTCAGTGGTGGACTCGTTTGATATATTAGTAGTTTCATTCTCAGGAAGTTGGGTCACTGTCACATTTATTAGAGTTGTTGCCATTGACTCTTCAGTGGTGGACTCGTTTGACATATTAGTAGTTTCATTCTCAGGAGGTTGGGTCACTGTCACATTTGTTAGAGTTGTTGCTATGGAATCTTCAGTGGTGGACTCGTTTGGTATATTAGTAGTTTCATTCTCAGGAATTTGGGTCAGTTTCACATTTATTAGAGTTGTTGCCATTGACTCTTCAGTGGTGGACTCGTTTAAAATATTAGTAGTTTCATTCTCAGGAGGTTGGGTTACGTTCACATTTAGTAGAGTTGCGGCTATGGAATCTTCAGTGGTGGACTCGTTTGACATATTAGTAGTTTCATTCGCAGGAGGTTGGGTCACGTTCACATTTAGTAGAGTTGCGGCTATGGAATCTTCAGTGGTGGACTCGTTTAACATATTAATAGTTTCATTGTCAGGAAGTTGGGTCACGTTCACATTTATTAGAGTTGCGGCCATTAGTCCTTCTGTGGTCAACGCATTTAACGAATTTATAGTAGTGGTTTCTTCAGTGGTCGACCCATCATGTTCATTTGTGTTTGCATTTATAATACTTTCTGTTACATTTGATGCTATTGGCTCCGTGGTCTCTATAACATAAACAATAGTTGTTGTTACATTCATCCCTATTACGACGTACCTAATGCTCACTAAAACATACACGAGAATTACCTTTTTTGTTGTTCTTTGGTTATTATTATCATTAACTACTTTGATTTTATTATCATTAACTACTTTGATTTTTTTTCACAACAGCATTCTCATTGCTCATACGCTCTGAGCTCACGGCTCCCGTTCGATTGAGCCGTCGCTCAATTGAGTTTACTCTTTGAGCCGTACGAAAATATTTTGCGGGTACCGTGGCTCCGCTCTTAATAAAATGAATCATGACCACAGACATATGAATATCAATAGACGAGAAGTTAAGCACGAGGGGTTAAAACAAGAGTTGCGGGACGCAGAGAGGAAAGCTGACTGTGATTCGTCAATAAATCAATATGACAGTAAATAGGCATCTCGCATTATAATATCACCATTTAGTTCTTAAAAGTAAAATATGCTTTCGAATGAATAGACATTTTTACATGGGAGCGCAAATTACTCGCCACGTTATGAACAAGTTTGCGAAGTCCAAATTCGGCAAAATAAATTTCTTCTATTTTCAGAGTCGAATATTTCGTTTACGTATTTAGTTAAGACACTTTTATAAATGTTCATAATTTACTTCCCAGCAACCAACCAGCTTTGTGTTTCGCGTCCAGACGTATCTCGATGTGATAGTATATGTTTCTACAACTGATCCATATTATACGATGTGAATATGCTTAAAATAAAATAAAATAATGCTTATATATGGAATGTAATACGACAATTGGGTTTATTCTCTTTTTCACATCTATTTTTACAAGTTTTCATAGCACAAGCCACCATTTTGCCGTGTTATTTCGTAAAATGAACCGATGATGCCTCGACCATAGTTCGCACAAGAATGATGACGTCACGTTTTCTAAATTCACTTGAGGCCATACGCGAGCACAGCCGGCTCCAATGGAACCGGTATGGGGAGTGGGGAATAATACGCTTTTAATCACTTAGGGCAGGTCTACTAATATTCATATGTCTATGATCATGACCCATCGCTTCACCAAACACGGCAAAATCTATTTCAAGTAACATTTAAACTATTTATAATTACTTTCCGCAACGGTTTTTGTTTTTATTTTTAGGTAATAAAGAATCTCAATGATACGATTAATAATAATAACAATAATGGATTACTTCTTACAAATACCTGCAATAACAACACGACAAAATACACTATTGCACTGCAGCACACATAAGCGCAATTACATTGCGAATTCCCCAATACGCTTTTGGGTATATCGGGTTATATTGGGTTTCCCTATAGGAAACCAATACTTAGGTGACATATTTAATATTAACTTAGCGAATTTTGTGGATCACGTAAAAGATTTATTCCAACACTATAAAGAGAAGTTGTATTTTTGTAAACCAGTCAAATCGCTGTATTTTTTAATTTATGTTCTTGTTCTTTTTCTTGTTTTTTTTTTTTTGCTTCTGGTATGTATTTTTAATGCAATTTTATTTTTATTATTTCTTTCTTATGTTTCAAAATTGTCTCTCGTTAAAATTGTACGACCTGCGTTTATAAGCTCTCTGTACCTAACCTATCACTTATTTCTTATTATTTGGAAAAATAATCTACATCGTTCGCCTGCCTACATTCCTATTTCGCCACGATGGTGTTCGGTTTTCGATTTAGCCATTCGATTTAATTAATATCATATCTCTAAATATAAATACGGAAACACATGAACTGCTTACTGCGGCTTAAAGTCAATGAATCCACCTAGATTTTGCCCTCTTCCCATATTCTTATGGTTTATGTATTTGTTATATTTTCATAAATCATTAATTTTATAATTCATTTTATAAAATTCACCTACCTAAATTTCGGTAGCCATCGCTCAGTGGAAGCAAAACCACCTAGATCACAAGGCCGGGACACTCAATTACCTTAGGAGGCTGATTTGATTCAGTGTCCCGGCGTTGTGATTAAGGAAGTTTTTGGTGTAAGGCACTAGCGACCAAATTTTCCCAGTTTTCTGAAACTGAGTGACTCAAACGATGATGCTTTTAATAGCTATACTTCGTCAAATTTTCTACCGATGTATATGTGCCAAATACCTTGCAATCACTGGGGACTTGCAATCAAGTGTGTCGTGGAACGGCATGTGTGTCCCAAGTAAGGTCAATTGTATCTTACTTCTGATGACACTAATAAAACATGTTCAAACTTCGAATTTATTTCTTGAAAATAATTAAAACGATAGGCATATGGATTTCGCAAAAGGTAGTTAGTTATATATTTTTTACGTGATTTGTCTAGCTGGTGTTGAGAGCCAATATGCGAAGATTTGTAAATGGTTTGATTCTATTTACGTGATTTGTCTAGCTGGTGTAGGTACAGAGGGCCGATATGCGAAAATTTGTAATTGGTTTGATACTACAGGTTTTTCCAATACGAGGTGTTATTTTGATATTCAATCGTAAAAGATCAATGGTTTCGTTGCTTGTGTGGCACGTAGCGCCGTCTTGTTGAAAGTAAACGTTGTCCAGATTAATACCATCGCTTCACAAGAAATGTGCTTCCTGTGCAACGAACTCGCTAATGTCAAAAAATTAAATATTTGGGAGTATCAATAGATATTAATCTTAATTGTAAATCACATATTAATCAAACCACTTCTAAACTAAGACATCTTACCTACATATTTTATAGACTCAAGGAAATTTTAAACGCTGAAAAATTGAAAATGATCTACTTCTCCCTGGTGCAATCTGCAATCACATATGGCATAATAGGATGGGGTGGTGCACCTGATACATTTATTAAGCCTCTACAAATAATTCAAAAACACATAATTAAAGTCATATATAACCAAAATGAATTATTCTCGACCGACCTATTATACAAAGAATCTAAATTATTTAACATTCGTAAAATTATTTATATTACAAACTATGAAATATTTATTTAAATAAAAATAATTTCAAAATAAATGAAAACAGAATGAGCAAAAGAACAAATAATATATTTTACACCCCCCAAACCAATACTAAATTAATGCAGACACATGGCAGTTTCATTGGTCCTCGTACATTTAACCTTCTACCACTACAAACTCAAATGATAAATAAAACGATAAAATATGTTAAAGAGGTAAAATTATGGCTGAATGACGCAGATATTGAAACGCTTTTTCTATAAATTTATTGATCCTTTCTACAACTCACTTGCTGAAACTTTATAAACTATTGTACATAATGTTTTCTCTTTACTTTTTATAATAACTATAAAAAAAAAAAACTTTTTCCACTTATGTATATTATACTTTAGGTACTTGAAATATAGTAATCGTTTTATATTATCCACACTCAGGCAGTGCCTTAGTGGGTTTTCATTTCTTGTTTATACTATTTGGTATTATATATTATGTTATTATACTATCTATTAATATGTATAATATATGTAAAGAAATGAAAATAAATAAAATAAAAAACAAAATAAAAAATTACTCCGCCGGACCATAAACCGCACCAAACAGTCACACGTTGAGGATAGAAAGGTTTTTCAACAATAACTTTTGGGTTTTCCGAGCCCCAGATGCGACAATTTTGCTTGTTGACGAAGCCACCGAGGTGGAAATGGGCCTCATCACTCAAGATGATTTGCATTTGATTCACTCAAGTGAATTTTAATAATTTCAATGCTTTGTTGAAGCGTGTATCGTTCCATTTTTATTAATGGCGTAGTTTCTACTTGACAAATGTCAAATAATGACAGCTTCAAAAGTAACTTCTACCGAAATAGCGGGCTATTCAAAATAACACCTCTTATTGGAAAACCCTTTATTTACGTTTTTTATAATCTAAAATTTGTTTTCTTTTACTCTTATTTCTTTTCTTATGATTTAGTATGGCGGATCTTAACCAAGTAATACAGCGACGTACGCATAGCTTTACAGTATCTGTGGACTGTGCGTGTGCGTCTCTGGTAAACTATCTAGGTATCTATATAATTCTAAGTATTGTTTTCTTACCCTCCGTCACATCTTGGCACCTGCATCTATTGGTCACTCCGGTACAGTTATTCTCAATGTGGCAATCGACCTCAGCGGCTGGTCGACACTTGAGGGTCTCCGTACAGAAGAAATTTCCAGAAGGACAGCAGAATCTGTGTTGGTAGAAGCAGCCGTTAGTCTTGGCACTGCACACGTAATACATAGAACAATTCCTATTGCTCCTGAACCTTCCAGCTCGAACGCAAGGAGGATATGGATCACTCTCCAAATACCAGCCCATCGTCACGCTTCTAGGCGTTGAAGCATCGTAAAACTCCGAACAGCTTTGAATTTTTGGATCATACTGCATTCCTAATGGGCATTTGAAAATCGACCTGTAGAACTTATCACCGTCCTCTGTGCACATGAAATAAAACTCTGGGTTTTCTGGCACAGCGTATCTTCCTGGCCCTTTGCATCTCGGCGCTTCGACTTCTCCATTGGATTCATCGTAAATTGTAATAGAGCATTGGTTTTGTATGTCGACGCAGTATTTCAACACTGGATCGTAGATTTTTAATCTTGGGCATTTTACAACGAGGACCGCGCAGTTTTTACAAATGTAGTAGAATTGTTTCTGTGTCGGATGACTGAGGATTCCTTCGAAGTTGTCCTTACATTGTCCTTGATAGTCTACGTGGACTACTTCCCCTCCTCCTGGGATGGCCACACACTTGCTCAGTTTGCTGTCGAAGTAGTGGCCGCAGGGACAGTTAAAGGCTTTTGCTTGGAGGGTTCCGTTGACCTTGATGCATCTTTCGAAGCTCCTGAAGTTTCTGCCGGGTCTCGTGTGGAACTCCCGAGAACAAGGGGATGAGATGGTCTCCGGACCGTATCTGCAGCATTGTCTCTTTTGTCTGAATGATGGGGATGGATTCTGGAGCAAAAAAAAATATTTATTTCGTGGATGGTTTCAGTGGACGGTTCAACACTTCGTTTTAATACATGGTCCATCCAACCACCACGCTTGAAGATATAGAATGGAATCAGTCCGGTCCCGGATATGAGATTGCAAAAGAACACTTTTTAATAGAAAACTTAGATTGCCGTAAGTACATTTTTGGGGTATATTTGGCGCGCCTTGCTAAAGATGTTCCTGTGTTATGGCAGATGAAATTGAACAAATAATATTGGCCGGCAGGTTTTTTTTCTTTAACTCCACACAGGAGGCCCTGGGGTAAATAATTTCTCTCAGGCCTATGTCATCTTTGGGGATGCTGTGCGAAGGGTCTTTTTAAAGGGACGAAGGAGGGAAGTTGTTGGACGGAAGGTTAATATAAATAAAGGGAAAAAGGAACAGTAGGACGTAGATGGAGTTGGGGACAAAGATTAAGGACAATCAATGTAACATGATAATTAAAAAAGGACCATGTAAAAATGTGAAAATTAAATGGGCGCTTACAGTATTTTCGATTGCTTCAATATTTTCCCACGAGGCTGTCACTCCAAAAAAGAGGACCACAAAACACATCAGCTTTGGTCTCATGGTGTCGACTGACTACCAGCGCTATTTCAAACTAGACCTCCACCATTTTACCATCACCAGTTAACTGATTAGGTATATCAAACAAAATAATGGCAAAAACCACATTTACATGCCATTTTGTCTCGGAACATTTCACGTATTTTCGATTATAACTTCTAATCTATCTTAGGACGTGCTTTTCTGCGACGATTTGGCAACTATTATGTCAATGCATGCTATAATGCGTAACCGATAGCATAGGGAATGCGGAAATGTGTGTGTGTGCGTGCGTCGTGTTTTTTAAATAATATTGTATTTTGGTAATTCAGTAATTTACGGTGGATTTTTTTAATCTATATTTAATTGAAAGGTTCTTGCTGTTCAATAGGAGTTTACCAAATTGAAGAAATTGAATTTATTCCTAGCTCTGTTTTTGGGTGTAGACTATCTATGGACCAAGGATCAGATCAATTGAGAGGAAATTGGTGGAGATCGAAATGATTGGGAATTTCGGTGCGAGTATGTTTTTCACTTGTTATGAATCAAAAAAATCGAAATAGGATGCTGTCTGGAGATTCTTTTTAAGGAAAGGAAGGAGAGGAAGTTCTGGGAAGATAATACAATATATATTGCTTGGGGAGGAGCAAAAAACTCGGCTATCAATTACATAGAAACCGCACAGAAAACGATCTTAAAGGTAATACTAAAAAAACATAGACTGACTGATACAGACCAAATATTCAACAGCTGTGACGTGCTAGATATACGCCAATTATACGTTAAAACACTACTAAACTACATATTAGACCAAAAAAAAATTTTAACATACACAAAATAACACTAACAGACCAGTTAGACAAGCGTACAAAGAAAACATAAAAAACTCCGACAGTAAATTCAAGCTTTGGACAAAGACACTATCAATACCATGCTATAAAAGCTTTCAACAGTGTAAAACTTGAAATTAAAAATGAGGAAAATAAAAATAAATTCACACATAAAATTACAAAATGGATTAATGAACAAAAAATACAATATTACCAAAATTTCATAGCATAAAATGAAAATAAAAACCCACACGTAACACACATCACTCACAAACACACAAGATTATATTTTAAATGTATTATTTTCTCTTTAAATGTATTATGTAGATTATATTTTCATATTATAAAATGAAGGCCTCAGCACGGGCAAGCCACCCAGTGAGGCCAACATTACTGGAAAACTTTGAAATGTAAAAAATATTGTACCAAATAAAAAAATAAAAAAAGGTATGAGGGTTGGGTGGAAAAACAGGAATCAGTGTGTCCAGGAGTGACGGACATATGAATATATCTCCCCAGTACACTGCAGTGTGGCGCAAGGCAATGGGCCGAGTGACCATTTGGAGAGGTCAAGGGGTATCCTCAAACCAGTCTCTCTCGATCTGGCACACCACGCAGTTTTTGGGCAGGCGCATCCTGAACACACCCCACCCGATGAACCCGGGCACCCCTGCTAAATCACCAAAAGTATTGAAACACCAATGTTGCTTGTGTTGTGATAGATGACTTAGCCAGCCGAGGAATTGAACATACTATGCTTGGGTGGGACCAAAACTCGATGCCCATTCGGCCAATGACCAGTCATATTTTTTTTCACTGTTTCCCACCAAGCAGTCGATAGTGGTCTTGCCACTGAGAACTCTTTTGCGATGAGAAACTGTAAGAAGTAACGACGAAGCTACAAGCGGTACGCTTTTCTCACAAATCATGTCATACATAGGGAATGCAAATCTCGCGAGATTGGGGCTCAAGCGAGATCCCGCGAGTTTATGAATCTAGTACCGCGAGATCTCGGCAATTTCGAGATCTCGCGAGATTGGCAGTCTTGTGTGTTTATTTTTGCAAATAATCACAATATTTGAATATTTTAGGAAAAAAATAATAAAAACTATAAGTATTATAAGATAAACATTTATTTTCACGAATAGACTATTAGAAATTACACATTAATTAACAAAATATACCAATCAAATGAAAAATTTGTTCAGTTCAAATCACAAGCCATTATTACGAATTATTTTGAAAATAGCTCCTTAAGAAGCACAAAATGTCCAAAGAATCGTCTGCTAAACGGCTTCTTATTTTGTTGGCCAGATAACCAGCCGCTGAGAAGGCCCTTTCGGATTCAACGCTAGTTGGAACCACAGATCAAAGTTCGCCTTTTGACCCCCCGGACTCATATAAATTCATTTCCTTTTTGATTAATGCCTCCAGAGAATTCGTAGTTAGTTTTCTGTCTCTAGGTTCTTTGAACGCAGCAGTCAATGTTTCCTGAAATTCTTCTTGCAATGAAATACTCTTGCGTGTCTCAGAAAGAGATGAAAGCGGATCATTATCGTCATCATCAAATTCAGCTATATCATTAGCGGTGGCAGCTGATGTTGATGCGATCGACCAAGATGGATCTGAATTTGTCTGTGTTTGTGAATTTGTCAGACTGTATTGCGGATGCAAACGCTCTATAAGTGATTTAATTTCAGTTCGAATCACGTTTTTCGGAGGCAATTTAAATGTTCCGTCTTTTGCAAGCTCTTCTTTATCTGCTTGGTATTTAGCTGGATCTCTAATATACAACGAGCATGCTGTCAAATTCGTCCGACGCTCAAGAATGCGCTTTCTCAAGGAGCCAGCTAGTTTTTCTTCCAATGGAGTTTTTAGCTCTTCCAGTTTGCGAATCATAAACCTAAGTGTTGTTTCTGCGATAGCCAAGTCTGTATCTTGACGACATAACACCTCCACAGCCAGTTTTACAGGTTGAAATGCCTTGTCTAAGGTCGCTAAAACCGCATGTTCTTCCGCATTCAAAGAGAAGTTCGGATCAGCTTCCAGGCTGAGGTCGATCAAAGCTTTGCTGACACACAGCTTGATTCTAATAAATGTAGATATCATGTCTGCTAGGCTCGACCATCGAGTTTTACAATCAAGTTGTAACTTAATATCTTTTCCAAATTCTTGCTTTACGTATATTTGAAGAGTATCATTTTTAGTAGGTGATCTTTTAAAAAGTTTCACCAATTTCCTTACTTTCTCAATAATACCCGCATATTCTGCATCTAGTTCTACTTCTATTATAGGCATAGAACAATGAAAAACATCATCTTCTGAGTCTGAGCCTGTGCTAGAAATTTCGTCCATTTCCAAAGGAATCTCATCGTCGTTTTCCTCATTTTCAGATTCTATCACAGGTTCGTCAACATCAGTTTGTTTTTTATAAATAATATCTATTATGCCAAGTTGAACTCCATGGGCATAGCAGAGCTGATGCGAAGGTGATATCAATCGACCCAACTTTTTCATTACACTTGCCCCATCTGTAGTAATATTGATAATATCTTTTTTCCAGAATAAGGCCGAATTCGATTAACTTTGTTTTCAAAATACTGACACCACTTTCAGCAGGCATACTTCCAAAGACGCGAATCAGCCCCAACTTCCAAAACAGAGCATTGCCGTTCAAAAATGTATGTACGTTTACATTCATGTATCGCTTGTTCATAGAAGAAGTCCACTCATCAAATGTTAGCGTAAATCTGTGATCATTCTCCTTCAGTTGAGCCAATTCACGCATTATTTTCATTTTCAATGTCATGCCATAATTCATAACTATAAGTTTAATTGTGTTTGGGGACATAGGCAATTTGTGTCCCGAAGAATTGAAGAGATCTCTCATATCTTTGGAAGTACAGAAAACACGGAAAGGAAGTCCATCTTTGGCTACCATTCTTGATACTTTTTCTTCCATAGAAGTATCTTCAACCGGGAGGAAATAATCAGTAATTTTTTGCCTCTTCTTACTTGCTGGTGGCGCTGGTGCCGACGATCCTGGTGATTCTGGACAAACGTTCGACGTAGATGCGGATGCTGTTACTAATTCTATTTTTTGATTAGTAGCCCCAGTATTTGATGATGGTGACGGCAACGGCAAAGGCGGGGGTGATATGACTTTCTTCGTTTTCGTGTCCGTTTTATGAATCGATTTTAAATGCACATATAAGCCACGCGGAGATCGATCTTTGGTTTTCAGAATCTTCTTACAAAGTTTGCACTTAGCACTCAATCCATTTTCCGCTCTCAAAAAGTATTTCCATACCTCCGACACACTCTCATAGTCTTTATAAACTATATTCGCCGACATCGTTCGTTATTCCACTCGTAAATCACGTAAGAAACTTTTTTTGCATAAATAACTAAAAAAATACTCGAATGAAATCAAACTCAAACACGTAACACGTTAGCTAGCAACAACTGTAAACAAAACAAGTAAACAAGTGCGCGCTGATAACGCTGCAGTCTGCACGGCGCCGCCCGGCTTAATTTTCGACCAATCGCACGCACGAACGAATCTGAGAGACACCTCGTCCCGCGATCGCTACCTGGATCGCAACTCCGTCCGTGTCTAGCACTAGCTCTGTCTCTCTCCGTAGCACGATACGACTTCGTATCGTGTTGATGTGTACGAGCCCTCAGTCCGCGCTTCGAATAAGACGTTTTTATGCTCGAGTGCAATCTCGTTAAACTCGCGAGATCTTGCCCTTTTTTCGTCCGAGATCAATCTCGCTAAAAAAGGCCGAGATCTCGCGAGAACGAGATTGCATTCCCTAGTCATACATTGTCATGGAGTGACTTGTATTACACATTTTTTTTTGTAATAAAAAAAGTAATAATATAATATTTTATTTATTTATATAAGTATTGATTAGTACAACATTGGTATATAAAAATATGTTAGCCAGGGAAGTACTTAATGTTCCTATCAAAAAGATATTATAAGTAATAAAAATAATTACATCCTATTATTACCGAAATTATTGCAATAGTATCCGAACAAATTAAACAAATAATATTATGATAAAGACATTCAAAAGGGTAAAAAAGCAAATAAAATCAATTGCAATATGTTTGTTTAGAAACGCCTTTAGCGTGACATAATTGTTTTAATTTTTTACATATAATTACTAATGTAAAATGATTTTTAATATTATAAAAATCATGCTTATGAAAACTTAAAATATAAATTCACATTAACCTAACTAATATTTTAAATATTTAAATTTTAGACAAACATTGAGAAAATATACAAAATAACAGATTGCCAAACTCAGATAACACACTTCTGACCAATTTTCATGGGCGCGGAAATGAAAAGAAAACATTTATAATATACCTATGTATATCAAAAAAGATGAAAAGTATATAATCAATAAAATATTCCTAAAAAGTACCCGTTACCATAACCCCGTATTAAAATATATTATCATCCTTGCAGAAAATTGTGTTCATAACATTATTTTGGGGCTTAAAGGAAAAATTGTTATTTAGGTTTTTTTTTCAAATTGGAGTTAGGCATTTTTAGGTTTGTTGGTTTATTTGAATCAATTAAAAATAAGACCTTCGCATGTCACTTATCGTTTTGTTTGAATGATCTGTTACAGATGCTGTAAATTTTATTTGTTTAAAAAAATTCTTAAAAGCGCAAGAAATGTCGTCTTTTTGTTTGTGTTTTGACCCCGGCTAATGAAAAATCCGCTTCATCTTCTGAAAGGATGATAAAAATGCTTGTTTTTATATTCCAAGCGAAACAAAAGAGCGTTTTGCTTAAGACGGCAACAAAAAATAGCAGCAAACATAAAAGATAAGTGAATGCGAGGCGCAGAGATCAAGGTGCAGAAAAAATCACAAATATCTTTACGAGCCCTTTTATACTTAGGTACTTAAAAATAACATAAGTGTTAAATAATTTTAAAATATACTAATATATTATATAGGTATGCTAGAACTAAAATGTTAATAATATTCCTCTGTCAATGAAACTTACTTGCCTTTTTGATCTTCCATTTAATGGTACCTGCCACAGACATAGGAATTAATCATATGTCTATGGTACCTGCGTATTTTTTAATGTACTGGGTATTACAAAAAGAGATGTGAAAAGATGTCTTTCAAGCAAGAATTGCCATTATGAATTGGTTTCAAGACATCCAACTTACTTGAATATATAGCCAACCCAGTGATTGCCAAAGTGGCGATAAGCCCGCCTGGGGGCGATATAGACATCAAGGAGGCAGTGGGGACTTCAGGGGCAACAGGTGGCATTTAAGAAGAGTTGTAGTTAGAAGGCTCAGAGCAAATTTTTTTTACTAAAATTAGTCAGCTAAAATTTTAATTAATCGACCGAAATTCATTTCAACAATTATTAAACGTTTTCCACATCAATAAACAGACGTAATAATCATTCCTATGGACTTTTCAAATGAAATGTTTCTATATTTTTCATGGTTACATCGGATTTATTTTCAAGACGACAACCCTCGAGAAATACATTTCCGACAAGGTGGTATTGTTATTTTATTTTAAATGGTTTCAACTTTCCTGCTAAAGAGTTCTTAAGAGTATGAAAAGATTGTTGATGTTATGATTACTTGAAAAAATCCTGATTAGTTCACTGAATTAATATTGAAAATGAAATTTTATCCTAACCTAACTAAACTTTTTTAATCCTAGCTAACATTTAACTACTAAGACAAACTATTGTAACCCATCTTTCAACTCTGACCTAACCTAAATAAACTGTAATATTTATAGCTTATATTAAAACCACAAAGACAACTGAAATCCATCAGAAAGAATCGACACTTAGCCCCCATGGCAACCCGGACAGGGTCTATTGTCTACTGTTCGTGGCTACCACATCAGGCGTCGACCCCCTGGCGGTGGTGGCGGTGTCCCAGACCCTGCTGTTGTTGTTGCTGTTGCTTGAGGTCCAGAGAACGCAGAGAGCGGGACCTCTCGAAAAGGGAAGGGTCCGTGTAGATGGGCTCACTGGGGTCTTCAAACGGGCTGCGCGTTGGGATACCGAAGTCACAAACTCGGGCGAGATTTCTGAAAGCATAAGTATAACTCTAAAATATATATTGTTCTAATCATATCTATTCTTTTTTTTTATTTTTTTTTTTATTTATTTATTCAGTGAGTTTTATGAATTACAATTTTTGTGTACTTAATAACTCCCACACTAGGCTAATGCCCGTGTTGTGGTAGTCATAATGCTATAAATTACAATAAAACCATATGTTGTAGTAAGAAAAAATAAAACATAATATGGAAGGAAAAAAAAGAAAATAAACATATTTAAGGAAAATATAAAACAAAATATATGTTTTTCATACATGCAAACATACATACATACACATATATATATGCTCAGATATATATACATATACATACATACATAGACATACATAGATGCATACATAAATACATTCATACACATCTATATATGAACACACACAAATGTAATGTGTATTCACATTTAAACATAAGTATACAGAAACATGGTTAATTTTATTATAATGGTTTAAAAGTTAGGAACTCATGTATTCTTTAAAAAAGGCTCGTCCCCTTTCAAATATCCAGTTTTGGACACGTATAATAAAAAGGGATATAGTATTAGTTGATTTTATGTCCCGGTCCAACGCGTTGTATATTTTAGGGGCGATAGACCAGAATTGTCGTTGAGCGAATGTGGTTCTAGTTTTTGGCACCACGCATCCCAGATTTGATGAAAAGCGGGTGTTTACTTGGTGTTGAGGAGCCACTATCAAGTCATTTTTTCGTATGTAGCATAAGCTTGTCTTAATGAATAGCTGGCGAATATCTAAGACCTTAATTTTAGTAAATAGTATTTTGGAGGGATAGGTAGGATGACATTTAAATATAATTCTGAGAATTAGTTTTTGTACTGTAATTATTGGATTAATGACGGATTCTGCACAGCCACCCCATCCCAGAATACCATATGTTGCTATCGATTGAAAAAGGGCAAAATATACGCATTTTAGAGTCGTTAGGTCTAAGATGGATCTAAGAGAGCAGAATATGTGGGAGAGTTTACGAAGTCTTTTTGTTGTTTCTTTTATATGGGTTTCCCAGCGTAGTTGGTCATCGATTATTATTCCCAAGTATTTAACTTCCTTTGAAGATTTAAGAGTTGAACACGTGCATTGAATGTTAGGTGAGGTTTCAGGAGTCTGTATGTTGAGTGAACACGAGTGGATGGTAGGTTTGGGGCAGTTATTGGGAAAGCTATGTTTGGGTATGGAAAACGTCATGTATTGTGTCTTGTCGATATTAAGTGTGAGGAGGTTTGTGTCTAGCCAATGTTTAACTTTTGTTAGGCCAATATTAGTTTTGTTTGTAACTGATTCCCATGTTTCATCATCAAATATTAGGACTGTATCATCGGCAAATGAAATTATCTTGCCTCCAATATTCATAGTGCATAGTGTGTTGATATATATGAGAAATAGAATTGGCCCTAGTACACTACCTTGAGGGACCCCATAGGACATGGATAATTTTTTGCTCTTATATATTTTGTCAGAGTGGATAAGGGTTTGTTGTGTACGATTTGCTAAGTAGTTTTTAAACCATGTGTAGGCTATCCCTGTAATGCCGATCTGTTGAAGTTTTTTAAGTAGTAAGGGATGGGAAACCGTATCAAATGCTTTTTCGAGGTCAAGGAAAACAGCAAGTGG
Source organism: Hesperophylax magnus (assembly GCA_026573805.1). Classification (NCBI taxonomy): domain Eukaryota; kingdom Metazoa; phylum Arthropoda; class Insecta; order Trichoptera; family Limnephilidae; genus Hesperophylax; species Hesperophylax magnus. The sequence continues at coordinate 6,838,982 of JAIUSX010000061.1, read as the reverse complement.
TTTGCGACCTTTGTCAAGATTTTGGGAAACAATTTTTGTGAGAGCAGCTATTGCATCAGAGGTATTCCTCCCTTTGCGGAAGCCATATTGGTTATCCGATATTATTTTATTATTTTCAAGGAACTTACAGAGTCTATGTTTCACCGCCTTTTCTATAATTTTAGAAATTGTGCTGAGTAATGATATCGGTCGATAATTATTAACAGATAATTTATCACCTGTTTTGAAGATAGGGATTATTGTGGCCTGTTTTAAAGAGTTGGGGAATATTCCAGTTTTAAAGCTTAAGTTGATAATGTGTTTAAGAGGTGGGGCTATAAATTTTTGAATGTGTTTAATATTTTTTGTTGAAATGTGATCTTTCCCTGCAGAGTTACTGTTTTTAAGAGATGAGATAAGTTCTATTATTTCTAGTTCAGTGGTGGGAGTGAAGTGAAAAGGGTTATAGCTGAGATTATTGACATGTATATTTTTTGCAAGATCTTTCTCTGAGACGGTGTTTTGGTCTAGAATATTTTTTGCTAATTTATGTCCGATATTGGAGAAAAATTGATTGAAATGGTCGGATATTTTTTCAGGTTCGGAATTGACATGAGTTGTTTGGTCTTCTATGTTAATTTTAACAATGGGTGAGTCGATTTTATGAATATTGGCTATATCTTTTATGATATTCCAAATTTTTTTTTTGTCATCAGTAGCTTCACTGATTTGTTTTTTGTAGTAATCTCTTTTAACATTGTTAATAATTTTTTTGCAGTTGTTTCTATAATGTTTATAAAATATGAGTGAATCATAATCATTGGGATTCTATCCATTAACCTCTTCTTCATTAATCCTTAACTTGTATTTAAGGAGTATCTAAAAAAAATCGAGAAAACTACCGATGGCCGTATCTTACGTCTTTCGATCCAACTCATTAACTTCTCTTCATTTGTGAAACTTTCGAACTTATTGTTACTGGAGAGTGGAGAAGTTACTGTTATTGGCACAGTGGAATACAAAGAAAACAGGGTAAGATCAGCGCAGGGATAAGGGTGGAGGAGGCTGGTTCATCGGGGGTAATTGAAGAGGAAATCATGATCTTCAACAATGAACAATGTTCTGGGTGCGAAGATTGATAATGATCCATAGTTCCTTTATTTGGAGGTAAAGGATTCTTACGTTTACGATTCTGCCGGCAAATCCGCTTGCAGTTCCCTAATTTTTGTCTATAAATATTAAACTTACCCAGTCGCGAAAGGCTTATGGAGTCCAGCTCCGAACAGAGATGCTCTTGAATTCGTAGGGCGAGATGAAGGAGGTCGGCTGACGGATGAAGGTGGGCGTTCTCTATCCACGGTTTGATTCTTACGCATCACCCCCCAGTATCTCCTGTTACCATAAAAAATAAATTAATATATTACAGGACCGGTTCGAGACCTTCTGAGGCACCGGAAAGTTTTTTTTTTAAACATTGGTAACACTGTGACAGAAAATTGCGTAGATTAATTAAATTAACAAATAAATTAAAAATCAATTATCAGAACTATGTAAAGAAAAACGAGTAGTATTTAATGGAATCAGTTTCAGACCTGTACGCAAACATGACGATGAGAATGACAGTGAAGAGCAGGCAGACCAGCAGCACAACGGCCGTAAGCAGTGAGTGGTACTCCCCGGGACTCAGACACACGGAGGGGGGCGCGGGGCCCACGTGGCGCAGCCCCTGGAACATCTCGTCACGGGACTCGAACACCTATACCACAATGATCGCAGGAATGTTATTAGTTTGTAAATATTTCATCCTACGTTGGTACAGTTTTCATTAAAATAATCTCATTTTGACAAGAGGTTCATTTACATGAAAATTTCTGCTTTACATTTAAAATAAACGTTTTGGTTATTTACCTCAATCATCTCCCTGACATGCTCCGGCAATTCGGGTGGTCCTTCGGTATCCGTTTCAGAATCGTCTTCTCCATAATCTGTGCCATTGGTATTGATAGCCAATGACGTTCCATTTATCAGTTCAGTCTCTATGACTGTTCCATTCAGGTCTCTCCTTCTTCTTCTACCAAACGATGGCTCAGATCTTCCTGAGCCGTGTGTACAGATCGCCTGAAATGCATTAAATTAACAATAATTAGATTAGGCAATTTTAATATTATTCATCTTTTTAATAAATTGTTCTAAATAGAAATGTTGTCATATCAGTTCCAATGCTGTATTTTTAGATTCTTCACTTACTGGATGACAGCCTTCTCGGCAAGTTCTGACGGTTGCTTCAAAAACTAAGAAGTTAGATTCTGGTATTTTGAAGGCATTGAATCGAGCCTCCAAGCTGTCCCCACTTCGGCCCTTGTCCAATTCTGGGAAGACGTAACTGTCCACAGGACATCTGAAAACATCATTAGTTGCATTATTTTACTGTAACAAATAGAGCGTATACTGTTTTGCACCGAAAGACAAAATCGTGGACCTTGTGGAAATTGTGAAGAATGAGAAAGCAAAATTGAAAAGTCAAACGCGTAAACTATGGAGACTATTACCGGACGGGTAAGGCACTAACAAACACCTCGGAACTAAACTTACTGGACCCATTACGTAAACAGTATTTCTTCATACTTAATTAAAAACATGGATTTATCGTAGAACTGTTTCAAAATGTTAAACAGTTCCTTCGCACTATTGCTTGGTACTTGCTCGCACTCGTCCAGGTCTTGCGCAACATGTTTCGCGGTGTAGAGACGGAGCAGATGATGAAAGATGTACAAGTCTTTACCCGCGTCTATCAATACCAGATTTTCAATAAGTTACACTGATCTTCTTTGATTTGGATATCTTGCGATAATGTTCGTGCAAAGATATCCCTGACATAGTTGTATCCATCCTGAGACTTGCCTGAAGGGAAGTGGCTTCTCGGCTGCGATGGTGCTGGTCGGCCTGTCCTGGTACAGGATCATGTTCCGGATTAACGATCTGACCGATTCGATGACGAAAGAACTAATTTACAAAATTCTTACCCGTATCTGTCAATAAGCTGCACAGATCTTCCAGAGTACGGGTCTCTCGCGATGACGTTCGTGGCAAAGATATCCGTTACATAGTTGTATCCATCCTGAGATTCCAGCCTGAAGGTGAGCGGGTCTCCGACTGCGATGGTAGTGGTGGGTCTGCCCTGGTACAGGATCATGAGACGAACCCGAGAGCTGAGGGAATTCTCGGCTGGCAGGTACTCTATGGGGATGGGACTGCCGGACCTGTCGAAGGAATCGCCCCATTCCCAACTGGGTTAATCACTAGGGTCGAGTTCTACAAGGAACGATGATACTTCAAATACGGTCGTGATATTAAAAAAGAGAATGTTTGATCTTTTAAATCTATGTAAGCATTTGAGTAACTTCGTAGAATCTTAAAAAAATATGGAAAGGAATTAGAAAAAGAAGTTCCGGGGGCGTTTTTACGCTGCTGTTGCAATATTTTTGTATTTATACCACACTATCGCGAAACCGCCTGGGTTTTTTACTATTTTTTTGCATTAGCTCAGTTGGTCCGCCACGTTGTTGGTAGGCATATGCATCCGCCACCAACACCTGGATAATCCTCAACACTTGAACCCGGGAACCCTTGTTAAGTCACCATTACTTAAGGTGACCTATGGCAGAGGTTTTGGTTATCAAGTGAATGGTTTCCGGGTGGCGGTACCCACACCGCCTCCCAAAATGTTTTGTTGTTTTATATTTATGCTTTAATTACTGAAATTTCGAGAGTTTAAAGTCACGACAATATTTGAAGTTGATCGTTAGTATTCCCATTAGTTCAACACATGCGGATATCACATTCTATTAGATTATAAATAATTACATTAACTAAGAATGATTATCAAACTCACAAATTTACATATATTGTATTGGGTACCTAGTAAAACAAATTAATATATGATAGCTAACATCTACAGAAAGAGAACATATTTTTACAAAGAAAACAAAACTATTTCAAATGTGTCTAGATTTAAAATAATCTTAATCAATTTATTAAAAATTTTGACGTGCTCTTGTGTACGTACTACCTATTATCAAATCGAATATAAATTGCATGGCATGCAAGAAAATCTACAATCATAGAGAAAGTAATGCATTCCACTAATTTTGAAACGTGCTTCACAAAATTTGCCTCGTCTGCTTTTTTAAACGTGCAATAGATATTAAAAATTGTAAATTTTGTTCCATTTATTACGATTGAAATTGTTTCAAATTGACTCTGAGATTTTTTCATACCTTCTCTGATTTATTGTAAAATATTGAGTTGAACAAAAAAATTAAAACTGCAGAAGAATAGAAACCATAAAAATGTGGATTGATTAACGCGTAAATTAATTTCAGGGACGTGCTTTTTTTCATTACATAAATACATGCCTTCTCTTTCTAATTACACAGCAATGTTAATTGTTAATTATTTTTTCATGTGTATTGATCTCGGGAAGGGAGGTGCAATCCCACGAGTTCCATATATTTCATAGAATGTAGGAAAGAAAAAATATAGTAAACTACATTAATATCTAAATATTGAAGACAATATTAGTGATTTCTAAACGAAAATCTGAAACAGAAAAATCAGAAAAGGAAACGGTCACATCTGGGACACGAACCCAGGACCCCTGTCTTTCCGGGACAGTGCTCTACCAACTGCGCTAATGGGACCCTATTCTCCTCAGTCACTTTTAACTGTATCATACTTCGAATAAGAACTAATTTGAGGTTTTACTCAATAAAGTTATTCCGAAAAATAAATATACATTAATATCTTTTCATAATACATGACAGCTCGGAATGTTCCTTCGTGAAAGAATTCGGAATGTTCCATCTTAATTTACCACCAAATATTGAACAGGAGTAATTAATTATCTTCCGTTTCGTAAGCAATATTACAGTGTATTCATAACTTAGTATCTCTTATATACTACAAAGCTATCTCAAACGTCAAATTTACCACCAAATTTTGAACGAAAGTAATTACAAACCGATTCACTGGTATGCTTATTCGCATACTGACCATGGTTTTAATCCATATATTATAATATATTCATTATATAGCCCCTATTATTCATCACGAAGCTGGGAATCTTTTGGAATACTGCGTCTCCGAACGCCTCTACTTTAAAGGTTTGATTTTCAACTAAATAATAGACAGGAGTCGTCAGATTTGCAGGCATGCTAATTCGCATGCTGCACGCTGTTAATGGGTTATCGCCGCATAGCACCAGGCACTGCAGGTTCGCTCTTACCCTGCTCCGATGTAGTTAGAAGTGACCACTGCCTCTCCGGGCCCGCGGAACAGGCAGGTCAGGTTGAAGCGCTTATCCTTGCCAGTCTGCACGTTGTCGCTGAACTGGACCACCACGATGTTGGTCATGGTGTCACCGTACTAAGAAAAAATAATCATTTTCATCAATCGACACGTGATTCACATCCCCAGAACCTTCAGTCTCAATTCATATCCCAACTGGGTATGCCATGATCCTCTACTGGCTCTAGGCGCTTGGTTGGGATGAGTTGATACTCTTGTGTGGTATTCACATAAAAAAGCTACATACTAGTATTTTGGGACTCGAGCCCAAAGTTGCTTCAAAATTTAATTGTCAGATGATACGACACGATCCTGTTTTTTCTGATTTAGTGCAAATGCGGCAGCATCTGCGCCCCTAGGAGTAACTAAGACAGGCGTTATTATTTTTTATAAATGCTTCATTTGCAAAAAAATCTAGCTTACCCGTTGCGTTCCGCATTCTGGATAGCCATGAGCTCCACTGATCCTCAAAACATTCGTTGTTCCCCCACTTCCTCTGAAGAAGCAGCGGTCGTAGAATCCGTACGTGTAAATTCGTCCTATGAATCCTTCGGGAGTCCGCAACGTGAACTCCATACCGTCTTCGTTACACACTTGGCTCACTAAAAAAAATGATAAGGTTCGTTGAAGCAAAGGTACATGTACTGTTTACTGCTGTAATTAAAATTTGTGCAAAGGATAAAATTGAATGTGGAAAATTAAACTCCGTTTACAGTTTCTTGTTGATCTCTTTCGTTCATTACATCGATCTTGGTAAAACACTGGTATTATGGCTTACCATCAAGACATTCCTCGCCACTTGCAGAAGTGGACCTCTCATAGAAGTCATAGTTTCCTGTGGTGTCAAAGTAAGCTGGATCTGCAACGTCCATGTCTCTCGTGTCTCTGTCACTCAATTCACAGTTGTCTCTCTCTCCACCTCCGTTGGATACGAGTTTATCTCTAAACAAGTACAAATTGATAAGTTTCAGCATGAAATCACACCGGATAGTTGCACAGTGAAAAAATACGAGGGGATATTAGTTACGCAATGAATTGATTCATAGTCTATCATTTTTGAAACACTAAAATATGGTCCAAACTGCCAAAATTAGATTTTTGAGAGAAGTTTCAATATGAGATCGAGTGAGAAGCTTGACGATCCGAGAGGCGCTTGACATCAAACCCCTGCCACTTTTTGGAGCGTCGCAGTTCTATAGTGGACAATTGGACATGTCGCACCCTAGTCTTACACGATAAAAAATTGCATTTTTAGTTAATAATATAGAAATTTTTATTTAAAACTTTAAAAAAACTATCACGTCTCATATTATTTGATACCTTTTACAGAATTGATATTTTGAATCCAATTATCTCAGAATACCAAATTTGCATTTTTGAGTTTATAATGCAGAAATATTGAAAACATTCTTAAATACCTACTCATAAACTATCACTTCTCTAAACAAACTGTACAAAATTTGAAGACGTAAAATACAACACCTTCTTTCCCAGAATTGAAACTTTGATTCCAATTATCTCACAATAACATCTTTTAACATGTCATACATAGTCTTAGACTCGCTGTATTCAAAACGCCAGAAGGTCTCTAAACGGGGCCAATAATTCATGTAAATCGCCAAGTAGCATCGGACAGGGACACCAGGAAGTGCTTTGTGGATTCGATGAGTCCCTGACCCGAATAGGATGAAGAAAAATATGATATTTTTACAAATATTTTGCCCCAAAAAGTAATGTCATAATGCGAATGTGCCATAATTATGCTTTGAGATTTATTTTGTAGACAGATAAAGAATTAATTGACAACAAGCAATGGAACGATACACACCTGAAGAAGGCGGAATTATTGTTACTGATTATTTGACCAATTTCCGGTCTGTTGTTTTAACTCAGCGTGAATTTCGTCCTCGTTTTCCTCGTCGTCCTGCATCATGTGCGTGAACCATTAAGCATTTAGTATTTTAATGATTAACTAATGTTAATCAAGAACAAGAATTTTTATGCATAGCACAATAGATAACATATTATTTTTAACCAATGAGAAGCCTAAAACAGCTATAGTAATGATAAATGATTTGATGCCATTTACCAAAAATTTGGTATATTCACATTATGACATTACTTATGCCCCATATTTTATCAAGAGTCAAAACTTATTTACAATTTCACCATAAAATACCTTCAAGATTGTCATATTCCCTTTTGCGCATGCTTGCTTAGAGTTGTTACGACTGCAATCACGTGTGTGAAATTTGATCCCGATCGCGTCATTTGCCTTCAATTATTTGTAATGTTAAATTTTTACAATGTAAACATATTCGCTCCCCTAGAAATTTTGCACCAAGGAGGAACCAAGCGCAATTATCGAATTTCTCTCGTCGGAGGGTGTGAAAGGGCTTAAGTGTAATGTTTCTATCGAATACGCGAGTCACCATCGGTTAGGTGACGTTTTCTTTGAACAACAGTCTAAAACAAGTTGAATTTTAAGGTACTGGAACACCCTCCCTACATCCCAGATCTTTCTCCTTCCGACTTTCATCTGTTCGATTTCCGACAGTTTGAGGTGTACAAAAGTGATTTCGCGACCAACCGAAAGCCTCATTCTTGGGGGGAATACACAAACTTGTGGACCGCGGGACCAAGTGGATTGACAAGGGAGGTGACAATGTTGGAAATATGTAATTGGTCATTTTGAATCCCTGGCTTTACATAAATATATTTTTTAAATTTCCCTCATAAAAGTAGATCCTAAATTCAAAACAAATTGTTTTTTCTGGTCTTGAAATTCTTAAAAGATCAAAACCATAATATCTTACCGGTAGTTAAAAGATCTGCAAATGAAGTCTCTCGCCTCTGCACACTCTCTCTGGCACTGTAATAGAGAATGTACCGTGATGAAGCGCCTGATGTACTGCCTCCTCATGCGCTGGCGGGCCCCCACCTGTCTGTAAGAGTCCGCACTATCACAGCGAGATCCGCCAGGCCTCAGGACGCCTCCAGGACCTGAAGGTGCCCCTCCGCCGCTGGGTGGGCCATCCGGGCCTATTGGGGAGATTGAACCGTATCCCGAACCCCCGCCTCCCACGCCGCCTACACCGCCTACGTAGCTTGGAGCGCTGGGGTCGTAACCCGGACCTGCACCTAGAAGACAATCGAAATGATATAGGGGAGACCGGGGACAGTTGTACCAAATTGACTTATACTATTTTCTACTTTTTAGGTTTATGAAAAAAATACTCACGCTCAAAGACAGATAATTTAGTTGTTTACCAAATTCTTGTAATATTATTATTCTAAATATTGTGGAAAATAAGCTATAAGAGTGTAAACAGTTCGGGGAAACTACTAAACTAAACTATTAAAGATAAAATCACCCCCTTAATTAGCGTATTTAGCCAGATATCATATCTGTTACCAAATAAAATTTAAAAAAGGTTTATTTTATAGCCTCGTACACTCACATTTAAACTACTTGATTGAAATCTGGGGAAATGCATGTGAAACATATATAGATGAACTACAGGTAACACAGAACAAAATAATCAAAAAGCTATTTCATTTCAAACCTAGAACATCATCAAAAAAATTATATATGGAAACAAAACTATTAAAATTAAGAAAATTATATGAGTATAATACATGTCTCCTTATTTACAAAATAAATAATAAACTCATACATACAAATACAGTACTCATTAAAACGTCCCAAGTACACATACACTTTACACGGCAACACGATAAAATAAATTTAAACACCATACATACTCATTATGGCAAGCAATCCATTGGTTACGAGGGGAGCAACATATATAATTGCCTCCCAGACGAAATTAAAAATGAAAAAAGTGTAGGTACATTTAAAAAAAAAATTGTTCAGTTTTATGCTCAATCAACAAAACAATGAAAGTGAATAATATCGTTGTGTAATATATTTATGTGTAATGTATTCGTTATTTCTAGTTAAATAAGTGAAAAATGTAATTTTCTTTTATCTAGAATAAAAAAAAATTTAAAAAAAAAAACTTCTCAACTACTGGTACAACTGACTCCGACCTCGTGGCGGAACTTGATTAAAACACAGAATTCAGGCAAAGTTTCTAAATTTACTATTCAAAATTTCAAGTATATTTAACATAATACACAATTTATCTGGTAGCAAGAAAACATAATTTTGTTTACAGTTACCCCTCCCCCCCCCTGGTGGCGGGGATGCTGTGTGGAGGGTTTTTTGTAAGGAAAGGAAGGAGAGGAAGTTATGAGAAGGTAAAATGTATGAGGGTTGGGTAGGAAATTATAGATCAGTGTGCCCAGGAGTGACGGACATATGAATATATCCCTCCCACTGTGGCGCATGCCACAGTGGGAGGGATTATTATTATTACTTGTGTCTCTATTTGTGTCTCTTGGGTCTCAATTTGTGTCTTTTATGTCTCCTTCCTGTCTTTGTACTATTTGTCATTTGTGTGAGCTTTTATATAATTTTATAAATCTATTAACTGAGTTTTATAACTGGATTGTTCTCACATAAGTGAGATCATCTGTATCCAGTATAAATAAATATTAGCCCTCATTCAAGAAATGGATTTTATATACATTGATTATCGAATATATTGTAAATAAATTGCTCATGAGCTGAACAGAATTGTGTCCAAATAGAAATTCCGAATAGAAAAAACTTTGCAATCCACTGATTGATTCTGGACTGCTTTCGAATATGGATCTTCCCTGTAGTGAAAATTTCTGCAAATATTTTCCTGACAGAAGAAACCGGACATTTTTTGCTAGTCTTTAAATTCTTCGGATTAAATTAATTTTAACGGCTTTTACCCTCGTGAGTAATACAATTATGTAAATTTTTCAATTTCTAGAAATGACATGTGATCATAACGTTCACATACCTGATGGTCTATATCCAGGTTCTGTCCCTCCATAACCTCCTCTATATCCTCCTGGTCCTGCAGGTCTCCTGCTTCCGCCATAAGCTGGTCTTCCAACACCTCCATATCCTCCGCCGCTTCCTCCGTACCCTCCGCTGGAACCGCCGTACCCTCCGCTGGTACCGCTGTACCCTCCGCTGGAACCACCGTACCCTCCGCTGCTACCGCCGTAAACTCCGCTGGTACCACCGTACCCTCCGCCGGTGCCACCCCCATACCCACCGCCACTGCCTGCGAATCTATCGCCTCCATAGCGATCGCCTCCACCATATCGGTCGCCTCCAGGTCTCTCGCCTCCATACCTAGAATTAATTTATACATTTATGTTACGGAGTTTGAGTTAAGCGTGTAAACGTAATTAATTATTTATATATACGCTGAGTTGTGTTAACTAGTCGGGGATAAAAAATTAGATAATACCAAAATTGATTCTGGGGTTAAAATAGGAAATCGACAAAAATTACGTAAAAAAGTTAGGTCACAATGCCGAGTGGTTAGAGGCGTTGTCCAGGTAAGACATAAATCCTGTTTTTATTTTCTGTATCGTGTTCTGTTCAATGTGCTATTTGGATGTATTAGTATTATCTTCTTCTTCAATGATTAAATTAATTATGTTTCGTCAACGTTTCACTGTAAGAATCTTTGCCGAAGATAATAATATAATATTCTAAAAACATTCAACACAGCATTCTACAAAACAATAGAAGAGAAAATTATCGTTTGCTTTTTTGCGGAGTTTGAGATAAGCGTGTAAATATTTTTTATTGAGATTTTCGAATTTCTATGTTAAAATGATGTGTTTACACCCTACTATCGTAATCTGTAATAAGTTATATGTTACGATGTGAAAAATAGAAAGGAACCATGTCAATAATATTTCTGTTTAACACATTTGGGTATTTTAGACTTCGTTCAGACCGTGTTCAACTCACCCTCCAATTCCAAAGCTGTCTCTATCTCCAAAGCGATCCCTATCTCTGTCATACTGACTGCCTCCTCCGTATCTATCTCCTCCGTAACGATCAGTTCCCCAGTAGCTTCCTCCCGGCGTTCCTAAAACATGCACAGTAAAAATTCATCCAGATTTTTTGAACCACATAAATCAGTTATTTTAAACACTCATGTACACCGAGCCCGTTAGAAGCAAAGAATATAACCGCAACATACCTGGTGGCCTATCGTACGGATATCTTCCAACACCTCCACTTCCAATTTGACGCCTGTCACCATTGGGGTACCTATCGTAACCTGGGTTTCTGTCATTTGGGTATCTCTCCCTGTTCATTGGATATCTATCTCTGTCGATTGGATATCTTTCTCTATTAATAGGATACCTTTCTCTATCAGCAGGATACCTTTCTCTGTCAATTGGATATCTTTCTCTGTCAATTGGATATCTTTCTCTGTCAATTGGATATCTTTCTCTGTCAATTGGATATCTTTCTCTGTCGATTGGATATCTGTCCCTATTTCCTATCGGGTATCTATCGATTGGTTGCCTATCTCCATAGATTGGAATTCTATCCCTGTCACTGGGGGGATATCTTGGTGGATACTTTCCTTTATCGGGCCCAATAGGGTATCTATCAATTTCATTCGCGTATGGGTCTGGATATGGATCAGGTCTGTCAATGGGATAGCGGTCTCCCCCCGGCGGGTATCTATCAAAAGGTACAAGAGGTGGTCTTGCAGGATAACGATCATCAGGGTATCTGTCTCTATCGCCTCCTGGGTATCTGTCTCTTGGTGGGAATCTGCCTCCAGGATATCTGTCTCCATCTATTGGATATCTGTCTCCGATTGGATATCTGTCACCTCCAGGGTATCTGTCATCTCCTCCTGCTGGGTACCTATCTCCACCTCCAGGATATCTATCGCCTCCAGGATATCTATCTCTGTCGCCACCTGCGGGGTATCTGTCACCGTCAGGGTACTTATCTCTATCACCTCCTGGATACCTGTCATCATTACCTCCGGGGTACCTATCATTACTTCCTGGACCTGGCCTGTCTCTGTCCGCTCCCGGATTCCTATCATCTGGATATTTATCGTCTCCGCCAGGATACCTGTCGCCACTTCCCCCAGGGTATTTATCTCTATCGTTATCTCCATTGCCTCCAGGATACCGATCCCTGTCTCTATCTCTGTCTCCTCCTCCTGGATATCTGTCATCGTATCCTCCGCCGCCGTTGCCTTACAAATCATAAAAAAGTGCTATTAGAGTCATTGGATTGTCAAATTTCCAATTTTAGATGTCAAAAGTCACTTAATTAACATCTAGGTGCTAAAAGAAAAGTGGTGATTTAATAAGAATGTGCTATTAGATATTAATTTATAACCGTTTGGTGTTTGTTATATTTTATTTGACGTTGCAGTTTAAACTTACCTCTTACTATTTTTTATAAGTTGAGTGTCACAAAAATGTTGGTGGTTTGGTACCAACAAAACAACGCTAAGAATATGAATTAAAATACTATTTTAATATTTACCTGAATGGTGTTAGGTTAAGCTTTGAGTGAAATGGTCGTTGGTCGTGTTAGACAAAATGAAAGTGGTGGTTAAATAATATTAAGTGTAAACGTTATGCAAGCTAAGATGACATGTCGATAATTGAGTTCAAATCATTGCAAAACGCTAAAATGTATGACAGTTTTTCTTAGCTTCATCGAAATGCTAAAAAAGTGCGCTTTTAAAAATGTTTGAAAATTCGTGTTATAATTTGAACTCATGACATGAATGAAACTCACATCATATTCAATAATGGCCATGCTGTATTAGTCAACACGGTCAATCATCACCATCTTGATTAGGTTGCACCGTCATGTTAGTGGTGACATGATCAAAGAAGATTTTGTTAGATGAAGTGAGAAGGTCAATATTGATCATATTAGAAAAGGTAACATGATCAAACCTGACCATATTAGTTTAGGTTAGTGTTAGGTTAAGTGATTTTTTTCAATCACAATCATGATAGATAAGGTGACACGGTCAGTAATAATCATAATCAGCCGACTGCCAAAATTGATAATTATCTCGTTAGATTAGATGACATGGTCATTGATCAATCACGATCATGTTTGAAAAGACGACAAGATTATATTTGGGGACACAACCAATCACCACCATCTTAGATTACGTTGCACTGTTAATCATGACTATGTCAGATGATGTAAAATGGTCAGCCAAGATCATATTAGATGATGTGACAAGATCAATCATGGCCATGTCAGACACGGCGACATGATACAAGCTACATGTCATGAAGTGTGGTGTAAAATGGGCTAGATCCCCGCCTACCTCCAGGTCTGCCCCAGTCACCGTTGTTTCCGCCCATGTCCGGGCGGCCCCCGCCCCCTGGTCCCCCTGGCTGCTCGCCCTCCCCGCCCATCAGCATATGATCTAGTAAAGGGCACAGCCGGCTATGAGGAAAGTGCTGATACACACTAGCGATGAACACGAGGTGCAGAATTCGGGCTCTAGCGTGTCCAAAACAAGCAATCGCTTTTACGAAATACCCAGTTTCATGTTGCAAATATTGAAATGAACAAGATATATCCAGCAAATCCAGAGCTTACTTGAAGTAAGTGTAAATGTAATTGTTTCTGACCGGTGACATATTTATTTAGAAACAACAAAAAATCCGATAAACCGCCTACCATCAGGTACGTCCTCATGCACATTGTACGGGTATTTTTTTGGACACACTAACGCTCACCATTCAAACCAAAAACATGATTGTTTAGGATTAGATACATTCTGGTTATGACAAAAACTGAGTAAGCCAATGAAGGTGACAATAATAATTATTAATGACAACAGCGTTAGTATTGTATTATGTACCCTTCATGGAATGACCAATGGAATGAGAGTATTAGCTGATTGTTGAAAACAAAATGATTAGTCATGGTTTGCCACATGCATAACATGAAAAAATAATGATTTCTGTCAGAGTGATTAAAATGACGTTGACATAATTTTCTATATACCTTACTTTAATTCTCTCTTTAATTAAAAAAAAAAACATACTACCTGAAACGTTAACTCATTATTTCAAAAAATCTTTTAATTGATTTAAAAATCACGATAATTTTTCTTGATTATCTATCAGTATAAAAACTCGACCATGATGTTCGTTAGTTGGTGACAATTTCATCAAACGCTGAAATGGAGAATAGTTCTAAAGCTACCTTTCAGATGCTAAAAAATCGAAATGGAGCTGACCGCCAAATTGATTGAGTTTAAAACATCCTGAGCGTCTTTAATCGCTCTTAGATAGTGTCAGTACTTACGCATCAAGTTCTCATAATAATCATAGTCGGCATCATAGATGATCCTCATGCCGTCCCTCTGGTTGTATCGACTAAGCCGGCAGGTGCGGAAGCGGTCGCTGTACACGGCCGAGCGGCACTGGAAGCTGGTTTGCCGCAGACACTCGTCCAGGCACTCGCTCAGGGAGCGCCCGGTGATCTCCGAGTGGAACTCGCCGCCCAGCCGGCTGTTGCGGTAGCGCTGGAAGGCCGTGTCAGGTCGGCGGCCATTGGAGAAGAGGTGAGATGTGACGGAGTTGTCGGGATATTCTGAACCTCGGGCTGAAATAAAGTTAAATTGGTTATAGTCGACCCCAGCATAGGATCGTCGAGTCTTTCTTGGATTCTTTCATATCTTTCCTACTTGTCGCACGACCCCCCACAGTAGGCCCTAACGAAAATAATAGCCCGCGTCATCTTTGGGGAAGCTGTATTCAGGATCTTTTTAAGGAAATATAGGAGAGGAAGTTCTGGTAAGGAAACAACGGATGATGGGTGGGTAGGAATCTTGGGGTTAGTGTGTCCAGGAGTGACGGACGTATGAATCCATTTCTCCCCCTGCGGTGCAAGGCGGTGGGTCAATAGAGTCCTGTTGGAGAGGTCAGTATCTCCCGATCCTGCCCAATACGCAATAGGTGAGCAGACGCATTCGTCGCCAAGACCTAGACAAACCCTCACCCCATGACTTGCATGAAAACGAAAAATATCAGAATGACGGAGAATATCAGAATTTCGAATGTTTTCAATCAAATGCCCGTAGACAACGAAGGACGAGCGATCTTAGGCCAAATTGTTCAATGAATACTTCTGTATCTACTTGGTGGAACCTACAAAATATATTTGTGTTTACAGTCAACTACTCAATATGGATCGAAACCCACTGACGAGGCTAGTATGACTATTATTACTAGGATCGGAGATATGTGTGGATGAGGAGAAGTGGAGAACATCAATAGCTGTTAGAAATTTGAAGGAAACAGTTCATCGATGCTGCCATTCATTGCTTTAATGGTAAGATGACTCACATAGCTCTAGTCACATTGTAAGATCAAGAGACATCGTTTAATTCCCAAAAACGACCCTAACGAACTTTGTTAAAGCGAATGGGTTCATTTCGAGGTAGTGAGATGAAACATCGGAGCACAATTTATATCTCTGATCTGAGTAAAAATGGAAGTCATGCTAAACATCCCATATAAATTAAATATCTTCTTAAATAAATAAACCTTATCTAGTTGATTGAGCTGAAACCCGTATGGAAGGAGAATTATGAACATGGAAAAAACAAGGTTTTTGAACCAGAATGGGTTTTTTCTGTCCTTAGTGTGGTTTTATTCTCTTTGTTCATCCATGTGGGAAAGCGGATTGATGGTTGGTTTGTTTGTTTTTTGTTGATTAGTAATTATAAAAACTATCTCTATTGCTTACGATTATCCAAACAGACTAGATCATAGAAATGATGGGTCGGGCTGCTACTGACAGTGATGTCATCCTTCTGAGAAACGGAATCTTCTTCGGAAAGGATGCACATTCGGCTTGCCTCATCAAACTCCACGGAACGACAGAAATATCTAAAAAAATAAACAATATCACATTACCTGTTAATGTGACTCGATTTAAAGTCTTGCAAATTTACAAGTTAAATGGCAGACTGATCTTTACAAGTATTAACATAATATTTTTGGGACTTTCGTAACAAAATGGTATACGAGTTTTACTGTGACTCTGCTGAATATGCCAGAATACTTAAAAACGCAAAAATTTACACCATTTATCTTAATTAAAAAATTTAAAACACCCATGTAAAATGAAAAAATCTTGCGAAAAAATATAAATGCCGCTGACGGGAATCGAACCTTCAGCCTTCTGATTGCCGGTCAGGTGCGCTAGCCACCATGTTACGATTTTAAAAAAATAGCTTACTTTTCAGCTCGCAGACACATGTCTTGACATTCCTCCAGGGTAAGATTGGAAAAGATGTCTACTTCGAATGGTCCACCAAGCCGCTTATTCTCTTCCTTCACGAAAACAGCCAGACCGTCACATCTCCTCTCAGCTATATTGAAAAAATTCATGAATTAGTAACAAATAATACTATTTCAAACCATTTAAACAGCTTCCACAAAAGAATTGGTTTTATTTTTAAGATCTCGTTTCTAGGACGAAGAGAGTAAGACCAAAGTAATGGTATTTGGAAGATAGGACACAAAACCATCGAATAATATAATTGTTAGCAGTGAATCTGTAGGGATTGTGAATGAGTTTGAGAGCCCACGAAGAATTTTTGCGAAGGTGACCGAATAATTCATCAAAATGACAATACAACACACCTTTTACAGGTGATATAAAGTCAAGAAAAGTGGTGAAACAAAAACTAGGTTATGTTAGGTTTATAGGTTTGTTTTTTCGCTGCTTTTAATGACTTTGTATCACTATAAAAAAGTGTGTTGAGTTATCATAGAACCGTTTGCGAAAGACCAGACAGCTGAAGGTGGCAATGACAGGAGGGTAAATTCAGGAAACTCGTGTAATGCAGGTCAGAATCAGGGAGTATAACTCCGTTCGAAAATTGGAACCGTGAATATAGTGAAGTCATATTGTTGCCTAACTATATCTACCAATGAAAAGTCTGTGGAATAAAAGTTTTTCATTGGTATATAGTATAATCAGTAGGCTACGAATAAGAATTGTAATGTCTATATATTGGCATATCTAGATATAGATAGATTTTAGTAGATGAAAATGCAGGAAAAACCATTTAGATACATTTTTTTTTTGCGATTTTGGTAAGTCAAAATTTTAATTATCCATTTTTTGTTTCACTGTAAACCATAGTTCACCCAAAATGAACATAGAACAATCGCGATTCATGGTATAGCAACTCATCACAAAGTCAAATAACCTTCCACTGAACAAAGCGAGGCCAAATCTGTAATGGTCCAGCATACACGGACCGGAAGTTAGTTATCCTGGTGTAAATTTTCCACCGATATAACACACTGCTTGCAATATCGTGGGAATTTCGTGTATTGACCTAGGGAAACTTTAAAAAGACAAATTCTTAAAAAAAAATCCTAAAATCAATTAGGCGGTTAGGCGGACGAGAAATTTAGGCGATGAGCTTTTGAAGTTTGTGCAAGCACATTTGAAAATGATCGAAAGGAAGGGTAGGTTATTATCTGTTTTAGAAAGGTATTTATACACGGTTTAAGCAATCTTCAATTGTTATGTGAAATTTAGCAAAATTCTTTAAACTAATTTATAAAAGGCTATGTTGTAAATCAATATAGAGATAATTTTCTAATAAGATTAGCCTATTTCAGTATAGAACGTTAATTTTCTACAAAAACAACAATTTTAGAAGAAGATTTCGAAAAAATATTGCTGTCTTGAAATAGTACTACAGAACTATGAAATAAAGTTCTGGAATGATTTATTCTAAAAATGTGCAAATGAATAAAATAAATGGGTAATTCCCGTAAAAGACAGCGTTTATCGAAGGCGGTAGATAAGTAGTGCTTTTAAATGCTTGTAAGAACCGACCACGACATGGGCCTAACGTGAAAGCCTTAAAATTGTCAGCATCGATAGTAAAATGGCCTTTTAACAACAGTAGGTATAAGTAATCGACTAGCGCTAGCACATTTGCAATTTGCGAATGCACTACAGCTTAGTTTTTCGGTTTGAGTCTGCTTAGTTGTCGATATGGCCGTTCTGGGCTCCCTGAAATATTGTATTAATTACCTGTCAAACATGTATTCTCCAAGTAATCCGAATTCGGTTCGTCCATCAACAGCTCGGGGTGCGTCCTCCTCGTGAACCTGCTGAGCGAGCAGGACCTCAGCGAGGAATCGTACGAGGCTGACCGGCACACGAAGCTGAACTCCTCGAGGCACTTGTCCTGGCAGTCGCTCCGGTTGGCCGCCACCATCTCCTTCAGGTCTGACGAGGGCAGCTTCAACTTCTTACGCGGGTGGCGCTCGAAGACATAGCGCCGGCTAGGGCACTGGCGCTCTGGACGGTCCGCTAGAATACAATGAAAAAGTTGTAAGAACACATTTTGTCAAATTACTTTATTTACCTGCTTGTTTCCGCGCCAAAGAGGCATAAATATCTATTGGTCAAGTCGTTTTTATGTTTCCGTTCTATTCTCTTATTTGATCTGTGCATTTTCAAAACCATTATATATAATTCATTAATAAGTCAATGCAATAGTCCCTACTTAAGCCCACCTTAAAACAGAAAGCCACCTAATAGTGTGGGGTTATGCATAGTTCTCCTGCTTGTAATATGCTTGCAGTACGAACAGGGGGCTCTTGTGATGTTAAAAACAACAACAAAAAACAGGTTCCTCAAAAACCGAACATCGTATATTCAATAAATTGATTTTACCATTTGAAACGCATTCATGAACTTTTGCCAAGACCGTTGTGACAACAACAATCACATGAGGGCACCGTGCTGCCATATCTCAAGATAGAAAGACTCATTAATCAACTTGGATTAGGAACCGTCAAAATTTTCCACCTCGTGGTCCATGCTACGCTTATGCTAGGCTTTTGCTAGGCATGTAGCAGAGTGATACCAAATCACATCGGATTGTAGAACAAATTTCGGCAAAATCTGGAGAATCAGAAGTCCTACGAAGAAGTAGAATAATGATATATTTAGATCTAACTGTTTGAGAACTTACTAACGCCACTATTAGATATTACTATTGGTGTAATTGGGTACTATAAGTGCATAAAAAAACTAAAAACCAATGCTTACACTTCAAGCAAATCTCCGAGAAATGTACACTGTTCGGCACCAGCATGAGACTACCAATTCCCTCTGGAGCCGCCTGTTCCCTTGTCAAGTAGCAGGTAGACTCCTCGTACTCTGGAGCTCCTGAGAAGGAGGCTATCCTGGACCCTGGCTGGAAGTCGAATGAGGAGCAGGCCCTCACCAAATTGTTGGTGGCAGTGCGATCTCTCAAACACAAGTCTTGGCATTTTTCGAGCACCCGGAATGGAGGTGCTGTATCTCTCACCTGGAAGTAAGATGTTTTGTTTTAAAAGTATGATTACTCAGTAAATTTGAACTCAAATACTTTGGGGATTTTTTTACTTAATTATATTAGATTAGAATTAGACGGAAATCCAAAGGAAGTTAATTTTGATATCGCATATTTGGTACGGAGAGCTAATTTCAAATCTTTGGGGTAGGTATTATTGAATTCATTACAAGGGGTGTTAAAGAGTTCCGAAGATACTCGTAAAACGTTGTATTTAATAGGTTCTACAGGGTTAACTTCAAATTCCTAAAGTATTCCTGGCTTCATTTCAGGGGATTGGAAGTTATTTTAAAGAGTGTATAAATGAGAAAATGAGAAAGAGTGTGTAAATGTTTTGTAGAAAACGTATATCTACAGTTGTTATCCAATCATGGGTTAGTCGGATTTTTTTTTTATTATTAGTAGGAAATTGTGAATAATACGAAGGTTTAGATGAGCACAATTGTTTTGCGTGTGGTATTTGAACATTAATTTTCGAGGAAATATTGAAACAATTGTGTTTGGCTAAACAGTCAGAAGATAAAAATAGAATAAGTGGTAAAAAGTTTTTTTTAATAATTATATCATTATAATGGAATTCCACCAAGAATTGTATGTATTAAAAATAGAAATATTAAAAAGTGATTTTTCACTTTTTCATATGTGTTTTTTAAGAAATTAAACTTACCACATCATCATCAAATCCTTGTAGTTGCTGATTGGGAAGTCTTTCATACATTACTCTTCCTGATCCTTGATTGCACGTTGTTTGTCCTGTAAAAAAATACTGTTTTTACTAGATTCATTGAGTAACTCTGTTTTTATTTAAACTTTAGGAAAACTAATAGTATATGTCTGCGTTATCGTAATCTCAACTTATATAATGAAAATTAAACGGCATGCTTATAATATATCTCCAAAAGTATATGCTCATGCAAAATAATAATAACTTTACAAGCTTTCTTTCAACAATCCAATGTGCCTGAATATTCACTATAATAAGTTGTATTTTACATACTAAGACTTAGTACTTATACCCTCCACAAAATAGGTGAGCTTCTAGTGTAGGCAATATTGTAAAATAGTATTTTCTAAATAAACATTTATGTGCATAACCAATAATAAAACAATGGATATCTCTTTTTTCGGGCGGTTCAAATTCCAGAGAACATCTAGGTCGTGGTGTTTGAAACTCTGTTATATTATTTTTTGACCATCAAATAGACGATCAGTGCCATTTTGAATTATCCCTGATAAATGCAGATTCTCTGCATGTTTTTGATCAAATTGCGATTGACAATATGACTGCTATGGCGTGATGGTAGATGGCAATGTGATGGAGTTATAATTAATACATATTTCAAATACGGAATTTTAAATTCATTAATTAAAATAAAATTGAAATAAAATAATAACTTTGTTTGTAGCCACGATTTATATATTTTAATTTTAATTTTACAAAACTCAGTTTTTAATTTTATACCCTGAAGATGCTTGTGTAAAGCGTAACCGGTCGGTATTAACAAAAAAAATCGTGGTTGCCAACAAAGTTATTGTTTTATTTCAATTAATATGTCAAACCACAAAGTGAATGCTTTCTACCAAAATATAAAATAAAATTATTTTGGTACCTACTTTATTGTTTGTCTGAATTGTTCTCATAATAGTTCCAATGTTGACAAACAAAGCAAATCCAAGTTCTAGGTTCTAGGGTTCATTGAACAAGAGTTACAGACACATACACAGAGAAACACCACCAAAATTATTATTATTGAATGAAGTATAATGGTGACTGACCATTGGCTATATTGAGGACTGTGAGAACGCTGAAGGCCTGCATGACTGCAGACAGGAGCTGCCGTCTTCGTTTCATCTTAGCAGGCGGAGGGATCCTTAGCAATACTCGGGATGGGCGCTATAACTGCTGCAGCATTTCTTTCCTAAACATAAAACAAATACTCTCATTAGAACTAATACTTCATACGTCGCTTCCTCGTTGCTAAGTATCGTGACTCGCACTTCAATTTCCACGGTGGACAAGGCTTCTCCACTGCATGGAGAGCTGCAGACACGGAAGCATGGAGAGCTGCAGACACGGAAGCATGGAGATCTGCAGACACGGAAGCTTGTGATATTTGACCTGCCCAATTCATCAGTCATTTTCCTCTGTTTCTTCTGTCTTCCACTGAGATGAGGCTGAAATGAATGCTGCAGAGGACGCTGAAGTAGCGCTGGAAAGGGGCCCCTTGACGAAGCGGTGGGTCCCCGACCAGAAGAGAAGAAGTGGAGGAACTTTGAGTTGAGATATTTTAAATATCCCAGTTACCCGTCTATGAATACACGTTTTCTAGTGCCAGGAAAAGAAATTATGTCAAGTCGAAGAAAATTAATAAAATATCAAGTTGCTAGCAGAGAAACTGAGAAGGCACCATCAAATTCTAATAAAAAATGCTCTACCCAACTTCAAAGGACAAAAAGCGAATATCTTACTGAACTTCGCACATACATTACAAGGACAAAAACCAAAATTTAATACATCTTTTGGCCAGAAACAGCAAAACTATAATAGGCCCTTCCAAATGAAATTAAAAATACCATGAAGATTTTAAAAACAAAATTAAAATGTGGGTAAGTAAACATAAAGATAGGGAAATTATGAAAGTTATGAAGACAGGATAAGTACAAAAATACCAAGAATATTAAACAATTTTAAATAACAACATTTAAATGTAGCTTAACAAATTGAATAATTCATACATTCAAAAAGTTAAAATTAATTTCAATGTGAAATAACTGGAGAATAATGATATTATAACAGAACATGCATCGAACCTTCACAGAACTAGATAATTTACTTTTGTATTTGATGAATCGATCAAATTCTTTGAAACAACTGGTCCTAAGTTAACATGAAGATGAGGACATTATGAAGACAAAGTATATATGACACCAACACAACAACCTGCAGCTCGCCTCGGAACAAGAATCTCTAGTGAAGAGTACTCAACAGTAAACAGAAAAACATAAATAACTGAAGTCTATTTTTATTTTATTTATCTTAAATAGTCATTGATTAAAAATAAAAATAAAGTTACAGGAGATAACAGGAGACTCGCAGTCATGGAGAGGTTTCCTTGTGGCGGATACGACTCTACAATATTATAACGCCGAGTATGATGATAATCAGGAATTCAATTATAAAAACACATTTTTTACTTTTAAATATAGCATTTATAATCAGAACAACAAATGAAACTGGCCAATTAGTATTTACAGTTTGGGGATTTGTCCAGTGCGACCCCAGAATCCACTGCGTGAAAATTTCAATTAAAAGCAGGTACAACAATGGGTTAGTAAATCGTATGTGCAAAATAATTGTGTGAAAAGTGGCATATTAGGTACTACTATGGAATGAAGTTGTAATTAAGTAAACAATTAGGAGCTACAATAAAACCCAATCTGTTCTGCTTCGTGACAAAAATAATTTTGCCCTATTTGCATGCCTATCTCATTCTGAAGGTAAATCAGTTTTTTTTAGTATTGCAACGTTCAGAAGTTTTTTTTTGCATAATTATGTACAGTTGAGTAGGTTTTATATAAGTGACAATTTATATCACTGGTTCGAAAAAATACGTTACAAATCAATAAATACGATTTTTTAATAATTTCATTGAGATATCGGTATATGGCAGAGAAAGAGCGAGTGTTCAATTATTGCCGAGCAGTAAGATCTCGGTACATAGCCGAAGAAAAGCAGATGTTTAATTATTGCAGAGCAGTGAGATATCGGTATGTGGCTGAAGAAGAGCAAGTGTTTAATTGTGCAGAGCAGTGAGATATCGGTATGTGGCTGAAGAAAAGGGAGCGTTTAATTACTGCCGAGCGGTACGATTTCGGTATGTAGCTGAAGAAGAGCGGGTGTTTAATTATTGCAGAGCGGTAAGAAATCGGTATGTAGGTGAAGAGAAGTGGGTGATTAATTATTGCAGAATAATAAATAGTTTTAAATCGGTATGTGGCTGAAGAAGAGTCAGTGTTTAATTTGTGCAGAGCAGTAAGAAAGCGGTATGTGGCCAAAAAATGCCAAGTGTTTAAATAGTGCAAGGCGATAATAAATATTGAGAAGGAAGAAATCGATATGTGGCTGATAAATAGCGAGTGTTTAATTATTGCCGAGCGGTAAGATATCGGTAATTATTGTAGACGAGTAAGAAGAATGACCGCCCGCAGTCCCCTCCCCCATCGAATCTCTAATAAACCGTTATCATTTCGAGGAGAACAAAATTTAAAGTAAGAATCACTAGGGGATTATGTAAATATCTTATGGTGTGCGTTAGATGTAATATTTTTTTAAATATTTTTATGCAAATCGATTTGAGTTCTACTTGTTGGAGTATACAACTTGGCTATAACCTCGTGTTTTGCTCCAGTTATATTTGCATATTTCCAATTTTGATGTCGCGTAGTAGTCATTAAATGCATTACATCAAATACAGATCCCGCAATCAGTCTCGTATATTATGTAGCAATAACCCCAACGTTGGAACCAATAATAATAATAACCAGCGATGATAATCATACGTGCTTTTTGATAGCTTCCGGTCATTTGTGCCTATGCTCCGAGGAGTGTACCAGTCCACTGCCGCATCTGACCATGGACCACATAGGCCGGAGTCCATTAGCTGGCGGCAGTCACCAGACATGGGACAAAGGATGTTTTACGTGTAACAAAATGACGATTACAAGAACAAATGCTGATGGAATTTCACGCTATTAAAGGTCGTAGGTTAATTTCAATGAGCAAATTTATTTTATTCGTTCAAGTAGGGTTTCTAATGTAGTCAGCAATTTTTAAACTTTTTAATCTTGTTTTCAACACAGTCTCCTGACCATGGACCATATAGACCGGAGCCACAGAATAAAGACGAACGTTGGCCCTCCCACCCATCGACCAATAGGGACAAAGACACATCTAGACAGGACGTATGAATCTTAATATTACCAATACCAAAAATATTGGTTTAAGGAAACATTTATCAAGCAAGAATTTGAGGCAGTTAGTAATATTTTAGGTAGGAACTGTCACGGGCTTTAACATTAAGAATATTATCAGATAAGTGAATAATTCAAATATAATATATACACCTTAGATAGCTTTGTTTCGAGAAAAGTAAAAATTAATTTTAAAATTTCACCTCTTTCTAGCTAAATAATTACCTCACGCAACAAATTACCACAACATTTTTGCCACAAAACGAACGTATATTTGCTTGTACCAAAAGTTTACATCATGTTGGGTTTATGAATTCATCTCTGTATCTTATGTCGCGATACCTTTCACGCTTGCTATTCGCCGAAAAAATAACAAATTTCATCTTCGGATTTTAGCGATAGTGCTGTTTTATATTATAGGGAGCTTGCATTTATATCTAGGCTTTCGAAGCGAGGCATCGTGGAGTGTTTATCATGCAATTATTTCTAGATGGTTTTATTTGTA
Source organism: Hesperophylax magnus (assembly GCA_026573805.1). Classification (NCBI taxonomy): domain Eukaryota; kingdom Metazoa; phylum Arthropoda; class Insecta; order Trichoptera; family Limnephilidae; genus Hesperophylax; species Hesperophylax magnus. The sequence continues at coordinate 6,813,881 of JAIUSX010000061.1, read as the reverse complement.
GATTGAAATTATGTATGAGAGGGCTAATCTATTGTTATCATATATCGATGGTCCCACCGCTTTCCCAACGATGCGATGGTACGAGGAAACTGATTGTTTACCTTCTTGGTCACACGGCATGATGCTATCTTAATTTTTTTTAATAAAACGAAGGTACTTTTAATTTCTAACGACTCTAAACCCTCCAGTGTCCCTGCATAAAGCTTTTGTTAGGATACATATTTAAAAAATAAAGAGGAACAAGAAATTTTAAAGTTTAAAATAATATTTCAACTCACTATCTATCACAGGGCGTTATAATTGGCCTGGTGGCAAAAAACTCAAACGTTTACCCCCTAAAACCAGTTCATTGAAAGTTTTCATAAAAAAATCTGAATTGAAGAAGGGGAGAGAAACTCCTGAAGACTAAGGAATATAGTGATTCTCTATTTACTAGAAGTGAGCATTAGACTTGTGCTAACATTCTTCACGGAAGGCTCATAAATTTAGGGATGTGCCAGTGGGTTTTGAGGTGACTATTCCCGATTGGCTCAGCCTGACTGATTGCAGGGTCAGGGTCCTTTCACTCCCTTAAAAGACTAATACAAGAAATGTATTCCAAATCGATTTGAATGGAAACAAATATGCCACTGACTTAATGCCTTTTGGTTCTAGCCCATTTAGTTTTTGCTATGTCTCTCTTACACTTGCATAACATCGTACATTGCCATTCCGCTTTACTTTCATACACTGGTTCTGGTGTGGAAATAAAAAAAAATAATAAAAAATCTTAGTAGACAATTTTAAAAAAACGTGGACAAGGTAAAATGTTTGGATTTCAAAAGCCGACCCAACGCCAATGACAAAAACATTTTACACAAAATATGTATTTACGTCAAAGTAATTTAAAAATGCATTCGAGAGACTCGTTAATATGGTTTATGGTTTTACCGCCGAGAGCTCTGCCATGACCTCTTTTTAACAAATGTTATATGTATCGTCATTAAGAAAGAAGATCGGAGCCATCGACGATATACCTGTACTACACTGTCCGGATATTGCGCTGATACGTAGGTAAATGTTTTATTCAAAATAACACCACAGCAAACATTTTCGAGACTGGAACGAAAGGTAAACAGGTCTTCCGTTAAAATTAATTTAAAAACATCAAAAAAAATACTGATGCAACAAATTGTTACATAAATATACCTACGAACTTACACAATGATTATTATTATTACGCAGAGTAATGCAATCATGGAGGACGCTGAACCGATGTATCGTAATGGCGTAATGCTTGCACGATTATAAACAAAAAAAAAATTAGATTGATTTTGATATTTATTCCTAATAGTGATATATTTTTTATTCTACTCTACCACGGAGGTCGCCTTATGCGGTATAGAAGGTTTCTACGTGATAGTATGAGTAAAAAAAATTGTCAATATTTTCAAAACTCCAACAATTTAGGGTAGAGTTCAGGTAAAAAGATTCACTATAAAAACATTTTTTATCCGAGAAAGAAAACAATGGCAATTCGAAAAAAAATATTAATCTTTTTTACTTATACAAACATGAAGAATCACCTCTCTAAATTTACCCCTGGATACCTTGTAGGTATATATCATATAATAATATATATCATAATCGCTGTATTTTTTAATTTATGTTCTTGTTATTTTTTATTTTGTTTCTCGCATATACTTATGTAATTTTATTTTTATTATTTCTTTCTTTTCTTTCTTATGTTTCAAAACTGTCATTTAATTTGTACCACCCACGTGTAAAAGCCCTCTGGGCGTTAAATAAATAAATAAATAAAATAATATATGCAGCTATAAAAAAGAATGTATTTTTTATCCTATTATCCAGTGCGCACGATGCACGCAACTCATATAAGAAAAGTTTAGTTCAACAACCTCATCGATAAATGATAGCCGCGCGCACAACATGGGCAGCCGCCGCGCATGCGCGAATCGCCGCGCATCATAGACAATGAAATAGTGAAATAAATAAATCGATTTCGTGTTCTAAAAATGGTCGGTCGTCGACGGTATTCCATATTCAAAAGCGGCCAGGCCATGAATAATTTGCGCGGGACAATAAAGCGGAAGTGGCATTTCCGGTGGGAGGAAACGACACCAACGATGCTAGCGCCACGCTAAAAAGTTGAAACAAGCTTCCACGCGGCCTGTGAGATTTTTTCTATTTTTCTATCATGCAACCAAAACATCGGATTCGCAAGTGTAAATACCAGTAGCGTGTCAATTTTGGTTCAGGACCCCAAACGATAAAACGTTATCCGACAATTTAATCTAAAATGTAAATAATGGAAAGAGATATAAAAATGTGTTTTTATTCTCGCGTTGTAGGTAGTACAAATGGATCGTATGTCAGTGACTTCAAAACTGATTGACATGCCTGTGAATGTCCAAACAGCTGTTTTTTTTATTAGTTTTTTTGAAGACAAACATCTTCAAAAGGATAAGCAAGTATAAGAACAACCTAACAATATTAAAATTCCACCTACTTTCATAACTATAAGCGTAAAAATTGCAATGGTGGAGGACTCGGCTTGCAGAACCTCCCTACGTTTGTACATATAAATATGTCTCTCGTTAAAAAAATTAATTTCAATCAAACGGCCCAATTTGAGGTGGTAAGTGATACCTAGGAGTTAAGCGTTACATGACATTGCATATCATCACAAATCGCCAATACATGACGCATCGTCAGTCCATGACGCCCCGGGTTGTCATTTTGACGTCACATGCCGTCCGGAGCGTTTAGATTAAAATGTTAGTTACTAATTTACAATAAATTTATTTAATATATCATTTTCAAAATCGCGATTTGTCTTAGATTTTTTTTCTGAATATTTTAAAAGTATAACTCATTTGTATAACTACTTTGTGTACATAGTTTTAAAAAAATCATTTTGTTTTAATTTAAAATTTTTCATTTAAATTTTTTTTATTTAGATCTAAACCTTTTAAATACATAACCACATAATATTTTAAAATTAATTCATTTATTTCATAATAATTACCATAATGGGAACTCCTTTGTTAATAGAATTCTCTCTGATAAAATAATAATAATAATATTTGGATGATCTATGTTATTACTAACTATATATGGAGATAATATACAGTACAATACTTATCTGGTAGGTCACTTGAGATTAACACTTAATTAACATTAACTAATAGGCCACTTGCATCATATTTTTTATTTTTTTTTCCGGTTAAGGAAAATATTCTAAGACATTCTGTATTATTATTATTTTTTTAATAGTATTTTTGAAACCCTGGGGATTTTTTGAAAATTTCAATCCGAAAAATCAGACCTTTTTTTATAAACCGGAAAGACGGGACATAATTTTATAGGTGAGAAAAAACAATGATTACATAGCCGAAAATCATTTTTAAAAAAAAGAACGTTTTCCACACGAATGACACAGCAGAATAACGAGGCATACCAAAAATATTACATCTCATAAATATTTTTTTCCTTGATCCATCTTATTGATCATAAATCATTATAATGTACAACGTCTATAATAATAAATCCAATGTAATATACTTGTAATTGTAAATTATAATAATAATAAGAATATTATAAAATTTGATTTTGATAAAATCAGCACCATAGCCATTATACCTCTAAAACACGTACCGACATCTAAATTGTACGGGGTTCTCTTCACATCTGTCAAAAATTCAAACCAAATGAAAAGTTCGCAGAGAACAAACAATAAATCTAGTGAACGAATTCAAAAATTCGCCTGAAATCAAAGTGATGCCATATAAAAAAATTAAATCAGTGTGGAATTTTACAAAATTAATAGGAACATTTTCAGTAGACGGGACATTTTCATGTAGTGACGACACGAGCCCAAATAATGGATTTATTTATTTAAAAATAAAAATAAATGTACATTTCTACAAAATTTTACTAACATTTTCGTAATCTTAGTAAAAAGATCTATCCACACGATTTTTTCCAAGTCGTTATGAAATCCATGCAAGTGGCCTATTGGTTATTAGCGAAATTTAGATACACGATTTAGGACATAATTGGAAAATTGGATGTAACTGGACTTTCTCTCGGTAATGGTATATTTAATTTAAGGGTATGACAGCTTAAAAAAATAAGTTTTTAGTTTAGACATGAATTCTGTTGGACTTGGTATGGATCTTAGTTCCGGAGGGAGTTTATTCCAAGCCTTCGGCCCAGATGCTCCGAAAGCGCAATCACCAAACTTAGCATTTAGCTTGCGCTTAGGTTCCATCAGTTCAGTAACTTGTATTGTACCTGCTTATATTGTGAATAAATAAATAAAATGTTGGTGGATCTTTCAAAATCACTAAGCATGCCTTTTTTACAAAAATATTTCCTGATCGAAGAAAAATATAATCATTTTTTTCTAGAAGTGATTTGAAAAATGGAACATAGTAACCATCGTGAATGCTGTTTTAAATAATTGCCTAGGCTTAGAATATTTCTCGCTGCGCCACTAGACTAGAGATTGTAAAAAAGATAAAAGAATTATTTTATCTAGTTCATTCGCGCCATTATTGTAACGGCAAACCGTGCAATAATTATTTGTATCGCCTGTATTTTTTAGTAATGATGGGGCTTTGATTTGAAATTACGCCGCACAGTAGGAAAATCATTGCAAATGTTTGTGGGTATTATGAAAGTATTACGTTCCTACATATTAAATAATTATTAACAGCTGCCGTATATAATCTCTAATTTTTTCGTTTGAAGTCACTGACCTAGAGATTCATGGATTCCGATTATTGCTAGCACATAATGTTCAATGTTTGCTGAACACTGCTTTATTATTTAAATGTACTGGATACGTTGACGACTAATATTAGACTTGTCAATCAATAGCAAACTGGCAGTTATCACAAAATCTATCACTCAAGACAAACAAAACACAAGATCTTAAATTATGTCCAGTACAAGCTACACCTATAAACATAAATGAAAGCTTTAATAAAAATAACATCGAACCTTCCAAAACGTGTTCACTAAGCTGGAAAGAACATGTGTCAAAAATAGTGGCAAAAATCGGTAGCTTCTCTTTTGTTCTTGATAAACCTATAAATATCATATATTTAGATTCAGTAATCTCTTCAAATTTTGGAAACGTTTGTTATAAAATACTGAGTCATCATTTGGGTAAATTCAGTAAACGCAAAATATGTTTTATTATCCAAAAGAGATGCTTAAGAAAAATCACAAATTCCGGTTATCTGAATTCATTTATACCAGTATTTCTCAAAGTGGGCTATAACGCTCCCTTGTGAGCGCTGGAGGCTTTCAGGGGGGCTTAAGGGCCCACTATTCGAATTTCATCCAATTTCCGACATACTTTCCTTAAAATTTTGAAGTTTTTAAGCTCTTAAAAAAATATATGTTATTCTTTAAGATAGTATCTATTTGTTCCAAAAGCCGAAACGGTAATTATTTGAAATTCCCTCGATAGAAATAAATCGCAAAGTATGCTCCGAAAAATATTATTAACACGTTTATTTCTGTTATTTTACAAGTTATATGTATGAAAAAAATCACAATGCTTCTTTTAATGCTACTCAATAGACCCCATAAGTAATTTTTGCTATTTTTGAAATACGCCGTGATTTATTAAACATTTTCACAACTGTCGCTTACGCCTATTGCTTTTAAATCATATTTATTATAGCGCGCTCGCTCCGACTTGCAGATTAAACTATCTTTCTTTGAGAAGTTCATTCGCCAACTCGAGGGCTTTGGGGGCAGACGTGTCGTTCATCGTTCTATGATCTACAGACGTGCGATTACGTGCAAATATTTGAATTTATAAAGATAATTTTTACGCGTGTAAAGTTTATGAGTTAATAAATATTGTTTTTTCAAAGATGGGAAATACACGAAAGATATCCCGTATTTCAAAGAAAAAATGTTATCTCATAAAATTATATCCTATCTAATAGGTGAGAAGAAAAAAATACAATTTTTGATTTATAAGCTTATATTTATTATAAACGATAATTTACTATAAAAATTAATAATTCATATTTTTATTTATGTATTGTGTAGTAAAAAGTTATTATTTTTTTTTCAGAATAGGTACTTTGGGAAATAAAACTAATTCCAATGCATTAGAAATTACGGGGTAAATTTTTATTAATTTAATTTTCTTGTTGTCTTGTCTCTTTTCTTGTTCCTATACGATCGTGATTTATTTGCGAATTAACTTTCTACGTACACAAATACACACGTCACTTTACATCTGCTCCTTAGAGTAATATTACTCTAAGATCTGCTCTAATGATTCACAATGCAACGATGTCCGAAATATAATATAATATGTAATAATAATATGGGCCACCTGTTTCAAATAACAATACTCGAACTTGGAATCCAGAAAAATAATGAACGGGCCAGCGAAAAAAGCTATCGAAAGTTCTGAAACTGTGGGGAATATAATTAAATAAAATAAAATACTTTTTTGTTTTAAAACCAGGATATTTATTAATTTAAGAACCGACCGGTTTCGCTTTACTTAAGCATCATCAGGGTACAAATTAATACTAAACAAAAAGTACATAATGTGTGCATATATATAACAAAATATAGAGGGAGACAACATGATACAAATATAAGCAACACAAAGACGGTCATAAAATACATTAACATAAGTGCACAAGTAATGGAAAAACCGCTAGATAATTATGTAGACTAATGGGTTATACGAATAAATCGGGAGAAACAAAACATCAACTGGCAAGGTGGTAAGGAGGTAAGGAGAACTGGGAATTTTTTATGGGTTTATTGGAAACAGACTTAATATTGGACTACTTGATATGTCTAATTGATTATTAAGTATCTGACTTTTGGTTTTTACAGCTTTTTTAATTTCTAGTGCCTCTAAATTGTTTAGTCTGTTACCATGCCCGTTTTTATGTAAGATGTTAGCACCGGTTCTATGACAGAATGTATGATCTTTATCGATCAAATGATTTGCAAATTCGGAAAAACCGTTATTATTGAGGTTTTATTGATGTTTTGTTTTTCCCGATTTATTCGTATAACCCATTAGTCTACATAATTATCTAGCGGTTTTCCATTACTTGTACACTTATGTTAATGTATTTTATGACCGTCTTTGTGTTGCTTATATTTGTATCATGTTGTCTCCCTCTATAATATATTTGTATCATGTTGTCTCCCTCTATATTTTGTTATATATATGCACACATTATGTACTTCTTGTTTAGTATTAATTTGTACCCTGATGATGCTTAAGTAAAGCGAAACCGGTCGGTTCTTAAATTAATAAATATCGTGGTTTTAAAACAAAAAAGTATTTTATTTTATTAAATATGTCAAACCACAAAGTGATTGCTTTCTACAATAATATAATTTAGTTCAGTGATGTTATTTTTTATGTCGGAAGGAGGCCCTGAAGAAAATAATTTCTCTCAGAGCCTGTGTCATCTTTGAGAATGCTGTATAGAGGGTCTTTTTTGAGGAGGAGGGAGTGAACCTGTCCTGAATGTCAACTGTACAATTTCTTCCCAGAATTAACTTTATTGTACGTTTTTTGACTAACCGTACCTTGGTGTTCTATTTTCAATAAACTCTTTAATTATGTTTCAGATGTGAAATCTATACTCTGCTACAGAATGTTTTGCCCAAGTCTTGTAAAGATGCAAAGGCACGGACGTAACAATAAAATCATTTGAGCCCTTTACTGTTATTTAAAAGGTCACTTGAAGTGCAGTTATAATCAATGATTTTATTTTTTTTCTAGCTTCCACGAATAATTTGAAAAGGCATTATCTAAGGATTATACTCTTAAGGAGAATATAGAAAATGTAGAAAGGTGAAACGGATTTAAGATTTTCGATGAAATTATTGTGTTGTGAAATATTTATTTTGTTATTTATTACTTTATTTTTTTTTACAGTTTTACCGTACGCGGCCTTGTTGTAGAGTGGTATATCTAACTGTCATGGAAAGTTTTTTTCTGAGCTTTAAGAGAAAGGTTTCTTAAAGATACTGGAGTTATTCTAGGGCTATGTTAGATTTTTAACATCGATCACCGTAATGCTTGCCTTCCTGAATAAATCTAATTTTATTTAATCATTTACGGCCAAGATGTTTTTGACAATGGTGTGTTTTTATCTTTCTGTATTCCAATCATTTAGCTTGGCTTCTAGGGTTGTGCCCCAGTATTGCTTTTTGGAGACTGTAAACGGATCTCTCGGCATTTAATGAAACTGCAGCAGAACAAAGGCTGTTGCTATATTGACGTTCATGGTATGTTTTGCTCAGATTGACGATAAGGTTTCCAGATCCGCATTTCGCTCGAAGCATGTTTAGGGCAATAAGTTCATAGTTTAGGGTTCTTTCACCGTATTTATGGGAACATTTCAGAACCACCAATCTTTCATTTTGAGTGAATCTTGTGTTTGTGATTAAATTATATTTGACAATTTAAACAAATAATATTTAGAGAAGTTAAAAATAAAATTGAAAGTTCACTGAAAGCTTAAACTATTAAAAGTAGTAATTTCATAAAAATGTAAATAAATAGAGCCCCTTTCACATTTTAGAATGTAATTTTATGTTGCTTACATGTTTTATTACTCTTTATAATTATTGAATTGTTTAAATGAATAAATAAATAATTACAAAAAAGTCTTCTGATTTGTAAGTCCTCAGGAAGCACTAAGGATCTTTCTATCTATCTTTATAATATAATAAATTTGATGAGCATAAAAATGTAAACGTGTATATAATTTATATAAATGTACAAAAGTAGATATTACACTTGTATAAATATTATATTGCGCATATTATACAAGATGTCGGGGGTAAAGTGCACAAACTTCGGGAGGTGATTCTAATTGATAGTACAAGTAAAAAAGAAAAAAAAACTTTTTTTGGAATTCCAACGTTTTAAGATAGTTTTCGAGTAAAAAAGTTTAAAACCTTATTGATGTAAAAATATATTTATTGATTTTATAAAAGTTATAAATTACTTTTATAAAAGTGAGAATAGTATTTTAGTAAAGTAAAGTAATTTTTATACCTATACAAATAACTTTCGTAAATGTTTTTTGTAAAATTAAAAAAAAAAATTTAATTAAATCCGTAATAAAACCCATATTTTGAGAACCATCTTCATATCGACTTTGTTCTCATTTGGTCGGTGCATTATTACTCTAAGGTCGGTGCTAACTAAAAATGGTTCTGTTTTTCTAAAATTGCAATAGATGTCGGTAATTTAATTTCATAATCCCCAAAATTATTCCTAATACGAATTCAGACACCTCTGTCGGATTCTTTTAACACTAAATTTTGTAGGTGTTGCCCAAATCTAAATTCTTTACGCGGAAAGCGGGCCCTTAAAGTAAAATTAGAGGGCGTTAAGGATATCTAGAGAGCGATGGCAGACAAATTATATCTATAAAAGACCTACGGAATCTAACTGAATTAAATAATAATAGTTTGTTTTACTTCATTGTAACAAAACTGGGTATTCGCCAATTTGTTAGTTAGTGTTTAAATTAAGTAAAACATTAATAAAGGAATTATATATTTTCTATCACCGTCATTGGTTCCTCAAAGTTTGTATGGAAAACTGTATCGGACTATCCATCTTCAGTTCGTGCCGTGTTTGTGGCAATCAAGTTCTAGTAAGTTTTGCTAAGCAAAGCGATTTTTACAACTTATTTTGCTGTAGTAGAGAAATCGGGTGCGAGTTACTGAAGGCGGCAACTTATACGGCTGTTTTTAAGTGGATTCAAGCCTGATATTAAAAAACTCTTCGAAATGCATTAAGTTCATCCTTCACATTAGAGAAGTTTTAAATTCAAAGCCTTCTTTTAATGTAAATAAAAAGACTTCTAAATATGATAAAGTATTAGTTTTATTTCTATCATTACACTTACATTTGCCTTGCATTATTTGCAAAACTTCACATTTCTCTCTCTCATATATGGTTTTAACACATATTCGCCTCAGGGATCTCATTGCCATAGCATTTTGTCTGACTTTTAAGTTATTTAGACTCTTGATTAACTTGGTCGTGAAAATGATTATTGTAAGGTGCATGAGACAGTAAAAAAATATTTTTCCTCTACACAAATGTATTAATAAGTCTTAATAATATAATTGCAAAATTAATTTCTGTGACCAACGGCAACTTCAAACTTCTCCTTTATTATTCTTCTTCCTTTTCTCATTGTCTTATTAATCATTTTCTCATTGCTGACGACACCGCAGACACCGACGCAAGTCCTTACAGATGTCTGTGTTATTTGACCAGTTCAACGCACCAACATAAGTTTCCCCCTATTCGAGTTCTCAGTTTAACGCGTGATATGTCACAAGTTCCAACATATGTTAAAACGCAATGATGGCAGAAAATGAGTAGCACGATGCAATAATACTTTTTTTTTTAAGTCCCTCATTTTTTCCCGAAAACCTAATTTATGAACAGATACAATATAAAAACCCTGGTGTGCCAAGAAATCAATCGTGGATTTGCTGGTAGCTCACCGCGCTTGCCTCGATTTTATGGGATTTTGAACTTTAAAAAATGCTCATAGCATATTAAGATATATTTTATTCGCCTTTTAAAGGAAATAGTGTATCTTAAAAATATTCTAGCTTGCCGTTTCGTCACTTGCAAACATGTTTATTATATTTGTGAAAAAGCTGGCAAATATCCATGTCGAATGTCATAATTCCGATTTTCAAAAGTCAAAGTATTGTTGTTGTTATATGGAAAATATATGACGCAAATTCGAATGGTAGCAGAAGTCTGGAATGCCCAAGGAAGACATGGCACGATCAAGTGAATCAGATACTTGAGACGGGCCAAGTCAAGAGTCAGAATAATAGAAGTGTATGTATGAATGTGAATGAGGCAAGAAGTGTGTGCCAAGACCAAGTTTTTTGGCGGTCCGTCCTCTCTTCTTACCCCTGAGGGAAAACGGTGCTATGGTTAGATAGTTAATTATTTTTTTTATTTACAGGAAGACCGTTTATTTTGATGTAAAATATAACAAAACTCCAGAATAATTTCGTTTGTCTTTGTGGTATTCCTTTTTTTATATTAGAGGAATACTTTTTTTTCTCTAAATATAAGTATTTACCCTGAGAAAATTGCATTGAATTGATATATAACTTTTTTATAAAAATATAAACACATTATCGGGTAACACGGTACAAATTACACAAACATCATTTTGCAAAAAAACAATAACGTTATTACAAAAATATTGTTAGTCGTATTTTATATTATAATGACACCTGCAAAATCATTTTTGGATACAGAAGATACAGCAGCACATCGACAATATTCACAGACCTAGGACTGAATGGATTTGCCGGCCTGATGGGACACCCGGTCACTGGAGCCAGGATGCGGCGAATGGCCTCCACCAACACTGTGGTGACCTCAGCCTACCAGCACCAAGCGCTACTCCTGAGTGAGCGCTGGGCGCAAGCTCACTCAAGACCACGCCCTGCATAGTTGTCCTTGGTTGCTTAATTTGATTGATTTTATTATATCTTGTAAAGGTATGTCTTAAAAAATTGCTATATTCACATAAGGCTATTAATTGACTTTTCAGACTTACTTGCATTTCAAAAAATTATATCGTTATATTCACATATCTATTATACAATCACTGTGTATATTTGTATAACCTCCCCACATCCTGGAAGAAAAATTATTGATAAAAGCAAACGTCTGTTTTCTGAAGATACAAAAGTCAAGCGCTCAGTTTTTTTTTCATCTGAAAGCAAGTAATTTAAAAATACTAGACACCATATTATTGTTTGATCCTTTTTTTTAATATCATTTGGTAAAAAATTATAAGTCTGAAGAAAAGCCTACATTCATTTTGAAGGGAACATTCCGTAGAGTGTGTACATTACTAATATTTCGGTAGAGGCGAATGAAACATAAACATTTTAAGAAAATGCTACGAGGCGGTGCTATGAATATTGCATATGTTTAGGAGCCAAGTCGATTTCACAGACTTAACGATAAAATTAATACTTTAAATTGACAAATCAGTATCACAGACTGAAATGAAGGCTTAAGGGTATACTAAAAAGAATTCATAATTTGCTCTTTCATAGATGGCAGTAATTTGATAATTTTATGAAATAATACTTTTTGGTTATGCTTTAAAAAAGAGGTTCCCAAAGTGGTCTATATGGACCCCCAGAATGGTCGATATCGGCTTGCTGGGGGTCCAAGTCAGGGAGAAAAAAATTTGTGGGTCCTCGAGATTCAAATAAGGGTACATACGAGCGGACCCTCATTTACCTCAAGTCAACATTTAGGGGTTCCGTAAATGACACAATAGACCTAACACAAATATAATAGACTGAGAAATTACTTATGTGATATTTCGTAAAGTTGTTAATTGAGGTATATAAATAGAGTCTACGTTCCTTTTCTCGTCAAAATTAATGTATTCAAGCAAAACATTGCAAATTCGAAGCCGCGAATTTCCCTAGTTCCCCAACTTGTTTTTGAAAAACGTCCAGGGTAATAATGACGTTCAACATTTAAATATACTTTACACAGACTTCAAAACTAAATTTTGACTATCGAAATGGAATGATCGGAATAAGCACTGACAAAGAACTTAAGGGGCAGTTCTGTAGGGCTAACTACAGAAAGAAATTCCCGTTGCTTATCCTGCTTCATTTTCATTTGGTGTAATACCTCACAAGGGTGCCCCTGTCCGCACAATGTAAAGATAGAGCAACTATACCGCCACCCGGTTGTAGGGCAGGCAAGGGAAGGGAATCTTTTTATTAAAAAAAATAAATGATTATCACATGAGACGTTAAAAGTTTTAGGAAAATTCAATATTCGGTAGGCAGGGAGTCCACGGAAAAAAAATTTGGCAAGTGGTCTACGGGGCAAAAAATTTTGGGAACCTCTGCTTTAAAATATGAAGATGAATTATTTATTTGCGTCCGTACTTACGTAATATGTATATGAATTTTTTTTATTTTTTTTTTATTTATTATAAATTTTTAAAGATACAAGTTTTATGAAGTCCCACAAAGCTGTCACACATGACGGCTTGTCTGTAGGTTCTACAAATAATATATATAAACATTTTTAATTTTTAATACATGTATGACACAAAATTATACAATAAACAATATCACAAAATAATATATATCAAAGTACCTACCTATATACAAATTATTTAGGCAGGTACGTTGAGATGTTCAGGAATACATCAATAATAAAGTTCAGAGATACATTGATTCGTCGCTTATTAGCCAACGCTTAGTGTTTTTGGGGCAGGGTCTCTCATTATTCTGAGGTTTAAAAGAATTATTAAATTTATTGAAAATCTCTGGTATTAAATATTTAAGCGTTCGGCTTCCATACTTATTTGTTACTCTTGGAATAATGAGGCCCTTATTTTCAGTGAATCTTGTTGTGTGATTATGCACCGGTTGCTTTTTATATTTGCTATCTCCCTCATTATCCATTATAATAATGTACCAAAGAAGACCCTTTGTTGGAAGTAGGCCCTCAGAACCATACAGTAGTTTTAGATTACTTCTTTGTCTGTAAATATTCGGTGGTACAATTTTTTTTATTATAGCAATTTGTAAGTTTTGTATATATTTAATATAAATATTGCTTGAGTGCCCCCAAGTTCGTATGCCATATCTGAGTATGGATTCGACCATAGAAAAATAAATTATTTTAAGAGTACAATGAGGCAAAACAAATTTCAGTTTATAAAAATTACTTGCAAAAGATCGGAGCTGGTTACAGATTTTAGCCACTTGTTTATCCCATTTAAATTTATTGTCTACTATTAGTCCCAGATAAGTATATTCGTTAGTAAAGTCAATTGTTTCACAGTGGCAAATATTTTCAATTTTTCTATGAATACATTCAGAATTATGAGCAATTATTTTGGGTATATTCCATATTCCCAGGCTTGGTGATTTTACATACATACATTTTGTTTTTTAAACATTAATAATTAAACCAACATCATGAGCACATTTAAGTAGCTCGTTAAAGTCACTTTGCAATTGTTGAATAGCTATGATAGGATTTTCATTGGATACTACAAGTGCAGTATCGTCAGCAAAAATGAATCTAAAGGCCTTTTTAAAGAGTTTTGACATAACAATAAAATATATAATGTACAATTTTGGACCTAAAATTGATCCTTGCGGTACTCCTGATTTAATATGTCTTCCTTTACTCATATCATTTAAAATCTTTACGTTCATTTTTCTATTAGTTAAGTAGTTTTTAAAAAATGAGAGGAGTTTACCCCGGATTCCAATGTTTTCAAGAACCTTAATTAATTGTATATGGCTGAGAGTGTCAAAAGCTTTTGAGTAGTCAATAAAAAGCACCAGTACATGTTTTTTAGAATTAAGTTGAGAATTTATAATATCAGAAAATTTTTCCAGCAATTTATCACAACTTTTTTTTTTCTGGAACCCGTACTGGCATTCATCTATAATATTCAAATTATTCAAATATTTATCTAAATTTATCGAAATATATTTTTCTAAAATTTTTTCTAGTGCCGGGAGAATAGAAATTGGCCTGTAATTGTTAATTTCGGAGTGATCTTCATTTTTGAAAATAGGTCTTACAATGCTATTTTTTAATTCATCGGGGATGAGGCTGGTATCGATTATTCTGTTGATAAAGTGAGCAATAACAGGGCTAAGTAATTTGACATAGGAAATATTTAGATAAGACTTCATCGCAACCAGATTTATTTTTCCTACCCAAAATTGTATTAATTTCATTCCATGTTTTTTTAATGTCCTTGAAACAGTGATTAAATTTGTTATTATAGTATGCCTTTTTTGTGTTTAATATTTGTTTATTAAGTTTATTTCTATATTTTTTGAAAGCGATTTCATATTTTTTATTATTAGGCGTGTTTTTCCACTTTTTCCACATGGCATCTCGTATTAGAATACTTTCAGCGAGACTCTCATTCATCCAAGTTTTTTGGTTATTTCGAAATTTTTTTGTTTTTAATTTTGTAAAGGTACTTTTTTCATAAATATTTTTAAAAATCGATTTTAATTCTGCATAAATAATGTTTGGTTCAGACAATTTTAACATTGCATTCCAATCGGTGATTTCGATCAATAAATCAATCCTTTTGTCCGATAGTGCAGTGTAATACTCTTGGTGCGATTTGTCGACGGTACATTTATCATAGTAACAGAAGTTAATACTAGCTGCAGTTAGGTAGTGGTCAGCTATTATTGAATCGCATACGCATGAACTGATTTCGGTCGTCTCCTTCACTCTTACATAGATATGGTCTAAACATGAAGCCGTTACATAGTTAGTCAATATCGCTTCTCTAGTCACATCATTTATACATCTGGTCATTCCAAAATGAGACATAAGGTTTTCATATTGCATAGTTATGGGTTCGTGTACATTTAATAAGTTAATATTCGTATCACCTAGAACCAATACGGATTCTTTTATATCAATATTTCCCAATATTGTCTCCAGCTCATCAAGAAATATTTTTTTTTTTTGTATTAGGCGGTCTATATATTGCTAAAAGATGTATGTAGCGAATATGTTTGTTTACTGAAATGGTTCCGTAAACGCATTCAAAATTATTAGTCATAATATTTATTTTTTCAAATGTAAGGTGATCTTTCACGTACACAATAATACCGCCACCCGATCTTTTTGTTCGACAAAAATGGTACGAATTAAATCCCGTTAATTTATAAAGATTTATATTATTTTCATTAATAGACGTTTCGCATAGCGAAATTAAGTCGATGTTTCTCAAAGAGCTAGAAACAATTAATAGTAAAGTGTCCCAATATTTAGATAAAGATCGTATATTTAAGTTGAGGGCAGTTATTTTATTATTTCCTAACACATGTTTTTTTGTAGCCCAGTTTTCAAAAGTTGACGTGCGTTCATAATCTATTTCTGCTGTATCAAAATCACAGTTCAAGTCACCCATATAGAATAATATTTTAATTGGCAGAAATAATATATAAACATGTATTGGGATTTATAAATATAAATACGATAGATACATAACAATATAGCAGTAAGTATTTCCGATATGTTCCAGGTTAGATTATAGTTTTGTACAGAACAAGGTAGGTTTACTAATTGGCACCAATAATTACATATTGAACTTTTTCTACACATACGAATACACGAAGAGTGCGCGAACATCAATATAATCATAGATTTCAGTATACTAGCGTTTAACACTGTGGCAATGGGATAATGCATTGTAACATAAATGGCAAAATTTTTCGGCAAGGATATGAAATATTTATGTCTCAATAAATTATGTACATTACGATGCATAAATGAAAGTGATAATATGAAGTTAAAAAATGAAAAAATTGTGATTAGCATTGTAATTGTTTTTTAGAATTATAATACATACCTAATCATAGTCTATACGACTTTGAGCAATATGCATCATCTTTTTGTAGTAAGAACAATTAGTATTATTAGCTTTGTGATTGGTATTTAGGGTCATCTTGAATAAGGTGTTCTGATGTGCACAGTTACTACATTTTTCTTCAGTGTTTTTGTTAGGGCATTCCTTCCATTCGTGATTTTTTGCGCAATGTAAACACGTCGCACGTTTGTCCTTATTAAAACATTTTAATGCAGTGTGACCAAATTTGAGACAATGGTAGCATTGCGTCAAGGGGCTGGCATCTTCCACTCGTACTCTGCTAAAACCAATGTTAATTTTTTCCTTTTCCATGAGGTATGACCTTACTGCTCCGCTGGTTTCAAATATATAATTAGTGAGTCCATTTTGGTTTTTTGGTTTAAACATTTTTATTAGTTTAATCGTGTTTTTAGTATCGCTATTCATGATATCTTTTATTCCATCGGTTTGTGTTTTTATTGCCTCAATTATGTCCTCTTCAGTTAAATCTACTTGAAGATTTCTTATGAATATTTTTGGATTTTTCTTTCTTAATTCCTCTGCAACCATGTTTTTTTTAAGGGTTTTATTGATTTCATCTTTCAATTTCTCTGCATGTTCTTTTGAAGGACAAGATATAATTAATTTATTTTGCGAGGCTTTTCGTATTCCGTTCACTGCGATACCCAAGTTTGCTATTTTAATTTTCTTTACGATTTGTTCTTTAATAGCATCCGATGTATTCGAATCTTCACCTTTGATGATCAATGAGAATTTGGATTCCGGGATTACTTTGAGACAACTTGCGTATGTTTTTTTTTCAAAATTGCTCGTATTCTAGATTTTTTTTTCTAATTTTTCAATTAGTTTTGACTGGAGACAAACAATCTCGTTTTGAAAAGATATTTTTTCCTGAGTCCATTTTTCTTCTAATAGTTTTATATTTAATTCCAGATTATTTTTAGCTTTCGAGTCCTTTACCGTAGAAATATTTGAAATTTCTAATTTTATGTTTTCTATTATCGACAGCACGTCCATAATGGGTTAAGCTTGTGACCGCCTCGCGGAACACCTCGCTCCCGGCAAAACTTATATAAATGTGACAATTCTCTAATGATGTATTGTCTTTCTATAAACACGTCTACACACTACCACGGTAGAATGACGAAAAATGGTTTTGTTTGTATACAAACTCAATTCTTTCAAGAAAGACATGCAAAAACAATACTGGATTGATCACCGTAGTGTCTTCTGCCTAGTAAAAAAAGCTAATGTTGATATCTTAATATGAGAAATGAGTAGTCCTAAAATGGGTCGATCTTGTGATGAATAATTATTCTTCTGTATGAATTGAAATAACTATCAAATAGGTTAAAGCATAGACGAGTCTATTAAAATAAGGTCGTTCAATAACAATAAAGTTATGGTTACGCTATTGTTACAATGTATATTGTTACACATACCTAATGCACATTTATAATAACTATTAACTGACAAAGTGCATTGGCCTTATATTTTATAAACGGGATTTGTTACAGTTTGAACTTTAGCTTGACAATTGTAAGCTTCACAACTGCAAAATGAATTATTGGTCGTAATAAAAAATATTAATGACGAAGCTTACTCAACATTCACACCGTCATATTGTGATAATGCAATTATATCTATTGAATGCATATCGTGTTATGATCAATATTTTATACAGCGTTACACGCAATTGTCAGCCATTTTGTTTTGGTGATGTCCGGGTCTAGGAAAATTCTTTTCATGCGTGTGGGAAAATAAACCGTTGTATCGTTGAACAATTGACATAACTGTGAAACGAACCATCCCTAAATGTCGATTGATTCGTCGTAATCGATTGTGTTAGCTTTTCAACCGTTATGTGTGAGAAAAGTCAGGCCTAGTTTGGAACTGTAAACTGTAGGTAGGTTCGCCATTTTAGTTAGTGTGTGACTGATGCAGGTATGGGAGGAAGGAGGGAAAGCGCGGGAAACAATGGCAGAAAACAGTGCACCAAGTGGAATGGAATGCAACAGTTCTACCGTGCTTATTTAATAAAAGTTTTTTTTAGTAGTAGAGCTACAATTTAGAGGCGCTACTGCGTACTAATATCTTATCGAAACGTTCCACTATTAGAACGCAATAAGCGGTGCGCGTAGACCGCATTAGATAGTTTTAGTTAGTGCATTGGGATAATTGGAGGTCAGTTGGAGGTAAATAATGGAAAACCATTTTTTCGCTTCATGTCTCATCTAAATATTACACATCAATGTTTTTAGCATGGCAACCAAAATGGTGTGTGAAAATGGATCGAACATTGACAAAAGAATATTTGTCAGATACGGCAAACATGTGCAATTACAAATGTACAGATAAATCATTTCAAGAGACCCTAATTGAATAATAATTTGGTTTTGTGAAGAAACTGAAGAATGAAACAAACAAAAAACATAAATATAAAATTTTCAAATTGATTCGCGAGCTTAAATTTGAACGAAATTTGTCAATGTCGATGCACCCAGTATCTTTGGACATCGGCGAGGACGGGCGTACCAAGCAACTTTGAAAACTTTTCAGAAATTGTTGATATTAACGGCTTGCACCAATTCATTCAAACGAGTTCTCGTTAAAATGATTTGCCTGTAACTATGAACAATGGATCGTTTTTATGTCTCCTAAATGATTATATAATTTTTCTTTGAATTATTCAAATTAATGTTATTAACTTTTGACATGTTCCACGGATCTCCCTCGAGAGTCCCTTATATCTTCTTGTGATAACTTTCACTATACATTTTTCCTACTTTCAAAAACCACCCGCTCTGCATGTGAAAACGAACTAATCGAACTAAACCAACTAATCAATCGATATTATTGTTGAGCAATCTAGTGAATTATTTAAATTTTTAACATTTTATTAAACTCGACTAACAGAACAAGATGTTATAAGATTCTTCAATGGAGTCCAGATATTCTTTTTTTTATTCGGGGGGTAATCTAATTTCATTTAATTATTGATTTTTATGCTTTATGCCATTTTCTTTTGTAAAATGGAATAGTTGGAAAATAGAATGTTAAAATCAGAGAAAAGGTCAAAATTTAACTCAGAAATGATGCATTATATATAATTGTAGACCGTTTTAAAGGTCCCCAACGTCAACAACAGAAACCTTTAAACAGTTCAAAAAACATATGCCAAAAATATTCTGCTTAATAATATTAAAAAAGTTAAATACCTAACACAATAATAAAATGAAAGCAAAACAATTAAACAAGCTAAATAAACTTAAGTATAACACTAACTTTGGACACAGAAGTTCTGTATTTATAGTTGAAAATTTTGAAAACTTTATAAACTCCCATCTAGAATCAAACAATTTTAATAAATGTATAAAAACAAATCTTGGCTTCGGGAATTATCGGAAAATAAAGTGACTAATATTTGAAAAAACACCTAACCAAACCTTGTAGTTAAACCATAGAAGTCGCTGAAAAGTCTCTATTTATTTATTTATTGCATCTCACTTTACATAAAACACATTTTTTTTCTCATAAAAATCAACCTCACTAGGACTGAGCCTGTATCGAGGTTAACAATATTATACAAAACTTACATCGCCTCAACACAGTGGGAGGGACTAAGAAAATATTCTGTATCTGTTTTAATATTTGTATCTCACGTATCTTCAAATGTTAAAAAGATTAATTAGTTAGTAAAAAATAATAATAAATATTATGCCACTTCACTGCAGATGCCATATTTTACCTAACTTAGCCACCGCTAAGAAAAAAAATGGATACAGCAGCCGTTATGAGCTCATTTCACTAGCGGCGCGACCAAAAAATGCTTGTTCAAGTCATCTATCGATTCCCATTTGTATTATCTTATTTATTTTCGATAAATACCTTATAATGAACACCTTAATTTAGTCGCCTTTCCGAGATTAAACTCCCTAAAAAGGAGACGCGCCGAAAAGCTCGCTAGTGCCACCACTTCACTCGTCAACAGTCACTCGTTCCGTAGCATAGTTCAAAGTCTGCACTGTCAAAACTCTAGTCTACACATTTCTTTTTGAGTAACACATTTTCGAGGGGTACATAAAGAAACTCGACTAATGCTCATCCAAAATTAAAACAAGTTTGACATTTTCAATATGAAAACGAGTAATTTTTACGATTAAGTCGAACATCTCGGCTGTGAAATAATTTGCCCTTCTCTGTGTTTTCTCATTCCTACAAAATGATTATCTCCAAGACTAAGGTTCACTCTTTCCTTTCCTCAATAAAACCCTCCACGTGGCATTTTCAAAGACCACAGAAAAATCATTTCCCACAAGGCCGCCTCCAACGAGTTAACATTAAAAAAGGAAAAGCGTTAATGTACTCGTAGGTTCGATTTTTGTCTTATTTTCAAAGTGATTATTGGTTTCTCTTCTTATGTGAATATTGCACAAGAGTCCCAACTTTTTCCGATTCTCTAAAGCCGGTAGAACAATGGTATTTTCAATATGGGTATGCTCCAAGATGGCCTCCGTGGTCGAGATGTAAGGCTCTTCACTAGCAATCCGGAGGTTGAGTGTTCAAATCCCGTCGTGCACAAGCAAATTTTATTAGATTGGTTTGTGTTATTTCACAATTTAAGCAATTAAAATGATATTAAGTATATTTTCGGCACGTTCCTTGCGGTACTTCCCCACCTTCATCTTGTTCATCTCCTTCCCATCCCCACTGCCTTCAGCCTCTCCATAATTTATTGCTTATATTATTTATGCAATGGGATGCCAGACATCCCCGTCTTAGTTGGTAAATGCATTTTGATGCAACTAATATTGATTAGTGTTTGAATTTAAAAAGTACCCGCCTCCATCATTTCATATGTTTTAGTTCTCACGGTAGCATATTTTAAAGTAAATACTGGCCTGTTTAGAAATGCTTAAAGGAGAGGTTATTTATCAAAACAAAAAAATGTCGCACCAATAGAAAAGAAAACAATGCGTCACACATGAATGACAAAACAGTCGCGGTCCACCGAAGAATATCTAAATAAAAGTGGGTTGTCCCACGGCCATTGTGGGCGCATTTTGGCCATAGCGAGCCTATGGTTAAATAATTAGTTAAATCATTATTAAACCATTTCGATATTGCATTTTCATTTCGGAGCATTGCCACACAATATGTAATAGTGTTGTTCCCGTTCGACATCCTCTCTGCCTGAATCTAATAGAGTTGCGTCCAAATATTTATGAAGCGTATGTTGAATATGAATTGTAAAAATATTATACAGATTAAATTGATAAGAAATTGGATTTATGACTGACTGACGAATGTTTACTATTTAAGGCCTCTGGCATATGTCAAGTATTTCCTCTTTCCAATTAAATCACTTTCAAATCGTGTTACTAAAAATAAACTTATAATTATTTTTAAGCCAAACATAAAAATGTTTTCAAAAATGGCTCACTTTACGTTTTACTAAAATAAAATTACTGACATTACTGTTTTATTAGACAATTGTAATATAAACATTACTTCGTCGTCACTTTTTATCGTTTCATAAAAAAAAATAGTAATAAATACACTTTTCTTCTTTTGATTCTTCTTGGATTCTTTTTTTCTCAAATTGCGGTTGGAACCTTTGGTTTCATGGAGGTGTAAATTTGAATTATTCTGACGTTAACTTCTGGATTTGAATATAAAGCGTGGTGTTTTCATCATAGTAAGGAAGACACAATGTTTTCTACGAGACCAATGAGCTTTCCCCAAAAGCGACCAAATTAGTCTAAGGGATTAACAGCAAATAATCAGTCTAAATGAGGAACTCCAGTCAAAAAATATTATTTTTTATCCTTGTTTTCATAGTGGAATTATTAAAATGGATGACGTTACAATCTAATCTAATCTAATCTAACTGAAGACATAATTGGTCATATCATAACTGTTCTCTATTCCCCTATGTGATGAACAAGAGAATACCATTAAATCTCGACTGTTCATTCATTCCAGTACTAAATCAGTTATACTTTCTTTAGTAAATCCCTTCCCTTTGTCAATCCTTTCCCTTATCAACTTAAAGGCTGAATGCAGAAAAAAATTGTATTTGAGTTGGTTGGATAAAACACTACGCGAGAAAAATCCCAAATTACAACTTGTAGGAAAAGCATGTTTTATCCAAAGAAATAAAATGATATTAAAATTTAATAACGCTGTAATCAGTATTATATTTGATAGATATGGAACAGAGCAACTCTGAACAGTGGCAATTTAACATAAATGATACACTAGAAATTCTTACTAACTATCTCAAAGACAGAAAACAAAAAACAAAAATAGGGAATTTTTATAGTACTGAAACAGGAATAAAAATGGAGTACCACAGGGAACTGTACTTGGCCCAATTCTATTTCTAATATACATAAACGATTTATGTGATGTTATGATCCCTGGTAAAATTGTAACTTACGATGATGATACAGCAATAATAGTGAATGGAAAATCCTGGCCTGAAACTTTTTTGAAGGCAACAAAATGTATTACATATATGTCATCATGGCTAAAAAGTAATAGACTCTTCTGAAACTACAAGTATAATAAAACATTTTACCTAACCTTTTATAAAAATAGTAAAAATAAACCCCCCAATAACCTTAAAATTAGAATACATAATGCTAACTGCAATCAAGAAATATGCTCATCTTGCTTTGAACTCGGAAAAGTTGAAAAGATCATATATTTAGGAATTATTATTGATACAAAATTAAATTGGCAGTCACAAATTAATTATACCATCTGCAAATTAAGATATCTTACATACACATTTTTTTGTCCCTCAATCAGCATTCCACTAATTATGGTTTCCATTCTCCTATATCCAGAGTGGCGAGACTTATCAACTCAACGTCAAGTCAAAGCATTGAATTTTTTGGTGTAAGCCTGAATGAATTTCGACAATCGATACGTAATGTGTAATTTTTAAAAGCCCTTTAACCTCCCTCAGTTGTAATTGTCTTGTAACACGTGTAATTGTCTTCCATCTGTACTTTTTGTATTATATGTATATTGTCGTTGCTCATCATTTTTATATGTTCTCCTTTCACTGCCATCTTTGTTTCTTGTTCGTGTAAAAATATTATATGTTAATGGGCTGTTGTCCGTAAATTAACAAATAAATAAATAACTCAAGTTCTGGCGTTCTCATATTCTTGGCTCCTAATTGTAGGCAAATACAACAGCACCGTCTTGGGGCATTTCTTAACAGGGAGCTAACGGATTAGTAGGATGATTTTGTTTACGCTGATGTACTGTGACAATAAGCCGTACTCTTTAAACAATTATAATAATACTTAGACCCGTGAAAAATCACGGTATTATATAATCGTATGATTTGTGAAGCTGAAAGTATTTATAAAATGTTCACGTCAGTATCATTATTTTTCAAAAACCAATACGTATTGTCATTGAAGAACAAGATAATACGAATAAATCTAAACGAAACATGAAACAGAACAAGACACAAAATAATAAAAAGATAGGAGTCGAACCCAGAATCTCTTGTCTTACCGGGACAAGCGTCTAAAATCACTCGACCATTATGACCTATATATTAAGCGTTATATTTGTCTATATCATATTTCAAATTCAGAATGAATAATATCATCTTGCAATTAATGCTTACCATATTTTTAGCATCTAACTTTTTAAATGGAATCAAAGCTTTTAGTGAAATTGGTTTGTAACCTAGAAAATACCTCGGAAAAACGTATAATTTTGTATTGGTATTTTTCTTTTTAAAATAATTTTGAGACAAAAATAGAGAGACTTTCGTAAATACCTTTTCGAATAAATTCCGTCACTAAACTGGAAAAAATACGAACGCTATTAAACAAATTCAAATATGGAATTATTAATAAATAATTAAATTTGATTAAGGAATTATTAATAAAAAAAAAAATAAAGATACTCAATTATGGAATTACTAATAATAAAAATTATAATTTTCTGATTATAGGGAGATATGATTATATGGTTCCATGCTAACTCAACACAGTGATTATTCAACACGCCTTTAAAAAGTGATATAAAGTCATTAAAAACGATGATATAACTTTTTAAAGATGTGATGAATTATCATTTTGATGATTTACCCAGTCACCGATAATATACATACTTTATCACTTGTCTGAAAAATCAGATTCAATTTTGAAAATGACACTTAAACACCGATGTACAGCAAATTTCTTTAAATATATGTTGTTTTTTTAATATACTATCTATACATTTTTGGAGCCGACAAGGTAATTATATAAAATTCCCTCGATAGAAAAAAAAATCGCAAAGTATTCTCCTAAAATTATTGAATACACATTTTAATAATTTTGTAGTTATCTAACATATCATATAAGGTATGAAAAAATCCCAACTGCTCCCAACCGTCTGGAGTCAGTGAGACTATGGATTCCTCAAGTGGGGTATGTTGTAAGGCTGAAGGGTAGCAAGGAGGGGAAGGAGATGGGGTGCCTGTATATTCAGATCTGGTCACCAAACATGACCAAAGCCATTTCAAGCAACATTTCAATTCTCAATGGTGGTCTTACACCAGGGCCATACTGAGATTATCTTCTACTCTGGAACGTTATGCAAGCATACTATATTTTTTCAAATGAGTAAAATATGAAATACACAAATTTACTTGCGCACGCCGGGATTTGCTAGTCGAGAGCCTTACCCTTCGACCACGGAGGCCGTCAAATATACATTAACATTACTTACAGCTCACATGTTTTATTACACATTTTAAATTTGATAACATTCAAATGTTGAAAGATTAATACATTTGAAAGATAAAGGTCGATGGAAAGTTGTGTATAAAATACGTTTTCAATTATTATCAGGCTCCGAATAACTGGGAATGTTGTTTTTTTCTTAAAAGGATCGCGTGGCCTTTTTCATATCAAATTCAAATTTAGATTTGCGGCCTAAATACCAAACAAACTAACGTAATTATTTTTAGTCAAAAGTTACAGCAAGTTTCTAGGGCAGATATGCGATATATTTTTTTTATGCTTTAAATTATGATACATAAAGCCCATTAAAGAATTATATTTTGCGTGATTTTAGAGACAACTTAGGCATTTAACTGAAATTATCAAAAAACAAATAATTTTGACCTACCTATCATGTAAATGTTATCAAAAATAAAATAAATAATAAAACTTAGTAAAAATTGTTTTTTGTGTGAAAATTTTATTTTATAAAAGTTATTTTTTTTGTTCCAATTTAAATCGGTCGTTTGTAATTTGAATTTATGCCTATCACAATGCTGTTTTAAATCATTTCATGTTTTTTTTCTTATTTTATATTACAACATATTATCATAGAAAATATGGTAAAATTATTTTTTTAAACAATTATCATTTACCAACAAAAAGTTGCCACTAAAATCATGATTTTTTTAAATTCTTTAATGGCCTATATTTTTTTAATTCAAAACACAAACCAAATAAATTAGCACATATTTATCGGTACATATTTGGAATACCTTTTGATTAAAAATATAATTTTGTAGTTTGATTGTGTACTTTGACCTCAAATCTAAATTTAAGTTTGTATAAAAAAAGGCATCGCAGCCAATCTTCTTAAGAGGTATATAATAATAATTTAATAGGCGGTTTTTTTTAAACACAGTTGCAAGTACATAATAATATATTTTATGTATGTTTAAGTAAAATTAATTACTCTTATAAATATGCAATATAAATATAAATACGCACGTAAAATGTGTTTTTCTATATATTTTATTAATTAAAATTCGTCTAAAATGCACATTTATGCAAAGTGTTACTTATCGACTATTATTAATTTAGTTTCAATGCTTTAAAAAATGATACATCGTTTACAACCATTAACACAACTATGATTTGATAAAATTAGCATAAAAAATGTATTCAATTTTAAAAACACATTTTAAGACGACATAATTTTGCATGTAAGAAAAACTGTGTTGAAAGAGTTTGTAGACATCAACGAAAGAAAACAAAACTTTGAATAATTTGAAAATTATAATGATTTTAATTTTTCAGTCTCATTAGATCTGTTTCGATACAATCACTAAAATTAAAAAATTACAATGTATTTTGTATGCATGCATGTAATTTATTTCTTTCTTATTTTGGCCTACATGTAATTTTTTACATAACTTGTTTGTTTCTTAATAATTTATTTACCTTAATACTAACATATTATATATAATTGAACTAGAATTCCCTCACCACACACAAGAGCATTGTCTCTTTATGGTGAGGAAAGGCTACATTAATTTCTATAGTTTCATATCTTGTTTATATCCTGTATACTTATCTATGTAAAAAAATATTTTTTTCAAATATTAAATAAAAAAAAATTAAATAAAAAAACTCCATAACTATCCATCTTTATTTTAGCTATTAAACCGCACGGACAAAAATTAATATTGCTAATTTATTAAAAATCTCTTCAAATTATTGGTTATAGGCCTTACAAATGAATTAACGAGTTTCCTGATAAACTTTTAGTTATGTACAAATAGGTGATGTCGGAACACGTTCATGAAAATCCTTACATTACAACGAAAATTCTTTGTATCGTCATGATATATTTATTGATACAAGGCAAATCGATAAAACATTCTTAAATTAATGTTGTATTAATAATTTCGATGTCTCTTCGTGCATACAGTCGTATTTCATACGAAGCTCAAATGTTTATTTTTTATCTTTGGTAACATTTTTTTTTTAATTTCCTAACTAGCAACTCAGGCAACATAGTGCTATATCTGTCACCAAATTACACGTCTTCATAAAACCGTCTCTTTTTCTATTATGATCAGACATATCACAATATAAACAGATTTAAAAGAGATAACACCAAGCTTTCTTACTGTACGAGTATTTAAATGTTTATCTTGTAAGCTACCGTATAATTTGCCAAACAGTTCACCTGGTCAAGGTTTGCCAATAAAACGAAAAAAAAATCACAATAACCTATAAGAAATTTGTCTTATTCAATAATATGTATTTAGTTTCACATAAAGTTAGAAATACCAAAAAAAATCATTGGTGAGCGATTTAAATACTATTGCTATTTTAATATTTTTATTGCACAATAATGTCCGTTTTTTTAATCAAAATCTGAAAAAGTCTTTCATCGTCTTTCAAAAACAGCATTTCATTTCGTGGTACGTTCAAAAACAGTATTTTTTTCGTGATATGTTCAAAAACAGTATTTCTTTTAGTGATAGATACTACTAGTAAATACTCAAGATTTCGCAAGAATTTTAAGAAAACTATCTTCCCCACCTCAAAAAAACTAATTGATAAGCGATTTTAAATACTACAGTTATTTTAATATTTTTTTATTGCATAATAATATCCGTTTGTTAAATCAAAATCTGAAAAAGTCTTTAATCTACTTTCAAAACGGTATTTATTTTCACGGTAGGTTCAAAAGGAGTATTTCTTTTAGTGATACGTTTAAAAACAGCGAATGTATTTTAAATTGAACGGAGATATTTGATGACATCATATAATTTGTCTCTCCGAGGGGCTAAATAACCTACTACTAGTAAATACTCATGATTTGGCAAGAATTTTAACAAACTATCTTCCCCAGGTCATATGGTTTTAGAGTGACGCCTTTGCAGACGGCCAAAAGATGTACCAAAGAGACCATGTTTTATTTATTCGACGGTCAATGTTTTTTCGATTTGGTTTCTTTAAAGTTTTTATTTTGTTTTATAGTATGAAAAATTTACAGCGACAAAAGCAGCAAAATCCCGTAGTCCCCTCTTACCACGAAAATGCTCAAATATGCGTAGCGATGTTTATTAATGTATTATTATTTTTTTTTTATTTTGACTTTTACCCTTCAAGGGTGATCTAGGTAATCATTTCAAATTATGGAGAGAGAGAAGATGAATATATTTTAAATTTGTTATTTTTATTTGTTTTATTGTTTCTTTCCTCAGCATCCTAAAAAAAACTAAATTATTAATAACTCAAATAATGTTCATGATCTCTTTAACATGATTTACATGGTGTATAAAAATACCATCCCATAACAAAAAAAACTTTGATGCTCATACCTGCAAATAAGTACAAGTTTAAAAAAATTGGAATGAGAAATATTTAATAGGTACAATGTATTTAAAATAAAATTACATTTAATAAAAAACCATTGCAAGCAGATGCAACATAAAATAAAGGTATAAAATAACACAATAAGTTCTTACTTAAAAGCTCAATCCAACACGGTTGCAACTCCGATGGAAAGCGAACGATCCACTGTTCTGAATTCAAACTTCACAGAGGCGGGAAACAACAGAACTGTCACACGGTCGGTAATAAATCTACGTTAAAACGGCTACCACATTCGAGGTGAATCCGTGAACTGACTGATATTCTGAAATACATTTCCCATCACAGATTCGCCTCCTGTCCGGTCAACAATTAATTACAGACGCGACAGTGTGACCACATATGAACCCGAAGTTTTTATTTTGTATAATTCAACAAACCGTAAAATTGTCGCCAGAGTATTAATTAAAAAAGTGATTGATTCTTATGAAATACATGTTATTATTTTGGACAGTTAGTTATATGTAAACTGATTTCCGGCTATTAACCTTTTCTAGATATTTCAATGATGAAAAAGCCAGGTTCTAATTATATACTTTGCTTAGAATTATATTTATCTATTTAAAAAAATAGTTGTACATTAAAGTGTAAACAATAAATATTTGCATATTCTAGACCAATAAAGTTTCATTGTTTAGTATTTGTACCTTCACAATTCACAATACATTACAAATGACAAATAAGGATATATTAAAAAGAAATACGTAATATTATAAGCA
Organism: Hesperophylax magnus; assembly: GCA_026573805.1. NCBI lineage: Eukaryota > Metazoa > Arthropoda > Insecta > Trichoptera > Limnephilidae > Hesperophylax > Hesperophylax magnus. The sequence goes on along the minus strand of JAIUSX010000061.1, from coordinate 6,784,532 downwards.
AGTATAGAAATACAGTTTTGGTATAATTATACTATTTAAAACAATAAAATAAACTACGGATAATGATTGTATAATTTTCACAAAATAAAATAATTTTAATTTATTAGTTTAGTAAGCTTCAAGGTAAAGTTAAAAATTTCTACATCTCTTGGCATTGTAAATTTTACAGATAGTCCTATTAAACAGTTGTAGGTGTTCTAAAAAAGTCGTTCGATCTAGTGTTGTGTTCGGGTCAACGAAATGCAATCTTTTCTTACAGGTATGATGCATCAACGAGACATTTCACGATTTTGTATAAGAATAAGGGCAATACTCCAATGAATTGAATATCGTCGAAACTACAAAATGAACAAATATCAAACGGCTATGAACGTACGCGAGGTACTTATCGTAACCAAACGATGCGAGCTTCGAGCTTTTGTAAGTTTCCAGCAGTAATCATTTCTTAAGCCGATCTTATACAAAATTCAAAGGCCATCCATCAGTAGCATCACATAAAATTCTATTTTCCGGTTTTAGTTATAACAGGTCACATTACATTGGTAAAATCTAGTACTTAACTGAAAAATTTAAATAAATACGAAAGGAATTAGAGAACCCTACCTGAATGGATGCTAATTCAGTTTTTATGAATATTAAAAGTGTATGGACATTATTATTTATTTATTGAAGACAATATTAGCGATATCTAAACGAATATCTGAAACAGAAAAATCAGAAAAGGATACGGTCACATCTAGGACTCGGACCCAGGACCCTTGCCTTGCCGGGGCACTGCTCTACCACTGAGCTAATGGGACCCTATCTCATTCGGTCATATTTAACTGTATCATACTTCGAATAAGAAGTACCAACATTGTCTTCATTTTTTCACCGCACATTTTTACTGGCAACTATCTTTATATATGATCGCAAGATTCAACCCGAACTAAATGCAATTTAGACAGCGTCAAACTATCTTTATGTATGCCTGATTTTTCTGTTTCAGGAGATATCGCTAATATTGTCTTCAATAATTAAATATTACATTTTGAGCTTTTACTCAATAAAGTTATTCCAAAAAAAATAAAAATTATTATTTTATATTCATCGTGGAATGTTATAACTTTTTCGGCTTAATAAATGTAAAAAAAAATCTAAAATGAAGATGATAACAAATTTAAAAAAATCTCAGGTCATTAATAATCTGATATTATACTCCTACTGCAATCATTAAAATCTGAAATGATGCTGCTATCACAAGATTGAAACCGAAACGCCTGTGTTGGAACCCGTCGCTTTGGACCACTGAACCACTTTTTTTTCATCAACTTCACACTTGAGGCCGTGAGGAAAGTAATTTATTTGGGGCGGCGGTACCCATAATACCTGCCTTCCAAATTCAAATATACCCCTCAGACGACATTTCCTAAAACTGACATTGTAATAGTACCTACCTACCACCACAGAATGTACAATTGATTCTTTATACTTTGTTTCTACATTTAACTAAGATTTTTTTTTATTTCAATTCATTATTTTCGATTGAAAGAAACCACTAAATGTACCGAAGAATGGTGGTAGGTAGTAGAGGTACTAGCTAGTCTTGATGCTTGGAACAACTTGTACAAGTGAGAATAAAGGCTAATTACAAATACCTGTTCTCTAGTATTTCGCACTTGTACTTACTTCCATGCCGTATGCCAAAAAGAATTTTTTAGATATCTGTTCCAAACATCTGTTCTAGGTAGGTACTTCAGTTTCTATGTATTCAAACAATCAGCAATTTAAAATTTTAACCACTTTCGAAAAAAACAAGAATTCTTCCACTGTGTTTTACTCAATTCAAAATAACATCAATATAATTATTATTTAGTTATAGAAGATATTATTAACAACTGTCAAGCGAAAAATGTTATGCAGGAAAATTGAGCAAAGCCCCGGCAAGGCTGAGGTCCTGGGTTCAGTTCCTAGATGTGACCAAATGTTTTTTCGATTTTTCTGTTCTACATTTTTCGCTGGAGAGTTTTTAACAATGTCTTTGATGATAAGTTTTTCCACTAAAAGTTACCAAAAATATTGGTAACTATTATTTTGTATCTGCTTTTCTTGTCACACCCTGTCATTTAGATTTATAATGTATATAAGGTACAGTTTTTACTCCTTACCTGCTTACCTGCTAATCGAAACTTTTAAGGAGAAAATTTGTTAGTTGGTCAGATAAAGAAATCTGCGCATTTTTTCTATTTTGTCTTGGTCAGCGCAACTTTAAAAAAAAATTACTAAAGCTCCCATTATCGTTCTAAATATAAAACCAGATTTTTAAAGAAAAAATGCATACTGTAGTCCTCCATGACCTGTCATTTTTTTCTCGTGTCAATGACCGGTTTCGCCCTAACGGTCACCGGCAGTCCCGCGGAAGTGTCCGGAAGCGTGGTCTCCCCAGACCGGAAGCTATCCCCCCTCTCCGCCTGCCCCGGAGGCTACTGGCCCAGAGGTACGATATGGACGCTGCGCGGGACCGTGGGGCGGGTGTAAAGGGGAAAGAGAGGACTGGGGAGGGAGGGTCCTGGGTAGGTACTCAGGTTTAAAATACGTGAAGCATGGGCAAGTGCATACCTGTCGGTATTGGGTACGTGCCCACCCACTTACTAATGACTAAACAAATATTGAGGTTACGTTGTTTTTTATTGTTTATATCATATAACGGTCGGCACTCAAACACACTTCGTAGTGAAAGTTTCGTAGGAAACCCCCAAGGCTTTGTTAGGTCCAAGTAAGATGTTATCAGCGCCTTGGCTTCTTGGTTACTTAGCGCCTTGACAGGAGCGGACTACTCCAATTGCACCCGCACAAGGCCGGTTCTCAGTCTACCACTGCAAATTTATCTGTAAATTTTATACGGGTAGTTAGGAAAATATATAATTAAGATTTACAGTGAAAAAAGTTCTCAGACTCTAAGCTTTTAAAATGATTTTTATATAAAACGTTCGCTGCTTTTCAAACTGCACCTCTTACAGACATTTGTTATTGTATTTCGTAGAATTTAAAAGATTACAGTTTGATAATTTTTGTCCGTATAGAATTTACAATTTTATAATGTATATAATGTCAGTGGACATCTTTAATTTATCACTTAACAAATACAAAAGATTGTTACTCAGGCAGTTTATTTATGTATAGTAAATATGTACTGTATTAATACTCATTTTTAAAAAGCCCCTAAAAAGGGCGTTAATAAATAAATAATACATCATTTGTAGCATTTATTGAGTAAGCAGACTACAAAGTGATGGTATCTGGAATGAAGTAATCTGAGTGCTTACTACTGTATCCCGTACGTTCATTTATAACGCAAAGGAGCCCAAATTGCTGAAAATGCCTGAGTCTTGTTGGTAATTAAAGGAAAAATTATTTTAAAAATGTCAATATTGTATCGACAATTTATTATTTCTATGAACAAATTAAAAACCTCTTAAACGGGACACCGATTTGACCGGTTAGTAACTAAGTTGACAATGCATCGGGTTCCCACCCAGGCGTCGTGGGTTCAATTCCCCTGCTAGATAAGTCATTGCGTAAAAGAATCATCTTCGGCCTATGATGATGGTAGTCGAATTTTTTTTAAATATTGTCAGATTATTGGATTTCCGAAACGTTTATCTATCTTTAAATATTTTCAGGTTATTAGATACATGGGAACGTTTATTTATCTTTAAATGTTGTCAGGTTCTTAGATACCCAGGAACGTTTATCTACATTAAAAAAAAAGTTCAAACTAGCTGTATCCTCAACGAATATGTTATAATTAGTGCATGATATAGATATAGAATAATACCTGCCGTAGAAGAATGGATATGATTACTGTGGACGCGGTTCCGCCAAGGGTCACTGGGCACGGGCACTAGCACTGGACAGTGGCACTGAGCACTGCAACTGGGCAGTGGCACTGAGCCGAATAGGATGGAGCGATCATAAACCCCGCTCTTGCTTCCCATGGCACGTTCATAATGCGATCTGTGGGAAATGACGTTTTATAGGATGCATGGATTCCATGGACAGTCAGGCGCACCAATATATCCATTCTGGAAGAAGAACTAAGTACCTACAGCATAACCTAAGAAAAATTACATCTATATGATTTTCACTGTTGTTTTCTTGAATGAATGTATTAATGAAATGGAATCTTGGAAGATTAAATTAACCCACTTGCCAACATCCGATCGAGCTGAAACTCGGCAGATAGACTCGTTGTCTATGACAAATTCAATCTATCAATCTTTTGCTAGCAATAACAAATACACACGTGAAAATATATGCATATTTCTGAAATTGGGTGACATTACAGACATACGAAATAAATGTCGGTCGCTTCCAATTGGTATTTGGCTCAATTGTTAGCGCGGTTGACCCCAGTCCTTGGGAGGACAGTTCAGTCCTCAGTCAAACCAAAAAATATTTAAATACCTACTCTATTAATGAAAATAGATTAAATTTTAGTAAAAAAACTTTTACCTTTTTTTAATATTAACTTCACACAGGAGGCTTCGAGGAAAATAATTTCTCTTAGGGCCCTGTCATCCTTGAAGTTGTTCTCTGGAAAGAAGGGGAGGATGTTCTGGGCAAGAAACAACGTGTGTCCATCCATCTCGACCACTGCGGTTGGGGTTGGTTCGAGTGGTGATTGTCTGGAGAGGTCATAAGGCCTCCCTCAACCAGCCTCACCCGATCCGTGGATATATGTTGGGGTGATCTATGACAGAGATGTTGGTTATTGGTTGGATATTCGTCGGAGTGATCACAATTTTATTACTGTTTTAACGTCATTGTTCTTAAATCTCCGTGAGTGGAGGAGACTTTTTCACCAGAGAAATCGGAGTGGAGGTCACGATTCTCAATAATGAAACAATGACCGAAGAAGAGTGGATTTTCGATTACGTGATATTGGTGGCGTTTTATCCGTTTTTTTTCGTCTGCACAATGCACACGCAAAATGCACAATGCCCGCAGATACTATAATTATTACTGTACGCAAGCGCTGACACATTAGTTCTCCTGCGACCCGTGACTCATGATAGCAACTTACGTTACCTGGCTTTTTAAAAAGAAAAATAACCAATCCAGATTATTTTTTTATTTTTTTTATATTAACTCCACACAGGAGGCCCTGAAGAAAATAATTTCCCTCAGGGCCTATGTCATCTTTGGGGATGCTGTGTGGAGGGTCTCTTTGTGGAAAGGAAGGAGTGAACATGAGTCTTGAAGAGTCCCATGTTGTAGGAGGGAGGAAACACAGAGGCCGGTAGCTCGTTCCACAGCCGAGCTGTTGAACTTAAGAACGAATCGTAGGTTATGTACAAATAACTTCATAATTTTTTGTTCATCACTATCCTTAAATGTCAGGTATTTCCAAAACATATACAGAGTGTCCGGGGAAAAGTGTACTAACTTCGGGAGGTGATTCTACATAAAGATAGAAGTGAAAAAGAAAATGTACTTTTTTCGAAATTCCAACTCTTTTTCCAATTCTAAAATATTTTTCATGGAAGAATATTTATTTTCACATACAAACAATTCAACTTTTTATCTTAAGGGGGAAGTATCATAAATACCGCTAAACATCACTTTGTATTTACCTAGTAAAAGGAATACCACTAATAATTTATCTAAAAATTCTATAGGGGTAGTTAGAAAAATGTCTTATGTTACCAGTGAATTAACTTTTTTTATCGTAAACTTTTTTATTCTATATGAAATACACATTGCAACTTTACGTAAAACTTCAAAAATGCCTTCGCTGGAAGCAGAATAGCTCCTATCAGAGAGATTTTTTTTTAAATCCATCGGTCATCTCAAAGTAAATATGATACAGGTCATTTAAAATAAATAAAAAACACTTTAACATATATGGATTTTTGTTGTGATTCAATTAAACTTCCCGAATATTTCAATTATTTTCCGTCATACAAAATCCTATGGATGAAATCATTGTCCATGGCTTGACCGAACACCGCCACTCACTGCCAGTCTCGAGGTGAATTCGGAAGTGAGAGCACGCTTATTTTGTTTATTCTCCAGTCCTCAGCCAACTTTCAAATTTCTAATAGGAATCCAGAGGAGATTGGTGCTATAGCCAAGGGGTAAGTGGAAATTAAATATTATTTATTATGTAATATATAATTTGAAACATGTTTTACGGTCTCAACTTTTTTTTACCTTTTTCAGGTACCAATACGTAAATAATAAAGGGGCACATAAATGGGAAATAATAAAGGGACTCGCGCGTACAGCGCCTTAAGAAAGAGACCGCTCCACTGGAAGAAAAGAAGAATAAGGTTTGTCAAAATACATCATTCCGATGGACACGTTTTCTACAAATTTTTACCGACTTCTATCGAAGTCGGTAAAACGGAGTAGGTGGTGGCTTGAACTCGGATCTAATTTCAAAATGCATTATTTCGGCATCAATCATAAATTTCTCCAGTTCTCTACCGATTTAGTTCGAAATCGGGATTAGGGAGTTTGGATGTGCACTGAACTCGGATCTAATGTCAAAATGCATAATTTCAGCATCCATCTTGGATTTCTTCAGTTCTCTGCCGATTTAGTTCAAAATCGGGATTAGGGAGTTTGGATGTGCATTGAACTCGGATCTAACGTCAAAAAACATAATGTTGGCATCCATTTTGAATTTATCGAGTTTTCTACTGATTTGTTTCAAAATCGGGATTAAGGAGTTTGGATGTGCACTGAACTCGGATCTAATGTCAAAATGCATAATTTCAGCATCCATCTTGGATTTCTTCAGTTCTCTGCCGATTTAGTTCAAAATCGGGATTAGGGAGTTTGGATGTGCATTGAACTCGGATCTAACGTCAAAAAACATAATGTTGGCATCCATTTTGAATTTATCGAGTTTTCTACTGATTTGTTTCAAAATCGGGATTAAGGAGTTTGGATGTGCACTGAACTCGGATCTAATGTCAAAATGCATAATTTCAGCATCCATCTTGGATTTCTTCAGTTCTCTGCCGATTTAGTTCAAAATCGGGATTAGGGAGTTTAGATGTGCATTGAACTCGGATCTAATGTCAAAATGCATAATTTCAGCATCCATCTTGGATTTCTTCAGTTCTCTGCCGATTTAGTTCAAAATCGGGATTAGGGAGTTTGGATGTGCATTAAACTCGGATCTAACGTCAAAAAACATAATGTTGGCATCCATTTTGAATTTCTCGAGTTTTCTACTGATTTGTTTCAAAATCGGGATTAAGGAGTTTGGATGTGCACTGAATTCGGATCTTATGTCATAACTTCAGCATCCAGCTTGAATTTCTTGAGTTTTCTGCCGATTTGGTGCAAAATCTGGATTACGGAGTTTGGAGATGGACTTTGCGAGACTAGTGTGAAGGTGCTTTCAACGATTCTACCGATTCCTTTCAAACTGTCGCTAAGATTGGGAACAATGTCTATCAGATCCATTGATAAATGCACTGAATTTCGTTGATGGCTAATTCCGGTTAGTAGTATTATAAATAAATTATTAAAAAAATATATATATATGAGAGAGAGAGAAAAATAAATATAAAATAATATATTACCGGTAACATGCATAGTAAGAATTACAGTGTATTTTATACAATGTACAAAAAACTTTTTTAACAGCCTTAACCACAAAGAAAGCCAAAGTTTTGGCACTTTTCGAGGATATTATGCTAAAAACATGAAAAAAGTATTTTTAACCAAGACATTTAGATAATTTTATATCAGCGCTAACTCCTTCTTTAGCCGACGTTTCGGACAGCGTTGCAGTGTCCATCATCAGGGCAGATCCGGTAGATCCGATGATGTGTCCGGTAGATCCGAAGACACATCTTCGGATCTACCGGATCTGCCCTGATGATGGACACTGCAACGCTGTCCGAAACGTCGGCTAAAGAAGGAGTTAGCGCAACACGGCATAACACCCCAAAAACAAACAACAAAAATGCTTTTGGCCGTGAGAATCTAAAAACTAACCAATTTTATATCAATTTTTATCAACTTCTTTATATCTATCTTAGACTGTGTTTTTTTCTTAGTTTATGTACTTCATTCTACTTTTTTTGTATATCTAAGTTAATATTGTAAAATATATTCTTTCCCGAGTACGAAAAAAAACATTGAAATAAATTTTCAAATTACATTCATGATTTACAAATAAACTTTTTTTCCATTTCTATCGCACTAAATATATAATCAAAAAATAGTTCTTGGTATCCGGTAATTGACGGATACACCAGAGCTAAACGAAGAAAACCACTTTAAATATAAAATGATACGTTAATGTTAGCTCAGAGGGTTGGAGCTGGCAACACGGTATCACAACCTCATACATAAGCTCACTTTTTAACACAACCTCAAATAACACATCTGCCCTGATGATGGACACTGCAATGCTGTCCGAAACGTTGGCTAAAGAAGGAGTTAGCGCAACACGGCATAACACCCCAAAAACAAATAACAAAAAAAAAACAAAAAATAGTTGTCGTAACTTAATTTTACGATTTCCCTTTTTTCACACCCATTGCTTTCTGGTAATATTATATTTTTAAAAAAAAGTTATTGTCATTACACAAACCATACAATCAAATTTATGAACCAAAAATCTTTTCCAAGTCAAAACACGATTAGATTCTATGTGACTTTGAGTAAAAAACTGAGACGTCAAAAAAGGTCCAGGGCGTAAAAGATGTGACTGTATATCCATTATTTTGCTAATATGATTTTTATTCTGTCAAGTTGTATCCATTATTTAGTAAATAAATATTAATTTTATAAAGCACGTGTATTTTTATTTCGTATTTTATCAAAATGCTGACTGATTTATCAAAACCGTGTCAATCATCCCCCTATCTACTCAAAAGACGCGGTGTTGGTTTTGAAACCGCAGCTGTTCTAGCGGCCGACCGATTCATTTACAAGTAGCAATAATACCTAACTGTACTGAAGTCGAGATTTGATACTGTCCCCTTAAAACGAAAAAAGTTTTTTGTCTTTTCTACTTCTAAAATCATGTAGAATCACCCCCCGAAGCTGTGCACTTTACCTCCGGACCCCTTGTACATGTTTTGAGTCCTTGTATTTTTACAAATTAATGATTATACATTTTATAACATGTTTTGACTACGTAAGTGATTGAGTGGTTACGATCCTTGGCTACGATTCCCAATAGACTACGAAATCCCAACAGCATGTGCAAGTAAATTGTATTTGACTGATTTGTATTATTTCACAATTTATTAATTTTAAATAATCGACAACATATTTGCGGCATGTTCCAGAGTGGTAATTACTCTCAGGATCGCCCTGGTGGAAGACCACAATTCAGAATTGAAACGTTGCTTGAAATAGCTTAAATCGTATTTGGTGACCAGATCTGAACATCTAGGTGATTATCCACCTTCCTCTCTTCATCTCCTTTAGCCTCACAACGAGCCCCAATCGGGGATGCCATAGCCCCACTTGCAACATGCGGTTAGGAGCAGTTGCGACACATAAAAAGATCCTCCCCTCCTCAACACTATAAGACCATACCCCGAAAACATCAAACGCGATACATTATTCTTATTCTGGTTCCTCTGTAGGTTAGCTACACGTTTGGAACTGTATCAAATTCAACAAGTAGTTTATATATTGAGCTAGAGTGCCTACGCAATTTATGTAGATAGGTACACTCCACGGTTCATAATGAAACAATTTAGTAAGTAGGTACTTTTGTATACATGGGATTTATTGGTCTATCAAAATAAGTACTGTTTTCTAACTCCTATTCCCCTACCTACCCCTGCGGCTCGGCTGTCACGGTGACTGCTCCGAGCATGTGTCGCGTCTCTTATCTGCCACCATCTAAAACACGTCCGTCAAATGGAAAGCAGTGGTGGTCAGTGGTCACGATTTATTTGCAATCGGTAAATATTTTTACAATTTTTTTATTTTCTGATAGGAATAAAAAAATTATTTTTGAGTATTGTTTTAAAAATAATTTCACAAATAATGTTGTTATTTTTTTTTTATATTTGGTGTTAGGTTTGCTTAACGGGCGGCTAAATAAAATACTTAGAAAATTGCGGTTAGAAATGTTTCCGGTTTCTGTTCTGTTTTTCAAAGGGGCTTAACCAAAAACTTTAGTCTCTCTTAAAACAACAAAAACTTACTACAAATACCGATAACGCATACTACGTTTGGTCAACGAAACTTTAAATACTTTGCGACAAGACTCTACATCATTCTTCCAGACAACATAAAACAATATAATTCACAAAAAAAATTCAAAGATAATGTAAAAACTTGGATCAAAAATAAGAATAGGGCCTTTACCGGTGCATTTGACGGCCGGCGTGGTCTAGTGGTATACGCTTTTGACTACAGATCCGAAGGTCGCGGGTTCGAACCCGGCGTGCGCAAATAAATTTTATTTGATTAATTTGTGTTATTTCACAATTAATTAATTTAAAATAATATATAGTATATTTGCGGCACGTTCCAGAGTGGAAGATACTCTCAGTATCGCCCTGGTGTAAGACCACCATTCAGAATTGAAACGTTGCTTGAAATGGCTTTAGCCGTGTTTGGTGACCAGATCTGAATAGCCAGGTACTTCCCCACCTTCCTCTTCCCCATCTCCCTCCCCTCCCCAATATACCCTCAGCCTCACAACATACCCCAATTGGGGATGCCATAGTCTCACTGGCTCCAGACGGGAGCAGTTGGGACTCTTGTGCGGTATTACTGTAAAAAAAAAAAAAAAAAAAAAATTCACCCAAATTCTCAGTTATTGAAGTCACCACATTATTGAGCGAATACATCTTAATACAACTATAGGTATTTTCAAAGGTATTAGGAACTAACATGAAAAATTCTGCCTCAACACAGGCTCGCCTAGTGAGGCGGTATTTGAGAAACCTCAACTAACTGTCCTTTTATTTTCTTTTTACCTTCATCAAATAAACCTTAAAAAAAGTACTTACAAATCAATGTACCATAATATGCATTTATTGTTGTAATTTCCTTAAACTTGCAAACTTCCTTAAATAAAGACAAATTTATTATTATTATTAACGGCATAGTAAGCATTTTTTCATATTCTACAATATTCCGAATTTCCTGGTTTAATTCTAATTGTAGAAAAATTTTCGCCTTCGAGAGCTTTTTGTGGTTTCTGCTTGGTTTCCGTTTTATAAAATACGATAATTATTCTTGATAAAATTTTAGATAACTTTCGCAACGATAAAAATTTGTTTGATCTTGAACCTAGCAAAAAATTGCAATTAAAACCAATTCTTTATTAAAAAAATTACAATATAAAATCGGTTTGCGACACAACCGACTGCTAAGGTAACCATTTCAAGATGTATGTACCCTGCCTCCTGCGGCCCGCGAACATTTTAAAAATGGATAAATTGCTCCTACGGCTAAAAAGGTTCATTATCACTGGTATAGTTTGTACCACTTCACTGACGACAACTGTAAATATGTAAATACAAGTTTTGAAGTTTTTTTTAAGATTAATAAATTAACATTAGTTTTGAGTTTTTCTCATCTTCACAAGTTGTAAGTGGGTGATGTATTTTAAATAAGATCTATATTAAAATGCTTAAATAATAAAAGAATAAATAAATGTACACGACTTTTATACGCTTTTTAGCAATAAGAAAGTTTATTTTAGTATCTTTATCTAATCAATAAAAAATAAAAATAAGAAAACTAGTCATTTTTGGTCGGTTTTTAGTAGGTGTGATAAAAATTGGTTTCTATAATACCGTGGATTTAGGATCACAGGGGCCTATCTACAAAAACCTAGTTTTGAGATAAACGCAAATGAAGATGGCATGCTCATATGCCCAACAGTATTTTCAACTGATACGCCCAACTGTAGCTCTTAAACGGCTGTACGTACGATATAAAGCTTCGTGTCACTAATTAATATGATTATGACATAACACCAGTTTTTGTAGTTGGGCCCCAGTGATACTAATTCCCCGATATTCTAATGTTAATTCAAATGTACATTGGATTAAAAAATGTTCGTAAAAAAACTGTAGAATATTTTTCCGATATGTTTATTAAAAAATGGAAATAATTGTGTATTTTTCAGGACTAGTAAAATATTTCCGTTAGTTCTCATATGATTCAAGTCTGGAAACTACAATTTATAAATAAATAATGATATTTTTTACTCTGGCGACTATTTAAACATTGTACATAAGAAATATGATAGTGAATATATGTGAGTAAATTGTATTTCTTAGTCCTCCTAGCTAGGATTACCTGTGCTGAGACGGACTAAAGTTATTAATTTCTGTTTTATTTGTTTGCTATATCGTTTTTTATGTTTTTTTCAGAGATTTGTCATTAATCTCTTTCAGTCAGATTTTTATTATTGATTTGTAATCATTAAAATTTTCTATTCGCTTTATATCTGGAGGAAGGGTGTTGTGGAGTTTTGTCGCCAAGTAAATGTAGTTTCTTTGTCCTAATGTGGTTTTATAACCTGGAATATTGTTTTATGTATCGGAGAGGATTCAGTATTATTGAATAGTTTTAATAATATATTTTTAACATACATTTGTTGTACATTTGGTACTACAAAACTATTGAAAATTTCAATCGAAAGCGTTCTTATGGGTACTTTCATTGTGTTTTTATGATTCCTTTTTGAATTATGTTCAGGTTGTGTATATACTTAGATACAGCAGATCCCCGTACTATAATTCCATATTCAATACGAGAATAACATAAATCACAATAGATTTGTTTCATGTCCTTTTTATTTACCATCTTACTGGTCGTATTACGATTAAATAATATTTAAATAAAGTAACCGGACGCCATTTTTTCGAGCACTTTTAAATAATAATATGGTGAATGTTGCGCAATGCAGCAAACTTGATGGCATATATTTTCGACGAAATTTATTGAAAGCAGTATAAAAAAATTATAATTCGTTCAGGGTCATAGTAATCCCAGGTTTTGAGAGTATTCCCTTGAAGAGTATTATCTCCTCAGAGGTAAGTGAAAGGTGGTATGAGTAAATTTGACTAACATTGCAGTTATTTAAACGAATACGGAAAAAACTTTTTTACTAAAGAATTTACTAAACCCTTTTTAAGAAGAAGAACAATTATATATATATTTTTTTTTTAAACAAAGTAGACATATTTTTTTTACTGAACAAAGATCTAAAATAACACAGCATTATTGACTTACAGTTTATCAAAGTCATTGCAATTTTCCCCATAAATAGATTTATTGCATTTTTTAAAGTAGGTTGTGCTGTATCATCGTTTTGAATTAGTATTTGTATAATATCGATGATAAATATTGATGATATCCTAAACAAAACCGTACCATTCAAAAACACAGCAAATCTCAGGCAAAAATACATGTTACCAATTCCGATTTGTAAAAAAACTTTGGGTCAGCAAAACTACAAATACTTAGGAACAAATTTCTTCAATAAATTGCCAGAAAATATAAGATCACTAAATGATAGTTTCAAAGAATTCAAAATATACTGAAAACCTAAACTAAATTTTAAAAAACGTAAATAAATAAAAGAAAAACAAAAATTTTAAAAATAAAATAAAAATCTAAGAAACTAAACAAATAATACCTCATCCCATACACACAAGCAATTGCTTGTTATGGGAGAACATTGAAAAATAATAAATATTAATCATATCATAATATCTTTTATCTTATTACTAGTGAAATATATATATATATATATATATATATATATATATATATATATATATATATATATATATATATATATATGTAAATCACACATTGTAATTTTTTTTATTGAATAAAATAAAATAAAATAAGTTTAAGGGTTTTAGTGAGTAAGAAATACCCATAGAGTTTTGCGAGTCGCCCTGATACTGTTCAGCGGTCTCCAAGCAAGATGTTAATCTGTCTGCCATTAGTTAGGTCACAACCATGTAAAGGAAACAGCACGAATAGGGTGGCATGGCTGCACCCGCATCTTATTTAAATATGTGAGTAAATTTTACTCATTAGTACCCTTATAGGGTTAAGATGAGACAATACCCTAAAATAAAGCAAGAATCCTAACGACGTAAGTGAAGCAGCTTTGGACAAAAATATGCGACGCGAGTCCTTGGTGTATTAGACAGATCTGCGGTTGAATTTGCCCTATCAAATCTCTAAAATAAACTGGGAATCTTAACGACATATGACGGACGACAATGGACGGACCTACGGTCGCATTTGCCCTAGCAGGCCTAGAAACCCGATATTTCCGTGGAGTTTATTTAAATTATTTCTGATGAAAGTATTACTAAATTTTTTAATGTTTCTAGAAGTTACTAATTCATTGTCTAGAAAAATAAAATCTGGTGCTTACCGCTAATTTTATAGTTGAAAAACGTTTTATAAAATTTTCAAACCGTTTTACGTAAAATACTTTAATGGTAAGATCCCGTTTGTATTAATCTTAAATATAAATAACTTACATCCGTAAAGGGATCCCTCTAGAAACATTTGAGATTTTAGTAACACGTTCATCCGAAATCGAGCAAACCCTCGTTATTAAAGTCATATGTCGCCTTAAGAATATTGCAATGAACAATTAAATTACGTTTTCCTATTTTACGACAAAATTTCTGGTACTCCACTGACAAAAAGTTTTAGTGGATAACCTCAAAAAGCCTCAAAAATTTCCATAATTTTCTCACGCCGACCACATTGGTCAGCCCGACCCATTGGTATGTCGCAGGAGGCCAGGAGGGCGAAAAGGTAACTGACTCGTCAAACAAACCATGGCCGTGAAGCTATGAAGTCGAACCTTTTTGTTCGCGTTTTAGCAAATATTGTAAGAAAAATTTTGGTGGGTACTAGTATTTAATTACATACTGGTAATTAAATGTTTTAAAATCATCATACAGTTTTATTCCAATAATTAATAATTATTTAAATAAATGGGTAAAACTCATTAAAATGTATTCAAATAATGCATTATAAAAACTCTTGACAGAAATTTGATAAAAATACAATTTGTAACAGGTAGGTATATATTTGTAATAGGTAGGTATATATTTGTAATAGGTAGGTATATATTTGTAATAGGTAGGTGTATATTTGTAATAGGTAGGTATATATTTGTAATAGGCAGGCATATATTTTTATGTTTGAATTAGATATGTTTTTGTGAACTTTCGTTTTTGGAATATTTCTTCTAGTTTTCCCGTAACTCTCCACTTACAATCTACACCCTGAAGATCATTGTTTTACAGTTTTTGACTTATGTGACAGTACCACTTTAATAAAGTCTTTAAAGGGAATAAAGGCGGGAAAGGCCATCCCGCAAAACAGAAAAAATACTAAATTGTTGTCATCCAATTTTTTTTACACAATTTTAAGATGTAAAAGACGTAAAAACTCGTAATTAACTACAACAAAATAAAAATAATATTATAACACTTTAAAACCTGTGTCATCCATTTCATTCAGTAAATACCATCAGGAGTCACATCTGCTCCCAACTCCCAAGCTCCCAAGCTCCCAACTAATTGTTATTGTGTCGCCATTTTACATTTTTTTCTCATTAATCGTATTATTGAGTTTTTTAAATGCCATCCATTTTTGTTTGGAAAAGCGTCCATACTGACCAAATTGTGATTTGAAAACGATATCATTACTTTCAAAAATATATATGTACCTATATCAAATCGTTTCTTTAAATTAAGATTTTTATTAAATACAACTTCGTTGGATACTGCTTGGTTAGTATAAATAACAAAGGTACTGTTTGTTTAGCATTAAAAAATAGAAAAATTAAAAAAATTATATCTGGGGTAGATTTAGGACGGGTTGTTTCACAGAATTTGAACAATTCATCAAATGTGGAAGCTTATTTTCGTGTTCTGTGAAGGTTCTATTCAAGTTAAATTATCATATCATTATTGGACAGGGGCTTTACAAAACTGAAATAATAACAGAACTTAAATAGAACCTTTACAGAACTTGAAAATCATATTTGAAATTTGATGCATCGTTAAAATTTTATGAAATAACCCCCTCCCTTCTTAATCAACTTTAAAAACATAGGGTATTTTAAATTTCAATAAAACAAGTATGATTTGAGATTTTCACGGCCGAAATTATTACAGTGATTTGTTTTTCAGGTATTATGCCGTGTTGCGCTACCTCCTTTTTTAGCCAACGTTTCGGACACCATTGTAGTGTCCATCGTCAGGGCAGATGTGTAATTTTGTGTAAATGTGTAATTTTGTGTAATTTAATTTTGTGTAAATGTGTAATTTTGCAGATGTGTAACATTACACATCTGCCCTGATGATGGACACTGCAATGCTGTCCGAAACGTTGGCTAAAGAAGGAGGTAGCGCAACACGGCATAATACCCCAAAAAAAATCACTATAATTCAATTTAACAAAGTTTTATTCGTTAGTTTGTTCTTCATAAAGTTTTAAAAACTCAACCCGTAAAAACAGTTCTACGTCAGTTTCTTTATATATAATTACATCTGTATTCAATATTTTTTGTTTGACTGAGGATTCTACCTTCCTCCCCAGGTACTGGATCTTAAGTGCTGTGAGCTTTTTAAATGTATTTATAAAAAACACATACACATACACTCACAAAAATTGGTTAGACTGAGGATTAAACTTCAGAGACTAGAGACAACCGCGCTAACAACCTAGCCAAATCCCAGCTGGGTAGGACCGACGTTATCCAATTTCATAGAAATTTACATTTGTCCCCGAGTGTACGTGTGATTCCCACCAAAGTTATTAGAATGCATTGTCATCGACAGAGAGTTTCAGCTCAATCGAATGCCAGTGAGATATATGCTGTGAAGAAGAATGAAATAGAGAGGAGAAGGAAATGCGGTGGAGGAAGGTTGGGATATTCCTATATATTCAAATCTGGTCGTCAAACCCGGCAAAATCCATTTGAAGCAACGATTAGATTCTGATTTATGGTCTTTCACCAGAGCGATACTGAGATTATCTAGCACTACCACTGTCCTCAAAATGGGTTCATTTTCCTCTGAGTAATAAAGTTGTTCGCGTGACTGACATACGCACTCAACATTAAAAAATTAACAAAGAAGCTAGTGTCAATGATGAGATTTAATGATTTATGTGAAATGGCACATTGTTCTACATAAATTGGCATTGTCTGTATTAATTTGGAAAACGCGAATTCCCATGGTCCAATTGCTCGAGTTCAGTGGTGTCATTCCCCGAACTAATTTGAATTCGGAACCCTGGCTGGTCCATTTCTATGGTTGAACCCTGGTTTCGGCAGGAAGGCACCTCATGGTCTACTGAATCTATGGTCTGCTATTTGACAGATGACAGATGCGACAACCACAGCATATCAAGGGCATAACGCGAGGTTAAACAGTGCTGAATAGCCGAGGTTATGTGCTTTTATGACTACAAAATACTATACATTAATGATGGGTATTGTCGACTTACCATTTCGAAATTATCAATCACTTAAATAAAATTTTAATAATCGATTGAAGTTTTCGTATTGCAACGAGAGAGTTTAACCAATACCTCCTAGGTTTAACACGAGAACGAGTCGTAAAAACGATCCGTTCTCATAATATCAACTACGTACAAATTTCGAGCATGAGTTTGGCATTTGCCGTATCTCCCGGGCGTGCATCGATGACACGAAAAAACCAATGACGCAAGTTTTTCGAAGCAAATAAGCTTGTTTAGCTCACCTTTACAGTTTTTTGGACGTATTATGCTTTCGAACAAATCGGAGCACAAGACGATGTGGGTCGTAGGGGCATTTTTTCCGTCTGGGGTTATTACAAACATTTAGTTTACACCAAATAAATTAGAAATGTAGGGTTTGTATTGAGCATGAAGGTCGACATTTTGAAAACTTTTTGTGATTCAATAATAAACAATTAATGATAATTATTATTTAGTTTTATATAGCTCAACCTTTTAATAATATTATTTAATATTTATACATATATACCGAAAAATTTCACCGGTTTTAAAATTGTTGCGAAAATTACCATCACTACTTCGAGCTGTCTATCACTTTTGATGGCGGTAATTTCGGCAGGAAATGACAAACACTTTTTTCGGCTTTGGTAGGTAACATCAAACATTTTTGATCGAATTAATTGTATGACACCATCATTGCATATTATTGCACTTATTAGCCGTCTCTAATGCATTCAGCATTCGAAGCGCCTGGTCAAATTGAAAACCTGAAATGAAATAAATGAATATGAATCTATGTACATACCTACATACGAATAATTCCCTAATTCTCAACTTATAATACTTTCCCGGGGTTGCCTTCCCATTTTACGATAACACTCATTAGTAATTTATTTTAATTACAGGAAATACAATTACAATTTTTAATCAGAGCGCCAAAATCAAAACGTCCGTCCCTTCCAGATTCTTACCCACCGGTCATATATTTTTCCCTCCCAGATTTTCTTCTTCCCTTCCTTATAAAAAACCTCCACACAGCATTCCCAAAGGACAGGCTCTAAGGGAAATTATCTTCCTCATGGCCTACTGTGTGGAGCTAATGTAAAAAATATCACCCTTTTATCCCTCACGGGACGGTATGAAATCAATATCGCCTGTTACACGATGACGCGGGTCTGCACCATGCATCCCCCTGGTCTGCACTCTGCAGATGTCAATGTAGCTAGTAAACTTTCAGTATTGCAGACTTCTGTTTTACCGTCCCGCATATATCACTGAATGTCGTCGTCGAAGCATGTCTTCGAGTGAGTCAAATAACGACGAGGCTGCGGAAATTTACATTATTTATTCACAATGCTTCTTGGTATGTGCCTAAATAAATTCGTAAGAATATTTTAATGGCGTTTTTTAACAAAAAAAATATAAAACAAATATATGGAACGAAGCGCTCTCGGTATCACGCATTCTTACTGCACCCGGTTTATGTTGACTGCTACTTTACCGATCCGTGAAAGAGCGGATTAAAAAAAAATTCCTTTAGAAATGTTGTCAACGAGTGGCACATTCAATACATTTTGAAATCATTTAGCAACTACTTATTGATACAATGCTAAAATCGCAGATCTTTAGTCTGTAGGTCATGTATCATAATTTTAAAGCATTTTATTATTTAATTTATTTTTTCGTAGTTTTAAAATATCAATGTTTGCGAAACATGAAACAAGACGTTTGCCCATATTATGGTGAACATTTTTAACAATAGTTTAAAGGTAGGTTCATATTGGGTCGACGCTACATAAGCAACGCATTACGATACCTGGGCTAATTTCAATCCATACATTTTCTATGAAAATAGATGCTTTAGAAACACGCAACGTTGCAACCAGTGGCGTAGCTAGGTAACCAAGGGCCCTGGGGCAAATAAAAAAATGGGGCCCCACTGCTATGTAAACTGATTAGGTTTTATCAAATAAAAATATGAAATATACAAACACTTTAAAAATGCTAAGCTACTTAAGTTTTTTGAAGTGAAACTTCTTTACGCGCGTTATGCAATTTCGAGGACCGGAGTAAAACCAACTCATGACCGTCATGAAAAACCGTGATCATTTCGCTATAGGAGCCTAGCCAATATTATATACCTACTTTAGGTCACTCTCCAAACTCAGCTTCGCGGTCTAGAGGCTGAGTGCAGGATTGTCGTCGTGAAGAACCGAGGTTCGATCCCCGCTTTAACTATTTTTTTTTTCTTTTTGTGATTTTTTTAATAATATTTTTTTTTAAAGTGATAAAATGCTCTCGTGCTGCGACTTTTAGATATTTTGACTATATGATATTTTGGTCGAATACGTAATAACCGCGGTCTAGAGGCAGAGCGTTCGACACTCGTTATGCAGGACCCGGGTTCGAATCCCATATTTTTATAACTTTTAATTTTTTTTATCATATGCTACTTATAAATATGAAAAGAGAGAGAGAAGAATAATAAAAGTTTCACTTCCGTCGTGCGTAGGCTTGTTTGTGTGCACTGCAGACTGCAGGGCAGGTAATACAAATATTAAACAGTAACAACATAAATTACAATTAATACTTGGTGTAGGTTTGGCTAATAAAACGAAATAGAGAAGATTCAAGGGTTTATTATATAAAGGTCGGGCCTACCAACTGACTAAATAACAATTATATTTACAATTTTTTCCTAGCTTTAGTTTTCGCAAAAGTATCAATGACTTCGTTTAAATCCAGGCTTGATGCGGTTTTGTTTTCAATTGCTATTAGCGATAAATGTCGGAGTCGAGTTTGGCCCATCTTACTTCTTAAAGAATTTTGTTATTATTTTTAATTTGCTAAATGACCTTTCAGATGCTGCAGAAGTGACAGGAATTGTAAAGAATAATAAAATTCCATATTTGCTCATTATTTCCTTACATAATTGGTGAACAGTCCATGCTTGAGTTAGTTGAGGTAAAACTAGATGGTAAATATTAATATATTGAAGTGAAAAACTAGGGCCTATTATATCTGAATATTTTCTTTGGAATTCGTCACACTTTTGTAATAAAGTTGCTTCATCAACATGTAATAAAAATGTTGGTGTTAGAATATCGAATATATGACAGACTGCACTCATACCAATAAAACGTGTATCTAATTGAGATATTACTGTGTCTAGTACATTATTGAAAATCTCAATTTTAAATGTTTTTTCTCGGTTTGGAAATCGGTGATCAGCAGCTAATTCATCAAAATGTTTTAAAACTTTTCTTTGCCTTTTTTTTTTGAAAATCGGTATCGATACCATATTTTTTTGCAGTTTCACTGGCTTTGCACTTGAATAATTCGAAATCATTTCTATAAATTTGCAACTTTGCTTTGGTCTCTGCTAAAACTTTACTCGCCTCACCCAAATTGATGTCGCATTTTTGTAAAGTTTTGGATGCATAATTGATGTCGTTCAATACACTGTGCATGAATTCGCAAAGTAACACGAACTCACTACGCTCATCTTTATTAGGACTCTTTGGAACTATTTCTGATAATGCTTTGATAATATCAAAATAACGAAGTTTTATTGCAGATATCGTATTGATGGTACTGGACCATCTGGTCGGATTTAGTTTTTTTAGAGTGGTGTCCGATTCGCCAGTGAATTTTGACAGTAGATCCATAAATCAACTATCTATAGATTGATAACTCCGCCCTCTTTCCATACGTTTGCTTTCGTCAAGTTTTAACCATAGATCTGGCAAATTTGAATACACCACGCATCGCCGACGTCACAGCACACCATCGACAAAGGATAGAGGAAATTTAAAAAAAAGGCGCAACCATAGACAATTTAATTCTGCTTCGGAACCTACCTAAAACCCAATTCATTAGCCTAAAACATAAGTAAAATGTCACCCAAGACCACAAGGTCCCATCTGACAAAGCCCTGTCCTAAGAAAGAAATGACATTTAAAGTAACTTCCTTTACAGCTCATTTTCTCAGGACAGCGTTTTATCAGAAGGAAGCTGAAAAGCAAACTCATAATTACATATACAATAATTTTATTTTTTAAATATAAACATGAAATACAATAATATAAGCACAAAACACATTTAAAAGGTGAAATTACTGTATCAATATAAAACTAGCTATTGGAAATGATAGTTATTTTCTTTCAACATCCAACGGCAATTGAAAAAAATATTGTCAATTAGGCAGTCAACGATTCAACCTACTGTTTTAGCGTCTAATTACATTATTATTATTTTTGTTTCCCTCCTACTTATCTTATTACTTAAATATTTATACCTTTCATATATAAATAGTAAGTATATAATACTTTTTAGTTTAAAAAACTTTATATGCCTTTTAGATATTTTTAACTTAGGAATAGTACACAACATAAAGAATGTAACAGTGTAAACAGAAAAGTAAATTTAACAATAGGTTATTGTTTTAACAATACATATTCGCACCTGATAAATAAATAGGGTATAATAATAACAAATAATAACACCAAATACAAGAGTAAAATTTAAAGAAGGTGTTGAGAGAATATTCATTATGATGTCAAGTATGTAATATAAAAATAGAACTATATATAAACTAGACATATGAAATAAACTAATTCGACTATTTTTTTATTAACACTAGTCGGTGACTGAAAATGGGCTGCAGACTAATACAGCCAAACTGAATAATGTAAACTCCGCATCAGAGAATATTTGGCTTAAAATTACAAACGATAACAATATTTGACTTGTATATTTATTTTTTCGTTATTATTCTACTACTCATATAGAGATGTCAATAGAAAATGAATTGGCAAGGATACACCACAACCATACAATAGACCTGATTTAATGAGGAGCATGGCAGTTCTACGATATTTAAAAGACGCTTATAGGAACAAATTGTGGTCCTAATTGGTTTTAACTTTTTAAAATAAATTAGTTATGACAACCATTTCGTCCTATATTTAGCATATTTTAAATGTTGCAGTACTGCCATTTTCTTCATGGAGTCAGGTCCATTGTATGGTAGTGTATCCTTGCCAATTAATTTTCTATTGACATCGGTACACCATGCATTGATTATAAATGGTACAGTAATTTTGATAATGAATTGAATAAAAAAAATTTATGTTCGTTACAATAAAGCCAATCAAAATATATATATTTGGCAATGGTTTCTTCAATAACAGGCACAAGATATAAATTTTCGCAATTATAATTCAGTACATACTCGACGACATAATGAATTTCAAGAGCTTTGATAGCAAATTTCTTAGTGGGATCATATGGGTCACCTATGCAAGATATTTTACATCTATGTTCTGCCATCCCCTGTGCAGCAAGAGCAACGCTGCTGGTTGCAGAGAAGACATGACTGGGTCCTGCACTCATTTCTGGAAAAAAATATATCATAGTTCTTGAAGAAATCGAAGTAAAGATTGACATATTAGAGGAAGAAAACTAACAATACTATTCCCTTTTAAGTAATATAAAACAGATATGTACCTCCATGTTCTACTGCCATCCCCTGTGCAGCAAGAGCGACACTGCTGGTTGCAAAGAAGACATGACTGGGTCCTGCACTTATTTCTGGAAAAAATATATCATAGTTCTTGAGAAATTGAAGTAAAGATTGACATATTAGACGAACAAAACTATTCCCTTTTAAGTAATATAAAACAGATATGTAGGTACCTTCATTTTCTACTAGCATCCCCTGTGCAGCAACGGGTACGCTGCTGGTTGAGATGTTACGCTCTGAAATAAATATAATTATTAGATTAACCGAATTAACAAAACATATTATTATTATTATAGGCTGATGCAGTATAGAATACCTTTTAGGATGTAGTCATGATACGTGCTGAACACCATTCTCGAAATGGACTCTCAGAGGTTATGGTTGGAAACTTGTGTCGAATAGTCTCTGTCCGTACATCCTTTCACACAATACGTTTTAAGGACTTTATCGGTAGGCACATAAATGTTATTTATCACACATAAATCAACTGTTTCACACAACCAGATATTTGACAATTTTATGATGACAAACAACGGCGTCTGTCAAACTTTTCTTACAGTTTTTTAGAGGAAGTGAAATGGCGGGAAGCATGAGTCGGCCACCTAGCGGCGAGAACACGCATTACACAGTTTGCGAACCCTCTCTTTCTAGCGCACGAGTCTTATGGTAAAGTGAGCGAGAAACAAAAAAAATACGCATCGCCTACGTCACAAACATAGATTTTTACCATGTCTATAATTTGTGTTGACGTTTTCAAGCGGAGTTATACCCCCCTGAGTAGATCCCAACGTTTGATGCTGTTTCCTGAATTTAGGGGAATTCCATAGGCATAACTTTTGAATTTCTCTTAACTGAGTTGTCATGATTAAAGTGGGGTTGCAAGTTGCAACCTGTCATATTTATTTTGAAAATGGGAGAAATTTCCAAAAGTTCAGTTCGATCGAGATCTCTGGCAAGGATTCGAGGGCCCCCTGAGCTTGAGGGCCCCGGGGCACTGCCCCGCGTAGCCCCTGGGTAGCTACGCCGCTGGTTGCAACCCAGTTTGATCCTACCTTTATTGTTCTATTTTAAGAGAGTCGTTGAAGTTTGAAATTACCCCAGCAGAAACTGTTGCCCATTTGGGCGCAATTGCCTCCCCATACCCCGCATAGATTTCCAAACAATGACATTCGTTCAGTATATTTGACATTATTTATGTTTTCGTGTCTTTTCATTCTTTCTTACAACCAAACTGAAAATTACTCAGTTTTGTGTAAAAAAAAAAAAAATTAAA
Source organism: Hesperophylax magnus (assembly GCA_026573805.1). Taxonomy (NCBI): domain Eukaryota; kingdom Metazoa; phylum Arthropoda; class Insecta; order Trichoptera; family Limnephilidae; genus Hesperophylax; species Hesperophylax magnus. Next base: position 6,760,248 of record JAIUSX010000061.1, on the reverse strand, counting down.
ATACTTTTTTTCGACCCATATACAAAAGGAACCGGTTCCTAAAAAAATATTATCGGCAATCCAGCTACCGCCAAGTCGCCGGGACAACGTGACATGAATATCGACCATCACTACAGCTGTCAGCTGTCACTTTCATATGTCACCGGTTGGTGAACATGGCTGTATATTGTTTTTTTGCATTTATTAATAAAACCAATACGTTTACTGAATCACAGTTATATACATAATATTATTAGGTTATTTTCTCAGTGTCAGTTGAATAATGTTTTATAGCATCTAGATCAATTGTGAGGTTAGTTGACTTATATTGAATCCAGCTCCCTTTTTGTTTGTACAATTCAATTATTCTACGAAAATTAAAATAAAAGATTTGCAATGGAAGAAATAGAATACAAGCTCAAGTCGAAGAATGTCATTCTTGTGACGGAGGCGGTTGAGAGATTAATCGACTTGATAATACAAGCATCTGGAGACAGCCTGGAGATGGAAGAGACAGTCTATCCACTGACGTTCCTGAAGGATAAGTGCACGTCAGAAGATCCCGTCGTGAGTCTGACGGCCAGCAAGGGTTTCCTCAGCCTCATCGCGGGAGGTATTCTGGATGCCTCTCCAGCCATGTCCGTTGCCATGTCCATGCTACCATCGGCCAAGTAAGTTTCTATTTGATGTTATCAATTAATTAACCCTTATTACATTAAACAATGCACCACTCTCTCACAGAGGAGGATCTAAGCCACCCCAAAAACCGAGCAAGTGTCCAATTAGTAAAAGCTGCGAATTATATTAGTACTTACATACAAAATATGCTAAAAACAAAAAACACCACTATCCATGTTTCGTAAATTTTCTATATTTGGTTTACATTTAAGTTGTCGTATTTACGCTTGTGAGAAAACTCCAATTTGTAATCTTATTATATAAACAAAAAACGTGGCAGAACAGAAACACATGCGACAGTTGCTAGAATACACAGAAGACTAACCGAAATGTCCAAAAACAACAATATTGGAGCCTGGGGCCTGGTAAAATAGTCAGCTTTAGGAAGCTAGATGGCAGTATGTACATGTAGTAACTTAGTGTGTAAGATTAAAACCGTCTACTCATCTGCGAGCTGTAACCGTTACCAAAAAGCGTGGTTCAACAATTTACCAACGGTTATGGTTACAGGTCGCAGCTTTAGATAACCCAATTCGTCCAGTATAGGCACAACTACTGAATTTGAAATACAAATATCGACCAAATTTATTACAATGGATTTTAAAGTAGTAAATATAACGGCTGATTACTAAGAGAGTACTTTATATGCACTTCTTTGTAAATTAAAATGTTTGACTGCAAATAGTGAGCATAGGTTGAAGGCCGCTGGGTCAGCGCAGCCAATTCAAATATTTTCTCTCATCCAATGATTTTTTTTACATAATCTTTACTTCAATTTTGGTGTGTTTTTCGCCCACCGTGCCTGTGTTCTAAAAGACAATTTATCTAATTAGCTTTTTTGGTAAGAATTACAATGCATTGTTAATGGTGTTTCCCTGTACCATATTTTAATTTTAAAGTTAAATTCCGAGTTATGGAGTCATTTTCTTGTTAATGTTACAGTGAAGTCAAAACATTATTAAAATTTCTAGAAATGGAATTATTTTCTAGGAATTATTCTGCTATCACCTCAATAATATCAGGAATCTTGGCGCTCATAGCAGAACAGAAGATGTCTGCAGAATCAGACTATGTGTATCACTGGTCCCTGGTATCTCCGCAACACCCCCTAGTGATGGTTCTGCAGCAGCACCCGGCGGCCATAGACAATATCCTCAGCGAAGTGGAATCCATTTGCCTTTATAATGCCAAGTAAAATAATTATCTATTAACATACTTAATATTTTTCAGTATACTTGGGTTACTTGAGATACTTCTGGATAGCAGTCTTTAAAAGTGTTTGTCATAGATAATAGAAACAAACGGAGATATGGCATGGAAGAGTGCCTACTGTCGCCGAGCTACAACAAAACTGCATTCACTAGCTATCAAAGTGGTGAAGCCAATCGAAGTTATGTGTTTGGTGTGTAGGAGGAAACAAAAGCGGGGCACCACTGTGCGTTGATGCAATTTGCATTACATAATATGGTTGAACAATTTTGGCGACACTTTTGTGCGTCTTATCAAAATTAGATCAAACACTGACATGAGCTCTGATATTGGTGGTTGACAGAGGTTATTCTGATCGTCATATTCTGACTATTTCAAATGTAATACGAATTCCAAAAACCAAGTCCTAAATCTAATAATCAAGAGTTTTTATTAAAATTGATTTCAGATTGTCGTCACACAGTATAGAGTTGATGAGACCAGTTTTCCTGTGGATTATCTGTGATCCAAATGAAAATCAAACCATGCAAACCTACCATAGAGCCATCAACATTCTCCTCGGTCTGGAGATCAGTTCTGGACAAGTATCGTTGATATTGGAGTGCTTAGGTTGGCAGCAGGTGTGAATCGCCAGATTTCCAGTTTACCCTAACTAATTATTTAATAATTTGTACTCAATATCAAATCTATTTCTGTCTGTCAAAGTGTGTAATGGCAGTCCTTTATATTTCAGTTGATTTCTGCAGATAATCTATTTATCTACATAAACAAAAATTTTAATGTTCGTTTCTTCAAAATCTTAAATCTCCGAAAGTTCTTCACTGATTGCTTTGAAATTTTGACACAACGTTGCTTTCATATGCGCATGTCTTTTTTTATACCTATATTATATAGATGTGACCTGTGACAGTTAAAAACATGTTGTTTTTTTTTAAACAGCGCCATCTGTTGGACATAAAAGCAACAACCGCTATTGTTTCTCTATCTGCACAGACAGACTGAGCCACAGCCAGTGCCGATAATAAACTTTTAATATTTTGAAATTAATTTCATCATGAATTTTAATCATTTGAAATATAATATTAATTAATATCAATGCAATACAATATTAATTAATAAAAATATTATTTAATGCATTATTAATTTATAGCAATTAGTATTGTAACTCGGCATAAAGTCGTTATACGAAATGAATTTTCATCAATTATATTTAATATTTGATTAATTGTACATACTTACAGACAAACTGCTGGTCGAAACGAACATACTGCTTATATACCTCCATTCTAGACTGGGCTATATCCAACAAAAAACACGATTTTGTTTGCTCAGTTGTACTGGTCCTGGGAAGCATCGCCATCGACATAATCCTCTCCGGGGAAGACCCAAGGCCCTGTTTCGGTGTCATTCAGAAAGCCCTTAGTTATCCCGGAGCTGAAATTTGCTCTGAAGTTTTACTCACTGTTCTGTCGGAGGCCATTTTGGTTTGCCCTATTGCATACCTGACTGAACTTTTTATTTTATGTAAGTTTAGTAAAGTTATCATTATTATCTATCCTGGAATAAAATACTTATTACAATTATTATGTAGCTAAGTTTCTACCCAGTTTTGATTGAGGGATTTGATTGAAAATTTTTGACAATCATTATGGCATCCAATATTCCTGCAGGTGTGCGGTTGTACGGCAGCTATAGTTCGCAGACATGTTTCCATCTTCTGCACACATCTCGAAGGAAGGAATTCTAATTGATATAAACCGGGTGCGGCAAAAATGCATGTAATGTTGCGCGACGTCTCGCACATGGGTCTGCAGATGTCGGTGTATTAATGGATGTTGCTTATTATTAATTTTAGGCAAAAGCGTGCAGAAACTAAGTGGACCTTCAATATCAGAATACATATTTTCTTCGGCGGTATTGCAATGGCTCTACTACCCGACCACATTGGCTTGCAGCTCCACCGACATAGCCAAAGAAGTGCTAGACTCTATTTTTATAAGACCATCGATGACCCCTCCTTCTAATTATACGCTAAAATTAAATTTAAGCAACGTTTTCAATTTTGTGAAAGCGACACACGGTAGAATTTATAAAGCCGCTGAACTAGTGACGAGTCACAGCAAGTTGGTGTCTGACAGAGAAATATTTCAAACATGGATCAAACAGTTGAATGAAAGTTCAAACGTGCAAATGAAATGTCAAACGGTCTTCTATTTGTTTGCACTTCTTTCACAAAAGAATGTTTCCAAGGATAACTACACAAATAAGTTGGAAATACTTAAAGCGTTGAGAGAAGTTGTAGAATTTAAAAAAGAAATTGCAGCTGGGATGCTCCCTGTCGTCTTGCACAGTTTTAAACATTTAAAAGACCCTGGGGAAATAGTTGAATTCCTTCGAGAGATTATTCATCTCTCAATAACCAAGGTACGACTAATTTTAATATTATATGAGAAGTGTTGTCTCAATAATTTCACTGATAACTTTTTACCACAGTGAAACTCTCTTATAAGGTTTTCAAGGATAGGAAATAAATTCTTATGTGGTAAAATAATGAGAAAAAAAATTTATGTCGGTCTTCAATGGACCAAAAAAACAAAACTTCAAGCATGAAAACTTCTGATGTTTAAAATTTATTATATAAGTTTATATTATGTGGGTTTCACTGCACATTATTACTAGATTAAAAACAGTGAAAGGTGAAAAGTTTGGTTTTCGGTCTCTTCAAATTTTGAATTTTTAAATAGCCTAAGCTAATTTGAAACCCACATATGGATTTTTTTTAACAAAGTTTTTATTTTCAGTCCTTTCAAAAACCTTATAAGAGAATTTAACTATTATAATTATTATAGCCTTCATTGGGGAAGTAAAAAAAACATTATTATTAATTTTACAAGTCTTTAATATTTCAAATCTTATACTTAAATCTCTTGCATCTTACAGAAAGACTTTATTATTCACTTGTAAAACTAATACTTTATATTTTTGTTTAAGGAAAATGTACCGGTAATAATCCAGATATTGGTGGCATTCAATAACGAAAAGGTGTTCCCGAAATCAATACTTATTGATTTATACTCACTGCTGGTTGAGAACCAGACCAGGTGTTATCCGTATCTGCAAGAACTGTTGGTAGACAGCAAATCTTCCAATAATGATTCAGAATGGGAGGTACTTACCGCTAAATCTGCAGCAGTTAAACTCATTTGTAAAGAGAGGTCAGTTTTTTTACATATATACTTATCAAATTTAAAATTGATGATCAACTGTCACTATTCATAGTTTTGCTAATTTTTTTTTCGATTTATGATATTATTCTTAGATCTGAAAATGCATACAAAACATCAAAAATGTTACCTTCTGATGAATTTAAAATGGAGCGTAATAATAATTAATTACATTAATTTGTGATGGAATTGATTGAAAGTGAATGTAGTATACAAAAAAGGAATGAGAGGAAAAGGATAACCAAAATGCTTACCACGTGAATATCTTATGAAGGAATTCAGGCATACAAAACACCACTACAATACACTTTTATCATTAACTGTTTTTAATACTTTACAAGTCCAACAATAATTCAAAGCACGGTACCGCGATGTAATCCCAACGAACGACGAATATGAGATATTAATTAATATTTAACTACATTTTCTTCATAATGAAAAGTCAACCAGCTTCCAAAACATTCCTTTTCTTTCTTCTGTCCCAAAACAATAGAAGTTGATTTTTCATTTTCTTCTTTTTTAAATAAGTGATGGTAAGGAAGGTAGGTACTTACTGTGAATAAATGACATGACGGTATGAACCAAACTATATATTGTCAATTCGTTGTCAATTTTTTTTTCATCAGGGCTGCAAACTACGGCGCAGAAATGGTTCCGATAATATCTAATCTCCTGAATCGCTGCACCGACACTAGCTCCTCGGGGGCCTACTGCCTGGCACTGGAAGCCCTGGCAGCACTGTGGCAGGCCCGCGTTGTAGCTCCTGCCAGTACATGGAGGGCCTTGGCCCCCAGAATCGGGAAGGATAAGAGGCCGGCCGTGCAAGAAAGGTACAGTGAAACTCTCATATAGTTTTCAAAGAGACCAGAAAAAACATCTTAAGCATGAAAACTTCTTTAGCAGGAACTTCATAAGAGGGTTTCATTGTAGATATTCAATACTTTATTTTTTCTCTAAAATATCTGAGGCCTCATAATCATCAACGGTTCTATAACTATTTAGGAGTCCTGGCCGCCTCTAATCCAATCCTGCCAGTCTTCTGCTATCTCTCTCCATTTCATTTTTACCCAAAGATGCGGTGTTGGTCTCAGCACCATCCTTCCACCCATGTTTGAACCTAATAATAATATAATAATAATTTTTATTCCAGGATGTGGGGAGGTTAGTGCAATCCCACACGTCCCATATATGTATACATATTTTTTGTACAGTAGGTATGTGAAATTGAAAAAAATATATGACAGAGAATAAATTAACAACAAAGTAATTAACAACTATGCAGGGCGTGGTCTTGAGTGAGCTTGGGCCCAGCGCTCACTCAGTAGTGGCGCTTGGTGCTGGTAGGCTGCGGTCACCAACGTATTGGCGGAGGCCATTAGCCGCATCCTGGCTCCAGTGACCCGGTGTCTCATCAGGCCGGCAAATCCATTCAGTCCTAGTTCCGTGAACATTGTCGATGCGCTGCTGTATCTTCGGTATCCAAATATGATTCTACAGGCGTCATTATATTGAATTCGTAGTCGTTCCATCGAGCAAGTTCGGTAGTGACACCATGTCTCACACGTATACAGGCCAGTACAGAATGCGTTGAACAGTATTTTTTTAACGGTATTGCTGCATTTGAAAAATCTGCGGGCAATCATGTTAGACACTATGCTTAGGCTTCTCCTTTGTCGTTCGATATCGCTATCGTCCGATAGGTCTTCATTAATAATGTGCCCCAAGTATTTCACGTTCGAACATGTATTTATTTTTGCCTCGTTAAGGTATACGGGGAGCATCTTACTTGTATCTTGACTTTTTCCGTGGTGGAACGCAATCAATTCCGTCTTCTTCGGGTTGTACATCATATTATGTTGTTTTCCATATTCTTCACAAATGTTTAGGAGTAATCTTAATCCCTTGATCGACGGAGCTAGGATGATCATGTCGTCCGCGTAGCTTATATGATTCATACATATACTGTTAACACGACAGCCCGCTCTGATATCCAGGGGACTTGATAACTCGTCCATGTATACATTAAATAGAATGGGGGACATACACCCTCCTTGCCTTACTCCTGACCGCAAATATATCGGCTGAGAGAATGTACTTGCCCACCGTACAACATTTTCCTGCTGGGAGTGCCATCGGGATAGTATGTTTATAAATAAGGTAGGTATATTCCTAGCTTTCAATTTATCCCATAATGTTTTATGACAGACCCTGTCGAAGGCTTTACTTAGGTCTAAGAAGCACCCGTATACGGTAGTTTTTCGTTTCTTGTAAAATTCTATTATTTGCTTTGCAGTATATATTGCCATATTAGTGGATAATCTACATTTAAATCCCATCTGGTTATCTTTAGACATTAGTTTATCATGTATCTCATTTAATATTACCCTTTCAAATAATCTTGCAGTTATAGTTGCTAAAGATATTGGCCGGTAATTGCTGGATTTAGTCATGTCAGGCTGTCCCGATTTCAGAATTGGAGTTATATTCCATAATATCAGGGACAGACGGTACTTCATTTCCGGAAATATCTGCAAAGGTTCTTCTAAAAGTATTAGCAATTTCCTCCGTGTTTGTGGACCCATTAATTTGGCTGGCGATTCGATTTTTTGGTTTGATCAGGTTGTTGCTTTTCTTCCAGAATTGGGCAAACTTCTTTGTGTCAAGTGATTTTACGATATCATCCATTTTTGTTTGTTCAGAAGAGCTCTGGCAGTGTTTAAGAGCTATTTTGAACTCCTTCCTTTTTCGTTTTCTTTCATCCGCAATGGGACCATGTAATGGTCTCCCATTCTTAATCCACTGCATCAACGCCGATCTGGAATTTTTGTAGTGTTCCTTAACTTGTTGATTCCACCCAGCAATGTCACAATGTGTTTTTGGATTGCTTTGATCGTTCTCCCGATGAAATACAGTATTGGCAGCCCTACTTAAGGCTTCAACGATGTCTGTGTATATGTTTTCCATGCTTTGTATATGGTTGCATCTGTCACATATAGAATCCGAATTACAAATGGATTCGGAGTGTCTTTGATAGATCACACTAAGTAATGCTTCTGCTACAGACGTATATTCACTGATTTTCTTATTATTATTCCTTCTCCATATTATGTTATTAGGCTGTTGTGGAATATTAAAAATAGTTGCAGGTAATTTTTCAGCAGCGATTACGCAAGATGTCGGCCTGTGATCGGACCAGTCGGTATCATAGTGTATTTTTATACTATCTATTTTGTTCTTAAGACTATTAGTGCATATACAGTGATCGAGCCAGGAAGTGGTATTGTGTGCATCGCTAATATATGTATACAGATACAGACGGAATACCCCCTAATACAATTGCTTATATGTCAAAAATCATAAGTCATCCACTGAGTTATATATATAATCTAAGCATTTCTACTGGTTGTTTCCCCCATTCCTGGAAACTCACGCGTGTGAGCCCAATTTTCAAAGCTGGAGACAAGGCTGATATTAAGAATTACAGACCTGTTGCCATTCTGTCAACTATACCCAAAATATTTGAAATGATTATTTATAAGAAATTACATCACCAAATTATGCCGTTTCTAGGAGAAAACCAACACGGTTTCATGCCAAGAAAATCTACGGTATCAAATTTGTTAACATTTTCGCGATTGGTGGCCGTCGGACTGGACTCGAGACACCAAACCGATGTAGTGTATACGGATTTTGCCAAGGCTTTTGATCGAGTTGATCATGATATTTTATTACTTAAAATGTTTAAACTTGGCTTCGATCAACTGACACTTATCTTCTTCGCGTCATATCTAAAATCCAGAAGACAATATGTATCAATAAATGGACAGGAATCTAAACGATTCCCCGCTTTGTCAGGTATTCCCCAAGGGTCAAACCTTGGTCCTCTGTTGTTCCTAATACTTATAGACGACATCCAGGTCTGTGTAAAATATAGCAGATGTCTTTTATTTGCGGATGATCTCAAACTTTTGATGGAAATATTATTTTACGAAGACTGCTTAAAAATGCAATCTGACCTTGATGCTATAGCAGAATGGTCAGATAAAAACAAATTAGAATTTAATATAAAAAAATGCGTAACAATGACATATACCCGCTCTCAGAAGCCCGTAGTCTTTGATTACACCATTAAAGAGAAAAAATTATGCCGAGTCAATAGCTATAAAGATCTCGGTATCGTCTTTGATCCCAAACTAACATTCTCGGACCACATATCACGACTTACTACAGCATGCTACAAACTCCTGGGGTTTATCACCAGAACATGTAAACAATTTCACGACCCAGATGCAATGATAGCCATGTTTGATGGCGTCATACGAAGTAAGCTGGAGTATGCTAGTGGTGTGTGGACTCCGCACCAAACTAAGTATATTAATATGCTGGAACAAATCCAGAAAAAATTCCTCAGGTATGTCTATATGCGGATGCGTGGAACTTATCCAAGGTTCATGCACCATGTGGACTTACTTGAGGCAACAAATAGATTTAGCTTGGAAACTAGACGTCATGCAAATCTTGCAATACTTAGTTTTAACATAATCCATAACTATATTGATAGCCCGTTCCTCTTGGAATGCTATGGTTTATACGTGCCCGAAAACTTCAGCCGTAGTCGTCGACACGACTTATTCAAAATACCATACGGCAGAACAGATATTCTAGCACAACATAGCATGACAAGAGGAATGGTGCTATTGAATTAAATCTCAGAAGCACTAGATATATATAATTCTTCTTTAAATAGCCTAAAGTTTTTTTTGTATAATAATTATCTTCATAGGTGTTAAGATTGTCAAATTGAGAATTGTACAGTAATTGGATAATCTATCTGTTGTGCAATAAAAAAAATAAATAAATAAATAAAAAAAATAAAAAATAAAAATAAAAAAAATATGTGTCATTCGGTAGTCTTTCAATATCGATACAATTGTAGTTATTTTCGGTGTAGAAATGAGAGAGTTCTTTCCCGAATATGGAGGATGGGTGAGCGTTGAAATCTCCCATAACAATGGTTTCAGAGTGTTCGTTATCTTGAATGATCGTATGTATCTTGGAAAGGTAGTTGGTGAAGTCGGTAAGGTTGTCCGCGTGACATACCGGCATGTAGACAGTCAGTATGCTTATCGTCCCTCCGTTGGTGATTATCTGAATACCAGCGATGCGGTCATCTCCACACGGTATTATTGAAGCTTGCAGCTCGTTCTTGACCTTAATTGTTAAATTTAATATATATTAATTATATACCTATAATAAACCATCTACTAAATTAGGGTAAATCTTTTTACTATACACATTCCTCAGATGCCATAATGTAAGCTCTACACTTTGTATCCCTTTAACTGCATATCTTAAATATTATTTACTTCCAGTGTATGCAAGCTCCTCTCCCAAGTGCCCGAGCTGAACAACGAGACGCCCGAGTATGAGGTGTTCATGTCTGATGTGATCATTAAACTGTGGAGCTACGTGGTGGACTCGCATTACCCCGAGGTCAGTATCGCGGCGCTGCGGGCGCTGTCCCACTTCAAGGTGGAGAGCATGACACTCAGACAAATCCCCGAGATCTACAGGAGGGGAATACAGCTTCCTCCGGCTTATTGCAAAACTCCTTCAGATGCCGCCAGGCGGCCAGAAGATGTTCTCGACTACATTCCAAGTATGTAATGATCATTTCGAATTGTAAAGTTTGAAGTAATCTCAGCAAAAGTTTCAACATCTTTATATATCATGTACCTCATTTGTCTCTCTATTATTTAGTGTGTAAGAAAATGCTGCAGCAATTTTGTGATAAAGAATGTACGTCTGTATGCTATTTTTGGTGCCGTCACTGTGCTGTTGCCGTAGGAATTTTTAAAGTTCCCATTGTATTCGTTAACAAAACTTGGTGAAAGTAACTTCCCAGTTTTATCCCAGATTTGTTTTCTGTCAGAATTTTTTAAAGACAAACTCACAATCATATATCTCGATTATGAAAGGATAAGCAAAATCATCATCTTTACAAGATCTATAAAAGTTGTTTATATTGATAATAAATAACATAGGTGGTGTTCCATGTAAATGTTAAATTCCAAGGTTAATTAAATGTTAATTTTACAGAATTATTTGGTTATTTTTGTGTAGGTTAAATCAGGTTGTATAGGTCAAATATCTATATTATAAAAATAAAACAATCATCTCCCGTTAGGTGAATGCTGGAGCAATCTGTTCCGCTACAGCAACGTGTCAGCCCTGGAAGGCGTGTCGGACCTTTGCTGGGCGCTGATGGATCGTGAGGTACGAGAATACCGCAGCAGTGTGTACTCCACCACAGACGGACAGGGTGTGCGCAGCGAGCCCCAGAGCGCCACCTACCTGCCCCCGGCCAGCGTCGTTAGGGGCCTGCTAGAGTTCGTCAGAAAGGAGGTTTGTCAAAATCTGTTAAGCCACCAAATGCTTGTAAAAGTATAGTGTACTCTGAGATTTATGACCACCACCCAGAATATCCATCTGTCCGTCTCTTGTGCCTCCCTAGATGTAGGGGCAGGCTCTGGCGATTTGCTTTTCCGTCTCCTCACCGCCCCACCAAGATGAGACTGCCATGGGATGGGATGGTGGTTTCTATCCTGGATACTATTTATTATTTTTCTTTATCTTTCAGTTGGTTACTCGTGTACTTTGGGTTTGGTTTCTCCATATTACCATCATATGGTATGGATCGTCAACCTCCAAATAGAAAAATTGTTATTATTATGATTATAAGAAGAATAATTGGTGCAATAAATAAAAATGGCCTGTCTCATTTTTTATTGTGTCCGTACTAACCTAAAAGTAACTGTTACTAACACTCCTTCTAAGTGATTGCTATGCAGGAACAGTTGAGGTCTTTTAAAAAAAGTGGATTCCTTCATACAAAAAAAAATTAAGAGTGGAGGTAAACAATATGTTTCCGTAAACCGTTGGGAAAATAGTGGGGTAACCTCGACTGTCTTCTGTCTTCAAAAAAAAATTACACCTTTTTTTCCACAAATTACTATTTTTTTCATTTTACTAAAAAAAATTCCATAATATTTGAAAAGTTTGATTTTCAGACATTTTACAACATAGTAACAAACACAAACACAATGCAGAAATAAAACTTTAAAACGATAATAATGACAAATGTGTCTAGTCTGATCGCACAAACCGTCAGTTTCAATTAAGTAATGATCGACTTGTATCGAAAGTGCACTACCGGCCGTCACCATTGGTCTTGTAATGTCATCTGTGGTTGAGATTTTAAAATAATTTTTGCATTAAATGTAGTTGGACATATGGCGCGAAATTTTAATGAATCTGTACTATTATTTCGATAACACTGTTTTTCCTCATAACGGCTCAATTGTGATGTGATTTGAAACACCCAAACTTTTTCAATAATAGTTTTTTTTATAATTTCTCAAAGTAAGACTTTCAATATGACTTTCCAAGGTATTATCTGTCAAGGTAACCGGATAAAACAGACCAATAACAAAACAAAACATGATAAAATAAATTTGATTAGGTCTGTCAAATTAAATAAACTACTGAGATGAGATGTTTGTGTGGTGTTTCCAGTCAATTAACCCCACCTTCGACTGCCCCCCCACCTCGTTTTTGGACTGCCTGATGTGCTTGGGCCGGCCCCTGGCGCGCCCGCTGCCCCCGCTGCAGTGGAACTTTCTGCCAGAGTTGGTGGGCCGGGGCCAGCACTTCTGCAGTGCCGCCCTGGCCCTTGCCGCTCGCCAAGCTGCCATCTCCGGCACCTCTCTGCGCTTCCTGCAGAACTATATACCTGCGCTGCTGGTCATCAAATCAAAGGTGAGATTTTGTGTATTAAACTCAATGACATTACAATACAACCAGATATGTTATTGTCTCACAAAATGAAGACAAAATATGGCAAGTAAGAAACACTCTTGTGTTTCCAGTTTAAATAAAACGTTGTTCAAAAGAATATGTGTGTTTGAATGATAAATAACACGCAGCATTTACATACTTCAAAGTTGCGGCAAATACTACATTCTACATCTAGGGTGTTATCACAAGGTTTCCATGATAACTCAACACACCTTTAAAAGTGATATAAATTCATTAAAAGAAAAAAACCTGACCTATAAAAAATTAAAAAACCTAACTTATTTAAGCTAGTTTTTTACTTTTCATTACTTTTTAAGGGTCATTTTGATAAGTTATCCGGTCACCGATCACAAGATAGTTTACTCGCTTACACAATTCTAAGAATGAATATGGATCGCTGTATGAGATGATCTGTTGCCAATAGGTTGTCCTTCTTATACTTATGTGTTGCTATATTTGCTATCTCCCTTTCTCCAATGGCGCTGAAAATCTTTGGGAAACAATTTAAATATATGTATTTTTTTTTAAATAATAGTTATTAATTTCCATGCATTTACAAATGGATTATTATTTATTATCATTTATTCCTTGGCTTTTTCCAGTCTCTGCCGTGTAAAAACACTTTCTCATCGCATCAAAGGGCATTTTGGCATTTTTTATGCAATTTAATTAAAGAAAATAAACAACCTTATGCGACGCATGTCAGTTTAGTACTAAAACCACCAAAAGTATGACAGTTAGCATTTCTTTCGCTTGCCACTTTGAAGATCTCTACAACATGTCTATAGTTTGTAATGTCATTGATTAAACTAGTTTTGCAAACTTTGAATATTACGTCTACTACTTACTATAAGTTAGTTAAAGACGAATTTAAAAATGTTACTTCATCAAGTATAGTATTGTCTATGTGTTGGCTTTTTACGAGTTTGTCTTTTCATCAAAAGTTTCATTTAAACAAATATTTTTTGTAAGATGTGGATTAAATAAATATCGCCCGGCTGACAGCCGCACACATACAATCGTATATGCTATTAAATTAATTACCGTTGTTATGTCGTCATGCGTCAGGTCTTGTCTTTCAGCCGTTATCTTTCGGGTGTCCGCATTTTGACAGATATTATTTTAATGCGAACTGTATGTATGTAATATTTATTGTAAACTTTTAGTTTTTTTATTGATTGCAAAAGCAAACTCATATTAAAAATAAGACAAAATTGCTTTTGTGTTTATTATGAAAAGTATGTTGTTTCAAGCTATCTATCTCTGAAATAAAGAAGTTTTGTTACTTCCTTTTTATGTTTTTTTTAATTTTTATTTCTTTGTATGTTTTTTACCATTCACATTTTTACATGTCGCAATGAACATGAAATTGGAAGTATTGTTTTGAACCAAGACTGATTTTTCTACGAGTGTAATGATGAAATTGCATACCGGACAATGAAGAACATTTGTATTTTGGGGATTTGATAGTGACACAAATGAAAGACAGTGGTTATTGTGTCACAGCGTTTATTTGGGGTGAGTCAGTAGCGCAGTTGTGAGATGACTCCGAACCGATGACGATGATACCAGATGCAAGCAGCGATAACGGGGGTGAATGGTCGAGGCGGTAGTCAGTGGGACGACACCGCGTTGGTGGAGACCAGACTCATGGATGTGTTCAGCACTGGGGATGACGTGGCGTCTTCCGGGTACTTCAGTGTGAAACAGGATAGCCGAAGGTAGGGTTGACCTGGTCAGCAGATTTGCGGAAGATGCCAGCCGGCGACGATGCCGCGGGGCCGAGGCGCAAACCAGCAAAGGTGTCGCTGGGTCCAGGCACATGAAAAGCTCAGGCCGTCCCTGGCCGGGGCCAGGGCGCTGATGTGATACCAAGGAGTCCACGGTAATCCGTAGCCTCTTGTAAAGTCCGTGCAGAGCCGGCAGTAGATAGATCCGTGAAGCCTGTAGTAGCGCATTGGAACGCGTTGAACAACGGGGTGCGACGCGGGGGGGCCGGCCATGTGGCCGCTAAGTAGGCGGCGGGCGTTCGCAGGGCCCTCAGGTTTCTCACTATTCTAACTGCTAATTGATGACTGACTGAGTTCATCTCGATGCGCCCGATTCATAGCACCCAGTGCGTCGAGAATATTCAGACTTGTAGGTAGGTGTGCGCCAAATGCTAGCATCGTGTCTAGAGAGTTCTAGCTGCGATGCGTTTTGCATTGGTGAACGTACCGAATATTCCAGTAGCATCGCTACAGTATGAAGGTGATTCCGATAATCCCGTACTTATAAATAACGTGATGCTCAGTTTTCTTTCTTACGCAGTGACATTTTATTCTTGCAGATTTGACCCTTTTTAATGTTTCCTGCAAGTTACTTTGTGTTAAACAGTATTTTAAATAATAGCCATCATTGTTTATTTGTATAATTTATTGCATCTACCTATTATAAAAAATCTGGATGTTTAGTCGCTCTATTGTATACAGACAATGCGTGCTATGATAGTGTGCGTATGTGGCATGAGCATGATAAAATTTTGTTGATGTTTTTTTAATCATATGCAGAACAATTATTTTACCTTAATATCTAATATTTTAGTTTAAAAGTACATTTTTGGGCGTCAGCAAATTTTTATGATTGTGAAATTTATAAACAAGCGGTTAGTGATTCTTTTGTAGATGCCGCTATAAACATTACATTTTTTAAAATTATCGCTTTAAAACCTACTTTATTTTATTTTTTTTTTTTTTACAGTAATACCGCACAAGAGTCCCAACTGCTCCCGTCTGGAGCCAGTGAGACTATGGCATCCCCAATTGGGGTATGTTGTGAGGCTGAGGGTATATTGGGGAGGGGAGGGATATGGGGAAGAGGAAGGTGGGGAAGTACCTGGCTATTCAGATCTGGTCACCAAACACGGCTAAAGCCATTTCAAGCAACGTTTCAATTCTGAATGGTGGTCTTACACCAGGGCGATACTGAGAGTATCTTCCACTCTGGAACGTGCCGCAAATATACTATATATTATTTTAAATTAATTAATTGTGAAATAACACAAATTAATCAAATAAAATTTATTTGCGCACGCCGGGTTCGAACCCGCGACCTTCGGATCTGTAGTCAAAAGCGTATACCACTAGACCACGCCGGCCGTCAACCAATTGCATGTTTTAATAATAACAAAAACAAGTTTGCATATTAACGTAATTCTTTTTTTTTCTCTAATTTTAATGATAGCAGCTTAATAACAATGAAATGTTTTACGGTAGTGTCGCAAATGTAAACATTTACGCCGTTACAAAAATTTACAGCAACCGAAGTTTGTGACCTCAATCCTACAGGTTAACAATAACAAATGTAAAATGCCCTTTAAATTATTGTATCAGTAAACACAAACAGTACAGAAAGTTGAGCATCAATTTTATTGTAACACTAGCACAGACCCGTGAAAAATCAAGGGATATCATAAAATATTTTATTATATATATTTATTATTTATATTTTATTATACATACATAATACTACCAACTAACGTTTAACAGTTGATAAGCATTGGTCTCTGTAATTATTGTGATTATCGATAAAAATAAGTATCCTAATCTAAAACTCCGGTACTAAATCGATACAGTGTTTCTCAATCTACAAAGTGAAATTATTTATTTGATCTACAAGCGCTGATAAACATCAATTACCAAATAAATCTCCAATAAATTCATGTTACCATTCTGTGCAAATTAATTTAATTGAAGTGAGAAAATAGTGTCGTCATTCCGGAGATCTCTCATTGGTCATCAAAATAGTGTCATCGCTGTGGAGATCTCTCATTGGTTAATAAATCTCCATCCGAACCGTTATTGGCTTGTTTGCGGAGTGTTTTAAATTAAACCAATCACGTTGACTATTGTTATTTCTCAATTAACAAGTGATATTCTAATTTAAACAACAAAATGAAAAATAATAGGAGGGCAAACAAACAAATTACTGACGATAATCCTATAAATTTAAATGAAATCCATAACCAGCTCTCAAAAACCCTCGATGACAGACAGAAGGAGATGGAAAAAAACATTGTTTGTAAGCTAGACGCAAGATTCAAGGACTTTCTTTCTTTCTTCTGAGTCAGATATAAACTAAACAGCATGACTCATTTCAAATACTCCAATCATTTCACTTACACTATTTAATCATAATCTTTCATCTTTTTGCATTTAGTATTTTAAATTAGCATACACAATTTAAAACTATTCTATGATCTTTTATAACTTCCGGTAAACAAATTACTTTTAATCAAGTTATGGCACATCAAGTTATGACCGGTCGGTGGCCGAGTTGACATCGCGTTTGGGTCCCACCCAGGCGTAGTGTGTTCAATTCCTCGGCTGGCTAAGTCCTCCATCACAACACAAGCCACATTTTCAGTTAACTGTGGTGGTAGTAGGAGATTTTCAAATATTGTCAGGTTATTCATAACCTGGGAATGTTTGACTTTCTTTCTTTCTAAAAAAAAAAAAAAACGTCTCGTAAGACGTTAAATTTACATCGCACACTTTTTGTCTACATAAATTGAACTGTCATTACTATTTTACTATACCATTATTTTTATTATTATTATGAAAATGTAATTTTTGTGATATCTTATTCATGTTTTACAATATGGCTTATTTAAAATATTTTCCACTGTACCCTAAAAACTTTTAAAAACAAATTAACCTTACAATGTACCTTCATCACAACGATTATTCTTTATTGTTCATCTATTATTTTGATTCATTTTTTACCAATGTCTTTAAATATCTACTTTCTTCCTAACCTGTAACCATAAAAAAGATTTTAAATGGAACTTAACTGGTTTATCTTTATTCAACTTAAATGTAAAATTAATTCACATGTACAACTGTCCGTTTCCTAAATAAACTAAAAAATTAAATAAGAATATTACCTATATAACATAGCGATGAGGAAATAGATTAAATATGTCTACAAAAATAAGCAATACACAACAATCTTACAATCGGACAAAACTGAAATGAATAAAAAAACTAAAAACTTGCTCGTTTAACAGAACCGATGTTACTCGGTGTTGCCATTGTAGGTAAAAAAATTATTTCAATTTTATTTATTTTCTACATTTTCTTGACAAGTTGTATTGACATACTTTTATTAATTTATGACTTTCAATTTACACTGGCAGTGGTATATGTTGTACAAAAAAATTGTAGGTCCATATGATCACAGTTTGTTCTCTCTTATTTTGCAGGAAGAAGAGCTATGCAAAGTAATGGAAGCCCTCCCGATACTATGTAAGAATGTTCATAGCAACTTCCTCCGAGACACTTTGTGGAAGATGCTGGAATACACCTTCCAGCGAGAGGATTCAAAGGACGAAGGTGAAATAAAATTTGACATGACCTCATTGCTGTTATCCATAAAGGATTGCCTCAAAACAGACAATATTACTGAAGACAATAGAAATATGTTATCCGGTTTAATTGAAAGTTATTTTGAAAAACTGGATAGCGAACATAAGGTTAGTTATTAATTAAATAATTTATTTATAATAATTGTTTCTTGCTCTTTCCTTTCTCAAAATAATTGTTTTAAAATACCTAATTATTTATTTGTTTTTTTTTTGTTTTGGAATCTTTATTTAATGTATGCAAATTTTTTCATACATCTAGTAGGAAAATATAAAAAATACAAAAAATACAATGTACAAAAAATAACATTTACAATTACATTTTAAGAGAAAGGGATAAATTCACAAAATTACATTATATAAGATATCTAGGTGACTAAAATAATATTGGTGAGTATGTTCAACAATCAAAAATTATTTTTTACATATAAAGCACATGTCCTACGAAAAGTGCTAAGGCTTGGGGCTTCCTTCACGACATTTGATAGGTTATTATAAAGTTTTGCCTTTTATAAAACGCGCTGTTTTGTGTGCATGAAAGTTTAGTTTTGGGAAGCCTAAAATCTCTGCGTCTTCTCCTAGGATAATTGTGAACACTTTCATGGTACATAATATTTCTTTGCAGATAATTGGGAGCATATTATTTTGAAGCTTATACATCATTGTTAACATGTTCCAAACTGGTATTCAGCTCCTCTAATCAAAATCATCAAAGAAAAACAAAAACTTCATAAAAAATGGAAATCTTCTAATAATCCAATAGATTACATAGAGTTCGCTATCAAACGTACACAACAAAAACATCTACAGAAGCATTGCTATAATAAATATATATGTTTAGTTGAATCTAATATTCACAATAATAATAAACAACTCTGGAATTACGCTAAAAACAAAAGTAAAACAACTGGCATCCCACAAATCATGCACCTTAGAGACGAATCAGGCACCGGCGCTCATCAAGTATGTCAATTATTCTCTAAACACTTTCAGTCCACCTACGTAAGCGATATGGGTACGAACAATATCAGCACAATCGATAGTTCTACTTATGTAAATAATGATTCTTCGATTGGTTACATAAATATTGACAGTCTAATGATCAATAAATACCTGAAAAATTTAGATGTTAGTAAAAGTGCTGGTAGTGACGGTATCTCGCCATATTTCATCAAAAAATGTGCCACAAATCTTTCTTACCCTTTAACTAACATATTTATAATGTCACTAAAAGAAGGTAAATTTCCCACAAAGTTTAAAGAAGCTATTATAATCCCTATTCATAAAACAGGGTCAAAAATTAACATTGAAAATTACCGCCCAATCTCAATACTCACGGTATTTAGTAAACTTTTTGAGAGAATTATCTACGATCAAATTTACACAACAATTGTTCGTAATATACAAAACCAACAACACGGATTTCTTCAAAAAAGATCAGTACTAACAAACTTCGTAAATTTTGCGGAATATTTAACGTGCAATATGGACAATAGAAACCAAGTAGATGTAATCTACACTGATTACTCTAAGGCCTTCGATAAGGTAAACCATTTTATTCTAATTCAAAAATTAAAACAATTAGGCATCCATGGTGACTTACTTCGGTGGCTCACTTCATACCTTTGGAGTAGACTTCAAAGTGTCTTAGTTGAGGGAACAAAGTCCAGCTTCTTCTCTGTGCCCTCCGGTGTACCTCAAGGTTCTCATTTAGGCCCATTATTATTTAATGTGTATATATACGATATTCACAAATGTTTTTTACATGCTAATTACCTAGCATATGCAGATGATAAAAAAATATACCTAGTTATTAAATCAATCAACGACTGCATTTAACTTCAAGAGGACCTCAATCGTCTCTTTGTCTATTGCGAATAAACAAACTTGTTATTAACATCGCAAAATGCAATAAATTAACATTTACACGTAATAAAAATAAAATATCCTTTGTATACACACTAAACGGCACACACATCAATGAAGTAAAATATATCAGGGACCTTGGGGTAACACTGGATGTTAAATTAAACTTTATCCAACACACTGATGACATCATTAACAAAGCCAATAAAATGCTGGGATTTATAATTCGCATAGCAAAACCCTTCCACAACATAAACACTCTATATTCCCTTTACACCTCATATATTCGCCCGCACCTGGAACACTGTACACCGATCTGGACTCCTTTATACCAAGCCCATATCGAAAGAATAGAAAGAATTCAAAAAAAAATTTTTAAACGCATAAATTATAAACTAAACTTACACTTCTCAAATTATACCGAATCCATTAAATTTCATAATTTTAACTCCCTCCAAACACGACGTCTAATTTTTGATCAAATCTTATTATTTAAAATCCTAAATAATGGTCTGGACTCACCAGAACTTACCAATTTAATAAATTTTCATATTCCGTCTAGATCAACCCGACAATCTGATTTATTTTATCTACCCTCGTGTAGGACAAACATTCGAAAAAATTCCCCAATTCCTCGTATATGTGCACAATATAATAAAAATTTTTACAGCATTGACATTTTTGGTAATAACCTAAAGAAATATCGATATGAAGTGATGCGTACGATCGATTATTAATATGAGAGTATGGAATGTATCGGCAGCATCTCCTATCCTCTTCCTATTTTCCTCTTCCTCTCCCCTTCCTTTAACACCAAATTAATTTTAAGAAACTAAAACTTAATTTCTAATGCACTTTAACATAAGAAACTTCTGTTGCTTGACTTCAATTAACTTGTATATTTTTATCTATCACTGCATATTATATAAAAGCTGTTTGTTTCTTACAAAATAAATAAATAAATATTATATATTATATGTTGTTTGGTTGTCATCATAAATTTTGTAACATAATTTTAACTCTAGTAAAAATGTTGCATTTTAAAATCATCTCATCCCCCTATTTTGTATAACCTGTAGTTTATTATTTTGGGCTTCTTTACATAAAAATAAAACACTAAATGCGGAGTTACAATAGAATTGTAAACAAGACGCATTGTCTTGAGATCCAAGTTATTTCTGATCCTTTTTAGGAATCCAACTCTTTTAGCAATTTTCTTTGTTATGTATTCTAAGTGTTCATCGAATTTTAATTTTTCATCTAATATTACACCCAGATATTTAATACTACTCACCCTTTCTATGTTTACGTTATCAATTTTTAGTATTGCCTGCTCGTTTCCCTCTACACTATTCCACTCCACAATTAAAAACTTTGTTTTCATAACATTCAATTTTAGTTTGTTATTTATGTACATACAATTTGGTACGAAAAATTATTTCAACTCGGTATGTAGTAAGTAGGCACCAATATCCATAGACAATCATCAATAATAACACCTACACTTTTTTTTCTCCCAGTATTGGCCAGCTCTAGTGGAGGTGTGTGGAGAACTCTCTTCAGAGTACCTGGAGAGGTTGACTTCACCCAGTAGCTGGTGGGAAGTACCCGGGGAATTGCTCCGTAAGGCCTGCTGCGTAAGGGTGCATATGGCTTGTACTAGTAGCCAGGAGTGTCCCATTGTTTGGCTAAATGAAATCATTGATGCGAGCATCAACCTGCCAAGGTATTACAAACTGTGTTTTATTTATTTTCTATTAAATTTAATGAATTTTTTATTAAAAAATATTTTTATTTATTTATCGCAACTCATCTGTTATCCACATCTGAGATATAGGTAAATCCAGCATATATCATACATGGGCAGAAAGATCGAAATTAATCACTTTTTATTTTGTCTGTTTGTTAAAAATTGTATACATATTATATTAATTTGTTCCAGGGAGCATGTTTACATTTTACAAAACATTTGTCCAGCCCTGATGAAGGCAAAATGTGACGAATCTTCTGTCAAGGACTGGCTTTTACAACTCATGGCTAGAACACAAGTGCACATGGCTGAGTAAGATCAATACTTTCTATCAACAAGTATAATCACTAATTAACAATTGTCATTGTCTTTCTTCAGATGTATAAAAACTTCATGTGATGCCACGTGTTTCGAACCTTATGCAAAATGTTATTAATGCCATTAAAAAAACATTTTAAATAAAATAATAAAGGTCTCATAAGTGTTCGAAAAAATTTATAATAACAGTGTTTTTCATTAAAAATTTTAATTTATTCATTTAGCAAAACAGCATGCATCTATATGCATGGTTTTCTAAATTGGATTTACTGTGTTCGACATCAAATCAAAAAATTGTGAAGGATAGCTTGAGACTTCTATGTTTTTTTTTGTTCGGCGAAACATAAGGAGCAGGAGTCAAAATATAATTCTGCCTTCTTGCGGGAAGAGGTTAATAATAAAAATCCTTATTACCTGAGGTGTACAGGTCACAGAGTCTATAAAGCTGTGCATGCCCCATGAAAAGAAGTATATTTTAACAAAAGAGATTATCTACATTTGCGAACCGAAACGCGAACCGAGCCACCAATTGCGTGAAACGCCGCTTGCTGTTGCTTTATTTTCACACCATTTGCGGTTTCTTCTTATTTTCTTTCCCATAAGTTGAGGTTCAGTTCGGCAGTTCGGTTCGCGTATGTATACATAGCATCATAATAAGGGGCTTTTCACTTAGAAAGTACAGATAGACACTTCATTTTGCAGTTGAGAACGATTTCACTGTAGATATTTTGAAAACAACTAAAATCAATGATATTTAAAAAAATGAGCGTTTATTCACTTGGTGACTTGCAAAGATATTTAGTTATTTTACCCCTAAGGACCAATAGACAATTTACCACTATGGGTCTTAAATGGACCACGTATCTACTACGTAGATAGCAATTGTAATAATTCATTTTCAGTAACGTTAACAACTTTATTTATTTTTTTAGTCAATCATCCACGGAATCATCAGTGACCTTCCTCTGTGATGCGGTGATCCTCAGTGTGGTCATGTTTTCCAGCTACTATGTGTTTGGCTGGAGGGACACCAGGGCACTTGTGACCTCGAGGGCTATGAGACTCAGCATGTTCCCACAGGCCCTGTGTTTCCTATTTGTCAACTCCAAACACAAGCAATGGGCCGATGTCGGTGGTCAGGTATGCAGATTATCTTTAATTTATTTAAAATAATGGGGTATTTTCACAAACTATGAATACCATTAAAAGTGTATGAAAGATTTAATAATTATTTTTTTGATAACACATAAATTATTAATTATTTTTATAGCAACATTAACATATATTAACATAAATTATTTTTAGAGCACAGTTATAATGTAATAAATGCTAATGGCTGGTGAGATGGCTGTCACCGACGTTGACCGGTGTGACGTCAACAAGCCATATTCACAAACAAAAACGAACATGTCATTTTGGCAGAAAATCTAAAATGGCACATTTATAATCATTATAAAAAATCTATTCATCTGCATAAAAATAAAACAAATATTCCTTCATTACGTTAATTTTAACTACACTTTTTTTAGAGAAAAAAATTGTCAAAACACCTTTTTGACTCTTATTTGATTTATGATTTCCGTGGTGTTAGGGTAAGTCAACAATTCATACTGGTTTTTGTCCTCTGTCCTGGTTAGTTTTTATCCCAAACCAGTACAAAAAATGTACGTTTGGATTAAAATATTGTATGAAATTATGTTAATCTGTCAATATAAAAGCGTACATGCTCAATAATTGTACTGTCAATATTTTTAAAATATCTGAATTATTTACCTTGTATAGTATAAATTGAATACCATAACCTCAGTTCTGTCATAAAATACATTTTTAAAGTTTCCTTTAAGCCGCCAAACTTGTCGAATTCCGCTGCACGCTTAGTATGCAAATAAATTATAAATAATTATTATTAATTACTACAGAAATAACTATTTTTGTCGGGGGGAAAGTAAAAGATGTATTAAAGTTCCATTTTTTCTTAATCAACGTTATGTTTGAAGGTTAGGAAATCCGCATAAATTATTAAAGTAACCCAAACTAAAGAGTTGTTTTTTAACCTCTTTCATTGCAGTCCCACTTAACTTCATAATTTTTTATTTTGTTTTATGGCCTCTTACGTTTTGTTTTTTTTTAATTCCAGATACTAGAATGGCTCCACCATAGTCGCTCTAACAAGGAACTCCCGCAGTTGTACAGGGAGACCTTTCACTTAGCTCTTGTGGCCGGGAGATCAAGCCCATACTTCAAGAATAAGAAAATTTGGACCAAATTCTTAAGCCAGAAACCAATTTTCCAGGATATTTAATAACCCCCATTTTGTAAACTGAAGATGTGTCTCCTCCAATCTAATATTTTGATTGTATCTCTAAGGCAACCAATTTTGTAATTATTATTCACTACTGTTTTTCTTTATTATTTTGTAGGTATTTAATTTCTTCGAAATAAGACCATTTTTATCTAGGTACTAGCGCAGACCTGTGAAAAATCATGAAACAACACAATTTATTGTTGGATTGATAATTATTGCATGTTAGCTAAAAAATCATGAAATCTGAATTTTCTTATCAAGATAAACCTTAAAAAAATTTAAACAAAAAAAGTACACATTTCGAATAAGGAATTAAAATAATTTTCTGATAAAAAATATTAATTATTTATAGGTAAGTACTTTATCTCTTGTCTGAATTCTTTACACACAGTTCCATTGAAAATGACAATTAAAATAACTTTCTATTAAAATTTTGTATTATAGGTAGGTATTTAATCGCTTTTCTGAATTCTTAACAATCAGTTTGAATTTAAAAAAATTATGTTTAAATTCAAAACAAATCCGAATTCATTGAACCAGAGTTCAGAGAACTCACGGTCTGACCCACAACCGAAATTAGTATGATTGATGATAAGCCATAACCACAATGTAATACAATATAAATATTATGGTTGAATCATAAAAGAAAGAAAAAAAAAAAGAAATACAAGTACAGCTTGACATCGATAACTTTGCAGTTGGTGGTGTTGCTAGTGTAGATTCTGTGGATACAAAAAAATCTATCCATTTAATTGTTATCTTTAATTATTATTTTATCATTTGATCCTCCTTTTGTTGCCTTCAAAATTATCCTTGTCAAGCTGTTACCACATTAATCCTTAAATGAGTTTTACTACCCCAAAAATTCCCTAGATCCCATGTTGGATTCCGGTTGAAAGGTCGTCTAGTCTTCCCCCTTTCACAGATTTAAAAAATTGTTTTTTCCAGAAGCGAGATTTATGAGGGAAATGTTATACTGTCTTCATTCCACACAGGTGGACAAAAACAACATCCCTCTTCTAATTTTTCAGCTTTTAGGCTGTATAATTGTCTTTTTTCCTGAAAATAGAATTACCTATTACTTTTACAAGAGTAATAAATATTATGACTGCATCCACTACGACCCTACACGGTTCAGTGCCACCAATAATCGTAATAATATTAAATTTGGAGTAGGTATTGTAAAGAAAACAGGTAAGAAAAGTATCAAAGCCTGACATTTATTTAATTTCCTATCTTTTATATAAAACAAACCTTAATAAATTACATTAGGGCATTAATTAACAAAATAATAATTATTTACGTAATTGTAAAAAGCATTCACTTTGTGGCTCATCATAATTTATAATAAAAACACATAAATTTGTTTTTGACCACGATAGTTTTATTTTCACTCTACCGGTTTCGGAAGATCCCTTCCTTCGTCAGGAGAATATTTAAAACTGCAGTTTTAAATATTGCAGACAGAATATTCTCCTGACGAAGGAAGGGATCTTCCGAAACCGGTAGAGTGAAAATAAAACTATCGTGGTCAAAAACAAATTTATGTGTTTTTATTATAAATAATTATTTAATTCCCAGTTACATCAATGGGATATGCAATTCAAATTATCCATATTATTATAGCAAAAATAGAATATACAAAACAAGACGGGAACAAATATAATCAACTTAATACTCACAATATCTTTGGTTATACTAGTAGATACAAAAAAGAAAGGAGAAGAGAAAAAAATTATTGATTCCTTCATGTAAAATTACAAAGAGTAAGGTATATGATAAAAATAAACAAGTTAAAGATTATTATAATAAACGAAACAAAATGTTAGAAATATCTGATTTAAATTTAGTAGTAACAGCATAGGAGATCCTTGTTTTATGTAGAAACAGCCCAGAAATGTCATACGTAGGAAGCAAAAAAGTTTTTCGATGCAAGTATCATAAAGGCAAGATTTAATCCAAGCTCCTTCACAATATTTAACAAATTTTAGAATACAGAAAAGCTGTTGTCGGAAGATTTTTGGAATAATCTTTAAATATGTAAGTAATTGAAACATTAACATTTCAATTGAAATCTTTCGGTAACATTTTTTCTAAAACAATTGATTCTTAAAACCCTGAATAATTATTTGAATCGCCATTTTGGTATGAAAGGATGTTCAAAAAGGTTCCACAATCCTGTAGGAATGTTGACGTTGACTCTATTTAATTTATTCACATTTTTTCTGTTGCCCCATAAATAACTCATTTTTATTAATTTCATCCGTAATATATGGTTATTTATATTGTATTCTACAAGACCACAACATTGCATCTCTGGTTTGTTCTCTGTCCGCCTCTGTCGACAAACGTATGTATAAAGTTTCCCTACAGGAACGGCGCACAGTGTGTCGAATCCCAATCTAGCTCCCCTTTATTCATTCCCATACTCTAAAATCATTTGTTTACAAGATACCAAAATTACAGAATTACAAAATACGTCATTTTAAAGGTAATTAAATAAGGAACAGTTTACAGAAATCGCATAATTTAAAAAATATATTTACGTAGAAAGGCTTCAATTTTAATACTGAACTAATTAATGGGACTGGGACACGGTCAAGCGGCTTGATCGCAAGCACGTAGTTTATTGTCTATGGCACTTTGTGACGAGCATTTTGACCGTGTACCGAAGCTGGCTTGCAAGCATTGCGCAATTCTACGTGCTTGCGGCGGGGCTTGATGCGAATTTATATTTTTGTGGGAATAGACAAACGACAATAGACAAATAAATATCACGTATCATAAACAATGATATAAATTGAATAAAATAGGTACTTAGTTAATGTTTTTGTGTTCAATTTGTAGAAATCCATCTAATTTAAAACTTCTGGAAGTATTTTTTAATAATTATGACAGCGGTTTTCAAGGTCATTAATAATCAAACTGTAGAATAAATAATTTTCTGAATTTTCAATGGAGAAAACATATTTTTTGTTTGAATACCGCACAAGATATTCATACAAAAAATAGCTGTAGCCTGTAATACACTTTGCAAATGCTCATGGGTAAAGCGGTACCTTAACTTGTACCATTCTTGACACCAAATTCGTTTCTTTTTATTATTTTTATTCAAACATAAAGCTAACACGCTTTGTCTTTGACAGATTCCATTTTGCCGCGAGTCACGAAATGACAGGAAGGCATAGAAGTACATAAACATAGACCACCACGAAATCACAGGAAGGCGTGGCCATGCTTGACGGAGAGGCTTGATGCGGGCTGTCAAGCCGCTAAGCATAGACAATAATAGACAACAATAGACAAAAAAACTACGTGCTTGCGATCAAGCCGCTTGACCGTGTCCCAGTCCCTTAATACGTATTGGAGTGCGTTGATGTCTCTTTATCACAACTTCTAAACAATTATGATTTTTAAATAAGATATCATTAATACTACTTTGCATTTTAGGTCATTATGAAGATTATTAAATAGAAAAGTATTTAAAAAATAAAACGTATGTAAACATTAATTTTAAAGCTTTTCGCATGAATAAGAAGAGATTAAATTTTTCTTGTCTTTTCAATAAAAAATCTTTCCAATACTCCAATTTCAATTGAACATCATAAGATACTTATAGCCTTAAAACCTCCGTCATTTTGAAGGTAATTAAATATGAAAGTGTTTAAGAAAAAAAATTACTTAAAATATTATATAGGTAGGCAGTGTAGGCACCGCTTTAAGTACTATACTAATATTAATACACGTTAGAATATTTTTGTCCTTTCAATAATTTACCCTTCTACTCCGTTGTCGTTTTTGTGAACAAGTTAGCATGTTTCGAGTCTTACGTCATTTTAAAGGTAGTTTAAAAAGAAGGAGTTTTGTGTAATAATATATTTCTAATTATTTTTTACACTGGCAGGCATCAATTTAAATATTGTTTGTACCTACAAAAACTTAATTGTTTTAGTATAATATTTATGTAAATATTTACCTACACTACGTAATAACAAACGCGAAGTATGCGAGAACTCGGTGTGTCAAAATAGTGTCTCGTACGGAATATTTTCTCAAACGGTAGTCGTAGGTAAATAATTACCCCCAAATGCATCAGCGTCTATGGTAAATCCACAATTTAATGTTTCCAAAATTATTCTGAATCGTTTGATTAATTCTTCATCTATACCGGTAATACTAGCTGTCTGTTCAGCGTTTCTAAAAAACCTTCGTGCCGTATTGCCATCATTGGTATTGCCAGTACCTTGTTTTGGCATGTCAACAAGGAGACCCATTTCACTCTTAAATTTTTTTATATTGCTAATTTTCTTTTTCTTACATTTTCTTTACTTTCGGTATCTCTTGTCTGCCATTTCTTCACGTCTAATTTATACGATATGTGAAGCAAACACTCAAAAAACGGAATCCACGCATGCAATGGCGACAATCCGAATGAATAGGTACTAGGATCTGGAGTATTTTTTAAAACATATTCTAAATTGTTCATCTCTTTGGGTGATGCACCACATACGTAACACCTCTGCGAAGATTTGTACGCTGTCAATGTGTTACATATTTTACCGTCAACCATTGTGAACAATAATTTGTGTTTAACGTTCATTTCCTTGCCATTAACTATTACATTTGTAGGCACCAGAGACTTTATCTGTAAATTTATGCTACCAGTTTCGTCTTCAATTAATTTATTTGTTTCTTTTGCATATATGAACTTTATTGGCCGACAATAGCGGGTAGATGATGGCCTTGGGTTTTGCCAAACAATCTCATTACCATCACTAACGAGTTGTAGCGGTACAAATGAGACACTGAATAAACACTCATCACTATATTCACCCTCCTCTGAAAACTTCTGCTTATAAGTGCTTTGGCTGGAACTACCGTCACACCCCCACTTAGAAACTAGAGTCAGTGAGTCAAATGATTGTCTTGACAATGCTGTACTTATTACTTCTTCTTGAGAGCAGGCAATTCGGTTAACTGTATGATTAAGTAATGATTGCAATTTTACCTCAGCGTAGGTTTCGGTTATAATAATATCACCAGGGTCAGGATAACAAATTAGTAGTTAACTTAGCATTTACGATCAAAGATAGAGCTTGATTCATAAATAAACCACTCTCTAGATCAAGGCTGCCCAACCTTTTTAGCAGTTGGGCGAAATTGACGATTTTGAATCACTGGCGGGCCACTGAATACCTGACGGTTCCTATTTCCATGGGGGGGGGGGGTTGTTACGGAACTTCGCTGAGAAAAAATTCCGCACACCCGAACATATGTGATTCCCCACAGCAATTTTTCGAATTCCATGGGGGGGGGGGTGGATACAAGATTCCATTTCGACGCAAAAAATATTATGTCGAAAACCGGTGTATTTTTGTTTCAAAAGTAAGTTCAACAGGTTACATTTTTTCGTCGCTGATTCTCGTTCTGAGTAGCCTAAATAGCGATAAATCGCCGTCGTTGGCAACACTGGTGACCGCGCGCAAGCTGCATTGTTTGATTTACCGCGGACCCGCGACACTTTTTCAAATTGGCGGGTTTTTTGAAAATGTTTCACGCGGGCCACTTATAATTCGTTCGCGGGCCACATTGTGGCCCGCGGGCCTGGGGTTGGGCAGCCTTGCTCTAGATCGATATCTTCGGGCTTTTTGTATGGCCCCATTTTGTCACCCCCTTAACCACAGATAAAACGGTCGTTTGGTCCAGACAGGTAAATATATGGTGGACCATAAAGAAATCTCAAGGCCATTTAAAAAAAGAGCAAACATAGACAATATACCTGCACCCAGCTAACATCGTTCATTCAATAGCCCAAAAAAATTATATTTTAAAAATAAAAATACTGGAATGCAGGAAAAGGAAAATAAAAAAAACCCACAGCTATGCACATATCAAAATATTTTTTTTATTTTCAAAAAGACAATGTACAGTAATACAAAACAGGGTCAGTACAACCGATGTATTGAGCATTGATTTATCATTGAAGTAGAAGATAATACTAATATATGTAAACAAAACATGAAACAGAACAAGACACAGAAAAATTAAAAGTAACAGTCTCAACTAGGAATCGAACCCAGGATTTCTGTCTTACTGCAACAACTTAATAGGATTTAATTTGACCTTGCACAAAAATACAAGAATATATACACAAAATACAACGTGTTGAAAGATATGTCAAGTAATAAAAAAAAAGAATTAGAGGCAGGGCCGACCCTGTCCGGCGCAATTGGAGCAGTCCGCTTCGGGCGCTGAATTTCAAAGGGTGATAATACCTAAACTAACGTAAGATTATCTTTCATAAAAACCACGCTACGCATACATACAAAGCATCAAAATATAATTGATTACAGTGATCGCCTATCTACTACCTAGGGCCTAGGCATCTACTGGTTTTGACAAGGAGCGCTAAAATTTTACTTGCGCCATGTGTCATTTGCTCAGGGCCGGCCCTGACTAAACGAACAACAATAGTAACGCCTTTTGACTTTTACATGGTATAATTTAAATAATACATAAACCATAATAACAACAAAAGATATTATAAAATAGAAGTTAAGAACATGTAATCAATATTTCTATTTTGAATACTGACGTGGAATCCATTATCTCTAAATAGTATAAAATAAAGTGACATTCGCGTCTGTCTGTTTGTGCGCTTAGTTCTTCTAAACTATGCAACTGATTTTGATAAGGTTTTCACCATCATTAAGAGAATTTATTCCAGAAGGTTTAGATAAATAACACATGCATTGACACATATTGATAAAAAGCAGAGAAAAGTCGATATAAAGATTATTTTTGGCCGCTTGCATTGCTAACGCTGGCGAGACCTTATGAGAATATCAAAATAATGTAATTGTATACCTTAAAAAGACCTACAAAAAAGTTTGTTATATATATATACAAATGTTATACATATCGCAGCTGTCGTCTGGTCCCCAAAATCTCCAAGTGCGTCTTCCGTTTCCTGGGAGAAAGGGCTGCCGTCGGACAAATGCAGCTCAAAATGCCCTTCGTCTTACCTAGAAAAAGACAAAATTTGAGGCCAATTATTACACTATTCTAGTATTTTTTTTTTATTTTTATTTATTGCACAACAGATAGATTATCCAATTAATGTACAATTCTCAATTTGACAATCTTAACACCTATGAAGATAATTATTATACAAAAAAAACTTTAGGCTCTTTAAAGAAGAATTATATATATCTAGTGCTTCTGAGATTTCATTCAATAGCACCATTCCTCTTGTCATGCTATGTTGAGCTAGAATATCTGTTCTGCCGTATGGTATTTTGAATAAGTCGTGTCGACGACTACGGCTGAAGTTTTCGGGCACGTATAAACCATAGCATTCCAAGAGGAACGGGCTATCAATATAGTTATGGATTATGTTAAAACTAAGTATTGCAAGATTTGCATGACGTCTAGTTTCCAAGCTAAATCTATTTGTTGCCTCAAGTAAGTCCACATGGTGCATGAACCTTGGATAAGTTCCACGCATCCGCATATAGACATACCTGAGGAATTTTTTCTGGATTTGTTCCAGCATATTAATATACTTAGTTTGGTGCGGAGTCCACACACCACTAGCATACTCCAGCTTACTTCGTATGATGCCATCAAACATGGCTATCATTGCATCTGGGTCGTGAAATTGTTTACATGTTCTGGTGATAAATCCCAGGAGTTTGTAGCATGCTGTAGTAAGTCGTGATATGTGGTCCGAGAATGTTAGTTTGGGATCAAAGACGATACCGAGATCTTTATAGCTATTGACTCGGCATAATTTTTTCTCTTTAATGGTGTAATCAAAGACTACGGGCTTCTGAGAGCGGGTATATGTCATTGTTACGCATTTTTTTATATTAAATTCTAATTTGTTTTTATCTGACCATTCTGCTATGGCATCAAGGTCAGATTGCATTTTTAAGCAGTCTTCGTAAAATAATATTTCCATCAAAAGTTTGAGATCATCCGCAAATAAAAGACATCTGCTATATTTTACACAGACCTGGATGTCGTCTATAAGTATTAGGAACAACAGAGGACCAAGGTTTGACCCTTGGGGAATACCTGACAAAGCGGGGAATCGTTTAGATTCCTGTCCATTTATTGATACATATTGTCTTCTGGATTTTAGATATGACGCGAAGAAGATAAGTGTCAGTTGATCGAAGCCAAGTTTAAACATTTTAAGTAATAAAATATCATGATCAACTCGATCAAAAGCCTTGGCAAAATCCGTATACACTACATCGGTTTGGTGTCTCGAGTCCAGTCCGACGGCCACCAATCGCGAAAATGTTAACAAATTTGATACCGTAGATTTTCTTGGCATGAAACCGTGTTGGTTTTCTCCTAGAAACGGCATAATTTGGTGATGTAATTTCTTATAAATAATCATTTCAAATATTTTGGGTATAGTTGACAGAATGGCAACAGGTATTTAATAAATTAATATTTAATAAATTTCATGGATAAAATTAATTAAAAATGTTTTAAGAAAAAGGGGACATTTATGGTGATGGATTTTCACTGTCGAACTTTCTTATATGGGAAAAAATCGTGTTTTATGCAGAATTTGTACGGACCGAAAACAAAACTTCTTGAGCGAGTTTCACTGTAATATTAATTAGGTGTATACCTTCAGAATATTCCTTCAAATGAGGATTCCACACTGTTGAAGGGTACTGTAGGTGACTTACATCTTATAAATATTAGTTAAAGAATAACAAATTTAAGTGTTAATTATTATTGCCACAGCACTAGAAGTTATTCAAGTTCTCCTGCAAGGGTTTCATATAATTTCTACAGCTTTGTCGTCAGCAAACATCATTGAAAATACTGGTTAAATCTCAATAAGGTACTTACATGATGTAATTCTGGAGAGGTTTAAATGACCTTGTTTGATGTAATCGTGGCTTTGTTTAGCAATTTTAGCATCCTAATACGTGGTATAAGATCGCGTCGGAATACGGATAGGTCTGAAAAGGAAAATTAATCAAATTATTAGCCAATGAAGTACATTCAGGAATCAGGAACATTCTATCAAAGAACGAGAGGTTAGTACCTGTATTTAACAACGGAATCGGGTCCTTCTTTCAATTGGTGGAGATAGACCGGATATTTTATGATGATTGGAAGATTAAGCGTTGGCAACGCATTATTTTTTAATCAGAAAAGTACCGTATTTTTGCTTTCAATCGCGAAATGACACCCACAAACAAACGTATTTCTTGCTGCTTCTTGCTAGCACTGGATTATCGAATCCGTCACAACACGGCATTAATTTATCACCTTGAAGAATTCTAGCCCGCAACATTATTTTTAGATGGGTGAAAGAAAATTCAAAATATTTACGGTAGAAACTTCAACTTCAACCTTCGAAATGGCGTCTTGGAAATTACCATTAATTTTTATCGGAGCGTAACCGATGCTTAGCTTCTCTTTCTGTTACACAAGTCGCTATGGTAGAGAGCGAGAGATCAAACTACAATTTTTGCTGTAAGCCAATGAGATGTGAACTTTCAGCCACAACAGCTTTGTCTATAAGAATTTGGGTTAGGGATAACTCCTCCCATCAGGGTTACAAGGTCAGACGGGAGTTATACGCCCAGGGGCATTTAACTAAGCTTTGGCCTTGAAACTCATTTGAAACCGCCACGCCCACCTCAAAATTCTTATAGAAAACTAATAATATGGCTAAAAGCTCAGATCTCATTGGTGAGAAAAGAAGGATTGGTTTGATCTCTCGCTCTCTACCATAATGACTCGTGTAACAGAAAGAGATGACGGAATTTTGCCGTTTGACAGTTTCAAATCATTCAAACAAAATGAGTGTGGTTTATTTATACACGCGGGTTGTCATTTGCTGCCGAAATACTATCATTTCCGTCGAAAATATTGCGTGTTAAAGTTGTTCGTGATAAAAATACAATATAAGCCAGTAAAGTGTTAGCGAGTTACAAACATATATTCAACTTACCTACGTAAGTTCAAGTTTAAAGTGAATTGACAGTTTTTCGTTCGGTTTTTTGAACAATGCTTCATACTTGGCATATGTCTTCCTCCACAACGTATAAATGTTATTTATTATATCGATAAACTTATTCATGTTATTGATTAGTGTTATCCTGTATTATCTTATTGTTTTGGTGAAATTAAAGATTTTTAAACATATGTAACCATGAGTTCATGAGGCTGAAAAATGTCGGAATTCTTCGTCGTACTGTCGGACAATCATGTTTTGGAAATTTTCTTCAGTGTTTTTGCAAATTTCTTGTCATTTTGGGTTTCTTCTTCTCAGATCAACAAGTTTCATCTTAAGGAAATGCACTGTAAAAGTTTATTTTCTTAGTCAGATGAACCTTGCCCTTGGAAAACATTTCGACATTTTTCTGCTTCAAGGACATTTTTATTTTTATAATAGTTTTTTCGGGCTAGTGAATGAATAGAGTAGGCTGAGAGCAATTATGTTGTCTATGGTCGTCTATGTCTTTTTTTAAATGGCCTTGAGTTTCCTCTACCTTGTCTACTGCTCTGCTCCGCACGGTAGGTACTGCTTGTATGCTGCTTGTATATCTGTGGTTAAGTACTGTATAATTCCGTTACATACAAAAAGCCCGAAGATATCGATCTAGAGAGTGGTATATTTATGTATACGCCCCTGGCTTGGTTTGCCGTCAATGTTGCGTGTGTGGAACAAGGTATATTATTTTTTTTAATTTTTGTGGCATATCGCGGCGATGATGAAAATAATTTGCCCACCATTGGCAGCATCTTTTTTACCAGAAGCCCGTAGAGATGCTTGAGCCACCATGGATATTTGTGTTTTGTTGGAGAACTGAAGGATTTTTTTCACTTCTTTTGCTTTGGTTTTTTCGCAACAATCCGCAAAAAGTTTGTTTGGGGGACCGCGTCTGGAAGCACTTGTAAAGGGATTGGGACACGGTCAAGCGGCTTGATCGCAAGCACGTAGTTTATTGTCTATGGCACTTTGTGACAAGCATTTTGACCGTGTACCGAAGCTGGCTTGCAAGCATTGCGCAATACTACGTGCTGGCGGCGGGGCTTGATGCGAATTTATATTTTTGTGGGAATAGACAAACGACAATAGACAAATAAATATCACGTATCATAAACAATGATATAAATTGAATAAAATTGTTATCAAATAGGTACTTAGTTATTGTTTTTGTGTTCAATTTGTAGAAATCCATCTAATTTAAAAATTCCGGAAGTATTTTAGTATTTTTTAATAATTATGACAGCGGTTTTCAAGGTCATTAATAATCAAACTGTAGAATAAATAATTTTCTGAATTTTCAATGGCGAAAACATATTTTTTGTATGAATACCGCACAAGATATTCATACAAAAAATAGCTGTAGCCTGTAATACACTTTGCAAATGCTCATGGGTAAAGCGGTACCTTAACTTGTACCATTCTTGACACCAAATTCGTTTCTTTTTAGTATCAAACTACAGACCAATATGTATATTGTCCGCTATTCCCAAACTATTTGAATCGTTAGTCCTAGATGTAATATGTAAACAAATTAATAATATTATTGTACCCAACCAGCATGGCTTTATCACAGGTAAATCCACCCTAAGTAACTTGATCATATACGAA
The DNA here is from genome assembly GCA_026573805.1 of Hesperophylax magnus. Taxonomy (NCBI): domain Eukaryota; kingdom Metazoa; phylum Arthropoda; class Insecta; order Trichoptera; family Limnephilidae; genus Hesperophylax; species Hesperophylax magnus. The sequence goes on along the minus strand of JAIUSX010000061.1, from coordinate 6,724,020 downwards.
AATTACATAACTGATTCTCTTGCCTTGAAGCATCAAGTGGATTCAATATATACTGATTTTTCCAAAGCATTTGACAAAGTTAGGCGACATATCCTTGTACAAAAATTAAGTATGTTGGGTATCAAGGGTAATCTGTTAAGTTGGATTGATAGTTATCTTAGTAAAAGAGAGCTATGTGTCAAAATAAAATCTGTGGAATCTTACATTTTCGAAGCCACAAGTGGGGTCCCTCAGGGGTCTCACCTGGGACCAATTCTTTTTTTGTTATTTATTAATGATATTGTTAGCATATTTAAAGATGTAGAAGTTCTTCTTTTCGCAGATGATTTGAAAATATATAAAACAATACGCAGTTTAGACGATTGTTATACTTTGCAACTTAATTTAAATAAACTATATCGTTGGTGCATCATCAACTCTCTGTTTCTTAATATTAAAAAATGTCAGGTCATTCGTTTTTGTAAAATACGAAATCATACAATTTATGAATATTCGCTTAATAATGTAAAATTGACAGCTGTCACTCAAATCAGGGACTTGGGTGTTATATTTGATGAACAGTTGACATTCAATCCGCATATAAATGAAATCACAAATAAAGCCCTAAAAATGCTTGGTTTTATATGTAGAACCGCATGTGACTTCAAGTCACTAGAATGTTTGAACACACTGTACACATCTTTAGTAAGAAGTCAAGTAGAGTATAATTCGCCTATTTGGTCCCCGTTTTATAAAGTACATTCCAACAATATTGAAAGGGTACAACACAAATTTTTAAGATTTATTAACTTTAAACTAAATATTCCAATCCAAAATATAAATTATATCCAACTCATGCATCAACTAAATTTGATTACGCTATCAGATAGGCGAATTATCTCCGACCTTGTTCTACTAAATAAAATTATTAATCAATCAAGCGATCAAGCCGCTTGACCGTGTCCCAGTCCCTTAACGTTTAACGTCGTATTGTAAAGGGACTGGGACACGGGCAAGCGGCTTGATCGCAAGCACGTAGTTTTTTTTGTCTATTGTTGTCTATTATTGTCTATGCTTAGCGGCTTGCCAGCTAAGCATTGCCAAGCATGGCCACGCCTTCCTTCAAGGGACTGGGACACGGTCAAGCGGCTTGATCGCAAGCACGTAGTTTTTTGTCTATGGCACTTTGTGACAAGCATTTTGACCGTGTACCAAAGCTGGCTTGCAAGCATTGCGCAATACTACGTGCTGGCGGCGGGGCTTTTTTTTTTTTTTTTTTTATATTGGCTTTCACCCATTAAGAGTGATCTTGGCCATACAATACAACATTTTTCTTATTAATAAATACAACAAATTACAGGATAAAATTGATTACACAACATGACATAACATAACGTAACATAAATAAACCAAACATAACATAACATAACATAACATAAACATAACATAACATAAACATAACATAAACATAACATAAACATAACATTAACATAAACATAACATTAACATAACATAACATAACAAAACATAACATAACATAACATAACATAACATAACATAACATAACATAACATAACATAACATAACATAACATAACATAACATAACATAACATAACATAACATAACATAACATAACATAACATAACATAACATAACATAACATAACATAACATAACATAACATAACATAACATAACATAACATAACATAACATAACATAACATAACATAACATAACATAACATAACATAACATATGAACATAACATATAATAAACATAACATGGGTGTAACATAAACATAACTTAACAAAAACAATACAGAGCTGGTAATAATAGGTAATTATAAAAATAGGAACCTGTTCACAATAGTAGTGGGCATTTTTGTTATTTAAAAGAACAGATTTTTCCAAAATTGGAAGCATTATTTTTTTTAAAACAGTACTATGAAATGAATATAAACAAATACAATAAAAGAATCAAGAAAAATATACAAATGCATAAAGAATAGTGTTTTAACTCAGTCAAAATATGCAGAGTTGGGATTAGTAAAAATAGATGAAAATAAAGATGAAAATAGGAACCTGAACAAATGAATACAAATGAAAGTGAAAGAAATTTGGTTTATATTTATTATTATGGTCAGATATTAAGGCCATTTTTATAAATAAATTTTGCCAACAAATAGTAAATTTCAGTAGTGTTTAGACTAAGAAGGCAGGGTATACTGGTAGGCAATTTAATATCAAGTTTTAACAATTCATGCATGAAGTTTGGAAATTGGTCATTGATAGGACACTCAAAAAAATTATGGTCCAGAGTATCCTCTGACCCACAATCACAGTACGGCGAACTGACTATGTGGAACCTGGCAAGATGGCTAAGACAACAAGTGTGACCCAGCCGCATTCGGGTTAAGGAAGAAATATATTTTTTAGGCATGGTAGTGTATTTGTGAAACCAGGGCTTAACAGGAATAGAAGGTTGGATTAATGAGTACTGGTGACCTTTTATCAGAGAAGATTTTTTCCATTCAGAAGACCATTGGAGTTGGTACTTAGTTTTTAGAATAGGGAAATGGTCTCTAACCGGAATAGGTGTATCATACGTATCCAGACCTCCAGAATTTTGCAAGAGAATTCATATTTACGCCAAAACTTTTTTTTTTTTTTTTTTTTTTTTTTTAATGGATTCTTTCGTAATCCTCTAACTAGCTAGGGCTTATAACAATACCCTTCATGTTTCTAGCTGACTAGTACTGCGGCTCATTTGGCCTTATTACTATTACCATCTGATGGTTGTATTTACTTGACTGAATTTATATTACATTAATGAGTTTTATGAGGAAAAATTCTTAACTGGATAAAAAACCTCATACAAATGACAAGAAAAAGAAAAACAATAAGTTCTGAACTTTTTACGCTGTTTTACCTTTGTGAATTACTGAATGTAAATATTTCATTTTTTCATAATTTGGCTGCGTCCTTTTCACTTCGGTGGTCTGTACATCTACCTGCGGTGAGAAAAAACATTTGGGGGAAAAAACATGTGGAATACAATTTACGCCAAAACCACAAAAACACTCAAACCCCGAAACCGCTTGATACCGTGTCGCCGACACAATTGGAAATCTTTACATCACGATCACTAAATCAAATGATGTGCTATATGTGATTAATCAAGATAATTACATAGCAATATAACAGCAGAACCTGAAACACATCTGAAAATAACCATCAACCACCTCAGTCGGACACACCAACCCACGAAATGACCACAGCTAGGAAGGCGACTCAGTATTTACGTAGGACCCCCTCCACTACTCCCCGGATGGAATTCCATGATGGCCGCCGAGTTTTCAACCAATCACAGCCCAGCTTGTCACCTTGGATTTCTTATCAAACACTGATAACAGATTCAAAGGTGATTAAACGTGATATCATCAGACTGGATTTACGGGAAAATGATGCAAGATATAACTACGAAATAAACGTCAACATCAAGAAATGATTATATACTAATATAATAACATGAAAAATTATATCCAAATATATTTGTTACTCTTTGGGAAATGTTCAAACCAAAGATATTTAACTTCAAACCCAATATGAAAATTGGTATAATTATTTATAAAATAAATAAACGGGACGGGGGGAGATGGTTTTGGTAAATTGAAATGACTTGGTCAAAGGTATCATATTAAAATATAACTTTTCTCTCAACAAAATAATTGTAGAGAGGAAAAATACCTAACCATTTTACTCCTCACGAAAGAGGATAAAACTCCTCCGAGAGGGCTCGATTTGAAAACGTTCTATAAATAGAGAATCGAATCCCATACAAAGTCAGTTCAACAACTACCTCTGAAAGAGAACCCTCTCTCCTGAAGAACCATCTCCAAGTCTCCAAAGAAATATTTTCAAGTGTTTTATTTAGTAGTAAATTCAGTTTTTGCCAGTAATAAATTCTTTTCGTCAGTTCAGATCTGGAATAAATTCCTCTCTGATCGTGGCATTAAACTCCACTACAAAAGCTCTACAACAT